>CM052551.1:16680853-16698978 GCA_028533065.1 Trachops cirrhosus | reverse complement strand
ATGTAGAAGCTAAAGAACTTATGACACATGGACATGAACTAAAGGGGGGAATGTGGGTGGGAGGGTGTGTGCAGGGTGGAGGGGAATGAAGGGGGGGTAATGGGACAGCTGTAATAGCATAATCAATAAAATATATTTAAAAAACAGAAAAGAAAGATTTTTATTTATTTTTTAGAAGGAAGGGAGAAAGAGGGAAAGAAACACCGACATGCTAGAGAAACATTGACAGGTTGTCGTTTGCATGCCCCCATCTGGGGACCTGGCCCACAACCCAGGCCTATGCCCTGACTGGGAATCGAACTGATTTATTTTTCCATTCACAGGCTGGCATTCTAGTCCACTGAGCTGCACCAGCCAGGGCTATATTATTTCTAATCATTTAGATTTGTTTGAATTTCTTTCAGAGCCAATTATTTCAATTATCTGCAAATAATTGAAGTTTTGCTTTTTCCTTTGTAATATTTATGCCTTTTCCCTCTCCTATTGCACTGGAAAAGATGTCTAGTATCTTGTTAGTGCCTTGTTAAATAGAAGTGACAGTGGGTATTCCTGTTTAGTTTCTGATCTTAATTTTTTAAAATTTATTTATCTCAGAGAGGAAAGGAGATAGACAGAGAAACATTGATTTATTGTTCCACTTATTGGTGCATTCACAGGTTAATTCTTGTATGTTCCCTGACTGGGGATCGAACCAGCAACCTTGGCGTAGTGGGAGGACACCAACCAACTGAGCTACCTGGCCAGGTCCTAGTTTCTGACCTTAAAAGGAATGCTTTTAAATGTTTCATCATTGGTCCAACATCTTATGGAGGCAGCAGTGGTAGCAGGTGCTCTCTGAGTTTCACTCTGCTGCCCAACGACAACAAGAAGGAAGATTCTGGAAAGTCATCCAAGAAAGACAAAAACCCAGTGAAGAAATCTGGGGGAAAAGCCAAAAAGACATGGTCGAAAGGCAAAGTTTGGGACAAGCTCACTAATCTGGTCTTATTTGACAAAGCAACACCCGACGACTCTGTAAGGAAGTACCCAAGTATAAACTAACAACCCCAGCTGTTGTTTCTGAGACTCTGAGGATCTGCAGTTCCTTGGCCAGGGCAGCCCTTCAGGAGCTGCTTAGTAAAGGACTTAAATCTAGTTTCAAAGCACAGAGCTCAAGTGGTTTACCAGAAACACCAAAGTTGGGGATGCACCCGCTGCCGGTGAGGATGAATGAACAACAGGTCCCACCAGCTGTACATTTGGAAAAATAAAATTTTATTAAATAAATAAATAAATAAATCCATCCATCCATCCAAATGTTTCATCATAAGTATTTGTTGTAGGTTTTTTTTTTAAAAAAGGAGTTTTCTTTATTCTTAGTTTTCTGAGTTTTTATTTAAAATCATGATTGCATCAACTTTTTAAAAATGCTTTTTTGGCATATATTAAGATAATTATCGAACATTCCTCTTTTATCTGTTAATGTAATAAATTATACAACTTTATTTTCTTCTTAAACTAAACTTACATTCTTGGGAGAAACTCACATGATGGTACATGTCAGTTTTTATATGTTGCTGGATTGGGTTTGCTAGTACTGCATTTTAGATTTTTATATCTGTATTCTTAAGTAAGATTGATTTGTAATTTTCCTTTCTTGTATTGTCTTTCTCAAGTTTGGCTACAAAGGGTATACTGGTCTTATAAAATGAGTTGGAGAGAATTTTTTTCTGTTTCTAAACTTTAGTATAGTATATAGAAAGCTGAAATTTGTTCCTTGAATGTTTTTCATAAATGTCATTGGTAAGATTTGGCAGAAGTTTTCTTAGTTGTAAGAGCTTAAACTATTGATGAAATTATTGAGCTATTCAGTCTTTCTATTCTTTCTCATATCAGTTCTTGTGAGGATTCCTGCTCATCAAGAATTTAACTATTTTATCTACATTTTAAAATGTATTGACATGAAGTTATTTACTATGTACTCCTATTACCTATATTTTTGAAACATTTGTAATTATGCTTCCCCCCTTTTTTGGTTCTTAAAGATAATTTGTGCCTTTCCTTTCTTTGAATACTTCTGGAGTAATATTGTCAGAGGATTGTCTTTATTCTTCCACTTATTCTAAGAAACCAAATTTGACTTTATTAATTCTTTTTGTTATAGATTTGGTTTCTTTTTATTATATTTTATTGATTATGCTATTGTAGTTTTCCTGATTTTTCCCCTTTTGCCCTGCTCCACTCAGCAACCCCCACCCCTTCAGGCAATCCCCCCCACCATTGTTCGTGTCCATGGGTCATGCATATAAGTTCTTCGGCTACTCCTTTTCCTGTTCTGTATTTTACAACAGCCACTTGGCTATTCTGTAATTACCTATTTGTACTTCTTAATCTCCTCACCTCTTCACCCATTCTCCCATATCCCCCTCCCATCTGGCAACCATCAAAAGACTCTCTATATCCATGATTCTGTCTCTGTTCTTGTTTGCTTACTTTGTTTTTGAGATTCAATTATTGATAAATATGTATTTATTGCCATTTTATTTTTTATAGTTTTTTTCAAACATTTTATTTATTTTTAGAGAGAGGGAAGGGAGGGAGAAAGAGAGGGAGAGAAACATCAGTGTGTGGTTGCCTCTCATGTGGCCTCTACTGGGGACCTGTTCCACAACTAGGCATGTGCCCTGACTGGGAAGAGAACCGGCGATCCTTTGGTTCTCAGGCTGACACTCAATCCACTGAGCCACACCAGTGAGGGCTGTTGTTCACAGTTTTGATCTTCTTTTTCTTAAATAAATCCCTTTAACATTTCTTATAATAATGGTTTGGTGATGATGAACTCCAAGAAAAAACTTCTTTAGTTTTTTCTTGTCTGGGGAGCTCTTTATCTGCCCTTCCATTCGAAACAATAGCTTTGCTGAGTAGAGCAATCTTGCCTGTAGGTCCTGCTTTCCATGACTTTGAATATTTCTTGCCAATCCCTTCTAGCCTGCAAAGTTTCTTTTGCTAAATCAGCTGACAGTCTTATGAGGATACCCTTGTAGGTAACTGCTTTTCTCCTGCTGCTTCTCAGATTCTCTCTTTATCTTTAACTTTTTGTATTTTAATTATGATGTGTCTTGGAGTGGGCCTCTTTGCATCCATCTTTTTTGGGACTCTTTTTGCTTCCCAGACTTGCATATCTATTTCCTCTACCAAATTAGGGATTTTTTTCATTATTTTTTCAAATAGATTTCTAATTTCTTGTTCTTTCTCTTCTCCTTCTGGTACCCCTATGACATGAATGTCAGACCTCTTGAAGTTGTCCCAGAGGCTGCTTATACTATCCTCATTTTAGGGAGGATTCTTTTTTCTTCTTGTTGTTCTGATTGGTTGTTTTTTTTTGCATCCTTATGTTCCTAATCATTGATTTGATTCTCGGCTTCATCTACTCTACTATTGTTTCCCTGTAAATTGTTCTTTATTTCAATTAATGTATTCTTCATTTCTGACTGGATATGTATTTATTTATTTAAAAGATTTTATTTATTTATTTTTAGAGAGAGTGGGAGAGAGGGAGAAAGAGAGAGAGAGAGAGAAACATTAATGTGTGGTTGCCTCTTACATGTCCCCTATTGGGGACCTGGCCCACAACCCAGGCATGTGCCCTGACTGGGAATCGAACCAGCAACACTTTGGTTTACAGGCCCACACTCAATCTACTCAGCTATACCAGCCAGGGCTGATTGGATCTTTTTTATGCTATTTTGGTCTTCAGTAAGTTCCTTGACATCCTTATAACCAGTGTTTTGAACTCTGCATCTGATAAATTGCTTATCTCCATTTTGTTTTGTTCTTTTTCCGGAGTTTTGGTCTTTGATTTCATATGGATCATGTTTTTTTGTCTCATTTTGGGAGCCTCCCAGGGTTTGTTTCTATGTATTAGGTAGAGCTGCTTTGACTCTGTGTCTTGACAGTATGGCCTCATGTAGTAGGTGTCATGTAGGGTCCAGTGGCACAGCCTCTTCTATCACCCAAGCTCAGTACTCAAGGTATGCCCTTCTTGAGGGCTGAGTACACTCTGCTCTTGTAGTTGAGCCTTGGTTGCTGTTGTCAGGTCAATGGGAGGGATTTACCCAGGCCAGTCAGTTGCAAGGATTGGCTGTGACCACTTACCATCAACATCTGCCCTCTGTGGAGGGTCAGCTGTGTAGGGACAGGGTGGTGGTGCTTGTACATGGTCTGTAGCTGTCCACTGAGTGTGCTAGCCCTGGGGTTTCCCGGGTGGTGCAGGCCAAGGTCAGCCCCCACTTGTGTTCTGCCTGGGGCCACCCTGCCTGATCTAAAAAACAATTTGAGATGACTACTACTTGTGCCGGGCTTGGAGATTCCCAGGTGAAGCCAATCTGTGAGTCTAGGCTGGCTGCTACTAGTACCAGACCTGGGGCTCACTGAGGCCAGCTGTTGCTTGTTTGATAGAATTTAGAAAGTTGTGAAGTACGAGCCAAGACCAGCCATTCATATGGAAAAGGCACTTGGGTGGGTCCATAAGTTGGGTGGGACAGAGTCTCTGGGAATCTCCAAGGCAGGTCAAACAGTGTTAGCCCAGTTGATGGAGTCTCAGATACGGCACCAGCTTGCTGGCTCATTTTGGATGGATGTGGTTTCTTTAATTCTGTAGTTGTCGACTTCCGTTCAACTTGATTTCTGACGGTTCTGGGTGATGGTTGTTCTATATTTTCTCTAATGTCTTTTTTCTTATTAAAGATTTTTGTCTGCTTGTTTTCTCAATTATGTTGAAAGATCTCACCAAGGCTGTGAATCCGTTGTGGGAAAAACCTGGTTCTTCTTGCTGACATAGTAAAGAGTTGTAGGACAGCAAGTCAGTTAGCATGCAAGAAGGGTTTAGTAGTAGTAAGTTGTCAGGAAAGAGAATGGGCCTTGCTGAGGCTGAGAAGAGAGGCGTAGGTAAAGGCAGGGCAAGGTATGGGCAGCACGGCCTCAGGTCCTTTGTCCTGAGGACTTAAATAATTGTAAGATGGGTGAGAGAGTTCCATAGTGATTGGTCCTTAAAGGTGGTGCCAGTTTCCCTTTGGGGGATGTGACTTCCTAAATGTAGGTATGTGTAGGGGGCTATTAACCCCAGTCCCTATCTTGATCCAAACCATGTCTTGTCATCCATCATAAAACAGATAGATGACCAGAGGCAGTTAATCAAAGTTGAGGCAGTTACCCAAAGTTATTTATGAGCTTTCTCTGCAAGCACTGTGAGCTCTCTCAGAAAACAGATAGCGACCAGAGGCAGGCAGTTAGCCCAAAGTTACATGTGGACTTTTTCTTTGAGTACTGTGGAACTCCTGCCACTCCTCCTACTTTTTGCTAACTTCTACCTAACAAATCTATTAATTTCTTTGGGTAATTCTGTTAATATTTACTTTATATAATTTTGAAGCTATATTTTTAGTTACAAATAAGTTCAGAATTGTTATATCTTCAGGACATTTTTGGTATTAATATATAATATCTATTTTTATCTCTAATAATAATATTTACATGCTATATATTTTATATTAATCAGCTTTCATTTGGTTAATACATGCATGACATATATATTTTTTCATTCTTCTATTGTCAGCCTTCCAGTGACCATAGGTGGATTTTAAAAATCTGATCTGATGACCTTTTTCTTTGAACATTTAGTTCATTTAGGTGTGTTGAAATAACTCATATATTTGTTTATTCCTACCACTTTATTTTGTGCTTTTTATTTTTCCATATTTTTCTATGTTTCCTCTACTTATCATGATTGAATTTTTTTTAAAGATTTTATTTACTTATTTATTTTTAGAGAGAGGGGCAGTGAGGGAGAAAAAGAGGGAGAGGAACATCAATGTGTGGTTACCTCTCATGCACTCCTTGTTGGAGACCTGGCCTGCAAACCAGGTATGCGCCCTAACTAGGAAGAGAACCAGTGACCCTTGGTTTGCAGGCTGGTGCTCAATCCACTGAGCCACACCAGCGAGGGCAAATTCTCTTAGGTTTTTGTTTCTCTTTATTTTGAACTTGTTCTGAAAGATATTTTGGTAGTTGACAGTTATTTTCTCGATGCTCATTTAAGAAGTTATTCACTTTCTTCCGTCTCCAACTTTTGTTTTTGAGAACTGAGCCATCAATCAATTTTTTACTCCTTAGTACCAATTCTTCTTTGCTCTCTATTACTTCTTTAACATTTTTATTTTTGAATTACAGTCGACATACAGTATTTTATTAGTTTGAGGTGTGCAACATAGTGATTAGACATTTAAATAACTTACGAAGTGATCCCCCAATGTCTCGTAGCCATCTGATACTACACATAGTTATTACAATCTCTATATTACTTCTAAGATCTTTTCCTTGTCTTTATATTTCTATAGTTTCATTATTATGTCTCTAAGTTTAGATTTCTTTGTATTTAACCTGTTTGGGCTTCCTTAGTCTTCCTGTACCTGTGGATTGGTGTTTCTCCTCAATTTTGGAAAGTTCTCGTCCTTAGGTTTATTATCCCACGTTCCTCTTCTCTCCTTCTTTCTCTGTTAGACTGTTAGAGCTTGTCATTTTCTCCTCCCTGTCCCTTAACCTGTTCCACATTTTCCATCTCTGTCTTTCTGGATAATTTGTTCTTTGGTTCACTAATTGTGCCTTCCACTGTATCTAGTTTGTGCTTAAATACATTCATTGAGTTTTAAATTTCAGTTATTGTATTTTATGTTAATTTCTATTACATTTCATTTCATTTCTATATTTGGTTTTCATTCAGATATACTTGCTGTTTTTCATTAGTTTTTTGCTCTTTGCTAATATGTCACCTCCTTATTTTATTGTTAAACATGTCACACAGTTATTTTATGTTCTGTAGCCAATGTTTCAATAGTGGAGTGTTTGGGGGACTAATTCTGATCTCTGTTTTTTTTCCTGGATCATAGTACCTGATTTTCTTGTGTGTTTTGTGCTTTTTGACTGTGAGCTCATGTTTCTGGAAATTTTATCTGTGGAAATATTTTGAGACATTTAGGTTGAAGATAGGTTTTTCTAGGGCAGATCTGTATTTGCTTCCATCAGGGGCCTATGGAACTCCCTACGGGGGCTGTTTTACACAAAATATTAATTCCAAGGTTTTTTTGGATCACCCTGCATTGTGAACGCTAGATGCACAACTGAGGAGGTGACTGGTTTGCTGTTCAATTATTGGGGAGTAGTTTTTTCTGCCCTACTAAGCACCCAGATTCAAAAAAAGCAAATTTCCTTGAGTATATACATAGATTTATCTCTATTTCACCTATACTTTATAGACAAGACTTCTAAAATCTCAGGTGTATGCAGGGATGGGGGATATTTTTCTCAATAAACTTCCTACCTAGAGAAGATCTTGGGCTTTGTCTTCTGCATTTTTTACCCTGGGTGGCAGTGAAAATAGAAGCTTAATTTCACTAATTTTGGCAAATGCCCTGAAAGCAAAAGCCAACTTCAAAGCTCCTCTTATTTCGCTGGATTCCTATTTTTATTTAAATTTCTCCTCTGAATATTTCTTACTAAATTATTTGTTTACTGATATACTTTAAGAAGGGTTTTCATATTTTCTGCAGCATTCTGAGTTGTTTCTGGCTGGCCAGAGTACCTATTCTGCCATTATTTATTCTTTCTTTCAAGAAGTTCGTACTCAGGGAGTGCCTTTTGTGTACCAGGAACTAACTTTATTGCCTTGGTGGATGAGATTCATTCTCTGCCCTGGGGAAATTCCTTATTCATAGCAAATCAGAGGAAGTCATTTCAGTTTACTTAGATACTTAGTTTTAATGGATTTCATAGCTGCAATAAAATATCTCACAAAAGAATACAGAGCCCAACAGACTAGCCCAGGAGAGGGGCAGTAGATCTGAAGAACGGAAGTACACTCATGCTAGATGAGACGTAGGAGATGGTCCGGTACAGGCACACCTCATTTTATTGCATTTTTTACAAATTGAAGGTAAGATCTTCCACCAGCAACAGCTCGCTGGTTTCTCAGGTGATGGTTAGCATTAACAGTAAAATATTTTATTTTTAAATTTTTTCTATAAAACAATTCAGTTGAAAAGTCTACTGAATCTTTTTTTAACTTGAGAGAGAGAGAGAGAGAGAGAGAGAGAGAGAGAGAGAAACATCAATTCATTGTTCTGCTTATCTATGCATTTACTTGTAATTCTTGTATGAGCCCTGACCAGGGATCAAACCTGCAACCTTGGTGTACTGGAATATGCCTCAGCCATCTGAGATACCCAGCAGGGCTCTCACTGAATCTTTATTTACAAGATGAAAAAATTGCATTTTGTAACTTCTTACTCATCTTTAAAGTGGACAGGGCGACGATGTGGACAGAGGAAACCCAGGAACTTGGTGTCCTTTTACTTAGCTCTTTTTCACTTGTTCCAAGTGGGCCTGCCCGCACGTGGCACGAGGCTTTGTCTGCTTTAGATACACTCATCTACAGTTTGTAACCATGCACCTTTCTGAAAATGAAGCAATAAAATATTTCAAATTAAGGTATGTACATTGCTTTTTTTATAGACATAATGCTATTGTACACTTAATAGGCTACAATATACAGGATCCAGCACAAATACTGTGCCGTTTTTATTACAAAATCATAAGCATGTAATTCTGTAACATAACAATATCACACTGAAGCACACCATCTGACATTTTAGGTGAAATGTTCAAGTTAAAACTATGAATTATTACACCTATATCATTACCCTACCAACCACACTCAAGCAGTGGTTACTTCTGCCAGACCCTGTAGTATAAACATAATTTTTATATACACTGGGAAACCAAAAAATTTGTGTGACTCTCTTTATTGTGATATTCACTTCACTGCGCTGGCCTGGAACTGAACCACAATACCTCTGCAGTATGTCTGTGCCGTGTGTTAAAGCTGTGTTCCCTGGAGGTACCTAGGCAGGGCTGCTGGGAAGTCATGTAATTCGTGTCCTGCGCAAAAAGGCCTGGCGGGGGAGCCAGTGAGGGCCCAAATTCAGCCTGTGCTGAGGTTTCCAAGCTGCCACCTTGGGGTCCCGCTGTATCTGCCTGGAGGATGAGACACTTCTCATTTGCATGAAGGCTGCATATGGGTTAGCAGGTCTGGGAGCATTATACAGCCCAGGGCCTAAGCAGGAACGCCTGGAGGCCAGGGCTCTGGGATCTGTACCTAGTTCCTGGGTAGGATGCTCTCACTTTTACTTTTAATTTGCTTCCTAAAAATTCATTAAAAAAACAACATAAGATTTTTGATTCTGCCTTTAACCCCCCCAATAATATGGTTGCCCTTATTACCCAATAATATGGTCCCCCTTAGTTCTGCAGAGAAGTGCTAGAATTTCAAAGAGGGAAAATTATTTGGTGGCTTAATTTGGCCAGGATCACACAGTCAGAGGCTAGGCTGTGAAATACTTACCCCCCTCCACCCCAGATTATATCAATAAACATGTTCATTACAAAAATTTTGAAAAACATTTTAAAACATGAAGGAAAAATCATCTGAAATCTCATCTTCATGAAATAACCATTGGTTTGATTACATCCTTTTATGCATCTCTTTTTAGATACATAATTTTACACGTATGAGATGTTGAACAAACTCAAAAAGGGTCCGGAGGCTTTGCTAGAAAAAAATAATAGAGATTTGTTCAAGGGTCTTGGAGTTGCAAACTGGGAGCACAGCTAGGGAAAACCCTAGAAGTTTTCCAAAGAAGAAAGAAAAGCTAAAAGTTCTTATAGGAAAAAGTACAGTATGGAGAATTATTAGTGCTGCATTCTTAGCCCTAGGTTTGGTCAGGATGGTTGCCAACCAGGTGTCAGTCAGTCAAAATGATGAATTTGGGTTGATGTATGAGTCCTTCAGGGGGTTAGCAGAGAGCCTGGGTTCATGAGTCCTTCAGGGGCTAATTAGAGGATTACCTGGAGGTTTGATGCGGGACAGGAAAGGTCAAAAAAGTTTCAGTTTCCAGGCTAGTTAGAGTAAGAATAGAGACTTTCCTCATGCTCCAAACTTCACAATGTTAATAATTTTAGCAACTTGGTTAAAAATGAGTGCATTTTATGTTTCCTGTCTTAATTCTTTCCTTAGAGATCATATAATAGATGCTCACTTATTGGTGATACTTATAAAAAATTTCAAAACATTTTTATTACAGTAACACCATAAAATTTTCCATATTGACCATTTTTAAGTGCACAGTTCAGTAGTGTTTAAATATGTTTACATTGTTGTGCAACCAGCCTACAGAACTTTCATCTTGTGAAACAGGAAGGTTGTATCCCCTAAACAGTAACACCCACTGCTCCTCCTCCCATTCCCGGAACCAGCCGATCTGCTTTCTGTCTCTTTGGATTTGACTACTGTTCATGCTGTTACCGAACAGCAGCCGGGCTCCTGCTGCCCACCACCACCCTCTAGGCAAAATTCCAGAGGCAAAGTGTGGTAATAAAGGAAAAGAATCTTTATTCAAAAACTTCAAAATTTGGAATACTGTATTTTGCTGTGTATAATGTGCACATTTTTGCCCAAATTTTTGAGGGAAAGATAAGGATGCACATCATACATGGGCATAATGACTACATGCTATGGGCGTAATCCCGTGTATAGTGTGCACAAAAACCGTGGGTCCGAATTATAAACGCAAAGTATGGTAGCAGCTTTACACATTTGTCAGTCACTTAAGCCAACTAAGGCCAAATTCTTTAACTCTTTAGTTATGGCTTTGATTGCTTAAGCCTATCAATTAATTAATGCTAAAGGAGTAAGCAATCCACTTAAAAACCAAAGTTAAAAGCTGCAACCCATTTTATCCCTTTCCCTGGATCATCTCAACCCTTATGCACCTTGAAGATTTTCTACAAACAGCTCAGAGTCATGGCCTCCTACTTAGAGAAAGGAGGCCTGCAAAATTGAGCTCACCTAAATTTACCCGGTGCAAAGCGAGCGGCTGGTGGGACACAATGGGCACTTGCTTGTACTTAGCCCTGGCCTGGGTCTGCAGGGTGGCCCTGGTGGGCTCCTTGGAATCTTGCCAACCACTCCAAGTAAGTGTTGATGTAAGAAATGTCCAAACCGTATGTCCAAACAAAAACACCCAAATTTCAAAAGTTTATTTGAGCCAAACTGATGACACATGCCAGGGAGAAAGATCTCAAATACTTCTAAGGCAGTGATACTTTTTAAAGGAAGTGTTTTTTTCACTCACTTTTCTTTATAACTTGCATTTCTTCTCTATAACTATCCCTCCCCCACTTTTTTTTGTTGGTCTTCTGGGTTTTACTGTGAACCCTGTGACAGATGACCATATTGGGTATCCGTGCTCGGGGCCTTCTGTTCTAGAGAAAAGATGCTGCCTGGAGCCCTGTCCGCCTTCCCCCTCGTCACCGCCTCCTGCCTTGTCACCACCCACCACTTTCAGCCACCTCTCAGGGTGGATTGCAGCAAGGCCTGCTCATTTCTCTAGCCTTAGTCAGCCAACAGTTTAGAAAAGAAGTGAGTCAACTCACCCAGAGAGTAGCTACCAAATTTATCTGCATAGCAGACTAGCTGCCTGCCTTAAACTCTGCAGATAGGACTCATGGATGTGGAAAGTATACGGCCAAGGACCTGCACTCAGAAGAGCCTCCTCACGTGTCTGAATGCTCTGCTGTCACCATCATGACTCAATTTTTGAATGAAGGGTTCTGCATTTTCATTCAATACTGGGCCCTGCAAATTATGTAGGTAGTCCTGCTTCAGAGCCACTTAACACAGCTTCCAGGTTGTTACCAAAAAGGGGACCTGACCCTGAGCAGGTCTCCCAAAGGCCAGCTGGTAATATGTGGGTTCTTGACTTCGTGCAGGGGAGATTTCACAACATGAGTCTAGGTGATTTTTAGAGGACGTTTATTAAAGCTGGGGACAGTGAAACAAGGAAGGCCTGCTCTAGACAGAAGAACAACAGGATAGGGAGTGACTAGGTGGGGAAAGGAGCCTTAGCTAGCCTGCTTTCACTCACTAAAAAGCCAGAAAAAAAGGAGGCCTTTGGGGACAGGGTCAGGGGGTTAGGTTATGCCAGGATGAGCTGCTGCCGCCCTGGTTGTAAGTCTAATGGGGCCCCTCAGAGTTTAGGAGATGCACGCCTGTGGGGGAAGAAAAAGCATGGGCATGCTCCAGGGGGCTATAACTGCCCCCTTAAAAAAGGGTTCTGATACCAATTCCAATGTGTGGAGCCTCCCCCACCCCCATTACCAAGCAATTCTCAGACACTAGCAGGTGTCCAACTCAATTATGACACTGTCTGCCTGAAGACAATAACAAGAAAAAAAATCTGAGATGGTCTAGACTAAAATTACAGCAGCTGGAGAGTGAGAGAAAGAGACAGAACAGTTAGCCTGTTAATAGTTGTGACCAGCCAGGCCCCACCAAACCTCGGGGGCTCATGGTCTCCCCGATATGTTGCTCACAGCTAAGCTATAAGAACAGACATTTTTCCTTTTGTACTCTGCTGTGCCTGTCTGAGAACCAGTCCCGCTTCATCTTCTCCCACCTGCTCTGTCTGGAGCTAATGTAAACCTTTTCAGAATGGCTTACACCCCTCCCCCCACACCTGATGTATAAAAACACTTGCGAACTCTAAGAGGATGGACATGTTCTTTCCTGTCTAGCCATGCCGCTGGTGGTTTAGACTCTGTGGACAAAAAAGGGGCCACATACTAAACCTGACAAGCTCAGGGGAGGCCTTACAACTTCAGAGACTGAAAGTGACCACATAGGATGGTCTGAACATAAAAATTCCTAACTAAAAGGTCAAAGAGGACAGGCGTATCCTAGGCCTGTAGCTTTCTTGACAAAGGTCAATCTTTAAGTGAGCCTGCCTATTATCTTCTCAACATACCTTTGAAATGCCAGAGTAATCTCCTTTTCCCCACCCCTCAGGGCACACCCACTACACCCCAGGACCAGAGCAACTATTAATAATTGCTGAAGGTATATGTTACCGTATTTTTTGGAGCATAAGATGCACCCAGGTTTTAGAGGAGGAAAATAGGGGGAAAAATTTTGAAGCAAAAAATTTGGTAAAATATTTAATAACATAAATAACATAATATTTCACCAATGTAAATGTAAACAGAACTCAACAGCAGCATTAACAACCATTATTCTTCCCAAATTTGGTGTGGGGGGGTGCATCTTATAGTCCAAAAACACAGCTTTTCTATTATCAATAATGCACTGTTTTGGTTATTATTTTGAAAATTAGAAGGAATGTTATGACAGAAAGAAGGAAAGGGATGTGTGTGTTTTTGAGAGAAGCTAAAAGGAAGTAGTTTGTCAAAATAAGTTGGTTATTTCTGAACAAGTGAAAAGGAACAAACTAAGAAGAACGCAGGATGTTGTAGGTTAGTGGGAAAGAAATATTGAGAAAGGAGTCTTATGCAGAAATGCTAGAAACCTGTTATGGGAATGTGCTTACTCCCCGGCGCAACAAGGACTACTAACTGTATTAACTCAGGTGGAGACTGAAGGGGCAAAACCAAAACAGAACAAAACAAAAAACCAAACAACCGACCAACCAAACAAAACTCCCTATAACTGCTGGAACTGCTGCTGAGGCACAGAAAGTATACTTATAAAACTCTCACTGTCCTCCTGGCCTCTGGAAAATTTTAGATGGTACGTGTAATTTATACCATTGTGTTCTTACAGACTTGGCTGTGATTAAAACCTTAAAATTATAGTTCTCAGTTGCACAACAAGCAGGAATCAGATTAATAATGAATGACACTTGAGTGCTTTCAATGGGATGTAGATGACCATGTTAATAATAATAATAACAACAACAACAGTAAATGGGAACCTGTCTCATGGCCAGACGATAAAAGCCGAAGAGGTGTATGGCGTGCCCTCAAACTATAAGTAAATGTTATACTAGATGCAAAATACAGGAAAGTGAGACAGATAGCAAAACTTGGAGCATGGTAACTTGCAGGTTAGAAGTGATCCGGAGTGTTTTTTTTCTTCATGAAGACCCATAATACCTGACTGCCTCCCACTTGCCTGCCTTTCCCTGTTGAGAAAAATTAGGCCTTGACTTCCATCTCAGGTTATGGTCTTGTCTCATCCCCAGTGACTCAGCAAGACAAAATACTGATGCTGAGACTTCCTAGAAATGAGTCTTGCTAGCATCGTGGGACCACATTATTAAACCAAAAGTTCAGCCCTCAGCATCCTTAGGACTGAGTTATGACCAAGAGGGGAGACTGAATGAAAAAGGGGCCATGTACTAACCCCACAAGTTCAGGGGAGGGCTGCGCGGCAGGCCTTACAAACTCAGAGACTGAATGTGACCACATAGAATGGTCTGAATATTAGAATTCCTAACTAAAAGGAGGTCACAGAGGATAGTCACATCCTAGACCTGTAATAAAGTCAATCTTAAGTGAGTCTGCCTATTGTCTTTTTGAGACAGGTTAGTAAGAAACTAGGAAAAATTCCCTGGCCAGTGAAAAGGAGAAACTTTGACAAATGGTTGAACAAATGCTGGAATAGCTGAACAATTAATAGCCAGCTGATAAATCACAAGACCCTGTCCTCCCTAACCAAAGATACCTAGGAACAGAGGGTTTAAGCCATCCTCCCTAACCAGTGATATCCAAGAGCACGTGGTTTAAATCACCATGGTAGGGAAGGTGGATAAAAACCAGTTACAGCCCGACTAATCCAAGAAAGAGGTGAAATTAACCAGAGAACAACCCCAGGCTCCATTATATGCTCATTTTAATACATCAGCATACTAAACAACACACCCAGAAATCTAATGAAATTCTGTTGAACTCCTCCCCTGGGACCTCCCCCAAAATTCTGTGCCTGTAGAAAATAGATAAAATGTTCAGGACAAAGGACACCAGCAGCTCTTCTTTGAGCACGCCCATGTCCCCCTTTCCTCAGGTGTATACTTTGCTTCTTTTATTCTAAGCTTTAAGGGTCCCAAGGAGACTTGCACCTCGGGGAGCAATGGGCAGGGGTAGCGCATCCCAGGCTTCCTCCTCCCCCTTCCCCATTCGATCTCCAGGGGCCCTTCCTTTGCCTCACTGTCCCAAGCTTTAATAAGCTTACTATCACTTTCACCTGGACTTGTGCCTTGAAATTTTTCCTGTTCAAGCCAAGAACCACGCACTGCTGCCGTGATCGTGACTGCTGTAGCTGACTCTGGAGCAGCAAAGGACTTCTTTGCAAGATGCTGCATTGCAGACTTGGATTTTACCTGGACTTTAAGACCTGTGCCTTTCCTGAGTTTCACTGTGATGCAGAGTAGCATGCAACATGCTTTTCTGGGCTATTAAAATAGACGCTGATCAACAGGTATCCCAAATCCTGAAGAAGAGAGCTCCTGTGTGAGGATGGCAACTTTGGCACCTTCCACAGGGACTGGAGACTCATTTGCGCAGCTGGCTTCAGATAAGAATATGGGAAACTTTCGGCGTTGCTTTTGGCTTATAGTCTGGTGGGGAGCATGGGAAGTGCTGGGTTTTGTGGGAGACCTGGGCTCAGGGCACGAGTGCTCTAGGCTACCCCAGGGTTGGAAGTTTGTAAATAAAGTTCTGCTCCTTCCAGCATTAATTGTTGGGTCACTCACCAAGGTGCTACATGGAGGGCCCTGGTCTACTCGCTAACAGTTTTGATGAGCCTGGTAGCACAACCACTGCACCAAAGTACCAAAGCACCAGAGCAGGAGGCCACAGAACCCCTCATTGTTATCTTGTACCCTGTGGTCTGTAAATGTTAATCATTAACGTTCTAGTACCCACCAATGTAAAAGATGTGTCTGTCCATTTTGCTTTAAAAAAAAAGGTTTTTAAAATTTATCTATTTTAGAAAGAGGGGAAGGGAGGGAGAAAGAGAGGGAGAGAAACATCAATGTGTGGTTGCCTCTCACACACCCCCTAATGGGGACCTGGCCTGCAACCCAGGCATGTGCCCTGACTGGGAATTGAACCAGCAACCCTTTGGTTCTCAGGCTGGCACTGAGTCCACTGAGCCACACTAGCTAGAGCCATTTTACTTTTTATCTAGTCCCAGTGATTTTCCTGCTTTGCTTTCTCCCATCCTACCTAATCTATCACCGATGGATTTCATGTAATCTTCCTTATGTCTTCTCCTTTGATTGTAATGTATAAAATAAGCTGTAAAATGGCTATTTTCAGGAGCATTTTCTCAATCTGTCGAGATTTTGCTTCTCAGCAATTGTTATCAGTTTGGCTCAAATAAACTCTTATAAGACTTTTTCTTAGGTTGGATGTTCTTTAGTGGTAAACTCCATGCCCCAAGACCTTTTTCTTTTTGCTAAGGATGGCTTAATAAATCCTTTCTTTTAAAAAGACTTTCAGCTTCAGAAGTTAAATTTTTTTGTTTAACAATAGCATCAGATTCCACAAGGGCTCAGTCTCACCCTTCTATGTTCATGGTCAGTTCCCCTGGCAACCCTGCCCCCCACCAATCATTAGGTGCTTTCCAAAAGTTACCTCATTAGCATAAACCCATTTTGTGGAAAGGGGCTTGTTATGAATAACAAGATATCCCTTTCACCTTTATGGCTCTGAGTGGTTTTTTAGGAACTGAGGACTAGACACCAAATATTGTAACAAAAGATACTCCATTGCTCTTACCGATCAGAAAATTTCAAGGGTTTTGGGAGCTGTAAGCCAGGAATGGTGGATAAAGACCTAGAATATATGAGAAATATATTTTGGTCATTTAAATGATTAAATATATATATATATAAAATAAATCACAATACCTCACCCTTCTCTTTCAGTGCTGGGATTTTATTTTTATTTTATTTTTCCCCCTTTAAAATTTTCTTCTTTTCTCCTTTTTATCGAATTTATTGGGGTGACACTGGCTAACAAATTATATAGGATTCAGGTGCACAGTTCTACAACACATCATCTGTACAATGCATTGTGTGTTCACCACCCTAAGTCAATTCTCCATCCATTGCCATTTATCCCCTCATACCTTCATCCACCCCACCCCTGAACCCCCAGCAATCACTACACTGTTGTTCAAGCCAATGAGTTTTCTCTCTTTTTTGCTCAATCCTTCCACTCTCTCATTAGCTGTCAGCCTGATCTTTATGTGTGAGTCTGTCACTATTCTGCTTATTATTTCACTTTGTTCATTAGATTTCACATATGAGTGAAATCATAAGGTATTTGTCTTTTTCTGACTGGCTTATTTCACTCAGCATAATACTCTCAAGGTCCATCCATGCTGTCACAAAAGGCAAGATTTACTTCTTTTTTATGGAATACTGAGTAGTATTCCATTGTGTAAACATATCACAGCTATTTTATCCACTCATTTACTGATGGACATTTAAGCTGCTTCCAAATCTTGGCTTTTGTAAATAATGCTGCAATGAATATAAGGGTGTATATATTCTTTCGAATTGGTGTTTCAGGTTCCTTTGGATAAATTCCCAGAAATGGAATGGCTGGGTCATAGGGCAGTTCCATTTTTAATTTTTTGAGGTAACTCCATACTGCTTTTCACAGTGGCTGCACCAGTCTGCAGTCCCACCAACAGTGCACAAGGGTTCCCTATTTTCCACATCCTTGCCAACACTTGTTTTTGTTGATTTATTGATGATAGTCATTCTGACAGATGTGAGATGATATTGTGGGTTTAATTTGCATTTTTCTGATGATTATTGACATTGAGCATTTTTTCATATGCCTATCAGCCATCGGTGTCTATTCAGGTCCTTTGATAATTTTTTAATTGGACTGCTTGTTTTTCTGGTGTTGAATTTTATAAGTTCTTTAAAAATTTGAATATTGACTTCCGGCCAAGATGGAGGCATAGGTAGATGCACTGTGCCTCCTTGCACAACCAAGAGAGGGACAACAACAATATAGAAACAGAATAACAACCAGAACTGACAGAAAATTGAACTGTATGGAAGTCGGACACCCAAGGAGTTAAAGAAGAAACATTCATCCAGACCGGTAGGAGGAGTGGAGTCGGGCAGCCAGGTGCTGCGGGTGGCGGAGCAGAGAGCAGAGAGCATTGGAACCAGATGCTTGTAAGGTAACCAGGACGCACAAGGCAACCCAGGCAGCAT
>CM052551.1:16658634-16680353 GCA_028533065.1 Trachops cirrhosus | reverse complement strand
GCCCCTTTCCGCAAGCCAACCAGGCCCCTCTGGCACCAATTCCGGTGTGGGTGGGCCTGTGCACCCCGTGGGACCTTCCTTCTCAGTCAGTGACCCAAAGCTCTATTTCCCGGTGCTGGGACCCTGAGTTGCATGCAGTGCCTTGCTTCACAATGGCTGCCTCTCTGGGTCTGCTGGTCGCCACCCCCTGGCTTGGGCCCACCAGCCACCGCTGCTTGTGCGCCCAGGGTCTGCTAGGTCTGCTGGTCACCACCCCCTGGCTGGGGCCCACCAGCCACTGCTGCTTGTGCGCCCAGGGTCTGCCTGCTGCGGACTTGCGTGCTGCCCCAGGTGCTCAGCTCTCCGCTCCAAGTCCCTGGTCCAGCCCGACTCCGCCCCTCCTAGCGGTCTGGATGAAAGTGTCTATTTTTAACTCCTTGGTTGTCCGACTTCCATACACTTCAATTTTCTGTCAGTTCTGGTTGTTATTTTGTTTCTATATCATTGTTGTCCCTATCTTGGTTGTGCGAGGAGGCACAGTGCGTCTACCTTTGCCTCCATCTTGGCCGGAAGTCCTGTGTGTTTGTTTTGATGTATTAAGTAGAGGTGCTCTGGCTCTGTGTCTTGATAGTGTGGTCCAATGTAGTAGCTATCATGTAGGGTCCAGTGGCACAGCCTCTCCTATCACCCAAGCTGGGTACACGAAGTGTGCCCTCTATGTGGATTGAGTACACCCTCTTCTTGTAGTTGAGCCTTGATTGCTTTTGGCCTGTCAATTGGAAGGGTTTACTCAGGCCTATCAACTGCAAGGACTGGCTGTGACCACTGCCTACCAACTTCCTCCCTCTGTGGAGGATACGCTGTGCAGGGGCAGGGTGGTGGTTCTTCTACATGGTCTGTAGCTGTTCTCTGGGAGTGCAAGTTCTGGGGTTTCCCAGGTCATGCAGGCCAAGGTCATCCCCCACTTGTGTTCTGCCTGGGACAACCCTGACTGAGCTATAAAGCAATCTGACATGGCTGCTACTTGTGCTGGGCTTGGAGATTCCCAAGTGAAGCCAAGCTGTGAATCTAGGCTGGCAGCCCCTAGTGTCAGGCTTGGAGCTACTTAGCAGAAGTACAGGGGCTGGAGGCTCACTGAGGCTGGCTGTTGTGTGTTTGAGATCATTCAGTAAGTGTGAAGAATGAGCCAAGACTAGCCATTCATATGGAAAAGCAGCTTGGGTTGACCCATAAGTTGGGTGGGATGGAGTCTCTGGGAATCTCCAAAGTGGGTCAGTGTTAGCCAGGTTGATGGAGTCTCAGATATGGCACTAGTCTGCTGGCTCTGTGTCTCTGTGTGGGTAGGGTTCTATCTGGGAGAAAGCTGTTCCCCAGCTCATGTCTTGATGCCAGATACTTTGGTTTCTCCCTGTATGCCACTAGTGCCTTTCAAGCTGCTACCCCGAGCTGGAGGTCAGAGAGAGTGAATGTGAATAAGTCTGTGTGTGGGTTCTTTAAGGGGAACTGCTTGGGACTCCAGAAGTTTCTTCCAATGACTCAATCCCCACTGGTTTTTGCAGCCAGAAGTTATGGGGACTGATGTTCCTGGCACTGGAACCCTGGGCTGGGGGGTCTGGTGTGGGGCTGGGACTTCTCACTCTCAAGATATCCCTCCCAAATTTTTATCCATCACACATGAATGTGGGACCAGCCCATTCTCATCTCTGCCCCTCCTGCCTGTCTGGATGGATATG
Source organism: Trachops cirrhosus (assembly GCA_028533065.1). Classification (NCBI taxonomy): domain Eukaryota; kingdom Metazoa; phylum Chordata; class Mammalia; order Chiroptera; family Phyllostomidae; genus Trachops; species Trachops cirrhosus. The sequence goes on along the minus strand of CM052551.1, from coordinate 16,678,641 downwards.
GTTTCTTTAATTCCATAGTTGTAAGAGTTCCATTCAACTTGATTTCTGATGGTTCTGAGTGATGGTTGTTCTATATTTTAGTTGTAATTTTGCTGTGGTTATGTGAGGAAGTGAGCCATGTTTACCTATGCCACCATCTTGACTGGAAGTACCTATTTTTTGTTCTTGTCTGATGCTATGGCTAGGACTTCCAGTACTATGTTGAATAAGAGTGGTAAATCAGACATCTCTATCTCGTCCCTGATCTTAAGAGAAATGCTCCATTGAGTATGATGTTGTCTGTGGGTTTGTCATATACAGCCTTTATTATGTTGCAGTATGTTTCCTCTATTCTCACTTTGCTGAAAGTTTTTATAATAAATGGGTACTAGATTTTATCAAATGCTTTTTCTGCATCTATGGATATGATCATGTGGTTTTTATCTTTCATTTTGTTTATGTGCTGTATCATGTTTATTGATTTGCAGATATTGTACTAACCTTGCATCCCAGGAATAAACCCCATTTCATTTGGTGTATAACCTTTTTAATATACTGATGAATCCTTTTTGGTAATATTTTGTTGAGGATTCATCAACAAAAGGTAATATTTTGTTAACATCTATGTTCATCAGGAATATTTTTTTTCTTTGTTGTATATTTATCTGGTTTTTGGAATTAGGATAATGCTGTCCTTATAAAATGAGCTTGGGAGTTTTCCCTCCTGTTGAATTTTATGGAATAGTTTGAGAAGGATAGGTGTTCTGTGAATGTTTCATAAAATTTGCCTTTTGAAGCCATCTGGTACCAGACTTTTGTTTATTAGGAGGGTTTTTTTTTAAGATTTTATTTATTTATTTTTAAAGAGAGGGGAAAGGAGAGAGAAAGAGAGGGAGAGAAACATCAATGTGTGGTTGCCTCTCACACACCCCAACTGGGGATCTGGCCCGCAACCCAGGCATGTGCCCAGACAGGGAATTGAACCAGTGACTCTAGTTCATAGGATGGCACTCAATCCACTGAACCACATCAGCCAGGGCTGTTGGGAAATTTTTGATAACTGCTTCAATTTTACTAGCTGCTTATTTGTATTTTTCTGATTCAGTTTTGGAATATTGTATGTTTCTGTGAATTTATCCATTTCATCTAGATTGTCCAATTTGTTGGAATGTAGTTGTTTGTAATATTTTATTACAATCCTTTGTATTTCTTTGGTCTCGGTTCTTACTTCTCTTTCATTTCCAAGTTTATTTATATGGATCCTCTCTCTTTTTTTCTTGATGAGTCTGGCTAAAGATTTGTCAATCTTGTTTATCTTTTCAAAGAACCAACTCTTGGTTTCATTGATCTTTTGGATTATTTTTTTTAGAATCTATTTTGTTTATTTCTGCTCTGATCTTTATTATTTCCTTTCTTCTCTCTACTTTGGGCTTCGTTTGTTGTTCTTTTTCAAGTTCCTTTAGGTGTAAAGCTAGACTGTTCATTTGAGATTTTTCTTGTTTCTCAGGTAGGCCTGTAATGTTTTGAATTTCCATCTTAGGACTGCTTTCACTGTGTCCCATAGATTTTGTGTTGCTGTGTGCTCATTTTCATTTGTTTCAAGTTATCTTTTGATTTCTTTCTTGATCTCGTTGTTGACCCATTTTTTGTTTAGTAACATGTTTTTTAGCCTCCATGTGTTTGAATGTTTTCAGTTTTTTTCTCTTGATTGATTTCTAGTTTAAAGAAGATGCTTGGTATAACTTCAATCTTCTTAAATTTATTGTGACTTGTTTTGTGTCCTAACATGTTGTCTATGCTAGAAAATGTTCCATGTGCATCTGAAAAGAATGTCTGTTTTGCTACTTTGGGGTAAAATGCTCTGAAGATATCAATTAAATCCACCTGATCTAGTGTATCATTTATGGCTGCTGTTTCCTTGTTTATTTTTTCTCTGGAAGATCTATTCATTGATGTCAATAGGGTGTTAAAATCCTCTACTATTACTGTATTACTATTGGTCCCTTCCTTTATGTACATCAAGATTTGCTTTACATATATAGGTGCTCCTATGTTGGGTGCATAAATGTTTACAAGGGCTATATCCTCTTGTTGGACTTCTCCATTTATCATTATGTAGTGTCCTCCTTTGTCTCTTACTATAACCTTTATTTAAGAGTCTACTTTGTCAGATATAACTGTTACCCCAGATTTTTTCATTTCCACTTGCATAAAATATATTTTTTCCATCTCTGTACTTTTAGTCTGTGGGTATCTTTCATTCTGAGGTGGGTTTCTTGCATGTATTTTGATGGAAGCATTTAAGCCATTTATATTTAAAGTGATTCTTGATAGGTATGTATTTATTACTATTTTATTCTTTTAACTATGTTCTTCTGCCCCCCCACCCTTATTCTTCTTAAGGCAAGCCCTTCAACATTTCTTGTAATATTGTTTGGTGGTAACAAACTCCTATAGCTTTTTCTTTTCTTGGAAGCCCATTATTTCTCCTTCAATTTTAAATGATAGCCCTGCTGAGTAAAATAGTCTTCATTGTAGTTCCCTGCTTTTCATCATTTTGAATATTTCATGCCAATCCCCTCTGACCTGAAATTATTCTGTTGAAAAATCAGCTGACAGTCTTATGAGAGCTCTCTCATAGGTAAATAACTGTCTTTCTCTTGCAGCTTTTAAGATTCTCTGTTTGTCTTTAACCTTTGCTATTTTAATTATGATGTGTCTTGGTGTATGCCTTTTTGGGTACATCTTGTTTGGAACCTTCTGTACTTTCTGGACTTGTGTGTCTTTTTTTTTTTTTTTTTTACTAGGTTAGGAGGTTTTCTGTCATTTCTTCAGATAGGTTCTTGATCCCTTCCTCTTTCTCTCTCCTTCTAGTACCCCTATGTTGCAGATATTATTATGCTTCATGTTTTCCCAAAGATTTCTTAAACCAGGAGTGTCAAACTCATTTTCACCGGGGGCCACATCAGCTTCGTGGTTGCCTTCAAAAGGCCGACCTAAAATGTAATTTAGGACTGTATAAATGTAACTACTCCTTAACTAGGGGAAGGAGCTCGGTGCTGCTGCCAGGCAGAAACAAGGTGCTGGGCCGGATAAAACAAGGTGGAGGGATGGATTTGGCCTGCGGGCCTTGTGTTTGCCACCTGTGTCTTAAACTATCCCTATTTTTAAAAATTCTTTTTTTTCTTTTTGCTCCTCTGATTGGGTGTTTTTTCTCCCTACATTGTCTTCCAAATTGCTTATTCAATCCTCTGCTTCATCCAACCTACTGTTTATTCTTTCCAGTGTATTTTTCAGATATTGTATTCCTCATTGCTGATTGGTCTTTTTTAATGGTTTCTATGCTTTTTATTTTTCATGCTGTTGAGCATCCTTATAACCATTACTTTCAACTCTACATCTGTTATATTACTTGCTTTCATTTCATTTAGCTATTTTTCTGGAGATTTGTTCTGTTCTTTCATTTGGGATCTATTTCTTTGTCTCCCCATTTGTCTTCCTCTTTGGGTTTATTTTTATGTATTAGATAGATCTGCTATGACTCCCAGTCTTCATGGGGTGGTCTTGTGTAGTAGGTGTCCTGTAAGTCCAGTGGTGCAGCCCCCTTAATCACCTGATCTGAGTGGTCCAGGAATGTCCCTTGTATGGGTTATGTGGGCCTTCCTGTTTAATTGAGTCTTTTTTCAATTTTTCTGAATTTTTTCTTTATTTTTATTATGGGCATTATTGTAGATGACCCCTTTCCCCCCCTTCCTCTCTCCCCTTCTCTCAGCCTCTGCTCCCTCTTCCTTCTGGTTATCACCATGTAACTGAGTCCTGATTGCTTATAGTGCATTTATGCATGGGCTTGACCCTGAGGCTGGCTTACTGTTAGACTCAACCCCAATTATGGTATGTGAGTTGCTGTGCAGGTGCTGACCACAAGAAGTAGAATTTACTTCTGTAGGGTTTAGTGCCTGCCAAGAACTCCCTTTGAACATGCTGCTTGTGAAGCTTACTGGATTTTTCCCTGATGTTGTCTGAAGTTGGCCACTGAGTGTTGGTTTGAGCCTCTTGGGAAGGACTCTGGTGTAGACCAATGTTAGATGCTGCTTGTGACTGACCGTGGGCAACATGTTTAGAGCAACCAGCAATCCATAGTTTGTGGTTGCCTCTGCTGGGCCTGGGTGTGTGTGGGAAGGACCAAACTCTGCACCAAGGTTGATTTTTTACCAGCATTGGTCCTAGGGCAGGTCAGCAAAAGTCCCAAGATACTCCTCCTCAGTCTGCTTCCATCTGATGGCTGGCTGTTAGGCTCTGTCACTGAAAGAGTCTCTGGCTGTACTCCACAGGGTGGGGCAGGAGGGATTCCAGAGGGTGAGGCTATTGTTTTTCCCCAGGCTGATGCAGCTTGGAATGGAGTGCTCCACCCAAGAAAGATGGTGTCTGTGGTATGGTAGAATGACTCAGCACAGGGATCCTGGCAACTGTCCCTTCTGCTCTCTCTCCAGAGCCATAAAGACCAGACTCTCCTCAGGTCACTTTAGTCCACTTTGCCCTCCCTCTGTTGGAACCCAGGGTGACTAGCTGTGAATACAATTTTTTGCATTGGGCCATTAAGAGGGTGGTCCCTCTTAAGAAGTGTGTCTGTAGCAGACTCCCACCTCTCCCTGGTGGACAGAAACCCTGTGGCTTTTCACAACCAGATGTTATGTGAGTGCCTCTTCCTGGCTCTGGTGTTCTGGACTAGGAAGCCCAAATTGGAGTTTAGTCCTCATGGTTCTCAGGGGGACCCCCCAGCAGCTGAGCTATCCCTATGGAACCTCAGCAGCTGCCCTTAGGAGTGAGGCCAGCCCTTTTTGTGTCTCTGCCTTTCCTACCAGTCTCAGTGTGGCTTCTTTTGTAATCCTTGGTTATAAGACTTCTCTTCAGCCTGTCTTTAGTTGGTTAGTCACAATCATTGTTCTATAATTTAGTTGCAATTCCAGTTTGGTCCTGGGAGGAGGTGAGTGTAGCTGCCACCTACTCTGCTGCCATCTTCTATCTCCTCCATGTTGGGATTTTAGTATTTATATTTATTAACTTTATCCTGAATGCACACATGAAGTATTCTGGACAGAGATAGCTTTCTTCTTACCTACCTTACTGGAAGTAATCAATCAGTGCATCAGGGCTGCCTTGGCTCAGGATTACCTTATGCCAAGTCCTGTATGATAACCAGATATCCAAAGGTTAGATCAAGGAAAAATAAATTTTTCCTACTTATAAAGGGAAAGAGGGCAGCTGTCCTCCTCTCTTTCTGAAACAGCCTCCTGGAAATGTCAGATGCCTGAATTCTACATCACCATTTAGAATGTGAATGAAATTTACTCAGAAACCAGCTAGGCCCAGGAGTCTCCAGCTTTTAGTCCTAGAGATGTCTCTAAATTCTGAGTCTCATCCCTCGTGATGTGTAAACACCTAGGGAGATAGCCTTGCAGTCTCCCAGGGACTTCAGGGCTTAACCTAGCATTACACTCTTTTTCTGTGACATGACAGAAGTTTTGTTGTCTGTTTGGAGGATCAGAGGAATTAACTACATGAATGGCTACAAATCTAATCTCAATGTCTGAGAAGAGACTTAGGAGGCAAGTAAGGGCTTTTACTGCAGCACCAAGAAATTCACTGCAGCTTTATTTCCCACATTCAAACAACGAATGTTAATAAACCTGATGCATTTTTCACAGCTTTCTTTATGTTCATGCCACCATTTATAGAAATAATTTCACACAAGATGAAACATAAGAAATGTTTTTATACATTGTAATCACATGATAAAAATGGGATCATGATAGATATTTCTCTCATCTTACTTTTCCTCCATTTGGCAATATATCATGAAAATCTCTTCAAGTCAACTGGTAGAGAGCTAAATCCTTTTTAATAGCTGTATATTATTCCACAGTATGTAAGCACCATGATTTATCTGACCGTATCCCATATTCCTAATCATCACATTTCTTATCCCCATTTTTCTTACTACAAGCAATAATAATATTACTGAATAATCATCTTTGTATACGCATTCTTTTTGTTTTAATTAATTAATTATATCCTCACCCGAGGACATTTGTTCAATTATTTTAGATATGCAGGACGGGGGAGAGAGAACTACACACATCAATGTGAAAGAGAAACATTGATTGGTTACTTTCTTGTATGTGCCCAGCTTGGGATTGAACCTGAAACCTGGGTATGTTTTCTGACTGGAAATTGAACCCATGACCTTTTGGTCCATGGAACTATGCTCCAACCAACTGAGCCACACTGGCCAGGGCTAATTTTTTTATTTATTGATGAGAGAGAGAGAGAGACAGACACACACACACACACACACACACACACACACATTGATTTGATGTTCCATTTACTGATACATTTATTGGTTGCTTCTTGCATGTGCCCTGAGCTGACAGTGAACCCACAAACTTGGCATATTTGGACAACACTCTAACCAGCTGAGCTGCTGGGCCAGGGCTTGTACACACATTCTTAAGGACTGATGCTTTTATTTCTTCAGTGCAGAATCCCAGGAGTGAAACTGCTGGGTTGAGGGCATATGCATATTTAATTTAAATATCTAATGCTGTAATACTTTCCACCAAGGCAATGACAATTCACACTTCCCATTAGTAGGAAATGAGAGCATTTTTTCTTGGCGCGGACAGCCTTATGCAACATCACTTTAAGAAGTTTTAGTGATAGGATCTAGTAGGTTTTAAACTACAAAAGTTCTAGTGAATCCCCAGAGCTGGCTTAGGGGCTTCCTATGGTAGGGTGCTGGCTCAGAGTAGGGGGTCTCCTGGCCCCTTTCTCCTTTTCAGCCAGAGCTCCATATTTTTCATATATCAGCTCTCCCATAGGCTTATTTTAAAATGTTTCCAAAGGAATGTTTGAAAGCCCCGTCTCTGAGTTGTGCATGTGGGGTGGGTATTGAAGATTTTTAATAAGGTGGTGATTTGGTGAAAGCCTGGACTTCAAAGAGATCTGGAGCTTGGGAAGGGGACTTGGAGTGGGGGCAGGAAGTTGGTGGACCATGCAGGTGGAGTAGTGAGGATCTGACCTGGAGTGCAGAGCAGTGGCAGGAAGAGTGTAGACAGGTATGCAAAGACAAACACACAAGATCCGTTGGATGAGTGGGAGGTAGGGTGGAGGTGTAGAGAGTCTAGGATGCCCCAGATTGGCACTGGCTGGCCTGTGATGGCACTCCTGAAGAGAGTGCCTCAGCCTCCTGGCATCTTGGGGCTTACCTAGGACCTAGGTGGTGAGCAGGGATGTACCCAGAGGAACCTGAAGAGAAGATGGGTGAGGGGAGGAATTTTGTCTCTATTGCCCACTGGCAGTCAGTCCCTGGGGGTGGAGCATGTGGGGAGGGTGGGACAGTGGAGGAGAGCTGACTGAAGCTCTTCCTGCTCTGTCTGAGAAGGGTGTGGCAGGGGAGCAGGGAGCAGACAAAGAGAACCCTTAGTGAGTGAGGGGCCGCTACTTAGTAGGATGTCCAAATAGAAACCCCCCCCCGCCTGCTCCCCACCAAGTCCTCTGAGTGCCCAACTTCCTTGCCTGTGTCTTCCCAGAGTCCAGGGCAGAGCAGTTCTGCTCTCTTCCATCCAGACGAAGGAGAAAAGGTATGGAGGGACCCTTTCCATCTCTCGTCAGGAAGACCAGAGTCCGTATTACCAGACCTTCCTCCTGCCTCAGCCTCACTTTAGGGTTTCAGATGGGGAAGTCCCAGGACAGATGCTCCTTCAGTGGATGTCTCTTCCTCCTCCTTCCACAATTCTTTGAGCCTTCTAACTTCTAAGTTGCCAAACTCCTCCCTTGAGACACTCCACTGCTCTTCTTCTATAAAGACATCCTAGCCTTTATTTCCCTTGGCACTTTAGAAAGCTAATAGAGCTTTCCTAAGCCAGGCTTTGCCAGCTCAGGAGGATTCCCAAGATGGGGATGCTGATATGTGCTGTGACCCAGCTCCTTCTCTTCCGACTGTGACTAATTTCCTCATGAATTACCTGGAAGAATTTCCACAGGCCCTCGGTACTTTTGCCTCTGGGGACTCTTTCCTCCAAAGAAAAATATTAAAAACTATATTTTATGACTCTGTTGGTATACACATACATGTAGTCCAAGATAGATTCATTATTATATATTTATTATTATATTCAAACTTCTTGTGCTTTTAAAAGAAAGATAACATTGTCAGGACCTCTTGTGCCTAACGGGCACCTCACCTACCCACCTAGAGGCCAGTGCTCAACATGTGGAGTATTTGCTCCTCAAGAAAAACATTGCTTAGCCTATTTTTAAAAAATATTTTCCTTATTTAATTTTAGAGAGAGGGGAAGGTAGGGAGAAAGAGAGGTAGAGAAACATTGATTGGTTGCCTCTCACACTCCTCAACCAGGGACCTGGGCCACAACCCAGGCATGTGCCCTGACTGGGAACCGACCCACTTCGGTTCGCAGGCCAGTGCTCAACCCACTGAGCCACAGCAGCCAGGGCTGTCTATTTTTTTTTTTTTTAAGGCATTCAGGTTAGGATCTTGAACTCCCATGTCCATTGCAGTATTACTTACAATAGCCAAAGATGGGAAAAATATAACTGCCCACCATGGATGAATGGAGAGATGTAGGGTATGTGTGTGTGTGATATATCCAGAATGTATCCAGCCATGTAATATGAAAAATAAAGGCATTTATTGAAGAAGATACAAGAAACATTGTACATAGGACAATGATGCCTCAGTCCCCTTCAAACTAGACATCTTGGGACCTCACACAGTTCTCCCAGTCACCATCAGCTGCCCTGTCATATTTTCCTGACTCTCATTGACAGTCTGAAATCTCTTCCCTTTCAAAGTGGTTTTAGTTTTGGGAAAAGTCAGAAGTCACAGGGCTCCAAATCTAGGCTGTAGGGGGTCTGAGTCACCTGGGTGATTTGATGTTTCACCAAAAACTCTGCACAAGACATGATGCATGAGAGGGCGTGTTGTTGTGATGAAGCTGCCAATCACCAGTTGCCCATAGCTGCAGGCTTCTGAATCATCCAAATGGTTTCTGTGGGCGAATGTTCAAGCTTAATGCAAAATTTGATGCAGATTCATTGCTCTACTTGCTCAGTCATTTTGAATGTGATGCCACATGGTACACATGTTCACTCAACAGCATCTACCGCTCCCACTGACCAGTACAGTGAAGTCGTCATTGTTCACACATGCGCACTCCAGGCCACTCTCCTCGGCTGCCAGGTTACATTGATGTCATGCAAACTGTTCTCATTATATTAACAATGGCTGGACTTTTTCTGGCTGGACAGACCTACACACACACAGAGGAATGTTTTTCAGCTGTGAGAAAGAAGGAAATTCTGTCATTTGCAACAATGTGGATGAAACTTGGGGACTAAGTGAGATGTCAGACAGAGGAAGACAAGTACTGTATCATCTCACTTATATGTAGAATCTAAAAAAGTCAGACTCAGAGAAATGGAGTGCAGTGGTGGTTACCAGGTCTCAGAGGGTTGGGGAGATGGGAGATGTTGGTGAAAACTTCCAGTTATAAGATGAACAAGTTTGGGAGTCTAATGTGCACCATGGTGATTATAGCTAATGATACTGGATGGCGTACTAGAATGTGGCTAAAAGAATAGACCTTACATATTCTCACCATGGAAAAGAAACGGTAGCTATGTGACAGGATGAAGGTGTTAGCTGATGCTACAGTGGTATTCGTTTTGTAATTTATAAATGTAGCAATTCAATGCACCATAGGCCTACCTGTACAAAAAGGTACACCTCATATAAAATTTGGATTTTATTTGTTTTGTTAAAGAACAAAATTCAACTGAGCAAATTTGAAGATCTGATTAGCTTTATTAAGTGATTCATGAACCCAGCATCATCCCATCTAACAGCTGGAGGGAGCTCTGAGGACTTGAACAAAATGGAAGGTTTTCACAGACAGAGAAAGTGGGACTAAGAAGTTGAAAGAGTGGGTTGTTTTAGGCAAGGAGCCTTCCCTGGCAGGGGTGTCCAACCTGCAGCCCATGGGCCACGTGTGGCCCCGCATGGCTATGAATGTGACCCAACACAAAATTAAAAATTTACTTAAAACCTTTTTTTTTTTTTTTTTTTTAAAGATTTTATTTATTTATCTTCAGAGGGGAAGGGAAGGAGAGAGGGAGAGAAATATCAATGTATGGTTGCCTCCCGTGCATTCCCCGCTGGGAACTGGCCCGCAACCCAGGCATGTGCCCTGACCGGGAACCGAACCGTGATCTCTTGGTTCATAGGCCCGCGCTTAATCCACTAAGCCACACCAGCCAGGGCTAAAACCTTTGTTTTGTTCATCAGTTTTAGTTAGTGTTTGTGTATTTAATGTGTAGCCCAAGACAACTCCTCTTCTTCCAGTGTGACCCAGAGATGCCAAAAGTCTGGACACCCCTGCTAGGGGAAGACAGGGGGGTCTTATCAGGCAGATTTCCCCTCTAAAGTTGATCAGGTAATCCAGACTGATTGGTTTAAAATTCCACTACTGGGAGAAGCTGAAACTGAAATTAAGTTACCATTAAGTTTTGGTTTGATGAAATGGCTTAGCAAGGGTGACTCCATTTTGGCTGTTTCTTTTCTTTTCTTAAAAAAAAAAAAAAAAATATATATATATATACACACACACACACATATATATTAGATTTTATTTATTTATTTTTAGAGAGAGGGGAATGGAGGGAGAAAGAAAGAGAGAGAGAAACATTAATGTGCAAGAGAAATATTGATTGGTTGCTTCTCTCATGCCCTGAACTGGGGACATGGCCCACAACCCAGGTATGTGCTCCAACTGGGAATCAAACCAACAACTTATCAGTTTGCAGGTCGGCACTCAGTCCACTGAGCCACACCTGCCAGGTCTTGGCTATTTCTTTTAATACTTTTTCTAGCCTTGCCTGGAATAAGAGTGTGATTAATTTGTCATTTGTTTGGATATTTGGCTCACTAAGAGATACCATCCTATATGCTATTAACTTGTAAAATTATAATTCCCACAGTAAACCTGTGCTAAATAAATTGTTTTCAAAGACACAGTAAGTCTCTGAGGATGTTTGTTATCCCTAACAAAATAAAACAAAATAGTGACAGAAGAATTAATGCTTAGTGAACAAATGTTTGCTGGGCCGCCTGGAGACAACGGGTCACAGAGAGAACTGAGATCAAAGGGACCCCCCTTGGTTCCTCCCTGTCTAGCACACCTTGCTCATATTAGACTATGGTTACCTGTAGTGAGAGCTCTTCCGGGAGCAGGCCTCAGTCAGATGTTCTTTAAGGCAGTTTGGTGGAAAGTCAGAGGTACTTCCTGAGACTTGTGGACCTCGCTTGTTTTAGCTTGAAGTAATCCCCAGGCCAGAGTGGCATATCTTGGGGTGGCCTGCCCTAAACCTCGTCAACATTAAACATGCATTATTATTCTACTGTAAATTAGAAGAGAAAGATGCTAAAATATTATTCAAAAAGTAAACTAAACACTATATAAAAATAAAGTTCATTAACTTTGAAAAGATGAAGTTGAAATGGTATCTTGAAGAGTAATCTTAAAAATCAATCTTCACCAATGGTGCTGTACTTGAGCAATGAAAGCATTTTTTGAAAAAGATTTTATTTTTATATTTAGAGAGAGGGGAAGAGAGGGAGAAAGAGAGGGAGAGAAACATTGATCGATTGTCTCTTGCACCCATCCTGTGGGAAGTCTGAACCTGAAACCCAGGCATATGTCCTGACTGGGAATCGAACCGGTAACCTTTCATGCCCAACCAACTGAGCCACACCGGTCAGAGTGTGAACGCATTTTTATGGACAGTTTCCCAGCTGCTGAAAACACTGACTCTACACCTAGATGACGAGGCTTGGGGCAGCTGACTCTATCTTCAAATAACCCTATTTCGGGTTTCATAGCTTGGAGATGCTTTTACATATTTTTAGGACCTGTGGTCTTTATTGCTAATTGTAAGATATCGTTTCTGTTTGGCAGATCATTGATTTCCTTGGTCTTCCTTGATTACTTTACTCATGGATAGAGATTACTGTGCAGAGGAATTGGTGCCAATTTCAGTGCTGAAATGTCTGTTTCACTTGCGTAGAGATGTTAAGAATGATCCTTGCAGAAGGGACTTGATTGGCATTTTCATTCTCCTATTGGATTATGGAGGTGTAAAAGAATGCTTTCTAGTCTAGTAAACTTTTGTTTGACTTGAAATTTTAACTAACCTATAATTCTTAGGCACAGTTCAATATATAAATGGTTAAGAATTCAGATTTTTGAAAATACTGAAGTAATGTTGCTATACAAAGATATTAATATTTTGGTATCTAAAAATCGACATGCTATACCAGAATATGGGAATATAGAAAATAGGGAATACAGAAAATAGGCATTGTGTTCCCTTATTCTTTAAGAGAAGTGATGAAGCACTCAAATTCCCAACCAGGCAAGAAGCCCTTGTGCCTGCTCTTGTCTCTCAGGGGAGGGAAGGCGATGTCACTACCTGCCTTGGGGGAACTGGCCCAGGAATGGGTCAAAACTCTTCTTAATGCACCCCCTTGTCCTTGTTCACAGCTGGGAGCCGTGGTGTTAGTCTGCTGTTAGTTTAGAAACACACAGATGCACAATCCAAGACTTGATCCAGAAATTGGTGAGTTTGGTAGTAAAAAGCTCTCCAGGCCATAGGTAGAGCCTTAAAAAAAATCTGTATGTGTGTATGAGTGTTTCCCCATCCCTTGCCCCAAATTTGGGGTAAAGAAATATGTCCTCTTTCCTTTGTTGTCCTCCCATTTGAGTCAGGGCACAGGGCTGGGAATCATGTAGGCCATGGTCAGGTGGCCCTTTCCACACTGGGCAGGGAGGAGCTGACCAGTGTGGGTGACAGTCCAATCACTGGTCCTTTGGCTCCCCCTGCTGACCATCCAGTCCCCATTCCCTGTGGTCTGAGAGATCTGGAGTGGTGGGTGGGGTTGCCAACCTATTGCTTGGGAGATATTTGGACAACTGGTGCCTGAAGCAGAAACTAGACCCCTGTGCTCCTTTTTTAGGATCAAGTCACTTGGCCTGGGTGATGGGCAAGCCCACCGAGTAAGGACAAGGATGAGTCAGACTTCTTGGCTCCAGTTCATCTTCCATATTGCTGTCAAATTTGTCTCCCTGACAACTAAAGCTGGTTTCATTGTTTAAAATCCCATACTGGCTTCAATAAACTAAATGCTCTTCCCCCTCCACCCCTGGGGCTGGTTTTTATGCTGAGCCCCAATCCCCAAAGTGAAGATATGTGGAAGTAATCAGGTTTGGACGAGGTCAGGGTGTGGAGCCTCCTGCTGAGATTGACGCCCTTATGGATGCCCTCTGCTGCTACAAAGAAGTGGTGCTGTCCGCAAGCCTCAAACTTGCCCTGGTCTCCTGATTCTTGCCAAGTCCATTCCATGATTTGGTCATGCACTTCCTTCAGTCTCCTGGCAAACTCACCCCAGGTTCAGATGTCACCTCCTTTGTGATATCTCAGGTCCTAGGTGTAACAATCTATTTACAAGAACCCCACTCCACTCCTCTTTCTGCCACCCCCTCCACTGATACCGATTGGGAGCCCCTCAGGGATCATGTCGTCCTCATCTTAACTCAGCACAGGGCCCACCACATCGCAGGTGTCTAATAAGTCTCAGTTGAACAGATGACCACACTGCCACACTGTGGAGGGCTGTGGCATAAAGGGCTAGGGTGGGTACCTGTAGAAGGACTTTTTATGTTGGATTCCACCCTACGCAATTGAGGAGCTGGAGGACAAACAGAGGACACCCGAGAGCCACCATCTCAGAAGCACAGTGAGGGCTCAGTCTTGCTGCCGAGGGGCAGGTGGGGAGACACAGCTCTGGGAAGGCACAGACCTGGAATTCCACTCCAATGGAAGCTCCAGCAGGGCACGTGGACCACTGGGTGCTCTGTTCACTACTGTGTTCCTCATGCCCAGCACCAAGTGTGGCATAAAGAAGGTAAAGAAGGTGCTAACTCATCATAACCAGCTTACTGAGTGCACTGGACTTGACGGGGAGTGGAACTCTGTTCTCCAACAACCCCACTTTCGGCCATCATTCTTCTCTCTCCCTGGACCAAATCTTGCAGGTCCCATAACCTTTCCAGTCACCCAGATCTCAGTTTTCAGGTAGTGAAAAGTCCAGTCCAAAGCTCAATCTCTTACTGCATCAAAGCTCCTGGCCTGCCCGGCTGGGCCAGTCTCAGGCCCTGGGGAAGCCTGCAGTGGGAAGGCTGGGGGAAGACATCATGTTCCCACCCTGTCCCTTCACCCTCCATCCCTGCTCACTGCATCTACTCTGGACCTTCTAGGGGGGCAGAGCCAGGAGAGACAAGGGGTCACCATGCTCTCACTCCCCAGTGTGTTTATAATCTGGCCTCGCCCTCTTAGCTCCAGTCTGGGTTCTTTCCTCCTCTCTCCCTCTCAGCAGGGTCAGCCCCTCCTCTCCGGCTGACCTGCCACAGGGACCTGGACCTTGGACCAGCAGCTGACTCAGGTGCTCTCTGGATTCTATGGCAAAAATTTCCTTAGTCTCCTCAACTCTGGTCTTGGGAATGGAAGCTGGTGAAGGCAGCTGCACAAAGCTGGTGACTCAAACTGGACTATATGCCTGGTGCCAAAGGGCCCAGTAAGTTCTGAGCATCCCACGAAGGACTGTGGGGGCCAGTTGGTCCTTGGTGTCAGTGCTGCATTCATTTTCATCCGCACAAGCCCGACCACCATCTTCTCCCTTTTGATGACCTGGTCCCTCATTCCCTGGAGAACTTTCCTTCCCCATTCCTACTTTGTTTTGGCAGTGCTCCCAGTTATACTGCCTTATTCCTGCCTACCCCAGTGTGTATGCATGTGACCAAAGGCCTGGTGGACCCAATGGCCCTGTCCCTGATGCAGGGGTCCCTGGCCAGCCTGCTGTGCCCAGTCCCTCCTGGCCCTGTACAGAGGAGGCATTTGATAGATGTGGTCAACTGGCCACCCTTACCTGGCTGTGGCTGGCTCTGCATATGTGACAGATACAGCAAGATGGGGATCATTGCCAAGAAAAAAAATTGCACCTGGAAACTGAAGGTTAGATCCAGGTGATGTGGTTTCCCGAGGCAGTTTTTAAAACTGTGTCAGGTGACTGTGCTGGAGTTTCAATATGATGAGGTTGAGAGCAGGAGGGGGAATTGGGAAGGCTGTTCAGAAAACATCCTCCCAACTGACACCTCTGGGATGTTCTGTGGAAGCGACTTCTCTGGGTGTTTCTCAATAAATACAAACTATATAAATGGACAGAATGTTTTTTTCTTGAAGCCTCAAATCCAACTGTTGTGGATGATGTCACCCAGGCCACAACGATTGCCTAAAAGGTGGTCATGTCACCCAAACTGGGCCAATCAGAACCTTTCCTGGGGGAAGGACGCTACGGGAGGAAAGCTGTCTTTCCCTGAGATTGCCAGCTGTGGGTGATGAAGGCGGGGACCGTCTGTCTCTTCAGGGGGAGTCCTCCCAAGGCAGCAGAGATGGAGATCTTCCAGGACAGAGGGAATGTCAGTGGAGCCGTCCATCCATCTAGGAACCTGGTGATATCACTGGACTCTTGGAATCGACCCGTGTTCTCCGGCGATGTGAGCTCTTATTGCTGAACTACTCGTAGCTGAGGTTTGTTCCTTTCAGTCAAAGAGTCCTGCCTGACATACAGAGGGTCCAGAGACACATGAAAAGATGCTCGGTATCGCTAGCTATCAGACAGATGCATATTAAAACCGCAATGAGATACCACCTCACACCATTGAGAATGGCCATCATAAACAAAGCAACAAACAAGTGTTGGAGAGGCTGTGGAGAAAACGGGACCCTAGTGACTGTTGGTGGGATTGCTGACTGGTACAACCACTATGGAAAACAGTATGGAATTTTCTCAGAAAACTAAAATTGGATCTGCTTTTTGACCCAGCAATTCCACTGCTAGGATTACATCCTAAGAACCCTGAAACACCAATCCAAAAGAACCTATGCACACCAATGTTCATAGCAGCACAATTTACAGTAGCCAAGTACTGGAAGCAACCTAAGTGCCCATCAGTAAATGAATGGACCAAAAACCTATGGTACATTTACACAATGGAAGATGCAGCAGAAAGAAAGGAGGAGCTCCTACTCTTCTCAACAGCATGGATGGAACTGGAGAGCATTATGCTAAGTGAAATAAGCCAGGTGATGGAAGACAAATACCATATGATCTCACCTTTAACTGGAACATAATCAACAAAACAAACAAACAAGCAAAATATAACCAAAGACACTGAAATTGAGAACAGGCTGACAGTGACCAGAGGGGAGAGGGGAGGGGATTACAGGGGAAAGGGGTGAAGCGTTTGCAGGACAATTATAAAGGACACATGGACAACAACGGGGGTGGGTGGAAATAGGGGAGGGAGGTGGGAAGGGCTGGGGTGGTGGGGAGGGGTGGGGGGAAAAAGCAGAAAACTGTACTTGAACAACAATAAAGAAAATAAAAAGAAAAAAATAGAAAAATAAAAAAGAGTCCTGCCTGAGACATCCTTTCAGGAACCCCTGCATTCATGCTCTGTGATAGCAACTTACATTCTTGGTGACTTGTCTCCCCTCTTGCCGCACTCCCTGGGTGACTGTTCTCTGTCTACCTCCCCTCCCCAACACGCACATACAGCTTGGGATAATTAGACATTACCACCATGTTGTTGCCCTCTTCTCCCACTTGGCTCCCTACATGACTGTTAGATGGGTGGGCCAGGCAGGTCAGATGTATTTCTGCTTCCCAGGTGAGGAGACAACGGCTTGGGGAGTGAAGTGCTGTGCCCAGGCTGAGGGCTGAAACACAAACCTCGGTGCTTTGGTGCTGGGTCTGGGCTAGGATGGCACTGCAGAAGGGAGGGGATTCGACTTAGACTTGGAAAAAGCAGGTAACATCTGTGAGACTTAGCTTCTTTAGCCAAGACATGGGCTAACATTACCCATCCCTCACCACTGCATGAGGGTGAAAAGGGTGTCCAGCTGAAGAGCTGTCTGCCTGCAGCCGCGGACACCACATTCTCAGAAAGGGCTCATGAGGGTAGGGAGAAAGACTAAACCTCTACACCACCCAGTCCGACAGGCACCAAGTACAAGGACAGAGGAAACCGGCAGCCATTCTCTTGCCTCTTAGGATAGTTTCTTCAGCCTGTGAAGATGTATGTGAGCAGTGGTTTCACACCTCGAGCAGGCATGGGAATCTCCAGAAGGCTTGTTAAAACACAGCAGGTCAAGTGTGGGGCTGGGAATGTGCATTTCTAGCAAGTTCCCAGATGCTGCTGGTGCAACTGGGCTGCTCTTCTGGGGACATTTTGAGAACCGTTGTCCTCACTGGTCTGCTCCTTAAGGGCCCAGAGATGGGGTTGAGGGTCCCTCCCTGGCCCCACTGAGTGGTGCCCTGAGCCCACCCACCAACTCAGCAGCTGGACCAGAGTCTCTGGTACCTTCAGGATATGGTCAGTGCAGAACCAGAAGAAACACAGGCATTACATTTTTGGTGCCTGTTTTTTTAAAAAGCTGGAGTAAAGATACAAGATAATAAAGATCTGGAATCATATGCACTCCATCCCTAAGCACCATCGTCCCATCTCCAAGGGGTTCACACAGGGCAGCAGGGGTGGGAGGTGCAGGAGCAGAGAGCACGGAGCCTCCACAGCAAGCTCTGGCCCTGAGATGGCCCCGCTCAGAGCTGATTAGGGCCAGCGCCTCCTGGTCCAGCAGGAGAGTGACACTGGGCTGGAAGCATTGGCTGAATCTCCCATCCCAGTGACCTCGTGTAGAAGTCCCACCCTTCAGTGGTCCACATGGCTGGTGGGGGCCCGACACAAGGATGGGTGGTGCTGCTTAGAAGGGTAGTGCCCCTCCCCCCTCCACACAAGCAAGGAGGGAAGCTCCTGTTTACACAGGGTTATCACCAACCAGACAAGTCTGTTGCAGAACTTTCTTTATTTTTTCCCTTTTTTATTTTCAGGCCATGCAACAATGTCTTTATTGTGTATAGGTGTTAGGAATTATTTCCTCAATCTCTCCATATATAGGCAAAAAATAAGCATACTGTTTAACATATTACAACTTGCAAAACTGATCATTGCCTAGAGTAGGGAGAATTATCCCTAAAACATGCTTAACCAAGAGGCCAATTCATCTGCCGACCTCCCGAACATGAAGATGAACGTGGCAGACAGACTGCCCCGCAGCTGAGCTCCATTCGCTGCCATTCGACAATGCTGCCTCAGGCCAGATCAGCAGCAAGTTTCTTGCCAGTAGTCATTAAATATCCAAGATTTTCACTGGCATTTTCTGCTTCTTGGGTCTCACCAGAAAATGTGTGGGTGCTTGAGAGGAAATGTCATGAAAAGCAAGACACTGGTCATCCTCAAAAATGATTTTGGCTCTGAATTCCTTGCAAATGATCTTCCTGAAGATTGTGTTGCCACCAGGCTGGTGGCCTGGGCCTTACTGATCCCGAACTGCCACTGGCGAGAAAGCTTTTTCTTTTTTTAAAATTTTATTTATTTATTTTTACAGAGAAGAGAAGGAAGTGAGAAAGAGAGGGAGAGAAGCATCAATGTGTGATTGCCTCTTGAGCACCCCCTACTGGGGACCTGGCCTACAACCCAGGCATGTGCCCTGACTGGGAATCCAACCGGTGACCCTTTGGTTCACAGTCCAGGGCTCAATCCACTGAGCCACACCAGCCAGGGCAGGCTTTCCCCTTTTTTTGATATTTTATTTGGCAGCAAGGTATTTTTCTAGTACCCCTCTCCTCTTCCCCAGGACAAGACCAAGAAAAAAAAATTTATAATTTAACTCTTCCAAGAGAAACATACTTCACAATCAGTGTATTTCCTTCATATAATTTCTTTTTTTCTTTCTCAATTACAGTTCACCTTCAACATTACTTCGTACTGGTCTCAGGTGTACAGCACAGTGGCCAGACAATCATTTTATATGTGTGTGTTTGTAGTCCTAACTTTCTCTCTATCTGAGGCAGCCAGAGCCCTGAACTCCTTCTCCTGTTCCTCCCAGTCTTTCAACATCTCTTAAGACAACACAACTCCCAAAGAACCATATGGCAGAAAGAAGGTGTAAAGAGAAGAAAGAGGGGACTGGAAGTGGTCCATGGCATTATTTTTGCAACAGTGATAGTAGCTAAGAGTTCTGTTAGCATTCCTGGATGTCAGTCATAGAAGGCCTGGACTATGGGAGAGGTAATTATAGGAGAATGTGAAAAACAACAAATAAACGACAACAACAAATTCCAACTTTCTCTAGAGCTGTAGCATTCACCACGGGGATTAGTTTTTTATATTAGACATAATAATTGACATTAATACCTTAATATCTTCATTGCACACAGATAATTTATAGGATGAAATTATTCACATGATGAAATTATTGGGTTATATTAAAAGATCATAATATATATTTTCTTCTTTTTATTTTTATTTTATTTATTTTTTTAATATATTTTATTGATAATGCTATTACAGTTGTCCTATTATACCCCTTCATTCCCCTCCACCCTGAACACCCTCTCCCACTCCCATTCCCCCCCTTTAGTTCATGTCCATGTGTCATAAGTTCTTTAGCTTCTACATTTCCCCTTCTATTCTTGCCCTCCCCATCTATTTTCTACCTACCATCTATGCTACTTATTCTTCATACCTTTCCCCCTCTCTCCTCCTCCCACTCCCCTGTTGCTTACCCTCCATGTGATCTCCATTTCTGTGGTTCTGTTCCTGTTCTAGTCGCTTAGTTTTTTCTTGCTTTTGTTTCAGGTGTGGTTGTTAATAATTGTGAGTTTGCTGTCATTTTAGTGTACATGTTTTTTATCTTCTTTTTCTTAGATAACTCCTTTTAACATTTCATACAATAAGGGCTTGGTGATGATGAACTCCTTTAACTTGACCT
>CM052551.1:16630931-16658134 GCA_028533065.1 Trachops cirrhosus | reverse complement strand
CTTATCTCTTGCTGCTTCTAGGATTCTCGCCTTCATTTTTACCTTGGCTAATGTAATTATGATGTGCCTTGGTGTGTTCCTCCTTGGGTCCAACTTCTTTGGGACTCTCTGAGCTTCCTGGACTTCCTGGAAGTCTATTTCCTTTGCCAGATTGGGGAAGTTCTCCTTTATTATTTGTTCACATAAGTTTTCCACTTGTTGTTCTTCCTCTTCTCCTTCTGGTACCCCTATAATTCGGATGTTGGAACGTTTAAGCATGTCCTGGAGGTTCCTAAGACTCTTCTCATTTTTTTGAATTCTTATTTCTTCATTCTTTTCTGGTTGTCTGTTTTTTTCTTCCTTCTGGTCCACTGCAATGATGTGAGATCCATCTTTCATTCCATCACTATTGGTTCCCTGTGCATTTTTCTTCATTTCACTTATTGTAGCCTTCATTTTTTCATCTAATTTGCGACCAAAATCAACCAATTCTGTGAGCATCCTGATCACCCATGCTTTGAATTGTGTATCTGATAGGTTGGCTGTCTCTTGGTCACTTAAAAGTATTGGCTGTGGGGCTTTGATTTGTTCTATTTGAGCCTTTTTTGTTTTGGTCTGGTTGCACCTGTTTCGTATTGAGGGGCGGAGCCTTAGGTGTTCGTCAGGGCAGGGCAACCCAGTTGCTGGGTTGTGATGCTGTATGTTGGGGCGAGGTCAGAGAGGGAACAATGGTACTTGCTCCACTCTCTCTAGGACTTCAGTCCCCTCTGCCACTTCCCACAAGCAGATTGGGCCCTTCTGGTGCTGGCTTCCAGGCAGGTGGGCTTGTGTATGTTCTAGAACCCTGTGGGTCTCCCCCAAGGAACTCTCCTGTGAGGCTGGGAGATTCTCCCAGCACGTCAACCCCCACAGGTGTTTTCAATTGGTGCTTTATTTCCCGGTGCTGGGGCCTGGGTTGCATGGTATGTGTTGCTGCCCATTTTTGCCTAGTTTATCTGCGCTCAAATGTGTGACTGCAGACAGCCAGCTGCCTTGTGCGCCTCACTGGGTCTGTTCGCTGCCTCCCGCACCTGGGGTCTGCCACTGGTCTGTCAGCCTCCCCTGCATGTCTGGGGTCGGCCAACTGCCACCTGTGCCCTGCGTGCCTGCATCTGCCAGCCACCGCTTTTTCCTGCCGGGACCCCTTGACCCCTCTCCATCGGCCTCCGACTCTGCCGCTCTTACCGGTCTGGATGAATGGGTGTCAGACTTCTGTACAGTTCATTTCTCTCTGTTCTGGTTGTTTTTTTGTTGTCCTTAGTTTTGGTTGTGGGAGGAGGCACAGTGTGTCTACCTATGCCTCCATTTTGGCTGCCAGTTCTATTTTTTAAAAAGATTTTTTTTATGTATTCTTAGAAAGAGGGTAAGGGAAAGACAAGGAGAGAAACATCGATGTGTGAGAGAAATATCGATCAGTTGCCTCTTGCACACATGCTGACCAGGGACCTGGCCTGCAACCCAGGCATTTGCCCTGACCAGGAGTCAAACTGGCGATCTTTCGCTTTGTGGGTCAATGGCTGACCAACTGAGCAACACTGGCCAGAGCAAGGCAGTTCCATTTTTAATTTTTTTGAGGAAACTCCATTCTGTTTTCCACAGTGGCTGTACCAACCTACATTCCTACCAACAGTGCACGAGGGTTCTCTTTTCTCTACATTGTCACCAACAGTTGCTTGTTGATTTATCGATGATAGCCATTCTGACAGATGTGAAGTGATATCTCATTGTGGTTTTAATTTGCATCTCTCTGATGATTAGTGACGTTAAGCATTTTTTCATATGTCTATTGGCCATCTGTATGTCCTCTTTGGAGGAGTGTTTATTCTAGTCCGTGCCCATTTTTTAATTGGGTTGTTTGTCGTCTTGGTGTTGAGTAGTATAAGTTCTTTGTACTATTTGGGAAATTTATGTATTTTGGAAGTTAACCCCTTATCAGATATATCATTGGCAAATATATTCTCTGATTTAGTGGGTTCCATTTTCATTTTGTTGATGGTTTCTTTTGCTGTGCAAAAGATTTTTTAGTTTGATATAGTCCCATTTGTTTATTTTTTCCCTTTGTTTCCCAACCTAAGGAGATATATCAGTAAAAATATTGCTAGAAGAAATGTCTGAAATTTTGCTGCCTATGTTTTCTTCTAAAATTTTTATGTTTTCACAATTTACATTTGTCTTTCACCTATTTTTACTTTATTCTTCTCTTGTGTATGGTGTAAGGTGGTGGTCTAGTTTCATTTTTTTCACATATCTGTCTAATCTTTCCAGCACAATTTATCAAGAGACTGTCTTTACTCCATTGTATGTTCTTGCTTCCTTTATCAAATAGTAATTGACCAAAAGGGCATGAGTTTATTTCTGAGTTCTATATTCTGTTTGATTGACATATATGCCTGTTCTTGTGCAAATACCATGCTGTTTTAATTACTATGGCCTTGTAGCATAATTTGATGTCAGGTAATATGATATCTCCAATTTTGTTTTTCTGTCTCAAGATTGTGGAGGCTATTCAGGGTCTTTTGTGGTTCCATATAATTCTTGGAATATTTGTCTTAGATCTGTGAGATATGCCATTGATATTTTAGTAGGAATTGTGTTGAGTCTGTAGATTGTTTTGGGTAGTAAGGACATTTTAATGATGTTAGGTTTTCCTATCCATGAACATGGTAGTTGTTTCCACTTATTTGTATCTTCTTCAGTTTCTTTCTTCAGTATTTATAGTTTTCTGAGTATAAATCTTTTACTTACTTGGTTAAATTTATTCCCAGGTACTTTATTTCTTTTGCTGCAATACTAAGTGGGACTTTTTTTTGTTAATTTCTCTTTCTGATACTTTGTTATTGGTGTATAAAAATGCCACCAATTTCTGAATATTAATTTTGTATACTACTACTTTGCTGAATTCATTTAATTAGATCTAGTAGTTTTTTGGTGCCATCTTCTAAGAATAATGACAGTTTTACTTCCTCCTTTCCAATGTCTCCTTTTCTCTTGCTGCTTTTAAGATTCTCTCCTTATCTTTAATATTGGCTAATGTAATTATGATGTGCCTTGGTGTGTGCTTCCTTGAGTGCAACTTCTTTGGGACTCTCTGAGCTTCCTGGACTTCCTGGAAGTCTATTTCCTTTGCCAGAGTGGGGAAGTTCTCCTTCATTATTTTTTTAAATAAGTTTTCATTTCTTGCTCTTCCTCTTCTCCTTCTTGCACCCCTATGATTTGAGTGTTGGAACATTTAAAGTAGTCCCAGAGGTTCCTAAGTCTCTCCTCATTTTTTTGAATTCTTGTTGCTTCATTCTGTTCTGGTTGAATGTTTATTTCTTCCTTATGGTCCAGACTATTGATCTGAGTCCCAGTTTCCTTCCCTTCACTGTTGGTTCCTTGAACATTTTCCTTCATTTCACTTTTCATAGCCTTCATTTTTTCCTCTATTCTTTGACCATACTCACCAATTCTGTGAGCATCCTTATTACCAGTGTTTTGAACTGTGCATCTGATAGGTTGGGTATCTCTTTGTCCCTTAGCTCTATTTTTTCTGGAGCTTTGATCTTTTCTTTCATTTGGGCCATTTTTTTGTTTGTTTGTTTCTGCTCACTTGTTATATAGTAAGGGGTAGAGCCTTAGGTATTTGCCAGGGCGGGGCAACCCATGGCTGTGTTGTGGCACTGTATGTAGGAGAGGGGTTCAAGAGGGAACAATGCTGCTGTTTGATCAGCTCTCTGCTGACTTTCAGTCACTTCTGTCACTACCCACAAGCAAATTGGGCCCTTTTGGTGCTGATTCCTGGATGGGTGGGTTTGTGTACATTCTAGAACCCTGTGGGTCTTTCCAACTAACTCTCCTGTGAGGCCAGGAGTTTCTCCTGCCTCCTCAGCCTCACAGGTTGAACCCTGGGTTGCATGGTTTGTCTTGCTTCCCAGTTGTTCCTTCCAGTTTATCTGCACGCGAATGTGGGACTGCCCACTCAGCCAGCCACTGCCTTGCCCGCCTCTGTCCTCCAGCTGACTACTTGCTGTGAGTCCTCTCTGCCCAGCTGCCCGTCTCCCCGCCTTCTACTGGTCTGGGTGAATGTTTCTTCAACTCCTTGGTTGTCAGACTTCCATACAGTTTGATTTTTCTGGCAGATCTGGCTGGTTTTTGTTTTCAAATTTGTTGTCCTTCTTTTGGTTGTGCAAGGAGGCACAGTGTGTCTACCTACACCTGCATCTTGGTCAGAAGTCAGAGTGGTTTTTTTTTGTTACTGCTTTGATTTCATTATTTGTGATGGGTCTATCCAGGTTTTCTGAATCTTCCTGATTCAGTTTTGGAAAATTGTATGTTTCTAGAAATTTATCCATTTTGCTTAGGTTGTCCAATTGGTTGGCATATAGTTGTTCATAGTCTTTTCTTACAATCCTTTGTGTTTTTGTGGTGTCACTTGTTTCCTCTTCTCTTTCATTTCTGATTTTATTTATTTGGGTCCACTCTCTTTTTTTCTTGATGAGTCTGGTGATAGGTTTGTTTATCTTGTTTATCCTTTCAATGAACCAGCTCTTGGTTTCATTAATCTTTTGTATTAATCTATTAGTTTCTATGTTATTTATTTCACTCTAATCTTTATTATTTCCTTCCTTCTACTTACTCTGGGCTTTGTTTGCTATTCTCTTTATAGTTCATTTAGGTGTAGGATTAGATTGTTTATTTGAGATTTTCCTTCCTCCTTGAGTTAGGCCTGTAATGCTATGAACTTCACTTTCAGGACTGCTTTTGCTGTGTTCCATAGAGTTTGGATTGTTATGTGTTCATTTTTATTTGTTTCCAGGTAACTTTGATTCTTCCCTGATATCATTGTTAGCCCATTCATTGTTTAATAATATGTTATTTAGCCTGCATATGTTTGAATGTCTGTCAGGGTTTTTTTATTGTAATTAATTTCTAGATTATACCATTGTGATCAGAGAAGATGCTTGATATGATTTCAATCTTCTTGAATTTATTGACTTATTTTGTGTCCTAATATGTGGTCTATTTTTGAGAATGTTCCATGTGCATTTGGTGCACATATTCTGCTGTATGATGAAATGTATGTAAATATCAATTAAATGCATTTGATCCAGTGTGTCATTTAAAGTAGCTGTTGCCTTGTTGAATATTTTTGGTCTGGAAGATCTATTTATTGATGTCAGTGTGGTGTTAAAACCCCCTACTGTGACTGTATTCTTGTCAATCTCTCCCTTAATGTCTACCAAGATTTTCTTTACATATTTAGGTGCTCCTAATATGGGCGTATAAATGTTTACAAGTGTTATATCCTCTTGTTGGATTCCCTTTATCATTATGTAGTGTCCTTCTTTGTGTCTTACTATATTTGTTTTAAAGTCTATATTGTCAGATATAAGTATTGCTACCCTAGTTTTTTTTCGGTTCCATTTGCATGAAATATATTTTCCATCCCTTTACTTTTAGTCTGGGTGTATCTTTTGTTCTGAGTTGGGTCTCTTGTAGACAACATGTATATGGTTCTTGGTTTCTTATCCATCCAGTTACCCTATATCTTTTTATTGGAGCATGTAATCCACTTACATTTAAAGTGATTATTGATAGGTATATATTTATTTTCTATTTATTTTTTTAAACTATGTTCCTCTGTTGTCCCCCCCTTCTCTTCCTCTTCCTCCTCCTTCTTCCAGGCTCTTTAACATTTCTTGTAATATTGGTGTTGTTGTAACAGGCTCCTTAGCTTTTTCTTGTCTGGGAAGCTCTTTTTTTCACCTTCAATTTTAAATGATAGCCTTGCAGGTAAAGTAGTCTTGCTTGTAGGTCCTTGTTTTCCATCACTTTGAATATTTCATGCCAATGTCTTCTGGCCTGAAATGTTTCTGTTGAGAGATCAGCTGACAGTCTTATGGGAGCTCCTTTGTAGGTAAATAACTGTCTTTCTCCTGTGGCTTTTAAGATTCTCTCCTTGTCTTTAACCTTTGCCATTTTAATTATGATGTGTCTTGGTGTGTGCCTTTTTGGGTTCATCTTGTTTGGATGCTATGCTTCCTGGACTTGTATGCCATTTTCTTTCACCAGGTTAGAAAAGTTGCAGTCCTTATTTCTTCAAATAGGTTCTAGATCCCTCACTCACTCTCTTCTTCTGGTACCCCTATAATGTGGATGTTAATTTGCTTCATGTTTTCTGGGAGGACCCTTAAACTTTCTTCATTTTTAAAAATTATTTTTTCTTTTTGCTACTCTGATTGAGTGTGTTCTGCTACCTTGTCTTCCAAATGACTGATTTGATCCTTTAATTCAATCTTACTGGACATTTTTTCTAATGTATCTACATTTCCAATTGGTTCTTTTTTATGGTTTCTATGTTCTTTTTCATGTTGTTCTCACTAAGTTCCTTAAGTTCTCACTAAGTTTCTTGATCATCTTCATAACCATTCTTTTGAACTCCATATGTAAATTGCTTGCCTCCATTTCATTTAGCTTTTCTTTCTGGAGATTTCTCCTGTTCTTTAATTGGGGGCACATTTTTTTGTCTCCCCATTTTGGCTGTCTCTTTGTGTTTGTTTCTATGTAGTAAGTAGATCTGTTATGACTCCCAGTCTTGGTAGGGTGGCCTTTTAAAACTAGTTTCTTTTAATCCTTACCTGATATGTTTAAAAAACAATAATATGTTTTTATTGATTTTAGGGAGAGAGGAAGGAGGAAAGAGGGGGAGAGAGAGAGAGCAAGAGCACAACATTGATGTGAGAAAGAAACATTGATTGGTTACTTCCTGTTATGTGCCCTGACTGAGGATTGAACCTGCAACCTAGGTATGTGCTCTAACTGAGGATCAAACCTGCAACCTTTTGGTGTATGGGATAATGGAACTGAGCTGCCCAGCTGGGACTGTAAGGTGGTCTTATGTAGTAGGTGTCCTGCGAGACCCCTTGGCACAGTCTCCTTGATCACTTGTTCCAGGTACTTCAGGAATGAGCTTTGTGTGAGTTATGTTATAATTGTTATACCATACCTTCTGTTATAATTGAATCTTGATTATTATTGTCCTATTTGTGTGTGGGGATGACTGTCAGGCTGGCTGACTGTGAGTATCAATTCTGTCCACAGTGTATGAGCTGCTATGCAGGTGTTGACCACACAGAGCAGAATTTGCCTCAGTGGGGTCTGGTATATACTGAGATCTCCCTTTGGATCTTGTGCTGCTTGTGAAGCTAATTGGATCCTGCTCTGATGTTGCCTGAAGCTAGCCACTGGGCATGGTGGTTCTGGGGTCTCTTGGGAGGGCCTCTTGTGCAGACCAATGTCAGATGCTGCCTGGGACTGGCCCTGGGCAAACTCTTTGGAGCTACAAAGCAATCACAGTTTGTGGCTGCTTCTGCTGGGCCTGAGTGTGTATGAGAAGAATCAAACTGTACACGAAGGCTGGCTTTTACCAGCACTGGGCAGAGGGGTAGGTCATCAGAAGTCCCAAAGAACCCCGAGATCTACTTCCACTTGCTTCCTTTTGCCAACTGCATGTTAGGCTCAGTCACTGAAATAGCCTCTGGCAGTACTTGAGTTGCATGAGATAGTTTCTCAGTAAGTCACAAGGTAGGGGGAAGGGGTGTTCACCAGATTGATTCAAGTCCAAACTCAGTGCCAGTGCTGGGTCTGAGATCACTCAGCAAACATCCCAAGGTATACCAAGTCTAGCTTCCACCTGCTGGGTACCTGTAGAACTTTGTGGTGGGGTCAGGTATCATAGACTCATCAGGATGAGGCCAGCAGACTTTATCAGGCCCAAACAAAGATTTGGCTGTGTGAAGGGAAGGTTTGGAACTGGTTGAGTGTGTGAGGAAAAAATTCTCCCCTCCTAGAGTTACACAACTCAGTCTGTCCCAAAGTTTGCCAGGATCCTGATCTCAGCAGGGTGGGGCCACTGGGAATGAGGAGAGGTGAAGGTGCCAGTAAAGCATGGGGCAAGGTGGAGGTATGGCCCCGACTCCAAAGCAACACCACTTAATCTGTTCCTGACTCTGCCCAAACCTCAGTAAGGCAGAGCCACCAAGAGTCAAGAAGGTCAGGCTACCAGGAGCCTTGAGGTTGGAGCTAGTGGATCTCCTATGAGGGCAAGGCACCAATTAGGCTCATGGGAAAGTGGGGGAAATGGCCCCCAACCCAAAGCCACATAACTCAGTCACTGACACCCACTGAGTTTGCCCAGATCTCTACACCCCTGTCCAGGAAGCTGACTCCTTAGCAGGGCATGAGCTCTACAGAATGAGTTAACAGGGAGTCCCAAGTGTGAGGCCATTGCATTCCCCCAGGCAAATGCTATAAGGAGGGAGTACTCCACCCAGGAACAATAGCTTTTGCAGTACAGTAAAGTGATTCAGCATAGGGGGTCCTGGCTGTCCTTCAACTCTCTTCTCAGAGCCACAAAACCCAGACTCTCCTCATACAGCTCTAATCCACTTCACCATCCCTCTGCTGGAGTCTAGGGTGAGTGGCTAAAAATTAGATTTTGTGTTTTGGCCTTTTAAGAAGACACCTGTGTCTCTAGCAGACCCTATCTATCCCTGGCAGACAAAATCCCTGCTGAGTTTCACAGCCAGATGTTTTGTGGGCGCCTCTTCCTAGCTCTGGTGTTCTGGGCTGGAAAGCCTGGTGTGGGATTGAAACCCCAGCCCTCAGAGGAAACCTTTGCAGTTGAGATATCCCTCTAGAATCTCAGCTGCACCTGTATAAGTGGAGCTAGTCCTTTCCACCTTACCACACTTCCTACCAGTCTCAATCTGGCTTTTTCTGTAAATCTTTTGTTATAAAACTTCTCTTCAGCTAGTCTTCAGTTAGTTATTCAGACTGATTGCTCTGTATTTTAGTTGTAATTCTAGTTTGGTCCCGGAAGGTGAATGTAGCTTCCACCTACTCTGCCACCATCTTAGATCTTCAATAACTTCGATTCATTCTTTTTGAATGGCCAGAAAGGCGAACCAAGTGGGACCATGTTTCCTTCCCCAGACACACCATGCCATATTTCTGGGGGTTCAGCAAGCTTCTCATCACTGTTCCAGCCCAATTTATTTTATCACCCTGCCTCGTCCTCTGGGGGTTGGGGTAGATCATAAGGCCCAAGTAGCGCCAGGGTTCTGCTGAACCCTGAGGCTCTGCTGGGAATTACTGAGCATATCCAAGAAGCTGATGGAACACTGGCACTGGACCATCTCTGAGCCTCAGAGAAGCACCTGTTTCTTACCAACTTGTCCTTCTCCTCAGCAGCTGCTAGAGATTAAAGGTCTGTATCCCCCCAAATTCGTATGTTGAGATCCTAACCCCCACTGTGATGCTGTTAGGAGGTGGGGCCTCTGAGATGTGGTTGTTATCTGTAGAGTCCTCGTGAGTGGGATTAGTGGTCTTATAGAAGAGACCTCCAGAGCTCCCTAGTCCTTCTACCATGAGAGGACACAGGGGGAAGATGACCAACTATGTACCAGACATCAAATCTACCAGTGCCTTATTTTGGCCTCCCCAGCCTACAGAGCTGTGAGAAATAAAATTTGTTATTTACACCTGAAACAAGTATTACTAATATAAGATTATATACCATCTATACTTAAATATGAATAAAAAATTAAAAATGTTTTTTGTTTAAGCCACCCATTCCATGCAATTTTTTGTTATAGTAGCCTGAACAGACTAAGACAGGATCTGAGTCAGCCGTTCTGATTCCTCAGGTGTGAAGCCTATGTGCAATCGACAGTGGAGGGAACTGCCTGTAACAGGTTATCAGCCTGAGTCACCGACTGGGCTGTGTGACCTCAGATGAGGCAGCCCCTCCTGGGCCCTGGTGTGCTTATCTGTAAATCAGTGTATTGGGCTACACCTCTCCAAGCTCTGAAGTTGGTACCATGAGTCTCCAGTTATGGGGGAACCATTGGGGAAATACCTTCAGTGGGGGCTGAGGACAAAGCCCAGGTGACCATAGTCCACTTTATCTCCTTGGCCTTTCCCCTTGATTTTTTATCAACAACCTGAGCTTCAGATTTACAAAATATTCCCAGGAAAGTACTTGAGGGGCCAAATATATCTTTCTCATATTCCCACTTGCTTCTAGCTTTGAAGTCCCTTAGCTCCATTGCCCTGGCCATGTTCTGCCTTGCTCTAGAATAAAGGTCAGTGCACAGGCCTGTGTGAGTAAGCCCCCATTACTCTCTAGGCACAGACCTTCATTCTCCCCACTTGACTGAAAAAGTCACATCCTCAGTGGGGTCCTGAATGTCTTCTCCAGCTGAGTCACCAATATGTGAATTTCGTTCTCTTTAGGTAGAAATCAACTGTTCACACTAATGAGCCAGGTGAAAAGTGGGTGTTCCTTTAATATGTAGTTCTTGGTGATGAAGGTGCCATTGTCCTTTTACTTTGACCCTGGACCCAGCCTAAATACTAACCAGTACTATGTGGTGTACTCATGTGCACACATGCCCTAGTCCAGACTAGGCTGACCCACTTGTTTTCATTTGGTTGGGACTTAACCCAGTTCCGGCACTGCAAGTTTGGTGTCTAGGAATCACCTCATCCACAGGCAAAAGGGATAGTTGCTTCTTCTATCAGACCTTTTTCTTTAAAAAGTAGGTCTTTGATTTGGTTGATTGAGATGCAAACAGGAACAGACAATCTACAACTGATCTGAAGACCTAATCCCTCTACCAGGTCAAGAAGTTTGGCATGCATTTCTTCTGCTATTCCATCTGGAAGCAATAGGGATTACAAATGCCTTTTAAAGCTTGTGTGTGTGTGTGTGTGTGTGTGTGTGTGTGTGTGTGTGTGTGTGTTTGTCCTTTTTAGTATTCCTAGAATGATCCTGCTCACACTCACAGTCACGGTAGGAGGTTGGCAAGCCACTCTGTGCTGTGCTAGTTGTGCTGGATGGAGGCTACACCAGAGTGTGCTCTATGAACAGCATGAGCGTCATGCTGGTGTGTGTGCATGTGTGTGCATCTGTGTGTGTACACATATGTGTTAGAAAGAGAAGTTCCAAGAATCTCAGGGGGCCTCTCCATAATGCACCAATGTCATACTTTTTTAAGATGTTGTGTTGCTGGGGACATCAGACTCCAGCCTTGACTTTTCAGACTGTGGGGAAGATTTTGCAGCCAAATCTGAGTGTTGAGTCAGAGAGGATGTGCAAGCTGGAATGGAGAGTCGAGTCTTGCTCCTTTAGTGTTCACCACAGGATGTCCCAATATCTGGCCTCTGGGGTAAGGTCGGTTCCTGTAACCCACACAGAAGCTCAGCTCTCTCCCTTCTCTGTGCATAGCAAGCACCACAGCCTTCCCCTGTGTCACCTCAGGGGCTTCACGGAGGCTGAATGGTTCCAGCTCCCAGAACAGGGTCCCGATATTGTGCCTGCCAGGGCTGCACATTACTCCAGGGCATTCTTAGATGTGATTCCCTGTGGAGCAACTTGTAGAATGCAACCTGAATGACGTTGTCTGGGGCTGTGCAAGGAGAGTGGCCCTGCTACACCCCCTCACTTTATTTGTATCAAAATTAAAAATAAATTTGATTTAGCTCCAATTTAGTGCTTCTTTCACATGTTTTACACCCTCCTTCTCTTAGATCCTTTCCAACCTGTCTTATCATCCATCAACTTTATTCTTCCCTCAGACCAACACCTTGTGTCTAAACACACAAATCATTTTTTTTCTAGCAGCCATTTAAAAACAAAGATGATTAATTCTCATGCTGGGAAGTCTGTGATGGCGTGATTGATATATTTCACAATAACATCCAAGAAGATGATGCACTGGCTAAGTCCGGTCTGTTGAAGATGATGGAGAAATTCCTAAGATCCTTGCAGGTTTTATGAGTGGAGGTCTTGCTGGGTCTGAGAGGTGGCAGGTGGGAAAGAACCCAGGGACCTTGGTGTGGCTGAGAATCCAGTTCAAGTGAGAGGCTCTGCCAGTAGGTCCTTGGTGGGCTGATCCTGAACTTGTACCTGCCTCCCCCACTTACCTCCCTCAGAGTGATAGCATGGTGCTCAGATAGGATGAGCAAGAGGTGACTGCTACTCTGGAGATCTGGTTGAGATACATGCACTCTGAAGATTCAGGGACCTGCTGCTTTAGTGAAGTTTTTAGGAGTCCATTGATCAGGGATGGCCTGGGATATCCCATCCAGAACAAACGACAAATTACTGCATTTTGCATCCCCTACTACAAAGAAGGAAACATAACACCTGATAGGCCTCATTGGGTTCTGAAGGTGACATGTTCCACACCTGGGAATATTGCTCTGGCCCATGCACTGGGTAACTGAAGGCTGTCAGCTTTGAAGAGGACCAGGAGTGGGAAAAGGCTCTGCAGTAGGTCCAGGTAGTGAAAGCAGGTGATATGCCACTTGGGCCACTGATCTGGCAGATCCTGCGATATTAGAAATATCAATAATGGGAAAAGACATATGATGGAGCTTATGAAAAGCCCCAGTGGGAGCACCACAATTGATCCTTAGGATTCTGGAGTAAGGCCCTGCCACCCACAGCAGAGAATTATATGCTTTTTCTGGGAAATAGCTCTGACATGTTATTGGGCCCTGTTAGTGGTAGAATGTTTGACCCCGGGGCTTTAAGTGATGATGAAGCTGAAACTGCCCACTGTGAACTGTGTTTTGTTGGAGTCGTTAAGTCATAAAATGGATCCAACACCAGTCTGTTGTATGATAGAAATGGTACATTCAGGTTGAGCCTGAGCACAACTGCAGAGCATGAGTAAGCTGTATGGGCACACAGCCCAGAGCCCCACATATGCTAGAGGTGCACCAAAACCTCTCCCTCAGCTCGAACTTTTGACTATGTGGAGGGTTCTCATACAATCAGTTAAAGGAGGTTGGTGTGTAGATGGTCAGCTCGGTACATGAGTGAAAGCCAGAAATGGAGAGCAAGCAGCTGCATTTGAGCCACATTCAGGTATGGCCTTGAAACACAGTCAGAGTGGGGAACTTTTCCCCCAGTGGGCAGACATGTGAGCAGCGTATCTTGTCATCCACTTTGTTTGGAAAACTTGCTGATTCTTAGCAGGAACCAATGGCCTGGACATTGGTCAAACACTTGAAGGAAAAGAACTAGAAGATCAGAAACAAGGCAGTCTGGGGTAGAGGTATGTGAAGAGACATATCGGGGTAGGCATGGAGTGTGAGGATCTTTGTATTATATTTTTTCACCTATTGGAAAGAAAGAAGCACAGAACAATCACATAGACAAATGACTCAGGCCATTGACATTAGATAGCTTTGTCATTGGCCACTCCAGAACTGGCCCACTGGGCACATAAATAGAGTGGACATAATGGCAGAGGTAGAAGTTATAAGTTAATAACACAGACACCTACTTATCAAGACTGACTTAGCCATTGCTGCCTCTGAGTACCACATGTTCAGCAGCAGAAACTGATGCTGAGCTCTGGATATGGTACTTTGCCTTGAGGAAACCAACAGCCACTTGGTATTAAATGGATTCCAATGGGACCCTTCTATCTGGAAGGGGCAGTTTGTTCTCATAGGGATAAATGTCTTTTCCAGGCAAGGATTTACCTTTTCTGTCTACATAGTTTCAGCTAGCATCATTATCTAGGGGATTACAGAATGCCTGACCCACAATTATAGAATCTACCCAGGAGACTCAACTTTACACTGAAATAGGTGCAGGAGTGGACCCAGACCATATGTGGTAGCATCATATGCCACACCACCCAGAAGCAGTCTGCCTCACAGAGCTCTTGAACAGCCATTCACAGGCACAGCTGAAGTACCAGCTTAGGAGCAACACTATGAAAGAATGGGATTCCATCCTCCAGGATGCAGTATATGCATTAAACATTTTACTTCCCTTGCTAAGACTTGTGGTTGGCTCCCCTTACTATACTTCAGTGACCCACTTGGGGAGTTTATGGTTTTTATTCCCACAACTCTGGCTCTGCAAGATTGAAGATCCTGGTCCCAGAGGGAACACATTCTTGGCAGGAGACAAAGCAAAGTTTCCACTGAGCTATAAGCTACAGCAGCTACTAGGGCACCAACAGGGGAAAAGAGACCAATAGGAGAGAAAATGAGTAACCACAGTGGTAGAGTATTTGATCCTGATCTGCAGGGGGAGATAGGGCCGCTGTTATACAATGGAGGCAGGGAGGAACATGTGAGGAATGCAGGTGATTCCCTTGGTCAGCTCCTGGTACTTCCTTGCTCCATTAGAAGTGAAAACAGACATGTGCAACAATGCTGTCTGGAGAACAACATGAAAGTCAAGGGCTCAGACTCCTCAGAAATGAAGCTTTGGGTTTTGCCATTAAGAAAACTGTCCAGACATGCCAAGGTGGTAACTAAGGGTGAGGAAATTGCAGAGTAGAAGAGGGAGAAGATGAATACAGATTGTGAGACTAGGGGTTGCAATTCATTCACTAGTCTCACTCTTCTGAGTTTCTGCTTCAGTAAAAGAGTCCCATGGGAACCATGGAGAAGCTTCTCCTTGAACCAGCATGGAAGAGTAGATCTATGCAGGTCAAGAGGTGGACTGTGGGGGTCATGAAAATGTGTCACTTGGATCTCCTGCTACAAGAAGTACAGGTGATTGACAGTCCCAGCTGCTGCACCTGAATCTACCACTGTGTTTGCACTTAGGCTGTGTGTGCTTCCTGTAGGTTTCTCTCAGCCAATGACTAGGCATGGCTCATTCCAAAAATATGTGGAACTCCTTAATGGACGACTTTGTCCTGGAGACTCCCCATTGGTATCATCAACTCTTTGTTGGAACTATGCTGCAGTCTGAGACTCTTCCCATCTAATCCTGTTTTCTGTCCCTGTTCCTGCATAGGTGTAAACCTGTATTGAAGATTGAAGGCTTTCCCTGCCTTCTCTTGCCTCTTTCTTCCTCTTCAGTTACTCTTTACAGGTGTTTCCCACTATCAACCTTTGCACATCTAATCCTGTCTTGGCCTTTTCATGGAGGACTCAAATTGATGCAAAGTGGCATAGATACAAAGAATGGCTAGTATATGGTCAAAGAAATGGGATTTGAGGGACAGGAAAAAGGTCTTACATCTTCAACTATTTCAGCCCTAATTTGTTCCTGAAATTTCCCCATTAGAATATTTCTTTTGGAGTGGGGACACTGAGAACCACCCACTGATTTTCCAGTGTAATTCCATTCAGCACTAGCTCTTCCATGCATGGTGTCCCCTGAATGAAGCAAAGGAAAGACTCCCTGTTTCCCTCCCCCAGCTAAGACCTGTGGTTGGCAAGTGCTAGAGGAAGGGATGTGCTCGGCTTGGGCTCCCTTTCTAGGTTCTACCTCTCACAGCTGCTCTCTGCAGGGTCGGCTCATGGAGAAGGAGGAGGGGAAAGGGGGACTCTTGACTAGGACGTTAAATTTCATAGGTGAAATTTAAAAAACATTAAAAATTAGAAGTCAACTTAAAAATTCATAATCATACATGTATAACTCAAATTATCATAAAGTGAGCACACCTGTGTAAGCAGCACCCAGGTCAAGGACCCCAGACCCTCCTCAGGTCCCATTTCATTCACTACCCTCTTTCTCCTTCTCAGAGGAAACCCCTTATACTAAGTCTAACACCATAGATTGCTCTTGTTTGGTCTGTACTTCATTTAAATGAGACGATGTTGTGTACTTTTTAGGTCCGCTTTCTTCTTAAAATATTGTTTGTGATATTATTTCAGTTGTTGAATGTAAGCTGTAATTTGTTCATTTTAAAATTGTACAGCATTTGATTGTGAAACCAGAAAAGCTGGTGTTCATGCTGCCTGTCACTACCAGAACCAATAAGTAGAGAAAAGGATTGAATCTTTAGGGACAATTTATTCAGATGTTGGTGATCTGAGAAGATGGCAGGTTGTGTGCCCTAAAAAACATCTTAACATCTCATCTCAAGCCAACCTTTTTATAAGGAGAAGAAAAGCGTAGGTAAGGGGGTTTGGGAAAAGATTGATGAGATAAGAGATGCAGCCTGGCAGTGATTTTCCAAGTATTTCTTCATCTACTGATCAACAATTTTTTATTTGCATCCTTCCCTGGAACACAATGACTCAGATATCATCTCAATTGCTTGCAAACACCCTGGGGCACAAAGGTGGAATTGCTTGCTGACCTCATGGAGTCATGAATTCCAGTTCCTGGAATAACAGCTTTTTACATGCATTAATCACTTAAACCTATCACCTATAACTAAAGCTAAAGTCTTTGACTTCTGATTTCCCCTATCAATTGTATGAATGTATCACAATATACTCATCCATTTGTTGTTGGGCATCTATTAAAAGTTTTAGAGTTATCTCCAGTTTTGTGGTACTATAAATAACACTGCTTTGAACACTTTTGCATGTCACTTTTGGGTACACACAAGAGTCACAGGCTATGGGCATGTTCAGCATTAGTATAGAGTGTCCAGCAGAAGTAACACCTGCTTCAGTGTGGTTGGTAGGGTAATAATATGGGTGTAATAATTTATAGTTTTAATTTGAACATTCCACCTAAAATGTTATGTGGTGTGCTTGAGGGTGATATTGTTATGTTACAGAATTACATGCTTATGATTTTGTAATAAAAGATTTTGTAACAAAAAAGGATCATTATTTTTGCCAGACCCTGTATATTGCCAGTGCTGGAGGAGATTAATTGTAAGAGTTTAATTAATTAATTAATTAATTGTAAGAGATTAAAACTTCTGATTAGCAGTGGATGAGAGTTAGTTATTCCACATCCTTTATTATCTCTCTTTTTAATTCTAGCCATTCTAATAAGTGTGTACTGGGATCTTACTATATTTTGAATTTGTATTTCTATGATGACTAATTAAATTGAACACTTTTTTATGTATTTATTAATCATGTGAATACCCGCATTTGTGAAGTGTTTGTTCAAGTCTTTTGCTCTTTTATTTCTCTTGGGTGTCTATCTTTTCCTTACGAACTGTAGGGATTCTTCATACATTTTACATATGTCATCTTTGATATATGTGTATGTATGCATATATGTATATGTGTATATATACATACATATATACATGTGTGTATGTATAATATCATCTGTATGGAAAAAGTCCAGTCATTGTTAATATAATGAGAATGGTTTGTGTGACATCAGTGTAACCTCGCAGCCAAGGAGAGTGGACTGAAATGCACATGTGTGAACAATGACAACTTCACTATACTAGTCAGTGGGGGTGGTAGATGCTGTTGAGTGAGCATGTGTAATGTGTGGCTGTCACATTCAAAATGACTGAGCAAGTAGAGCAATGAATCTGCATCAGATTTTGCATTCAGCTTGAATATTTCTCTGTGGAAGCTATTCAGATGATTCAGAAGGCTGAAACTATGGGCAACTGGTGGTGGTGATTGGCAGCTTCATCATGACAATGCACCCACTCATGCATCATGTCCCTTACAGAGTTTTTTGGTGAAACATCAAATCACCCAGGTGACTCAGCCCTCCTACAGCCCAGGTTTGGTGCCCTGTGACTTCTGACTTTTCCCAAAACTAAAATCACCTTTGAAGGGAAGGGATTTCAGACCATCAGTTAGACTCAGGAAAATACAATGGGGCAGCTGATGGTGATTAGGAGAACTGTGTGAGGTCCCAAGGTGCCTAGTTTGAAGGGGACTAAGGCATCATTGTCCTATATACAATGTTTCTTGTATCTTGTGTCTTCTTCAATAAACGTCTCTATTTTTCATATTACATGGCCTGATACCTTCTGGACAGACCTTGTATATAATATAATATATATATATATATATATATATATATATATATACACACACACACACACATTTTATATTTATATATATATATATATATATATATATATATATATATATATATATATAAAAACAGATATCTTGCCCTGGCTGGTGTAGCTCAGTAAGTAGATTGAGTGCGGGCTTGTGAACCTGTTACAGAAAAATGGACTCTTACACGATTTAGGGTGGCAGAGTAAGCCTTTTATTCACACGCTCAGTCCCAGAGGAGAGGAAACTCCAAATTCTGGGCCCCCAGGAGGGGTTCGATACTTGGTTATATATTCTC
This sequence comes from Trachops cirrhosus, assembly GCA_028533065.1. NCBI lineage: Eukaryota > Metazoa > Chordata > Mammalia > Chiroptera > Phyllostomidae > Trachops > Trachops cirrhosus. The sequence continues at coordinate 16,640,070 of CM052551.1, read as the reverse complement.
TAGCGGGGCGAGGGAAGGAGAGGCTACGTGGCACAGGGAGTGCAGAAGAGGAATGCGGAAGCTAGGAGTACAGAAGCAGAATGTGGAAGTTACTCGAAACCCGGGAGAGAAATCTTACTCAAAGAGCTGGTCTTTGTTTCTCACTACAAACCAAAGGGTCACTGGTTTGATTCCCAATCAGGGCACATGCCTGGGTTGCCCTCCAGGTCCCCAGTAGGGGGTACGTGAGGGGCAACCACACACTGATGTTTCTTTCCCCCTCTTTCTCCTTCCCTTCCCTCCTCTCTAAAAAATAAATGAATAAAATCTTTAAAAATATATAAATAAATAAAGCAGGTATCTTTTCTCACCTTGTGGCTTGAGTTTTCATTTCCTTGATGATGATTTCAATGAATAGAAGTTTGTAACTCTAATGTAGTCTAATTAATTCCTTTACTGTCGATGCATTTTTTGATTCTTTTAAAGACATTTCCAAGTTCATGAAGATCTCCTTCTATGTTTTCTTATAACAGCTTAGTTGTCTTACTTTTTACATTTAGACCTATAATTCAGTTTGAATGAATTTTGATGTCTGATGTGAAGTAGAGATCAAGATTCATTTTTTTCTACATTCATGGTCAATTGAAACCAGCACCTTTTGTTAAAAAGACTATCTCTTTCCCGCTACACCTGGTGTTGTTTCTATACTGTCTATTCTGTTCCTTTGACTTATTTATCTATTTTTGTACCAATACTATCCTTTCAAAATTATTGTAGCTTATAATAATATAAAATATATCTGGTAGTGTAAATTCTCCAGCTTTCCTCTTTTTCTTCAGGGTTATTACAAACGACTATTCTAGGTCCTTTATATGTTAATTTAAATTTTGGAATAAGATTGTCAATTTCAACAAGAGTAATCTGTTAAAATTTTGACTGTCATTTTATTCAATGTATATATCAATTTGGGGAGAATTGACATTTTGACAACATAAAGTCTTCTTATTCATAATTGTGGTGTATTTCTCCATTTATTTTAATCCTCTCTAAGTTCTTTTAATGAAATGTATAGGTTTCAGTGTAGAGGTCTCGCACATATTTCATTCAATTCATTCCTATGTGTTTGCTGTTTTGGAATTATATATGAAAATTACATTTAAAAATATAAATGGTGATATATATATATAACCTTGAACCTGCAACCTTTTCACGTACAGGAAGGTGTTCCAACTAACTAAGCCACCTGGCCATGGCTAAATGATATTTTAAAATCACATTTTTCTTTGTTGCTTACATACAAAAATATAATTTCTGTGTATTGACCTTGTATTTAGTGACCTTACTAAATTCAGGTGTTAATTCTGATAGTTTATCTATAGATTGCTCTAGATTTTTTAACAATACTTTTTGAAAGATTTTATTTATTTATTTTTAGACAGAAGGGAAGGGAAGGAGAAAGAGGGAGAGAAACATCAATGTGTGGTTGCCTCTCACATGCCCCCTGCTGGGGACCTTGCCCACGACCCAAGCATATGCCCTGACTGGTAATTGAACCAGCGGCCCTTTGGTTTGCAAGCTGGCACTCAATCCACTGAGCCACACCAGTCAGCGCAGATTGCTCTAGATTTGCTATGAAAACAATTAGATTATCTGAAAATATCAGCTTTATTTTTTCTTTTTAATTCATACGCTATTTTTATTTTATTTCATTTGAAGTCCTCCACCACTACTGCATAAAACTGAATGGACACGCCGGCAGCAAGCATCCTTGAATCATAAGATGCATTTGCTGTAGGCTTTTTGTACGTATATTGCACCAGATTAGAGAAGTTTCCTTCCACTTGTAGTTTGCTAAACTTTTTGTTAAAATTATTGGATGTTGACTTTTTCAAATGCATTTTCTGCATCTATTGAGATGCTCATCTGCTTTTCTTTAAAAAACTTCATTTTCTTCCTGTGGTGAATTACGTTGACTTTGTTTTTACTTATTCACATTTTAATTTATTTTCTTTTTAAAGTACATAGTTTAATTTTTTATTGGGTTAAAAACATATGGCATGAAATATACCCTCTTAACAAATTTTAAGTACATGGTACAGTTTTGTTAGCTGTATGTGCTCTGTTGTACAGACAATCTCTAGAACTTTTTTTTCCTTGCATGACTGAAACTCTGTACCCACTGAATAGCAAACTCCTCATTTCCCTCTCCCCTCAGTCTCTGGTAACCATTATTCTACTTTCTGCTTTTTTGCTTTTGACTATTGTAGATACCTGATATAAGTGGAATCATGCAGTTTTGTCTTTCTGTGACTGGCTTATTTCACTTAGTACAATGTCCTCAAGATTGGTTTTTTTTTAAATCCTTCCCCAAGGATATGTTTACTGCCTTTTAGAGTGAGAGAGGGAGAGAGAGAGGGAGGGAGAGAGAGAGGGAGAGAGAGAGGGAGAGAAAGAAACATTGATGTGAGAGAGAACCATCCATCGGTTGCCTCCCATACTCCCTTGTGGGAATGGAACCCAAAAACCAGGTATGTGACCTGACTGGAGTTGAATCTGCAACCTTTTGGTGTACAGGATGACACTCCACACAACTGGCACACCAGCCAGGACAAGATTGATTTTTAAATATTAAACCAACATTGAATTCCTTAAAATACATCCCCCTTGGTCATGATGTGTTATTAACTAACGACAAGTGGGCACACCTAACCTCCCATCTGACCCACAGTCCCCCTCCTCATCCCAGCAACAGAATGTGTGGGCTAAGATAACTTTCCTTAATTAACTACGTCCTACTCCTCTGTTCTTCCTCTCCAATTGGGATCCCCTTACATTCTAAACTTTGTGACAGCTCAGGACTGTTCCTGTCTGATGTCCCATTATCTGACCACCATTGCTTACCCTTCCTGTTCCTTCTTTTCTACTTTTATTTATCTCTTCTTTAAATGAGCCAGGACCTTGGTTGTCTGAGTTTCTTCTTTCTCAGTCTTTCTAGCAGCCTTTGCTAATGTCACTTCATTCTCTCAGCATTCTACTTTGCACGGTCCACAACCACAACTCAACTCCATTTTTACCTTTCCTTCAGTCACATCTGTCTTATAACACCCAGTTTGGAGTCAATACCCACTTTGCCTCTCTTCCCCTACCCAGGTGCTGATTCCTGATGGATGATTTTGTAAGAGAGCCTGAGACTGGCCTCTGACGGTTACTTGCCTCCATTTCTCTCTGAACTCTTCCTGTCAGCTAAGCTCTGGGGATGTGCCCAAGCATTTGCAAATCCCCCCAACACTCCAGGCCGTTTCCTGCTTCTTTTACATGTTTGACCTGTTTCTATTTTCTGATATTTCTTTCCTAGCTCTATCTGTCTAGGATCACTGTGTTTCAATCCTGAGTTATGTCGTCTTTTCTGTGGTGATTGTGCTTGGGTGACCCCATGGATGTGACACATCCTCTTTTGTATTTCTACTGTATCTTATTCTTAATTTTATTTTTAGCATCTACAACATGTTTATCACCTGATCTTTTCTAGACTATAAGATTCTACAGGGTAGAGAATCTGGATTCTCTGTGTAGCCCGCTGGATTCTAGCACTAGCAGCTTTCCTGACACAGAATAGGTGCTTATTTATTTATAAGTCAGAACAATGTACCAGGCTAACCCAGAATCAAAAGGGACCGTCCACAGACTCACTAAAATGGTTACTTATAGATGCAGATATTGAAACTTGGGTGGGATCCAGGAAACTGAAACCAGTTAGACAAGAACTGGGGGAGGCATTCAGTGGTTTTGGTCTCCAGGTGACTCACAGGTGGTTTACTGTATTAAGGCAAATGATGGCCTTCCATGAGGAGGGAGAAGTTCCATGTGGGGAGGGGTGCCTGTTCCTCCTAAAAATCGTGAGCATCCAGAGCTCAAACTCCTGCTTTTGGTCCCTTGGAAATCCCTGGGGGCAGCACCAAGGTTGTCTTCAGGAGGCACTGCATGCTTTTTAATTCTCCAGCTCCAGTTTAGGTCTACAATTCTCTTTCAACTATGAGCAGAATCACTCATACGAGGCCGGAAGATTTAGACAAGCCATTGGCAGAACCACCAAATTTTGAAACTACTCATCCTTCTGGCTTCAGTACTGATCTCCCCTCCACAGTTGTGTTCTCTCTACACCTTGCACTCTGACTGGCTTTAGGACTCACCACACATGACCTCCTTCAAACCAGGGACAGGCATGTATACTCACACACACACACACACACACACACACACACACACACACACACACAGCTCTTGCATCTTTGTTTATAAGTATTCCTATAGGTGCCAGAGAAACTTGGCAGTCTGCCATACTCTCTAAAGCATGGAAATTTGAGGTTAAATTAAATTAATTTTCATAGGAATTTGGGTCAAGTTCACTGCTCAGCTGTGGGTAACCAGAACACTGAACTCAGTGATAGCCCAGAACTCAAATTGCCACCAAGAGTGAAAACTAGCTTGTATTTTCATTTTCATGGAATTCCAAGGAATAGAATGGGAGTGCAAAGTTACTGTTTAGACTGAGGGATAGGGATAATAAATACAGTCACAGTTAAGAGCATAGGTTTTTGAGTCAAACTAAATCGATGTTTGAGTCTTGCATTTGTACTTGTGGTCTTTTACTCAAGAGTAATCAACAACTGTGTTATGTTATTATTTTTGTTGTTAGTTATTGTTACTGGGATGGAGGTCCTTTTAAATAAATTCTTTCTTCAAACTAAAGTCATGACTGCTTTTCAGAGACATTTTACAATTTCAAGAGGTTCTGAAGAATCCTCAGTTCACAGGAGCTGCCGTAACTCTTGCCCAGAGTTATCAACGTGAACTATTGGGAATATCTTGTTTGAAGCCCTGGACCACATGGCTTTCTCATATCACCTGCCTCCCTGCACCCTCTTGCCTCAAACTAGTCGACTGTCCTCTGCAGGAGTCCCTTCTTCTTGCCCTGAAGCAGTGAGACTTGAAGTTCTTTCCTGCTCACAGCATATCCTCTTTTAATAAAACCATTGTCGCAGCAATTCCTCTTGTGCTTGGACTCCGGCTCAGCTCTGCAGCTAAAGAGAGAAATGACTCCCATACTGAGGCTGAGTAAGGAGCCCTCAGGCTGGAGGAGCAAAAAAACAAAAACAACCTCTATTGTTGACGGGAGAGACCTGGTTCTTCTTGCTGACCAATGTAAAGAATTACAGAACAGCAAATCTATTAGCGTGCAATCAGCTTACAAGCTAATTAGTGATCCATTCCCATGGAAGAAAATGGGCCTAGCTAGAGTGGTGGTGGGAGGAGGGGAGGGCGGCAAAAGGCAAAGGTTCAGGGCAAAGCAGGGTGGCAAAAGTAATAGAGGCTGGAGGCCAGGGTGGCAAGCCCTTGAGTGGCCTGAGGCCAGGTGGCCAGAGAGCCAAGAGAGCCAAGAGTGCCCGGAGTGTGAGTCCTTTGTTCTGAGGACTTATGTCATTGGTGGGATAGGAGAAAAAAGTTACATATTAACGGGTAAAAGCGGTGCCAGCCTTCCTGGGGGACATGACTACCCAAACGTAGGTATGTGTGGGGGTCTGTTAGCCCGAATCCTTATCTTGCTCCAGACCCCATTTGTTCATTTTATTGTAAAACAAATACGTGACAGGAGGCAGTTAACTAAATTTGGGGCAGTTTCCAAAGTTATTTATGGGCTCTTTCTGTGGGCATCAGGGACTCCCTCGTAAAACAGATAGTGACCAGAGGTAGGCAATTAACCAAAGTTGTTTTATGGGCTTCTTTGGGCACCGTGGACCCTCTCCCACATTCAGGCCTTGGGATGAAAGCACAGTTTCAAGGCTTCCCTTCCCAGATAGTGGGAACGATACACAGAATTTCAGGGACTGCCCTCCTCCTGTGCTAACACGGTGTTTCCTGTGATGTCGGAACACCTGGCAATATTATCAGACCAGGCTCATGACTACTGAGTTAGTGGGTGAGACATGTCTCCCTCCTCCTCCCTGCCTTGGTTTACTATTCATTCTACCTAAGTGCTAAAGGCGTTTTCTGGCAACCAGGACGCTAGACCCTGGCCAGTAACAGCAGTGCAGCCTCAGAGTTCTTCCTATGATGTCTCCTGCCTCACTATGAAGCCAATAAGATGAGGCTTATTTTTTATAGCTGGGAGTTAGAGGAGGTTTGTGTGGCATGTGGGCCTTGATAGTAACATTGAGGGAGGGGAGGTTTTTCGATGACTGCCTGTGTCCAGTACCAGGACTGGCATGCTTTGAGGCATGGCAGCACCAGCCCGCCCTGTCCCCTTCTGTCAGAAAAGCAGAGTCCCAGAACCCTGGCCCAGCTATACTCAGTTTCACTGGGCAGAACTGGTGGGACACCTGATCACTCTTGGTTGCAAGGCACACAGGGAACGCAGGGACAGGACTCTCTGAGCAGCTGACCAGGCATGACACATGCTGGCACTGGGCACACCAACTCCTCAGCACAACTGGTCCCCGAGGGGGGAAAGAGAAAAAAAACACCTGGTCCCCGTTAGTTCAGAGAGGGACCGGGCACTGGGTTAAACATAGTTTGGTGCCTGCCCCAAACTTCCCTTCCAACACTCTTGGCTCTAAACTCCTTTTCTTTTTTATTAAGATTTTTTGAAAAGATTCTATTTATTTTTAGAGAGAGGGGAAGGAAGGGAGAAAGAGCGGGAGAGAAACATCGACTGATCTCACCTCTTGCACGCCCCCAAATGGGAACCTGGTTGGCAACCCAGGTGTGAATTAAACCCGTGACCTTTCGGTTTGCAGGCCAGTGCTCAACCCACTGAGCCACACCAGCCAAGGCTGAACTTCTTTTCATCAAACTTGTTTCTGCCCTCCCGACACAATGGCGGTTCTGCACTGCAGTTTTGCTCACACATGTCATGGCCTGGAATCTCTTTCCCTGCTTCACTTGCTTGAATACTAGGTGTTGACATTCATTCAAATGTCACTCTAATGTACCTAGGAAGTTACCCCTCTCTTCTTGGGTTATACAGTGTGTCATTGTACATCTTCAGCATCTACAGTTTCTATTTTATTCTTTTTTGTCTTCACTTCTAAAGTATGAGCCTTGAAGGGAGATAAATACTTAATAAAATTTTCCTGCCATGGGTTCACCACAAAGCACAGTGGGTGGTACTCACTGGGTTCTCCTTAAATTTTGTACATGGAACAAATGGTCCAGGTCTCGGCTCAAAACAGCCAAGTCAGCTGAGGTACAGAGTCACAGAGCTCAGGGAGAGAGTGGCTCGGGATAAATGCAAAATGCTTGAGAGATGGCTCCAAGTGATTGTTCTGGGTACGTAGTCTGAGGTGACAAAGGGCTTTTGGCTACAGGGTTGGAAGATTTCTGTAGACTTTCTGGTGGTGGTGAGTGACAAGGGGGATGCTAGGGTGTGACTGGGCCGTTCGCCACAATGGTTGGGAACACTGACGTCTTTGACAGCAAACAGGGCTGCTCTGAAGTTGGTCTCTGGGACTTGGGCTTGGTGTCCTGAGGCTCATCACCTTCTTGTTCCTTAAACACCCAGGACTTGCACAACCGGGACCTGATGGGGGGGCCCTTTCCATACACTTCGCCAGCCAGGTGGCTGATCCCTAGGGGAACATGAGGTCAGAGGTCAAAATCCCTCATCACTTGAGATGGAAACCATCCAAAAGGAAGACAAGAAGATGAAGAACATGTGGTATCTGAAACAATCACAGAAAATTATGTCACATCCATACAAAGGAATACTATACAACAATGAACACAGTACAACATGGAGATAGATAGCTTATACCCTTAATAGTGAGCAAAAGAAAGCAGACATGAAGAATATATGGACTATGTTCATCTTCAAGTAAAATTTGACAGTCAACAAAACTGCAGTGTTCAGAATGTACGCTTAGGTGATAAAATACAAGGCAAATAAAGAGAGAGCCTTATCATGAAGCGCAGACGGTGGGTATGAGGAAGAGAAAAAGGGCGCAGTGACTGGGGGGCGCCGACGATGTTGAACTATTGACCCAGGTGATGGTCAGCGGTGTTAGAGATGATTCACTGGACTGTACGTTGTGGTTCTTTGTACTTTTCTGTATGATTGAGCTATATCAAATACAGAACATAGATAGTACGTGGACCAAAATAATTATTTTAATTAATTTTATTTAATTATTTTAATTAATTAAAATAATTTTAATTAATTGATTGATAACTTTTAGAGGGGTCAGGAGGGGGGAGGAGAGGGAGAGAAACACTGATGTGAGGAGAAACACCCATCGGTCACCACTCGCCCACACCACGACCAGGGACTGAACCCGCAACACAGGCATGTGGGCTGACCAGGAACCAAACTGGTGAAATTTTGCTTTGCAGGAGGATGCAAAGCAACCCGCTGAGCCACACCTGTCAGGGCCCAAAATAATTATTTACGTGTATGAGGATGCATAAAAATAAACAGAAAAAATACATTGCTTTTGGGGGGGGATTGAACAGTAACTGAGATTAAAGGCAAATAAATGGACAGGGATCTTACAGCAAACTGATGATGTTTAGATTCCAGAAGCCAAGGGCTATAAATAGCTCAGACTCTGAAACTGAGGCCAACATTGAACAAAGGAAAACTTAAATATAAAAATTAAAAACTGATTTTAAGTATGTTGACATGTTCAAACTCAAAGGCCACACCAGGGCATACTTGGGAACAAAGCCTCAGTCACCGGCACCGAGGCACCCCCTCTCCAGGCTTCCTGTGTGTCCTTCCCTGGGGGCCTGTCGAGGGGGTGGGATCAATGAGTGAGTGGGTCAGAGGGGTCTGGTGCTGGTGCAAATGTGGACGAAACTGGGGACAGAAAGGCCAGAGTGCAGCACAGAAGCCTGACCCAGGCTCAGTGGGGTCTGGCCCCTGGGGGCCCCGGGCCTGACCAGTCCCTTCATTTCATGGGAGGGCGGTGTACGGGAGCAGAGAGCAGGAACAAGAACTCCTGGGTGAGTGAGCAGGGCAGGTCCCCAGGCCTCATCCTGATCTCCAAGCTCCTGTTTCCTGCACTTGGGCCAGACTTCCCACAGCAGGTTGGGACACAGCAGACCCAAGGGCAGGGCCACTCCCTCCTGAGCAGGCTGTTTTGCATAGAGGAAGGCGGGACATCAC
>CM052551.1:16611990-16630431 GCA_028533065.1 Trachops cirrhosus | reverse complement strand
TGGTTCCCAATGGCCCATGAATTCTGAGTTGTTCAACCTGCCTGATGGAAGCGAGTATGATTTTGTGTGTGATTTCAGCCTGTATGGGAGACTGTATGGGGCAATAGATAGACAGGGGGATTCTGGATCTAAAGGTAAGTGGGCAATGTGACTCAGAGACAACAAAGGAGGTCTGGTTTGTGGTGGTGAGTGGTCTTTGGGTAGCATTTGAACTCCACCCCTTGGGTTCGGGGAATGGAAAAACAGTGGATTGTTTTCACCAGGTTTCAAACTGGGGACTTTTGGCCTTTAAGGCAGACGCCATAACCGCTACAGTAGGGAAAGAGGGCAAACTCCCGTGCCCGACCATATAAATGAAAACCTTACAAATTGCCACACTTATTCTGGCCATCAACACTTTGAACTGAAAAACACGGGGGCTGATTCCTAGGGCCAGGATATGCGGCTCTAAGGGTTCCTGGCTTGTAGTTTTGTGACTCTCTCCCCAAAACTGCCCTCCCCCACCAACCCAGACCCTGGAGGCCCCACAGTTTGGCTTGGAGATCCCGCATCCAACTCGGGTTTCCAGTTCCTGAACTCTGTGTCCAGCTGCAAGAGTAGTCCCCACAGATGCTTCTGCTCCTGGCAGCTTAGCTGTGTCTGAGCCCCAGGCACCCTGCACCCCCCCACCCCCCCCGCAGCAGTGTGGACCCTGCCCCTCCAGGCCTGCGGAGCCTGCTGCTGGGACCCTTTTCACAATGCTGGGCCGTCAGTGCTCTTGTCTCCTGACCAACGACAGGTTCCTTGAATGCACCCAGGAACCATTGGAACCGCTGTCCCCACCCTCCCTCCCCTCTATTGTGATGCGCTGACCTGCTCGCTCTTCCCACACAAGCTCTTTCCTCTCAAGGCTTCTCTGGTGTCCTTGCAGCAAAAGGGGGATCTCTAGGGTTTCCATAAAGTTAAAAATGCACCTACCCTGTTCTCTGGTACTACTACTTCTGTTTACTTCCCAATGCATGCATCCAAAAAGAGTTCTAAAGACAAAGTTCATAGCCATGCCATTTGTACTAAGGAAAACCTGGATAAAACCCAAATGTCCATCAACAGAGTGAAATACAAATTGTTGTGTATTCACATAAGTTAATGCTCTCCCATAAAACAACCTCCTGTCCTTCTCCTCTTCCTCTTCTCTTCCTCTCCTCCTCACCCTCTTCTTTCTCCTTCCTCTTCCATTTCTTCTTACTTAAAGTGTTGCTGTTTTGTCTGACTCTTAGCAGCTGCCCTTTTCCCAGCTTCTCAGTCTCGTCCTTGCCAAGAACTAACTGGCAAAAGCCCCGAAGGTAAAAGACAGAGAATTAATTTTCTTCCAATGAGCTTCTCGCTCTCTCTCTTTGAAGCTGATCTTTAGGTCCCAGCTTCATTGATAGTTGTCCAAAGACTTCAAACAGAACTCCTTTAACTCATTTTTTTTCAGGGTTAATGCTGTTCAGCTACAAATACTCCATCAGACAATAACATGGATATCCCCCCCCAAACAGTAAGTTCAGCAAAAGATGCATATTAAAACTATTTTTGGCCCTGGTTGGCGTGGCTCAGTGGATTGAGTGCCGACCTGCAAACCAAAGGGTTGACAGTTCTATTTCCAGTCAGGGCACATGCCTGGGTCCCCAGTACGGGGCACAAGAGGCAACCACACATTGATGTTTCCTTTAATTTTAAATAAAGACTTTATTTAGTTTTCTTTCAGGGTGATTGCTATTTTGTTACAGATACTTCATCATAACTAAAACAGGCAACCTTGGACATCTTCCACATAAATGATATTTTTCTCCTTTGTTTTCTTAAAACCAAACAAAATAGGTACTGGTATTAGTGGTACATACCTGGTATTTTCTCATACTTGGGTTAAGTCTGACTGGATGTTAAAAGTTCCTTCTTGAAGTGTGTGCAAAAGATTGTCTACTGTGAACTAAACATCACACCTGTGATGTGCAAGAATTTAATGGAGTTGGCTCCCGTCCTCTGCTGCAGTATCTTCTCTGTCAGTCAGATCACCATCAAAATAATTAAATAACCAATTTTCCAGATTCTGTTCACTAATATTGGAGAGTAGAGGCTAACCAAACCATTTAATACTCTAATGTATTCTGGTGGATGTTGAATGTCAGTCGGGGCACAGTTAGAAGTGGAAACAGAAGACATAACACTAACAGCTTTCTTAGAGCTTTATTATGTGACCAGCATGGTCCCCTGAACACCCCTGAGCAGGTGTAGGCTGTCAGCATCCCTTGTTGCAGGTGAGTGCACCGAGGCCTTCAAAGGCTGAGCTCACCTTTCCACCGGTTGGCTGGTTGGTCCCTGCGATGCTGAGAGCCAGCCCTCAGACCCAGGCAGTTCGCCTGCAGAGCCCTTGCTCTTAATGCTCATACTCAGTGATAAGTGAGAAGACTTCACTAAGATTTGCCTCTCCACTTCTTGATGGAGGTCCCAGATTTTGAAGAGGAAACTAAGGATAAAAATAAGGCCTACAGAAGAAACTCAGAACTAGTGAATGAAATAAAGAAGAAGAGCAAATATAACCATTTCATCTTCCCCAGAAACAGCCACCATGGCTCCACGGATGATGCAATCACATCTCCCAGACAGTGTTTATAAGCCTAGGGTATCTTACATTTTTTTAATTTAAATTTCTTATTGAGGTATAATTGACATGTAACGTTATGTTAGTTTCAGGTGCACCACAGAATGATTTGATTTTATATTTGTATATATTGGAAAGTGAGCACCATAATAAATGTAGTTAACATCTCACCATACATAGTTACACAGTTTTTTTCTTGTAATGACAACTTGAAGATCTACTCTTTGAGCAACTTTCAAATATGCAGTACCGTATTATTAAGTATAGTCTCCATGCCGTACGTTACATCCCCAGGACTTACACATTTTATAACTGAAAGTTTCTAGCTTTTGACTCCCTTCACCCAATTTGACACCCCGCCCACCTCCACCCCATGCCTCTGGCAACCACCAATCTAAGGGATAGGAAATAGGGGGGAAGAATGCAATTCCTGAAAAAAAAATCCTTTACTCCGTGTCTCCTCCTACTTTCCTACCTACTACAGGAATGTTTATATGTGCATGCTTGGTTTTCTTTGGACCTGATCTTACCTTTCATCTCAGGTATCCCCAGGGCTGTGCGGGTCCCTGCGTGACCACAGGGGGACAACGTGGCCCTCCCCTAGAAACCTTGCCTTTTTCTTGGTTGAATATACGATAAGGAAAGGATTTGAGCTGAATCTCATTTCCCCGAACTTTGCGGGTCAAGTGTGAGTGGTGCTGAAACACAGGTTCCTTACATTCAGTCACCGCCACCTGAGTCATCCTAAGGCCCAGACCTCGAGGAACGGGCTGTGGATGCTCAGCCATCCTGCTTTGGAGCCCCCTCTCTGTCTCCCAAAGACCTGCAAAGAGCCTGCCCAGACAGAAACACATTCGTGTTTCTTGCTTTAATGGAAAATATTCCCTCATGTCTCTTTGATACTGAGGAAGCCGATTATGGTGTTCTGGTGGCATTCACTATGTACAAGGGGCGGAGGAGCATAGATAGGAAGGAATAAGGAAAGAAGGATGGGGAGGTAATGGAGGGAAGGGAAGGAGATGAAAAGAAGGAGAGCAAGGCAGATGGAGAGATAGATGTGAGAGAGGTGGGGCAATAGAGTGGGAGGAAGAGAAGAGGGGGGGAGGAGGAGCACATTCCCTGGGCAGTTCTGTTCACTGGCCCCCAGCAGGACAGCTCCCACCAGCACCACATCCCCACCTGTCACCTTGGGCTCCCAGACGCAACAGGTGCCTCATTGAGGGACAGTCTCCCCACCCGCAGTTCTAACCTCACTTGGTTCTCTCCTTGACCCTTGTCAGAGCCCAGTTCTCCCGCTTTCCTGGCCATTCTGTGATCTCTCAACATCCTTTTGGCAGATTTTTTTGCTTCTTAAATTGGCTGGAGTCCATTTCTGTTCTCACAGTCATAAACCTTGACCAATCTTCAAGTTCTCCTGCAGGAGTGCTTTCCATTGCTTGTTAGCTATCAACTTCTTTGTTTTCCAGAAGGAAGTTCTATCTTTTTAAAAAATATATTTTATTTATTTATTTATTTTTAGAGAGGGGAAGGGAAGGAGAAAGAGAGGGAAAGAAACATCAGGAGTTTCGGCCAAGATGGAGGCATAGGTAGAAACCCTTTGCTACTTCGCACAACCAAAAGGAGGATAACAACCAATCTAAAATCCATAAACAACCAAAAGTGCCAGAAAATCAAGCTGCATGGAACTCTAACAACCAAGGATTTAAAGAAAAAATCAATCAGAACAACCAGACCAGTAAGGCGGTGCCCTGCGCCAACCAACTCAGAAAAACTGCGAAGAGGAGGTGGACGTGCTGGCGGGGGGCGGGGTGCTGGCTGAAGGCAAAACTGAGACTCAGAATTGACTGTGGACTACAAATCCCACCTTTGGGGGACTCTGGAGCCTCCCAGCCTGCACCCCATTGTAAGAGCCTTGCCTTGTTGTTACAGAACCCCAGCCTATGCAGTTCTGAAACAGTTGTGAGGGGTCTGATTACCTACCACCAAGAAGTGTGACTCCCAAAGCCAGAGTTTGGTGAAAAGGAAAGGAATTGTTTATTTAAAAGTTATGCAGATTTAGAATGATGGCAGAATTCTGCCATTAAGTCCCACTCTCTTTAAAATACCCACAAACACACATACACTCCTGCCCCGCTTTTGCCAAATCAGGTCAGCTTCAGAGTATGCCAGCCAGAGGTACTGTCTTTTAGGAAAAAAAAAAAACCAAATGAGTGTCCGTGGCTGAGCATTCCCAGTCACAGCATCTCCTGGCATCTCTCCATAATCCCTGCTTGGCTGGGCAGTTTGCACAGTTCCCAGCACCATTAGCCATATCACCATGTTCTCCAGCTCTTAATCCAAAACCACACGGCACCTCCTTGTACACCAGTCCTCATGGCAGGCCGGTGGGGGCACTTCTTGGCTGACCCTCTACTCCTTCCCAAACTGCATGGCAGCGAGACAGACACAGCCTCATGGTTGCCACGCCCAGTTTTAAATCCCAGCCCCGAGCTTCTGACTCAAATTTCCGACCCCTCCCACGATGGGTTACATCTGCCAGTTCCCCGTATCTTCTGCCTTTCTCTGACTGACATTATCAGTCAGGGCAGGCATGGCCCCAGGACTCAGGGCGAAGCACCTCTCTGCCTCTCACTGTAAGCTCCCCCCACCCCCACTCCCTATATCAGGAGTTAAAGTCATGCCCATCTCCCTGGCAGCATAGCTTTTTAACACACCTATGAAGCTAGCCAGGTTGCCATAGATGGGCAAAGTCTCCCAGTCACTGTGTTCCACTTTCCCCACCCCCAAGCCAAGGTTCCGGGGGAATCTCCTCTGACCCCATTACATAGTGGCCTTGATGGGTGGTTGATTTTGAGTCACTGCAGGTAAGTATAGGCTGGTTTGTCTGAGTGTTCTATATAAAGGTTAAACATGGTTGATTCAGTTGTATTGTAAATCAAACAAAAGTGCCTTTGACATAAGAAAAACTTACAATAACATGAAACCTCAGAAGTGTATGAAAAAGAAGAGGAAGTCCCCTTGCCTCCCAATCCCACTCCACTGCGGAGACCCCTTCATATGTCACAAGTGGGGGTTGTGGTGGCTTTGGAGTATAAGGGGTGCTGTGTGGCCACGGGGCTCAGGAAGCCCCAAGTCCTGCCCTGACAATCATCTGCCCTCTGTGGGGAAAGTGTGAAGGCAGTAAAAAGGAAAACAGAGCTATTGTTTGCAGAAAGTTCGCCTCAGGGCAAGAAACTGGTAAAATGAGACAGAATATGTGGTTTATGATGGAGGCTTAAGGGGCTCTTCCCTGGCCCCAAGCTGAGAGTGATTTTACCTCATTTTCTGAATGCAGATGAAATGACAGACGTAGATCAACGGCGAGAGGCAGAGAGAAAGCAAGACAAAGACCACCTGTGCAGGGGAGCTGTGCCGAAGTCTTGCTGGAGTAGAAATGTTGCAGCTGGAGGCAGGGTCCAGGCTCTTGGTGGTCGCAAACTAAGAATCACACTGTCCACACAGATATAAAGCAAAGCAAGCAGGAAATTTATTAAGGAAAGTACCCTTCCCAAAACATGGGAGTGAGCTATCTCTGTCCAGGAAATGTCTCCCTGCTATTGAGCAGTTAGAGGCTTCTTAGGGTTTTTATTTAAGCTTCTACACATGAGATTTCCCACAATCCTCCTTGATGCTGACTGATAACAGTGACACTGTCTCAGGATTTCCTATTCTATCCCCTGCCTCAGAAGAAGAAATGCCACGGGATCGTCAGCAGGTACTATGGACGCTAAATACGGTAAGTACTCACACCGCTGGTGAAATAAATGACCGCTCTACAGGAGGTTCCGTGGCGTGATGGGGAGACCCTGAGTCCAGCGGTCTGAGTCCAAATCTTGGTGGGACCCCTTCTCTTACTTAGGACCATTTTTTCCTTCTCAAAGAGGTGCTCTTTTGCCCCAGGTCCTCTGGGAAGGATGCCCCTCGTTCACACGCTGCTCCAGGTCGCATGTCCTCCTGCTCCGGCTGCTGTCTGTACCTCGCTGCTGTGTCCCTGGCGCTCTCACCTGCTCGTCAATAGTCAGCATCCAGGACACCTGGTCCTCAGAGTGTACGGTCCACAGGGACACAGCGAGAGCCGGTGACCAAAGCTGAGATTGCCATGCGACTCTGCCCCTCACTGGGCGTCGGAGGCCCTGGCCCTGCCACCAAGAAGCCCATCGACCGAGCCAGTGCCAACCCCGGACTCAGGGGTAAAAGGCAGGGTCTGAGTCCTGGCCCAGGAGGGGGTCTGCCCACGACGTATCACTACCCCGATTGTCCCTTTACGAGTAAACGGGAGGCCTGAGACACTGTGATGCGGCAGCGCTGTCATTGGTAATTAGCATGGGGGTGGGGGTTGGAGACCTAAGGAGGAAGTCCTGTGTCTTATTTAAATGGCCTATTTCACTCTGAGTTATTCTACTTTATTCAGGTTTTATGCAGTTTTCTAGCTCCTAAGTCTCCATTGGACACCCAAACCCCAGTTAGGCGAAGCTTTGAAAGTGACTCCACAGAACCCTCATCTTTTTGTCTCCAACTCGGCCAGAAACAGGAACCCTGGCCAGGACTTCGGCGCCCGCGGAGACCAGGGGCCTGGACCGCCTCTGCCCAGGCCTCTGAGGCACTTGCAGATCTTAGAGTCAAGGCTAGACTACTGGGAATGTAACTCGTTTACACTTACATCATGAAAGTAAATTAAGTTTTATAAAATTTCACCTCTAGACAGTCAACACATAATGTGACAAATGAACCTGTGTGTGTAACCCTTTTGCAAACAACCAGATGGATCAGAACTATTCCAAGAAACTCAAAAACACAATGTCTTTACCCCAAGCCAGTGACAAAACCAAAACCAGCCGTTCTCGATTGTGTGGGAAGTGGTGGTGTGGCTGCTGTCTTCACTCTTTTGTCCATTCAGTGTGAGAAACAGCAAATGGCACATGGGCTATTCTGATTCTGTGACTCTCAGTGTCTTTCAAAGCACAACCGCAGAGAGTGTTAGAGAAAGGAGATTCGGGTAAAAGGTAAACACTCAGTAAAAACCCTGTAGTCCTGAATTTAACTTGGCAGTGTTTGTGAATATATGTGAATACATGAATACATGTGAGCATGGATATTTCCCAGCTCTGTCCATCAGAAAGACCTAGAAATAAACCATATCAGTGAGTAACACTGCGACAGACGTTTTGATTCGAGACTGTTTCCTGCAAAAATAAGCCGGAGATTCTTAGAGAAATGACTGAGTCCAGGTCAGGACCAATAAATATTCAAGATGAGACAGAACCACCTTGTCATACTGATATCAGGAGAGGTCTCAAAGACTAGCAGCGTCTTAGCAAAAGGACTAAGGAACCAATTTGAAGTCACTTTCATGGCTGAAAGGGAGGCTAGTGAGAGCATCAGTAAGGACACATGGCAAGGGATTGAAATACTTCAATGTGTTTGAATCCTTGAGTTCACATCAACACAGGATAAAAATAAAGACAAAGAAAAGTAACTGGTCACCACAGAGGACGTTAGGGATGCCAGAAGACCAGCTCATTCAGCTGCAGTTTTCTTTACAAAAGTAAGTAACTAAGTAGTATTAGGGGAAGTTTCTCTTTATGCAACTGTGCCAGATAACATTACACGACAATGGAATATCACCATTTTACTCCACAAAATCAATTAATGGATATAGGCCTTGAACACAAAGGGCTGCTGACATCATTAGAAGAAACATACAGGATGTGCTGCGCCCCCTGATGGAAGACCACACACCACGTTTGAGGTGGTCTTGCCAACACATCAAAAGGAATCTGATCATTGTCTACATTTGCCAGGTCAAATACAGTAGCTACGACACGCATGTGGCTATTGATTGTTTGGAATATTGCTACCGGGACTGAGGGACTGAATTTTAATTATATTTAATTTAGAACTCATTTAAAAGTAAACTGAAAAAACTGAAGCCATGGAAAATATTTTTCTGTTAGACACAATTTTATAACTTTTATATTTCCCTTAATGTGTAGTGGTAAGTACAATGTGTAAGATTATGTATTGTTGTGTGTTTATACTTTTTAGATTTCAGTGTGGCTACTGGAAAATTTTGTTTCATATGAGACTTGCCCTTTCTCTCTGTTAGACAGCAGTGCTGCAGATCCTACCCCCATCTCAGGGGAAGTGTGCAGGACAGAGGGACATGTTCAAGTTCACCCTGGTATAAATCCAGATTGTGGGAATGCTGCATAACAAACAACTCAGTTTCTATAAATTAACAAATGAATAAAAAAAAGACAGAAGGACAGAAAGAGAGAGAAAGAAAAGGAGGAAAGAGAGCAAGAGCCAGCGTGAGAGAAAGAAGGGAGGGTGGGTGGGCAGGAGTAAGTCAGGGAAGGAAGGAAGGAAGGAAGGAAATAGAAACTACACTTTGCAAGAAACCAAATATATACCCAGTGATCATAGTTTGTGAATTTAATTTGGATTCTGATTCAAAGAAACCAACTTAAAACAATGGGAAATTGAACACTGTCTATTTTATTACATTAAATATTTTACATTAATTTGTGAATAATTATAATGATATTTTAATAATGCTTTCAAAAGGAATCCTTCTTTAGGGAAGTATACTGATATAATTACAGGTGAAATAGGATACCTGAAATTTGCTTTAAGTAATGTAGTAAAAGATAACTGGCTGGCATTGTAATAAAACAAATCAGCCATAAGTTGGTATTTACTCAAGCTGGCCAATGAAGATAGGGATGTTCTGTTATATAAATCTGTCTTTTTGTGTGCTCTTAAAATTCCACATCTGGGAAAGGATGATGGCAGCTGAATCTCTCAACACATATTTCAAAGGGCTAGAGATTAATAGAGAGTCAAAAACACCACTCATGAGCCTGCCCTGGAACAACTACAGGCCAGAGAATATTGTGGACTCCAACTGGTTTGTATTCAGAAAGGTCTGGGGGCCAAACAGCAGTAGAGGTGTCAGCAGAGACCGTGCAATGAGAGGAGAGGACAGCAGAGAGTACCTCTACTCAGGAGGGGCCATGGGTAAATCTATCCACAGAAGGAGTGTCATATACTCAAAGCATGCCTGAGACCAGGTTGACCACAGCTCTGGCTACTGGGGAACTAAGGAAGAGGTTCCACAGTGCAGAGGACTGAGGGCACAGTCTTGGGGAAACACGATTTTCAAGACAAGGGGGAAGACCTGGATGAAAGTAGCATCCTTTGGGAGCTGATGGCAAAGAAAAAGAATGGAGTAACTTGTACAAGTTAAAGGTCCTATGAAAAAAAAAAATAGAATCCTAGAATCAGAAGGCACACCATGCCTATGCCCAAATCCTTTACATGTAATAGAATAAGCCCAAAGAGGGAGATCCAGACCTAAGCAATTGACTAAGCCACTCAGACCACCACTTCACTCCTACATAGAACTATTGTTTCTCATTCAGGTAAACCCAGTGTTAAAATAAAAATAATATAGCATAACTTTATTTCAAAATGATAAAGAAAAAAACAGAAATAGACAAAGATTTTGGCTCATGAGAAAATTACCCTTAATCAACCACAAAGCATAGTGTGACAGGATAGTAAGAAGCTAGGGAAATTCCTTGACAAGTAGAATAAAGGAAACTGAGACAAAACAATTAAACAAGGCCAAACAATTTGAGCAATTTACAGCCAGCTAATGAATCACAAGGTTTTTATCATCTCTGACCAAGGACACTTAGGAGCAAGTGGTTCACACATCCCAGACTGTCCCAGGGCAGACTGGCCTCACTCCCAGTTCCTCCTCAATGACGTTCTTAAAAAAAAATCAAACTAAGCAGAAAATAACCCTGACCCTTCTATACACACATTCTGATGAGTCAACATAACGAAGGACACAATTGGAAAGCTAATGAATATTCTGTTAAGATCTTCCTCTGAGACCTTCCCTAGGATTCCTGCTGGCCAAAGAAAGATAAAAAACCTCAAGACAAAGGACCCACAGGTACTCTCTTGCTAGAGCATGCCCACACCCTGTATCTCTGCTCTTTTTCTCCTACACTCTAAGGGACCCAACTAGACTAAAAACCAGGGGAGCAGCAGGCAGCAGCAACTCATCCCAGGCTTAACCCTGAACCTGTCTCCAAGGCCCACTTTTTCTCTGACTTTCTCTCTCCTGTTGCTGTCTCTACACTAAGCCCTTCCTTTGTTTCACTGCCCTCAGCTTTAATAAACATACTCTCAAAATCACCTGGACTTGTGTTGTCAAGTCCAGAATGAAGTCAAGAACCCACACACTATTGGTGGGCTGAAGGCAGACCCACTCTGGGCCTTGTAGAAAAACTGTAAAATGACACTCCTATCTGGATTAAATGTTCCTAACAATGCATTTGTAGGTACCAGAAAAATCATAAAACTTTACATAAAAAATACACAACTCAAAAGAGAAGTGGACAAAAATGAGGAATAAAAAACTAGGATTGGGGGCTTCTGGCCAAGATGGAGGCATAGACAGATACACTGTGCCTCCTTGCACAGTCAAAAGAAGGACAATGACAATTTAAAAACAAAAACCAACCAAAACTGACAGAAAATCAAACTGTATGGAAGTCTGACAACCAAGGAGTTAAAGAAATATTCATCCAGACCGGTAGGAAGGGTAGAAATGGGCAGTCATATGGAGAGGACTCATGGCCAGGTGGTGGCTGGAGGACTGGGGTAGGCAGGGTGGCAGCTGGTGGACTCGGAGAGGCAGCAGATTGTGGAGTGGGGCGGGCAAGGCTGCAGCTGACCAGCAAGGTGGCAGGTGGCGGCCTGGCGAGGTGAGGCTGGTGGAGCTGGTGGTCCCATGTTTGAGTGCAGATAAACCAGGAGGAACAACTGGGGAGCAAGACAAACCTCACAACCCAGGGCTCCAGTTAGGGGAAATAAAGCCTCAAACCACTGATTGAAAACACCTGTGGGGGTTGAGGTGGCAGCAGGAGAAATTCCCAGCCTCACAGGAGAGTTGATTGGAGAGACCCATGGGGTGTTAGAACATACACAAGCCCATCCACCCAGGAATCAGCACCAGAAGGGACCACTTTGCTTGTGGGTAGTGGGGGAAGTGACTGAAATCCTGCAGAGAGCAGAGCAAGTGCCATTGTTCCCTCTTGGATATGATAAAGGATACAGCATCACAAGGCAGTGATGTGGGTTGCCCTGCCCTGGTGAACACCTAAGGCTCTGCCCCTTACTACGTAACAGATGCACTGAGACAAAAAAAAATGGCCCAAATGAACAAATCAAAGCTCCAGAAAAAATACAACTACGCAATGAAGAGCCAACCAATCAGATGAACAGTTCAAAACAGTGGTAATCAGGATGTTCACAGAATTGGTTGAATTTGGTCACAAATTAGATGAAAAAATGAAGGCTACACTAAATGAAACAAAGAAAAGTGTACAGGAAACCAGTAGTGATGGGAAGGAAACTGGGAATCAAATCAATGGTGTGGACCAGAAGAAAGAAAGAAACATTCAACCAGAAAAGAATGAAGAAACAAGAATTTTAAAAAATGAGGAGAGGCTTAGGAACCTGCAGAACATCTTCAAATGTTCCAACATCTGAATTTTAGGGGTATCAAAAGGAGAATAGGAAGAGCAACAAATTGAAAACTTATTTGAACAAATAATGAAGGAGAACTTCCCCAATCTGGCAAAGGAAATAGACTTTCAGAAAATCCAGGAAACTCAGAGAGAAGTTGGACCCACAGAGGAACACACCAAAGCACATCATAATTAACTTACCCAAGATTAAAAACAAGGAGAGAATCTTAGAAGCAGCAAGAGAAAAGGAGACACTTACCTACAAAGGAGTTCCCATAAGACTGTCAGCTGATTTCTCAAAGGAAACCTTGTAGGCAAGAAGGGACTGGAAAGAAGTATTCCAAGTCATGAAAGGCAAGGACCTACATCCCAGATTGCTCTATCCAGCAAAGCTTTCATTTAGAATGGAAGGGCAGATAAAGTGCTTCTCAGATAAGGTCAAGTTAAAGGAGTTCATTATCATAAAGCCCTTATTATATGAAATGTTAAAGGGACTTATCTAAGAAAAAGAATATAAAAATATGAACAATAAAATGACAGCATACTCACAGTTATTAATGACCACACCTAAAACAAAAACAAAAAGAAACTAAGCAAACGACTAGAACAGGAGCAGAATCACAGAAATGGAGATCACATGGAGGGTTATCAACAGGGAAGTGGGAGGGGGAGAGAGGGGAAAAAGGTACAGAGAATAAGTAGCATAGATGGTAGATAGAAAATAGACAGGGGGAGGGTAAGACTAGTATGGGAAATGTAGAAGCCAAGAACTTGTAAGTATGACCCATGGACATGAACAAAAGGTGGGGAATGTGGGTGGGAGGGGGTGTGCAGGGTGGAGGGGAATAAAGGGGGGTAGTGGGACAACTGTAATAGCGCAATCAATAAAGTATATTTAAAAAAACTAGGATTGACATAATTTAGGAAAAAGTTGAAGAGAAAGATAATTCACTGAAAAAGAGAGTAAACAACAAGGTTCACAGGGCAACATACAGGGTGGGGTAAAAGTAGGTTTGCAGTTGTGAGTATGTGAAATACAGAGTTTATTCTTATATTATTATTTATTATTTACTGTATTATTTTCCATATGAGCCACTGTAAACCTACTTTTGCCCCACACTGTATTTGTCTAAAATTAGAAGAGACATTGAATAAAGCAATGAATGACTAAAAGATATTGAGAAAGGATCAGAGAGAAAGTCTAGAATCTGTGAATATTAGAACTGGAATGGTGAACTCCAAGGCTCATCTTCTCAGAACTAAGAGAATTTTTTTAAAGATTTTATTTTATTTTCAGACAGAGGGGAAAGGAGGTGGAAAGAGAAGGAGAGAAACATCAATGTGTGGTTGTCTCCCACACACTCACCACTGGCGACACGGACTGAAACCCAAGCATGCTCCCTGACTGGGAACTGAACCGGTGACCCTTCAGTTTGCAGTCCTACACTCAATCCAGTGAGCTACATGAGCCAGGGCTCAGAACTAACAGAATTTAAAGATGAACAAAAAAAAAAATTCTGAGCCTCCAGACATTCCTCTGCCCTTCAAAGAAGCCACTCATATATGATGGAGGGAAAAGCTATTTACATTTTACATCTTAACAGAACATACCAGCAGGACAATATTTTAAAAAAACAATAAAAGACATCGAGGGGCAGTACCTTTTCTTCAGTGAAGCTATCCATGTATCAGAGTAGTAGAAAAGGAGTAATAAATATGCAACACTCAGGGAGTCCTGACTCACTATGAGGAGTCTGTTTGGGATGAACTCCACTCAACAAGAGGTCTGAGAAAATTTTGATTTGTGAACAGTTGGTTATCATTGCATATCTTTAGTTATAGATATAAAAAAAATCTAGAAGTGACCAAGGGTGAAATAACAGTAGGTAATTGTATACCTTTGAGGGATTACAGCACTGAATATAGAAAAATCAACAGTTCACAGCGATAGTCAAAATAAAAATTTTAATGATATGAAAGGGGGAGGGAATGTTCTTCTCCACAGCACTATGCCAGCAAATACAGATATAAAGGATAGATAAAATTGGAAAATTTCCACTTCTGGCCAAGATGGAGATGTAGGTAGATATACTTTGTCTCCCTGTACAACCAGAAAAAAAAAAAAGGAAAACAACAAATTTAAAAACAAAAACAACCAGGTCTGCCAGAAATCAAACTGTATGGAAGTCCAACAACAAAGGAGTTAAAGAAGAAATATTCATCCAGACTGGTAGGAGGGGTGGAGGTGGACAGCCAGGGCAGATAGGATGGACAGCAAGACATCAGTTGGCAGTCCCACATTTGTGTGTTGATAAACTGGGAGGAACAACTGGGGAGTGAGACAGACTGTGCAACCCAGGGTTCCAGTGTAGGAAAAGAAAGCCTCAAAACCTCTGACTGTAAAAACCTGTGGGGGTTGCAGTGGCAGGAGAAACTCCCACCCTCACAGGAGAGTTTGTTGGAGAGACCCACAGGGTCCTAGAACGTACACAACCTACCCACCTGGGAATCGGCACCAGAAGGACCCAAGTTGCTTGTGGGTAGTGAGGGAAGTGACTGAGAGTGGACCAAGAGCTGAGCAAGTGGCATTGTTCCATCTTGACCCACATACAGTGAGCACCACAACGCAGTGATGCAGGTTGCCCCACCCTGGCGAATAACTAAGGCTCCACCCCTTAATAGGTAACAGGTATGCCTAGACAGAGAAATATGGCCCAAGTGAAAGAACAGATTAAAGCTGCAAAAATAGAACTAAGCAATGAAGAGATAGCCAACCTATCAAATGCAGAGTTCAAAACACTGGTAATCAGGATGCTCACAGAAATGGTTGAGCATGGTTGCAAAATAGAGGAAAAAGTGAAGGCTATGCAAAGTGAAATAAAGAAAAATGTACAGGGACCCCAAATGTCACTATAGGAAGGAAATCGGGACTCAAATAAATGATTTGGAGCAGAAGGAAGAAATAAACATTCAACCAGAATAGAATGAAGAAACAAGAATTCAAAAAAATGAGGAGAGGCTTAGGAACTTCCAGGACAACCTTAAACATTCCAACATCCGAATAATAGGGGTGCCAGAAGGAAAAGAGGAAGAGAAAGAAATTGAAAAGTTATTTGAAAAAATAATGGAGAACATACCCAATCTGGCAAAGGAAATAGACTTCCAGGAAGTCCAGGAAGCTCAGAGAGTCCCAAAGAAGTTGGACCCAAGGAAGCACATACCAAGGCACATCATAATTACATTACCCAAGATTAAAAATAAGGAGAGAATCTTAAAAGCATTAATAAAATGGAGACAGTTACCTATAAAGGAGTTCCCATAAGATTGTCTGCTGATTCCTCAAAAGAAGCCTTGCAGGCAATTAGGGGCTGGAAAGAAGTATTTGAAGTCCTGAAAGGCAAGGACCTACATCCAAGATTACTCTACCCAGCAAAACTATCATTTAGAATGGAAGGGCAGATAAAGTGCTTCTCACATAAGGTCAAGTTAACAGAGTTCATCATCACAAAGCCCTTATCATATGAAATGTTAAAAGGACTTATCTAAGATAAAGAAGATGATCAAAAATATGAACAGTAAAATGACAACAGACTCACAACTATCAACAACTGAACCTACCACCCCCCCCAACTAAAGCAAACTAAGCAAACAACTAGAACAAGAACAGAATCACAGAAATGGAGATCACATGGAGGGGTTATCAGTGGGGAGGGGGAAGGGAAGAATGGAGGGAAGGTACAGGGAGTAAGAAGCATAATTGGTAGGCATAAAATAGACAGGGAGAGGTTAAGAATGGTGTAGGAAACAGAGAAGTCAAAGAACTTATATATACAACCCATAGACATGAACTAAGGGGGCAGAAGACTGGTGGTTTGAGGGTACAGGGTGGAGGGGGGATAAAGGGGGAAAAATTGGAAAAACTGTAACAGCATAATCAATAAAATGTACTTAAAAAAGAAATCAGTAACAGCTTGGAAATTAAAGTGAAAACCATGACACGTTTAAATGTATTATTTATGTCAATAAGCCAAATTTTTATATGTTTTGCTACAAGAAAAAACAAAATTACGTTTATAAATATGTATTATTGAACATAACTATAATATATAACAGAATATGTATTTTAAATTTTAAGGTCTAATTGTCACTAAAGTATAAACAAAGTATTAATAACATTGAAATGTTGGGGGGGAGATTTCCCAGATGGCAGCCTAGGCAAACACGGCTCACCTCCTCGCACAACCACATCAAAATTACAACTAGACTGTGGACTAACCATCACTCAGAACTGGCAGAAATCTAGTTGAATGGGAGTCCTGCAACCACAGAATGAAAGAAACCACATTCATGCAGACTGGTAGGAAGGGTGGAGACACAAAGACGTTGAATGGGCTGGTCCCACATCCATGTGTGGCAGATAAAAATTGGGAGGGATATCTCAGGAGTGAGGGGTCCCAGCCCCACACCAGTCCTTCCAGTCTAGGGTTCCAGAGCCGGGAAGATAGATCCCCATGACTACTGGCTGTAAAAACGAGTGGAGATTGAGCTGGTAGAAGAAACTGCTGGATTCTTAGGCAGTTCCCCTTAAAGGGCCTGCACATGCACTTACTCAGACTCACTCCCACCATGCTCCAGTACCAGGGCAGCAGCTTGAAAGGCACCAGAGGCATACAGGGAGGAACTGAAGTGTCTGGCATCAGGGCGAGAGCTGGAGGGACAGCTTTCTCTAAGACAGAACTGCTGGCAGACACCATTGTTCCTCTTCTGAGCCCTCCCGGCACAGAGCCACAGGGCAAGGCAGGCACCATATCTGAGACTCCATCAACCTGGCTCACACTATTTACCCCACCCTGGTGATTCTCTGAGACTCTGCCCCACCCAGTTTATGGGCCCACCCAAGTGGTTAACAGTGACTTTTCCATACAAATGACTTGTTTTAGAATATGCTCTGATCTTCTTAAATCCTCTCCAACAAATGGCAGCTGGCCTCAGCAAGCCCCTGTACCTAAGTGAGCACTAGCAGCAGCTGGCCTTGGTTCACAGCCTGGCCTCACTAGGGCACCGCCAATCCCAGCACAAAAAGCAGCCAGCTGTATATCACTCTATAGATTATGCCAAGTGGCCCCAGACAGAACACAAGTGGGTGCCAGAGCCCTGCTGAAGTAAGGCCTGCTTTGTGGAGTGGGCCCCTGCATAGCTGATCCTGCACAAAGGGTGAAGTTTGATGGTCAGTGTCACAACCAGTCCTTGCAGCTCACTGGCCTGGGTAAATCCTTCCCATTGACCTGCCAACAGCAATCAAGTCTCAGTGGCAGGAGGGGGTGTACACAGCCCACACAGTAGGTGCACCTCAAGTGCCCATCTTTGGCAATAGGGAAGGATGTCTTACTGGACTCTATGAGTCACTTACTACATTAGGCCACTCTACCAAGCCAGGGAGTCATAGCAACTCTACCTAATATGTGGAAATAAACACAGGGAGGCTGCCAGAATGAGTAGACAAAGGAGCATGGCCCAAGTGAAAGAACGAAGCAAAACTCTGGAGGGAGAACTGAACAAATTGGGGCCAAGCAGTCTGCTAGATGCAGAGTTCAAAACACTGGCTGTAAGGATGCTCAGTGAACTTAGTGAGGACCTCAAAAGCGTAAAAAAGGGCATGGGAACCATTACAAAGACCCAGTCAGAAATGAAGGACACACTAACTGAAATGGAAAACAATTTACAGGGAATTAACAGTAGAGGGCATGGAGCTGAGAATCAAATCAGTGATTTGAAATGGTCTGATGGCAGCCGGATGGGAGGGCACATTGGGGTAAGAGGTGAAAATGTGAAGGGATTAAGTTGTCAGACTTCCATTCACCTCGATTTCTGATAGTCCTGAGTGATGGTTGTCCTATACTTTAGTTGTCATTTTGATGTGGTTGTGCAAGGAGGTGAGTCGTGTTTACTTAAGCTGCAACCTTGACCCGAAGCCCGATATTTTTTCTCTTAACTGAAAGAGAAGATACTACAGAAGCCATCGCAGTCCCTGGCTGGATCCTTTCCTGTAACAGATTTACAAGTGTTCCCCGAGCAGAATGAACATGGGCCCTTATCAGGATCCTGTCCAGTCATAGAAGGATTCTGGCTTAAAACTACCTTTATGGTTGTTCACTTCTAATAGAATATAATAATTAATTGAAAGCCATCTGTTCTGTTAGGTTCTGTAATCTCCCAAGTGGTATTTATTGC
>CM052551.1:16568793-16611490 GCA_028533065.1 Trachops cirrhosus | reverse complement strand
TAGCATAGATGGTAGGTAGAAAATAGACAGGGGGAGGGCAAGAATACTATGGGAAATGTAGAAGCTAAATGACACATGGACATGAACTAAAGAGGGGGAATGTGGGTGGGAGAGGGTGTTCAGGGTGGAGGGGAATGAAGGAGGATAGTAGGACAACTGTAATAGCATAATCAATAAAATATATTTAAAAATAAAAAAATAAAAGAACTAAACTAAGCACAACAAACAGAGTCAAGAGTAAGTAGATGGAAGGAAATAGTAACAATTAGAGCAAAAATAAATGACACAGAGACTAAAAAAAAAACAAGACTCACCAAGAAAAAAAGAGGACCCAAATAAATAAAATTAGAAATGAAAGAGAAAAGGAGAGAAGTGACACCACAGAAATAAAAAGGATTGTAAGAAAAGACTACGAATAACTATATGTCAACAAATTGGACAACCTGAGTGATAAATTACTAGAAATATATAATCTTCCAAAACTGAATCAGGAAAAATCAGAAAGTATGAATAAACTAATTACAAATAATGAAATTGAAGCAATAATCAAAAACTCCCAACAAACATAAGTCCTGGACTGGATGGCTTCACAGGTGAATTTTACCACACATACAAAGAGGAACCAACAGCTATTTTTCTCAAACTGTTCCAAAAACTTCAAGAGGGAAGACTCCCAAGTTTATTTTCATTACAAATCCAGATAAAGACACTACAAAGAAGGAAAATCACAGGCCAATATCCCTGATGAACATAGATGCTAAAATCCTCAATAAAATATTAGCAAACCAGATCCAGCAGTATATTAAAAAGATCATACACTATGATCAAGAGGGATTTGGTGGAGGAATGCAAGGTTGGTACAATATTTGTAAATCAATGAATGTGATACATAGGCAAAATGATGCATAAAAGTCACATGATCATATCAATAGATGCAGAAAAAGCACTTGATAAAATCCAGCATCCATTTATGATTAAAAAAACTCTCAGTAAAGTGAGATTATAAGTTTCATGCCTCAACATAATAAAGGCTATATATGACAAACCCACAGCCAACATCATAGTTAATGGGCAAAAACTAAAAGCGTTTTAAGAACAGGAACAAGACAGGGATGTCTGCTTTTGCCACTCTCATTCAACACGGTGCTGGAATTTCTAGCCACAGCAATCAGACAAGAAGAAGAAACAAAAGGCATCCAAATTGGAAAGGAGGACTTCCTTTCTAATTTGTATATAGAAAGCAGTAAAGACTCCACCAAAATACTATTAGATCTAATAAGTGAATTCAGCAAAGTTGCAGGATTCAAAGTTAATATTCAGAAATCAGTGGCATTTTCATATACCAATAATGAACTATCAGAAGAGAAATTAAGAAAACAATCCCATTTACTAATGCAAGAAAAAAAATAAGGTACCTAGAAATAAATTTAACCAATGAGGTAAAAAAGACCTGTGCTCAGAAAATTATAGGATACTGAAAAAAGAAATTGGGGAAGATACAAATAAGTGGAAGTATATACTGTGCTCATGGATAGGAAAAAATCTCATCCTTAAAATGTACATACTACCTGAAGCAATTTAGAGATTCAGTGCAAAGCCTATTAAAATACCAATGGCATGTCTCATGGATCTAATACAAATATTCCAAAAATATATGGAAACACAAGAGACACCAAATAACCTTAACAATCTTGAAAAAGAAGAACAAAGTTGGAGGGATCACACTACCTAATATCAAACTATACTACAAGGCCACAGTATTCAAAATGGCATGGTACTGACACAAGAACAGACACATAGATCAACAGAACAGAATAAAGAGCACAGATATAAAACTGTGTCTTTATGGTCAATTAATATTTGACAAAGGAGGAAAGGACATACAATGGGGTAAAGACAGTATCTTCAAAAAACTGGTTTGAGAAAATTGTACAGATACATGTAAAAAAATGAAACTAGACTGCCACCTTACAGTACACACAAGAATACACTCAAAGATTAAAGACTTAAATATAGGTTACAAAACCATAAAAATTCTGGAAAAAATAGGCAGTAAAATTTCAGACATAGCTCATAGTGATATTTTTGCTGATATATTTCCTTGGGCAAGGGAAAAAACAAAACATAGACAAATGGGACTACATAAAACTAAAAAGCATTTGCATAGCAAAAAAAACCGTCAACAAAATGAAAAGGAAACCCAATGAATGGGAGAACATATTTGCCAATGATACATCTGATAAGGGGGTTAATTTCCAAAATTTATTTAAATTTAAAGAACTTAAACAATGCAACACCAAGAAAACAACCCAATTATGAAATGGGAAAAGGACCTGAATGGACACTTCTCCAAGGAGGACATACAGATGACCAATAGACATGAAAAAATGGTCAATGTCACTAGTCATCAGAGAACTGCAAATTAAAACCACAATGAGATACCACCTCACACCTGTTAGAATGGTTATCATCAATAAATTAATCACAAGTGCTTACAAGGATGTGGAGAAAAGGCAACCCTCATGCACAATTGGTGGGAATGCAGACTGGTGCAGCCTCTGTGGAAAACAGTATGGGGTTTCCTCAAAAAATTAAAAATGGAACTGCCTTTTGACCCAGTGATTCCACTTCTGAGAACATAGCTGAAGAAACCCAAGACAATAATTGGAAAGAATATATGCAACCTTTTATTCACTGCAATATTTATTTATAATAGCTAAGATCTAAGAACAGCCCAAGTGCCCATCAGTAGATGACTGGATTAAAAAGCTGTGGTACTTTTACACAAGGAATACTACTTAGCTGTAAAAAAAGAAGGAAATCTTACCTTTTGTGACAGCATGGATGAATCTGGAGATCATTATGCTAAGTGAAACAAACCAGTCAGAGAAAGACAAATACCATATGATCTCACCTATGTGTGAAATCTAATGAACAAAATATACTGACAAACAAAACAGAAATAGGCATGGAACCGACTGCTAGCTGTCAGAGGGGAAGGAGGTTGGGAGGATGGATGAAAGAAGGTGAAGGATTCAGCAAAGTAAAAGACAGACACATAGATGCAGACAACAGTGTGGTGATGGCAAGAGGGAAAGTGGGGGGCGGGGTAGGTGGAAATGGAAAGAGACTTCGCTTTGGGCAATGGGCACACAGAACATTGTGGGGGTGATGTTTTGTTGAGCTGCACGCTGGAAACATGTATGGTTTTGTGAATCAATGTCATCCCGATAAATCAAATAAAAAATAAAGAAGGAAGATAAAGAAAAATCCATCAAAAATAAAATAAAATGTAAAAGAAAAATCAGAAACTAGAAAAGACAAGGCAATCTCTTCCGGCCCCCCTTCCAAGGGCAGACTGCTGTAGCCCGCTTCTTCTTTTTTTACTGTCGTTCTATTACCATTATTCCAGTTTTTCTCCCCGTTGCTCTCCCCTGCCCCCCACCCCCTGCAGCCCTTGTTTGGCCCACTGGGTTGGGTGTTGGCCTGCAAACCACCTGTTTAATTTCCAGTTGGGGCACACGCCTGGGCTGCAGGCCGTTCCTGGTTGGGGGTGTGAAGAGGCAAACAATCGATGTTTCTTGTTTCTACCTGATTTCAAACACTTTAAAGTTACAGTAATTAAATAAGTATTGATGTAGTTAAATACAAATATATGAAAATGAAATCACAAAGTTTCAAAAATATGCCCACATATGTATGGTTATTTGACTTTTTTGTCATATGAAATATTCTTCACTGGGGAAATGAAAGACTTTTTAGTTAAAGTTGCTATAGTGAAAGAATGTATGTTTAAAAGTAAAGTGAATATGAACAACCACTTCCCACCATACAGTGAAATTAATTGGAGATGTGAAAGTTAACATTATAAAGACTGTAAGATAAAACAGAAAATATTTCCATGAACTTGGCATAGGTAAATATTTCTAAGAGAGGATTCAAAAGCACATACCATAATAAAAATGAATCAAATTGTACTTTATTAAAAAATAAAAGCTTCTCCTTATTATAATATATTGTTGAAAAATGAAAAGGATACCTATATATCAGGAATGATTATTTGCAATTCATATATGTGACAATGCACCAAAATATATAAAGAACTCCTATAAATTCCAAAGGAAGTGACAAACAACCCAGTACATTAAGGAGCAGAAAGATCTGAAAAGGCCATTTCCTAAAGGAGATTCCAGATGGCCAAGGAGCATATGGAAACAAAAATGAGATATCACTACACACCTCTTGAAATAGCTAAACTAAAAACATCATACTCTGGCTGTGTTGCTCAGTGGGTTGGAGTGTTTGCCCTGTACGCCCAAAGGTTGCGGGTTTGATTACAGGTACAGGTGTGTGGGAGGCAACTCATCAAACTCTCTCTCTCAAAAAAAATCAATAAACATATCCTTGGGTGAGAATGAGAAAAACATTAAAAATACTGAGTGTGTGGGTATGTAGAGCAACTGGAAAGGGACTACATTCTTCAGGGAGGTGTAAAAAAACAACGACTACTTTGCAAAGCTGTGACAGTTTCTACCCTTCCACCAAGTTATCCCACCCTGAGCTTTACAAAGACTCACAAAAAGTGAGTGTATATCTCCACAAAAAGAATTGTTCAAGAATATTCATAGTTAATTTATACACAATAGCAAAAAAATAAACCTGTCAACCATCTGAAAAACCAATAATCAATTGTGCTATAATCATACAATAAAATATGACATGGGAAACAAAATCACACAAACAAACAAATTACAGGATTATACAACCACCTGGCACTGAATCTCAAAACCAGACATTGAGTAAAAGAAGTCAAAGAAAAGAGAACGTAAAGTATGATTTCATTTTTTTAAAAAAGTGTTCTTTTCCTCGCACAAGGTTAGAGAGAGAAGAAGGGGGAGAGAAAAACATCAGTGTGAGAGACAAACGTGGATCAGTTGCCTCCCATACATACCAGGACCAGGGGACCGAACCCACAACTTAGGTATTGATCCAATGAGAAATTGAGCCAGTGACCCTTTGGTACATAGGACAACACTCCAACAAATAGAGTCACACCGACCAGAGCGGATTCCATTTCTGTGAAGCACAAAAATAGCAAAATTAATCTATGGTGAGAGAATTCAGAATGTAGCCATTTTTTGGAAGATGGTTATTGACTGACCACAAAAAGGAACACAAAACAACTTTTGGGAATAATGGAAAATGTTCTGTATCTTAAACTGGGTGGCACTACACAATGCATGGGTGTGTTAAAATTTCTTAAGCTGTACCTTTAGGTTGTGTTTATTTTACTTTATGCAAATTATATCTCAGTAAAGAACTGTTAGCATAAAAAGAGAGAGATGACAAAGACTAAAGAAGTGACAAATGACAGAAGGTAGATAACAAATATTTAAAAAGAAATAATGAGTGTCTTGAAAAGAAACCCAAAGCAACGGAACAAATACTTAAAAGAATAATTTAAGGGAAAATGTGAAATTTAAAAGTTCAAAATATATTAAAATAATGCACTACTGCCTAGAGAAAAATTGCCCGAGAACAACAAATACTGAGACTTACTTCTGCAAAAGCACCATCCTTCAGTTTGATTTCATGGTGCATGGTTAGTCTTGAAGGCTGACAGAACTGATTTTCTAATACTCACTCTTTGACTTACAATTGTGAACTTATAAAATATGGTAATATTTCTGAGTTATTTTTATCCACTAGGAAAAGGATAAATAAGTACAATCATCTGACAGTGCACATGACCATAACAGTTGCTAAGAATACGTTCAACTTTGAATTCTCTTCACCTGTTTTTAAAGGTACCGCGTGCTGTTTGTGCCACTGGAGCTCAATCTTCACCTATTTTTTAAAAAGCCAACAGGCAACAATTGGCAAAGAACAGACAAGAGGTTCTAAAATAAATATCCTCCCACCATTTCTAGAAAGAAAACATGTATATAATAAAAAGTTAGATTGGAGAGGGACCAATTCATGTTGAAGAACCATCCCAAAACCCTGAAGCAGGACTAGTTTTCACCAAAGACCAGAGATAAAAGTCTTGACCAGATCTAACTCCTGCATATTCTCTGGCTCCAGAAGTCCACGCTAGCCTTAGAAAAACCTGGACTCCAGGATAAGTGTTCCTTGGAAAGAAAATCAATTGCTGGACTGTAAAGACCATGAGCAATTTGTGAAACTGGGTGAAATTAAGACCAGCCCAACTATGTGACCAGGACTCTGGACTGAATCAAAGCCGGGATATTAATAGACACTGTTCCCAAATCTCTGTTACAGGGCATTTGGACGTTCCATAGGAGGAGGTGACTGGCATATGAACATCAACCGAGGGAAATACATGATTAGGTAATGTGCATCCCCACCCCACCGCACACCACTACAGTCCAGCAAGGTTCTGATTTGAAAAGCAATGTTTTGAGGAATAATAGGTATATATATCTTCGTGACTTTGGATTAGGCACTGATTTCTCAAATATGCACAAACAAACCAAGAATAAGTAGATAGACTGGCCTTCATCAGAATTAAAAACTTTTGTGTTTCAAAGTCCACTATCAAGGAAGTGAAAAGAAAATTCACAGAATGAGAGAAATATTTGCAAATCATGTACTGTCTAGTATTCCGAATACATAGAGAATTACAACTGATCAAGAAAAAGACAATCCAATTTAAGAATGGGGAAAGGAGTTTTAATATGTATGTCTCTAATGGATGCATACAAATGAAACCATGAACGAAGAAAAATTGCTCAATATCATTAGTGATTAGGAAATGCAAATCTAAACCACAGTGAGATACCAATTTATGCCCACAGGAAGGACTTAAAAAAAAAAACAACAATAACGTGTTAAGGAGGTTATGGAGAAATTGGAATGTTTATACATTGTTTACAGGAAGGTAAAATGGTGTAGTGGCTTTACATTGGAAAGACATTGTCAGTTCCTCAAAAACTGCAACATAGAGTTACATATGACACAGTAATTCCACTCCTAAGTATTTACATGTGACACAGTAATTCCACTCCTAAGTACATAACCAGCAAATTGAAAACATATGTTCACTCAAAGGGACAACAAGCTGATGTAACACAGGGATGCAGCAAAAATAATACTGAGTACGGAAGAAGGTTTTGGGCACAGTCCAGTACAGAAAAAGTTTTTTTTATTAACTATTCATTTACTTAGTATTATACTCTTTTGTCCTGCACTTTTTAATAGATATAGGAAAAAATAGAGAAAACCCAGAGATCATCATGAGCTTTTGAAGTTCTAAAAGTTTGCCACCTTTCACTTGTGGAAAAGTCTTAAGATCTGTTTTAATGGGAAGAGAGATTGCAGTGACTTCATGACAATTAAGAAAATAAAGCTTTTGGGAAAACTACTTCTGCCTCGATGATTTTATATACACACCAGAAAGAACAATGAGAGCTGTGCTGAGATATTTTTTGGAAAGAAGTTGGTAATATCAGCACAATGGTAGACAACTACTGAGAGTGGCTGTTGAGTGATAGACCCCATCGGTGGTGACCATCAGAGGGACCAGGTGGCCTTGAGTATCAGCATAGCCTAGGCAACTGGAAGATAGTGGCTCCTAAGGTTCCACGATACACCTTCACCTTCAACTTTCGGACTGTTACAACCTGGTTTCCTGGGAATTTTCTCCCTCACTCCTGTCGGAGTGCGAGCTGTAGGCAGGTAGTGCCTTCGTCTCTGAGCTCTGGCATCTTGATCCTCGTTTCTGTCATTGTTACAGAACAGACCCTGTTACATCATTACAGACTTTCAAGTGTCATGGGGTATTGATCAAGCTGTTCCCAAGAGTAAGTAAGAATTCCTGTTTCACAATCCCTTAGTCTTGATTCAATTTCTTTGATTGCACTTGTTTTTAACTCATTTTTTGTTTGGCTTTTTCTTCTCATCCCTGACACTACCTCTTCTGCCAAACCTCACCATGGCAGTCTGTCTTGAAATGACCATCTTGGAAATCCACCAGAAGCTTCATTGCCAGCTGGATAAAAGTAAACAGGACTTCAGAGACCTTAACCAGAAGATCCTAGCTTGCAGTGATATCCACATATATATATCCTTATATAGTTGCAGTGATGCAGCCACTTCCTACATCCTGGACAACCAGCTGCAGAAATACACTGAGTCTGACAGGGTCATGGTCACCCAAGTGATGAGTGATTAGTGTCTTCCTGCTTAGAAATTTAAAACACCTCAGTCTTTATCTTCTATTCCCTTTGCCAAAATAAATTTCATTCTGTCCACAATCCAGGAAAGGCAGGAATCGGCATCTCACATTCAGTTTGCTCAGGATGGGAAAACTGAGATCCAAAGAGTTTAGTAACTTTTTCAGGTGTGCAGTGAGGTGTAAGGTGGGATTCAAGTTAAAATCTGTTCTTGATTCCTGGTGCAGGCACAGAAATGTCTCTTCTCTCAGAATGCCCTCTGTTCTCTATCAGATCCTGCATCACTGTTGGCCTAAATGCCTTGGACTGATGAACCCCATCAGTTTAAGCTTCCCTGAGGTCCCACCAACAAAGCTCTATGCTAGTTACACTGCAGAAGCTGGGTGATAGTACACACAGGAAAAGGTAGGAGTCAGTACCTGCTTTAATGAGACTTGAAGATCAGTCTGTTCCTCGCTTGGAACTGTTATACCCATGAGTGATACCACCAAGACAGGGACAACCTGGCGAGAGGGAAGCCACGCTTCCTGTGCACAGGTTCTTCTCGAGTCTAAGGAAGCTATTTGACACCTGTGGTGAGGCTGAGGGAGCTTCTGGGGAAATCAGTGAATCTGTGCCACCCCATCAGTTTCCTTCTGGTGAACTTGCAGTAAGGCAGGATGGCCAACAGGTCCAGGTGATCTTGAGGGTCTGGGTGTGAGACACGTAGATGTGAGACATGTAGAAATTGTGAGAATGAGGTAACTGGGGTAAACCTCCAGCCCCAGTAAAACCAAGGCACTGTGTGGGGCAGACCCTTTTGTCCCTCAGCCTCACAGTTGGAAGCTCTTATGTCTGTTCATTAAAAGGGGTCTGTGACTTCGGGTCAAGATGGTGGCATAGGCAGACATGGCTTCCCTCTTTGCACAACCACATAAAAATTGCAACCATAATATAGAACAACCATCACTCAGAACCATCGGAAATCGAGCTGACTGGAAGTCTGACAACTATGGAATTAAAGAAACCACATCCATTCAGACTGATAGGAGGGTCATCACCCACATGTGGTAGATAAATATTTGGAAGGGATATCATGGGAGCGAGGAGTGCCAGCCCCACACCAGGCTGCCAGCCCCACACCAGGCCGCCAGCCCAGGGTTCTGGTGCCAGGAAGATAAGTCCCCACAACTTCCAGCTGCAGAAAACACAGGGGATTGAGTCAGTGGAAGAAACTTCTGCAGCCCCAAGTTCCTCTTAAAGATTCCACACATGAACTCACCTACTCAGAATCATTACCTCTGAGCTCCAGCACTGGGATAGCAGCTTGAAACGCATCAGTGATATACAGGGAGAGACTGAAGTGTCTGGCATCAAGGAAAGCAGAGGCCATAGTCCCTTTTCTAAACCCTCCCCCAACAGAGTCATAAAGCTGGTGCCAAATCTGAGATTCCGTCAACCTGGCTAACACTCTTTGACCTGCCTTGGACAT
Organism: Trachops cirrhosus; assembly: GCA_028533065.1. Lineage (NCBI taxonomy): Eukaryota > Metazoa > Chordata > Mammalia > Chiroptera > Phyllostomidae > Trachops > Trachops cirrhosus. Next base: position 16,601,824 of record CM052551.1, on the reverse strand, counting down.
CCCCAGAGACTCTGCCCCACCCAACTTACAGGATCAACCATGCTACTTTTCGATATGAATGGCTGGTATTGGCTAATGCTGCACAACGTCCTAAATCCTCTCAAACAAGCAACACCTGGCCTCAGTGAGCTCCCCCAGGCCCGGCACTAGCAGCAGTCAGCCTAGATTCACAGATTGGCTTTGCCTGGGAATCTACAAGCCCAGCACAAGTAGCAGCCATCTCAGATTGCTTTATAACTCAGGCAGGGTGGCCTTGGGCAGAACACAGGTGGGGGCTGATTTTGGCCTGCACCACCTGGGAAACCCCAGGGCCAGCACACCTAGTGGACAGCTACAGACCGTGTTGGAGCACCACTACCCTGCCCCTGCACAGCTGATCTCCCACTGTGGGTGGAGGTTGGTGGTCAGTGGTCACAGCCAATCCTTGCAGCTCACTGGCCTGGGTAAATCCCTCCCATTGATCTGCTAACAGCAACCAAAGCTCAACTACAAGGGAGAGTGTACTCAGCCCACATGTAGGGCACACTTTGAGTACCCAGCTTGAGTGATAGGAGAGGCTATGTCACTGGACCCTACAGGACACCTATGACGTTAGGCCACACTACCAAGACATGGAGTCAAAGAAGATCTACCTAATACATAGAAACAAATACAGGGAGCCTGCCAAAATGAGGAGATAAAAAAGCATGGCCCAAATGAAAGAAAAGATCAAAACCCCAGAAAAAGAATTAAATGAAATGGAGATAAACAATCTGTCAGATGCAGAGTTCAAAACACTGGGTATAAGGATGCTCAAGGAACTTAGTGAGGACCTCAACAGCATAAAAAAGATCCAGTCAGAAATAAAAGAGACACTAATTAAAATTAAAAAAACAATTTACAGGGAAACAACAGTAGAGTGGATGAAGCCAAGAATCAAATCAATGATTTGGAATATAAGGAAGCAAAAAGTAATCAGAACAACAAGAAGAAAAGAGAATCCAAAAAAATGAGGATGGTATAAACAGCCTCTGGGACAACGTCAAGCATTTCAACATTCACATCATAGGGGTGCCAGAAGAAGAGAAAGAGCAAGAAATTGTAAATCTATTTGAAAAGACAATGAACAAAAACTTCCCTAATTTGGTGAAGGAAATAGACATGCAAGTCCAGGAAGCACAGAGAATCCCAAACAAGATAAATGCAAAGAGGCCCACTCCAAGACACATCATAATTAAAATGCCAAAGGTTAAAGATAGAATCTTAAAAGCAGCAGGAGAAAAGCAGTTAGTTACCTACAGGGGAGTTCCTATAAGACTGTCAGCTGATTTCTCAAAAGAAACTTTGCAGGCTAGAAGAGATTGGCAAGAAATATTCAAAGTCATGAAACCCAAGATTGCTCTACCCAGCATAGCTACCATTTACAATAGAAGGACAGATAAAGAGCTTCCCAGACAAGAAAAAACTAAAAGAGTTCATCATCACCAAGCCATTATTGTATGAAATGTTAAAGGGGCTTATTTAAGGAAAAGAAGATCAAATGGTAAAAAAAAAAAAAAGGCAAAATTCATATCTACCAACAATTGAATCTAAAAAACAAACTAAACAAACAAGAACAGAGACAGAATCATGGATATGGAGAGTATTTTCATGGTTGCCGGATGGGAGGGGGTGTGGGGGAATGGGTGAAGAGGTGAGGGGATTAAGAAGTACAAATTGGTAGGTACAGAATAGCCATGGGGATGTAAATTACAGCATAGGAAATGGAAGGGCCAAAGAACTTATACGCATGACCCATTGATGTGAACAATGGTGGAGGAATTGCCTGAGGGAGTGGGGGCTGCTGGGTGGAGGGGTGCAAAGAGGGAAAATCAGGATAACTGTAATAGCATAATCAATAAAATGTAATTAAAAAATACATGCAATGAAAAAATGTCCTTGGATGAGGCTAAAAAATAAATTTAAAAAAGGGGGGGCTGTACTGACAAAAGGAGTCATAAGAATGGTGTGTGTGCTCAACAGAGTGATTGGAAGGAATCTTGACAACTCTGAGCCTGAAATGGTGTCATTTTCCTACACTTGTTTTACAATAAACCAATGGGGAGGGTGGTAATTAAAAATGACTGACACATGGAAAATTTTTTTAAAAGCCTGTTTTTTGAGAAACTGAAGATATGAGCTTTGGGAAAGGACCAACTGTGTTTTATTTACATCTTTTCTTATAATCATTACATAACTGTAGGAAACAAATTTTGAAGATGAAGAAAGTTATCATCCAAAACCCAGGTGTTGTGGTGGCAGAGTGCAGTATTGAAAAGCATGGAATATGGTTCAGTCTTCCTGGGCTCACGCCCCAGCTGCAGACCTCTCTGTACCTTAGATTTCTCCTCTGTTAAAATAGTGCTGATGTCTTTGAGTTGTTGCAATGAATTCTATGACTTTCTTTCTTTCTTTCTTTCTTTCTTTCTTTCTTTCTTTCTTTCTTTCTTTCTTTCTTTCTTTCTTTCTTTCTTTCTTTCCTCTCTCTCTCTCTCTTTTCCTCTCTCCCTTTTTCTCTTGTTGAGTCTAGTTAAAGATTTATCAATTTTTAAGTATATTTTATTAATTATGCTATTACAGTTGTCCCAATTTTTCCCCCTATGCTCACTCTTCCTGGTGCCCCCCACCTGGTACCCCACTTCTCTCCAGCAATGCCCCCCTTTAATTCATGTCCAATTGTTGTACATATAAGTTATTTGGCTTTTCCATTTCCCAAACTATTCTTAACATCCCCTGTCTATTTTATCAATCATTTTAAAAATCAAGCTCTTATTTCACTGATATTTTGTATTTTTTTAGAGTCTATTTTATTTCCACTCTGATTTTCATTATTTCCATCCCTCTATTCACATTGGGCTTTGCTTATTTTAAAATTTCTTTACATGTACATTTATATAAATTTGTAAAGATTTTTCTTGTTTCTTGAGGTAAGCCTATATTTCTGTGAATTTCCCTCTTAGGATTGCTTTTATTGTGTCCCATAGATTTTGGGTTGTTTTATTTTGATTTTCATTTATCTCAAGGTATCACTTGATTTCTTCCTTGATCTCATAGTTAATTCAATCATTGTTTAGTAACATGCTATTTAGCCTCCATGTGTTTGTGTGTTTTTTATTTTTTCTTGTAATTGATTTCTAGTTTTATACCATTGTGGTCAGAGAAGATGCTTGATATAATTTCAATATTCTTAAATTTATTGAGACTTGTTTTGTGGCCTAACATGTGCTCTATTCTGGAGAATGTTCCATGTGCACTTGAAAAGAACATATTCTGCTGCTTTGGAGTAAACTCCTCTAAAACCATCTAATAAAGCCATCTTGTCTAATGTGCCAGCCTGACTCTGAAGGCAAGTTTGCATTGGATGAATAAGAAGTCATCTTTGCTCTGGATGCAGCCTGTGAATGCTCCCATTCTGCAGGGGATGAAACTCCAACCGGAGTTTCAGGTTGCCTTCATTTTCTTTGTTCCCCACACGCTGTCCAGACTCAGGAGGCTCGTCTCTGGAGACAGCCTCTTTAGACACATATTGGTTTAAATCGGGGGTAAGAATGGATTATGGACACGACATCAGGTGGCTCAAGCAGCCTTCATTTTTTTCTAGGCCAGGGCCCCTGCTCTGTCACCTTGGCTCAGTGTCGGGCCATTGGACACAAGTCAGGCATGACAGTCACATCCAACCTTACAGGGCATCCACGGGAGGTATCTTTCAGAACTCCTCATTTGAATTAAATGTCACCTGCAGTGAGAACATTTTGGTTCTTGTACAGTATATCTTGAGTTTCTAGGCCTGTCCAAAGACATTGACTGACCTACCATCTAGTAGGAGAGGCAATCTTCTTGGTTTCACAGCTCTCAGCCCAAGTCTCTCTCTTCTCTGTGTTGATTATCTTGGCTGAGAAGTTATCTGAAAACCCAGACAAAACTTGCATGATTCCATGAAACAAGGCTGGGCTCTAGACGTCTCTCAGTGCACAAATGGCTATTGTTTTTGTTCACAGCAAAGATTCTTTTTTTTATTTGACAGTTTGTGCAATATATCCATCAGTCTACGCTGAAGTACTATATCTTCCTCTCAACCATCAACCTGCATGATATCTGATGGGATGACCCAAGATTGCAGCAAAGCTTCTGGAAAAGAGCTAACCTGATTCCCTGGGACCCCTAGGGAAAATATCAACTGTTTGCACAGACTCAGAACAGAGGAAATTGGGGTAAACTTCTAGCAGATGAGGGAGAGAATTTCCCTAAGGGTTCTGGAAGCAGTCTCATTTACTTTTCAAAGCACTTAACCTTAAATGTCCTTGTATATTTCTGCCAGAATATAATATGTTGCACTGAGAGTATTAATCTCCTCGTGGTAGGAGTGGTCACAGAGTTGATAATGAGTGAAGTGGGATTTGTTTAATGTGACCTGCCATCTGAATTAATTTGCAGAAAATGAACATGATTGTGATGAAGAGGATGGATAAGGGCCAATGTCCCCCAAGTAACTAAAGATTGGTGGGTTGTGAATTTCAACGGTGACATCTTGAGACCTCAGATCCAGAAAAAAAAAACAACCCAGAAAGTGCTAGACAAATCTATTTCATCCATTTAGCCAACAGCAAAATGTCCTTTTTAACAGTGTTGTCTATTTTCATTGTGGTAGTTGTGTGGGTTTCCATTTCTTAATCCTCTCAATTCAGTAACCTACAGTCAGTTGACCCAGGTTAACGAACCAAACTCAGGCATACCATTCATTTGTTCCCTTAGGTGATGCATCTCTGCTTTGTGTCTGTTTGGCATCATTATGTTGACCAGTATTTGAATGTATGACTGTAAATGGGAAAAAATTCATATTGTATCAAAATGTTGAGAAAATATTTCTTAAATGCAGAATGTCTGCGAGTTTATAATGCCTCAAGAGCTGTATTCAGTTGGGAACTGCATACCAAACGGAATGCCATGTATACAAATGTATGGAGGCAACTGTTCTAGCCCTGTGTGTGCTGGGAGTCCAGACCACAGCACACAGGTAGAGTCCATCACCTCTTCCGTCAGTGGGTTATGTGGCCAGTGCACTGAGCACTTGCTGTTCTCTCTCCCCCATCCCTCAGCAGCCACACTCTGGTCCACATAGAAAAGGATCCTTACTTCCCTCTTTACAGGGGCTCCAACCTGATCACTCCCTGACCTCCCATCAAACTCAGGTAGGGTGCCATGATTTGCGATATTAGTTTAATCTTCTGTCATCCCCATGCCCTGTGGTACAGCATGGAGCTGCAGAAGGATGAAAAGAAGAAAGTCCTGCAGGAGTCCCAGGGTGAATGTCTTCTGACCTCCTCAACTCACCAAGATGAGTCTTCCCACTACCATCCAGACTGTGATGGCAAATTCACACTGGAGGAACAGGAAGTCAGCTCTGCTCTGGGTGTAGCTCCCATTGCAAAGGGGATGAAACTCCAACTGGTCTTCCAGACAGCCTCCATATTCTTTGTTCCCCACAGACTTTCTAGGCTGAGAGATTTATACCACTTAGGCAGAACTTCTACTTACACAATGGTTGAACCAGGCTCTGGTATTCATTTTAAATTAAGACACTCCAGCCCTGGTCAGTGTTACTCAGTTGGCTGGAATGTCATCCCATAACTAAAGGTTGTGGGTTCGATTCCCAGTCAGGGCACATACCTAGAGTGAAGATTAAGTCCCCAATCTGGGCATGTAGGGGAGGCAACCAATTGATGCTTCTCTCTTGCATCAGTGTTTCTCTCTCCCCCTTCCTCTCTCTCTAAAAGCAATGACAAAATGTCTTCAGGTGAAGATTAAAAAAATAATAATAAGACATTCCATGAGTCAGTGTACATTGCTCAATTCTTGTTTTAAGGCCACATCTCCTCTTTCATTTTTGTCTCACTGGCTAATCACTGGATCCTAGGTTTTCCTGCCAGAACTACCTACGCTTCCATAGCTCAGGCCAGGCACAGGAGGTGATTTACAGACCTTCTCATTTTGATTGAATCCCTCATCTCACATGCAATGCTGTAATTTTTATTGCTGTACTACATATCTTTAATTGATACGCCTTTTCAAGGCTGTGGGTAGCCTTATTTTTACATCTTTGGAGTTGTCACTACCCTGGTTCAATTTTCTCAAGAAGAGTCTATCTCCTCGCAGTTGTCTTATTTCATCTCTGAAGACATCTGAGTACCACAATATAAGCACCATTATCATACTTGGTATGTTTCCTTGAAGCAAGGCAGGGACCTCGGCCTTCTCTACCCCATGAAAGGCTACTGTTTCTTTATAGCATTGAAGATCTTTTGATTTGATCTCACGTAGATTCCACTCATCAGTCTAAATTCAACATATAATTCCTCTAAATGATTAATTCTTTCCAGATAGAAAAAGTCTGAACATTGCAGCAGTCCTCTGAAGGCACTGAGGTAGTTCTCCAGCTTTCCTGGGAAGAGGATATGTTAAGAAGATGACTCAGGAAATAGGACACTGTGATGATGACTTTTCTTATCAGGAAGATTTGTCCAACAGCTCAGGAAAGCAAACCAGTGACTTCTTACAAAGCCCTGCCTAAGATCTCTGAGAATATTTCTCTCCCAATAACCTTTTAAAACAACACATATATTTATGTCCCTGTGCTAAGATTGGACAGGGAATTGGGCATTTGTGAAGGGGGATCTATGTAATGTAACTGTGCTTTTATTAGTTTATTTGCATGAGACCAAACAAATCATGAGGGGATGAAAGAAGAGTCAGTTGCCCCCAGATAATTCTGAATAACTGTGGGCTATTAATTCAATGGTAGCAACTTCAGACCTCAGATCCAGACAGAAGTGGAAAGTGCTGAATGTAACTATATCATCATTCTGCCAACCACAAATTATCCTCTTTCATAATGTTTTCTGTTTTCATTGTGGTATTTGTATTGTTTTCCATTTCTTATTAATTTCTCAAGTATAGTAACCCACAGTCAGTTGACTCCAATAAACCAATAAGTCACAGGGATCATTTGCAGTCACTCGTTCTTGCCTGTGTGGTTTCCACAGTGAGATACATGTCTGCTTTTCCTTTTAGATTTTATTTATTTGTTTTTAAAGAGAGGGGAAGGGAAGGAGAAAGAGGAGAGCAACATCAATGTGTGGTTGCCTCTCATGCACCTGCACTGGGGGACCTGGATCACAACCCAGGCATGTGCCCTGCCTGGGAATCAAACTGGCAACCCTTTGGTTTGCAGCCTGCACTAAGTCTACTGAGCTACACCAGCCAGGGCTGCTTTTGCTTGTTTTGCATTAGTACACTGGCATGTATTTCATAGCTGGAACTATAAGTAGGCAAAGATATTATTAGATCATTTGACACTATTGGGAGAAATAAACCTTGGTGACATGAGATTTCTGAGCTAGTAGAATGCCCTAAAAGCTCTATGCACTTGGCCTCTCCATGTAAAAGTCAATGCAATTTAAATGAAGGATTGAAGGCCAGTGTTACATGTCTGTATGTGGTGAGTGATGCCTGCTCTGCACAGAAATAATTCAGTCTCTTTCTTCATCTGCTTACTCCTTGGTGGGTGAACGGAGCACCTACTGTCCTATCTCCTTCCCCAGTGCCAAACACATTCTGCCCCTGCCCTACACACACACGCAGAAAGTTTATCCATCTTTAATGGGTCAAGCTCTTTGTTGCTTTGACAACTGCCTTATGCCTTCTGTTGAGACCAGATTGGACATTACAGTTTCTGATCCCCCTTGGGTTAATCTTCAGTTTTCCCTACTCCTAGGTTTTCAACAGGGAACTGCCACAGATGGCAGAGAATGACCCGCTCTGGGACTCCCTGGATGAAAACTATTTGGCTTCTCCAGTTCTTCCTGACCTCAGGAATTCTTAGTGTCCTTGTGGGAGCTCTGCCATCTTTTCGTCTGAGGACCTGGAAGTCTGTTGTTCTATGGAAGTAGCCAGTGAGTGCTCTATAGTCCATGTGATCCAACTCCAACTGTATTCCCCTTATTCTTTGCTCACCACACCTCTGCCTGTGCTGAGAAATGTCCCTCCTGTATGCAGGCCCTTAGAGACATTGATTTGAATCAGGATCTAGAGTACAGATCTAAGGACAGACATGTGGTGGTTGACATAGATGTGCTCCCTTTCTACTACCAAGACATGCTCAGGTAGATAATCCTGAAGTTTAGGTTACATGACAACTCAACTCACCCATGGGATGTGAGCTTTTCAGAAGTTACTTGCCAAAACCGCTAACATGGATGAAATGTCACAGCTCACTTTCAGTACTTTAAGTTTTATGACTGAACTGTGAAATAAGATATGTGCCTACTGAAGGCCATTGGTATCCTTCTTTCCATACATGTCCATCGAAACCATAACCCAGCCCACACTGTTCTTAGCCCATTCTCTGTCCCCTTTTAGGTCGCTGTGTCTTCCTAAGCAGTCTTCTCAAAACCGACCATAAAAATCTTTACCATTTTCTTGTTTGTATGTTTCCATAAAGCAAAGCTATGCCTTGTCATTCTCATACCCCGTGAATAGCTAGCTAATTGTTTGTGTAACACCAGAGATTCATTTTTACTTGACCACTCGTATCTTCTTTCCATTCTTCCGGTCTCAGTATATAACTTCTTCTTCTTCTTCTTTTTTTTTTTACAGTGCAAACAGGTCTTTCAACTATTTTATATTTATCTATACACACACACACCACCAACAGCTATCATTTTCACTTTATAAATGAAAAGTTCAAGTCAGGTAACAGACCAAGGCCTCTAAGTGTTGGTGCTCTTTTTTTAAAAGTGTATTTTATTGATTATTACAGTTTTCCCAATTTTACCCCTTTATCACCCATCTGCCTTGCACCCCCAACCCTCCAGGATTCCCCCACTTAGTTCACATCCATGGGTTGTACATGTAAGTTTCTTTGACTTCTCTGTTTTCTATACCATTCTTGACCTCTCCCGATCTCTTTTACGCCTACCAATTATGCTTCTTATTCCCTGTACATTTTCTCCCCCTTCTTCCCATGCCCCTCCCCACTGAAAACCCTCGATGGGATGTCCATTTTTCTGATTCTGTTCCTGTTCTAGTTGTTTGCTTAGATTTTGTTTCCTTTTTTGTTGTTGTTCAGTTGTTGATAGTTATGAGTTTGTTGTTACTTTACTATTCAGAGTTTTTTATCTTCTTCTATTTCTTAGATAAGTCCCTTTAACATTTCATATAATAAGGGCTTGGTTATGATGAACTCCTTTAATTTGACCTTATCTGGGAAGCACTTGATCTGCCCTTCCATTCTAAATGATAGCTTTGCTGGGTAGAGTAATCTTGGATTAGGTTCTTGCCTTTCATGACTTGAAATATTTCTTTCCAGGCCCTTCTTGCCTGTAAAGTTTCTTTTGAGAAATCAGCTGATGGTCTTATGGGAACTCCTTTGTAGGTAACTTCTCTTTCCTCTTGCTGCTCTTAAGATTCTCTCTTTATCTTTAATCTTGGGTAACCTAATGATGATGTGCCTTGGTGTGTTCCTCTTTGGGTCAAATTTCTTTGGGACTCTCTAGGCTTCCTGGATTTCCTGGAAGTCTTTTTATTTGCCAGATTGGGGAAGTTTTTCTTCATTATTTGTTCAAATAAGTTTTCAATTTCTTGTTTTTGTTCTTCTCCTTCTGGTACCACTATAATTCTGATGTTGGAATGTTTAAAGTTGTCCCAGAGGTTCCTAAGCCTCTCCTCATTTTTTTTTAAAATTCTTGTTTCTTCATTCTGTTCTAGTTGGATGTTTATTTCCTTCTTTTGTTCCAAATCATTTATTTGAGTCCTGGTTTCCTTCCCTTCACTGTTGCTTCCCTGAATGTTTTGCTTTATTCATTTTGGGTATCTTCCACTTGTTTTTTTTTTTTGGTGGGGGGGGTCTGTTTGTGTGTTTGTTTTGCAACCCAGCTCAATCAGTTCTGTGAGCACTTTGATTACCAGGGCTTTAAATTCTCCATCAGATAGGTTGGCTATCTCCTCATTGTTTAGTTCCTGTCTGAAGTTTTGCTCTGTTCTTTCATTTGGGCCATATTTCTTTGTCTCAGCACACCTGTTAAGTTGTAAGGGGGCTGGGCCTTAGGTATTCACCAGGGCAGGGCAACCTTCTTTGCTGTGCTGCAGCGCTGCCTGTGTGGGAGGGGCCAGAAAGGGAATAACGCAGCTCACCTGCTCTCTCTAGGCAACTTTTCAACGTACTCTTGTGTGAGATTGGGAGTTTCTCCCACCGCGGCAACACCCCCCATAGTCCACAGTCAGCTCTGAGCCTCAGTTTCCCATTCAGTCAGCCCTGCCCCTGCGGTCCGCTGCCTCTCCGGGGGTTCTTACAGGCCTGGTTGTTCTGGTTGGCTTTTTCTTTAATTCCTTGATTGTCAGAGTCCCATGCAGTTTGATTTTCTGGCACTTCTGGTTGTTTATTGATTTTAGATTGGTTGTTATCCTCCTTTTGGTTCTGCAAGGAAGCGAAGTGTTTCTACCTACGTCTCCATTTTGGCCTGAACTCTCCGGTGCTAACTCTTACACACATTCTTTCTCAGGGAAGTGGACAGAGGAGCCCAGGCCCTCATACCCTTAACTCCTAGAACCTGTTAGGCAGGTTTCTGACTCACAGGTAGAGGTGCCAGATGACCTACGCTCAGACCAGAAGACAAAAGCACTGAGAGAATTTAATGGACTCCCACTTTTAATCTTCTCCTCAGCTCCTCTGCTGAAGAATTTGGCCTTCACAACGACAGGCTGCTTTGAGAGCTTTCCCTCCCCCAGAACTTTGTAGTAGCCAGATCACAACACGTCAATGATGGGAGCAGCTCTGGTCTTGTTTGTGGCAGCATTTCCCCATTGGCTCACTGATCAAGGTCCACAGTTTATCCACGTTGACAGTGGGGCAGAGCTCTGGTTCCTTTTTAAGTGGTAGGGCCTCACACCAGCTTTCCCAAAGTAACCTGGGTGACATTTATCGAAGTTAATCCTGTTATGATGCAAGCCATTAGCATTACCTCAGCCTTTAGGGTTTCCTGTGCTTGCCGATGGGGCCATAGCTCATGTGGCCCTGAAGTTTCCAGGTCTTCCTCCATCTGGGTGGCATGTTGGTGACCCAGATGCAAAAGCTATAACTTCTTCTAAATTATCTGATAAGTGTGAACATTATAAATTTTTCTGAGTGCAGGCAGACTGTTTCCCCAGAATCTATAAAAACATGTTTGAGGGTTTGCAAAGTCTAAAAATAGAGGATAATATGACAGTGGTGTCCACAGTAAGATATTTTTGCCAAATGGCTCAGGAGGGAACGACAAGTGAGTAATCACAATACAGTATCTGAGGCTTCTTGAAATACTCTTCTTTCTAAACCTTTTCTCATGCAGAGGACCTGTGTCCCCATATTACTAGTGAGACAGGGTTGTTAGTGTACAAAGGGACTGTGCTTAATGTGACTGACCCTGTCTGAATTTGTTAGCAGAAGTTCAAATACATGACAATTAGATAGAAGAGCAAGCCTGAGATGCCCCAGGTAACTCTGATAATCAAGGGTTGCTATTTCACTGGTGACATGGGGAGACTGCATTTCAAGGGGAAAACAGACTTCTGGCCAAGTTGGAGGCATAGGTAGATATGCTTTGCTTCCTTGTATAACCAAAGGAAGGACAACAACAAATTTAAAAACAAAAAACAACCAGAAAATCAAAAGGAAGTCTGATAACCAAGGACTTAAAGAAGAAACATTCATCCAGACTGGTAGGAGGGGCAGAGATGAGCAGTCAGGGCAGAGAGGATGTGTGACAAGGCAGCAGCTGGTGGACCAGGTGGTCCCACATGTACATGGGTAAGCTGGGAGGTACAACAGGGGAGCAAGACAGACCATGCAATCCAGGGTTCCAGTGCAGGAAACTAAAGACTCAAAACCTCTGGCTGTGAAAATCTGTGAAGGTTGCCACAGCAGGAGAAACTCCCAGCCTCACAGGAGAGTTGGCTGGAGAGATCCATGGCATCCTAGAAGGTACACAAGCCCGCCTTCCCAGGAATCAGCACCAGAAGGGTTCAATCTGCTTGTGGGTAGAGGGAGAAGTGACTGAAATCCAGCAGAGAACCAAGCAAGAGGCATTGTTCCCCCTCTGACCCCTCCTCCACATACAGCACCACAAACCCAGCGATGTGGGTTGCCCTGCCCTGGCAAATACCTAAGCCTCCGCCCGTTACGTATTCAGTCTTTGTCAGTCTGATCTATCCTTTATAAAGTTTATTCTAGTCTTTCACTTAGTAGTGTCAACAAACACTGAAGATGATCATTGCCCAGATCCACTTGTAATTAGAAGTTACAAATTGGTGCTATTCAAATTCTATCATTCCTTCTGAATTTACTAGCTGGAATTCTAATGGGAACTTTTTCCTTATTAACTATTTGCTTATTTGGAGGTAAATTCCTGAGGCAAGGCAAGATAAATACTTGATTCTTTCCACTTATTTTCTAGTTTTCAGAATAATGAGATAGTTTGCAGCATATTTCAAACATGACCAATTAGGGATCTGTATGTGTGTTATCATAAACTTCTGGATTTTAACATATTTGGTGTATTTCAACCCATTTAAATAACTGTTCTTTTTGATATTAAAATGATTCCATCTTTGGCCAGTGGAAGCTCCTTTGACTCTTCTGTTATTTTTATTTTGAGATACTTGTAGACCCACATACAGTTGTAAGAATGCTTCACCATTTTCCCTGGTGGTGCGACTTACATAAACACAGTATGCGATCACAAGCAAGAAACCGACATTGATTCAAACCACCAAACTTAGATTTCACCAGTTTTACATACACATTGAGTGCAATGCAATTTTATCACATCGTAGATTTGTGTAACCATCACTACAATCAAGACACTGAACAGCTTCATCACCACAAATCCTTTGCGCTGACCTTTTCTAGCCACACCAACTGCCCCCACCCACTTCCATTTCCAACTTTTGACAACTGCTAGTCTGCTCTCCACATCTATAATTGTGTCATTTCAAAAATGGTATGGAAAAAAATTATATGATATGTAATCTTTTGAGATTGGCTTTTTTCACTCAGCATAACTCCCTTGAGACTCACCCAAATTGTTGGGTGTACCAATAGTCCTTATCTTTTAGTAGTGCCAAATAGTAGTCCATGATACGGATATGGCACAGTTGTTTAACCATTAACCTACTGAAAGACATTCCAGTTTTTGGCTATTACAAGTCAAGCTGCTATGAACAATTGTGTGGATATTTTCAAAATTTTATTTATTTATTTTTAGAGAGAGGAAGGGACAAAGAGAGGGAGTGAAACATCAATGTGTGGTTGCCTCTCAAGCGCCCCCAACTGGGGACCTGGCCTGCAACCCGGGCATGTGCCCTGACTAGGAATAGAACCGGCGACCCTTTGGTTCACAGGCCGGCGCTCCATCCACTGAGCCACACCAGCCAGGACAATTGTGTAAAGTTTTATGTGACCATACATTGTCAGTCATCTGGGATAAATGCCCAGAAGTTCAGTTGTTAGGACATATGATAAGCACACATTTACTCTTTATAAGGACCTGCCAAACTATTTTCGAATGGCTGTATCATTTCACATTTCCACCAGTAATGTATAAATGATCCATTCTTTTCTCTCATCCTCGCCAATATTTTGTGTTACCACTATTTTCTCTTTCAGCAATTCTGATAGGTATGTAATCAAGTCACATGATCTTAATTTGCATTTTCCTAATGGCTAACAATGTGGATCATCTTTTCATGTGTTTATTTGCCATCTGTATATCCTCTTTGATGAAATGTCCGTTCATGTCTTTGGCCCATTTTATAATTGGAATGTTTGGGTTTTCACTGTTGAGGTTTGAGGGTTTTTTGTGTATTGTACATACAAGTCCTTTGTCATGTATGTCCTGTGTCCTTTAGACATAACCTCTGTAGTATTCAGTAGGTTCCCTGCATTCTGGTATGAAAAGGGCTTGAGGTTCATCTTGTTGAATGGAATTTTAAGCTTCTAAAATATATGTATTATGAAAAACTATATGATCCTTTCTCTTCCTGAAGAAGTTTGCTTATTGAAAAGGATGGGGCAGAAACCTAGGAGAAAAACTTTGGATAAGACCCAGTGAATCCCAGGACGCCCTATAACTCCTTAACCATTCCAAACACCTCCCTTATATTCTTTTATTCATGAACATGTACTGTGTGCTGGGAATAAGTAGGAAGTTACAATTCAGTGTGACATATGTTCATGCTGAGGTTAAGTGCAGGAGGCCCTTACCTGGAGGGATCAGGGAAGGAGGCTTTCCAAAGGGGGCAGGTGAGGCAGGAGGAGGGAATCAGGACTTGAGCTGAGGTAGGTATTTTAGAAGCATGATTAAACGACTTCAAAGGGAAGGAAAGCATGGTACATTCTTGGGGTGGCCTGGCCATCTTGGGGGTTCCTAGACGACTCTGGTATTTAAAACAAAGACACCTTTGTGGGAGATTGAAAAGAATGTGGATTAATCCCTGAATGCTACTTGATCTTGCCTTGGGAAGAGAATAAAGGGTCGATAGCATTACCTCTTGGCTGCTGTCTCTTAGCTTCCTGAAGTTTCCATCTCAGACCTTTTATAAGCGATTGAAGACATAGTACAGTGAAAGGAGACATCTCTGATTTGGCCAAAGTTCTAAAACACTGTCCCTGTGAGGAGACAAGAGTACTAGGGCCTGGTCTGTAGAGTAGGTGCACGTGGATGTTCCCAGCCCTCCTGCAGGGTGATGCTCCTGCCTTCCAGGTAGGAGGTGACACACCTAACCTCTTGCAACCGTGTGCTCTCTGGGGAGTCTCACCAGCAGGGGGAATACATTGCACTATTTATCTTCATCAGGGGTCTAGGGTGTCCCTGTGTGTGAGGACACATTACATTCTCCTGGGGATAGTGGGTGAAATGGTAGCTTCTTTAAAAGAAAGCACAGATTTTTCTTTTTTTAAGTTTAGAAACACTGATTGACATTCTTTTCCTATAGATGGTCTTGTTACAACCGCATCTGAAATTTTCAGGCTCTGTCTGGCTATAAAAGTGATATTTTGGCACCATTAGCATCATGTTGGAATCACTAGTATGAACTAGTTACCGTAATCCCAGAATCCTCCTCAGGGACTTCCCGTACGAGATAGAAAGGGTCAACAGAAGACAAATCACAGGCCCCATGCCCCCAGAGACAAGGTAACTTAAGGAATAGGTTCACCAGTTTATTATTTACTTATTTTTTTGTGAAATAATTTGAAAAGCTCATGTAAAAACAGCACAGTGAGTAAACACATAACAGTGGCTGGTTATTGAAGACACCGCTCAATACATTTCAGCCAGTCTCATCTTGGCCTTGGTGGGCAAGCCACCAAGGGTGGTGGCCCAGAGAGAACTGAGGGAAGCCAGGTCCCTAGGGAGGTGAGGGCTCAGAATGTGGCGTGGAGCTCTGAGGGGTGAACTTCAGAGCCAGATGTCAGAGCTGCAGTCGCCCCCAGGGTAGCGGAGCTCATGGGCCAGGGCTGGGCCCAGAGGCTCCTTCCCAAAGTCCACCAGGAAGTTGGGGTTCAACTTCAGCCCTCCCTTTTCTGTGTCTACATCAATCTGCAGCATCACAGAGCCTTCCCTGGTGGTAACGGGGAGGGGAGAAGAGAGAGGTCAGGGGGCGCCATCCCCTTCCCCCAGACTCTGTGAGTGTACAAGTGGGCTCCTGAGGAAGGAGTGGGGTATGGTGGGGGCAGGTGGTGTGTCCCAGGAGTCCTCAGAAAGCCAAGTGACCCATCTGGGAAAAGACTGGGGAGGAAAGCCCAGGCTGTCTGCCTCTCACCTGATGAGATCAGGGTAAAACTGCTTGTCCCAGGCACTGTACAGCGACGTAGTGACATAGAGACGCTTCCCATCTAGGCTAAGCTGGATCATCTGAGGGCCTCCAGTCACCTGTTTCCCCTTGGGAAAACCAGGGGTCAGTCCCCAGGATGCTGGAGGAGATCATAGGTACTTCCCAACACCCCCCCGCCACCCCCCCACCCCCCAGAGCATCCTCAGACGCTGCTGTTTCCCCTCCCCCATGCTTCTCCGGCCTGGATCTGAGTGTGCGCGGTCAGGGGAGAGATCCTTACCTTGACCACCAGGGGCTCTGGCTGCGATTTTAGCTCCTGGTCCTCCAGCACTTGCACAGGGCCTCCCTTCACAATGCTGCCCCCCAGGAAGAGCTGGGTGGGAAGGGGCAGAGCATGAAGGACAACAGTGCAGGGAGAGCTGCTCGCCTCAGTCAGGATCCCTCCCTTCCGCTCCCAGCTGGTCCAGGACTCCCCACAGTCCTGGCCTGCACCATCCCTCAGCCTGCACTTTTGCTTTTCTCGTACCTCCCTTATCAACCCCCAACCTCCTCCCTTTTCCTCATGTGGCCTCTCTTCTTCTCCTTCTCCCCTTTCTTTTCGCCACCCTGCCAGGGCCCCACCTGTCCCGTGAGCCGCGGCCTCTGTGGGTCAGAGATGTCATACTGCCGCAGGTCTCCGTGCAGCCAGTTGCTGAAGTAGAGGAAGCGGTCATCCAGGGACAGCAGGATGTCAGTGATCAGGCCTGGGGTGGGGGTGCAGTTCAGAGGTTTTAAGGACTCCTGATCCCCAGGCTAATATCAACCTTCTGATTCCCACCCTTCCCTGGCCACCCACCTGGCATTTCAGGCAGCATCCAGCCCTTCACTTTCTTGGGGGGCACCTGGATAACCTTCTCCACCGACCAAGTGCCTCCCTGCATTGGGAGTAGGGGCGGAGACATGAGCATGTCAGAGCTGGAGGTGCGGGGCAGACCTGGTTCTCCCCAGGGCCTACTGCCTACAGGTAGACAGTGGATACAGGGCCTCCTTGCCACCAGGGTCTAGTTCCAGCACAAGCTCCTTAAGACAGGATTCATGTCTGCTTCACCACTTTGTGCCTAGCACCTGGCACAGCACCTGGCATAGAAGCTCACACAATATTTTGTTGACTAAGTGAATGAATAAATATGGCTACTTAGACTTAAGGTGGAAATAGCCTAGGACTGAGAGTAGAGAGATGGGTAGGTGGCCCTGGTTTTGGTTCTGGAGAAGTCTGGGATGGCAGAGACAGGCAGAGAGTTCTGGCCACTCCTAGGGAGAGGGGAGCAAGTGTCATGGCTACAGAAGGCTGGACAGAGGCAACGACAGGGCTGCAGGACAGGGCCAGAGGGCATGTGTCACCTCATTCTTGAAGAAACGCTGGATGGTGGAGCTGAGGGCACAGCCCACGAAGCCCTGGGCAGCAGCTGGGTTGTGCAGGAAGCGGACCTCCAGGGGAATGAGCCCGTCCTGTAATGGCAGGGTCTGCATGATCTCATGGCGCTGCCAGTCCCACACGTATAAGTGGCTTCCATACAGTCCTGGGTGGGAATGGGCCCAAAGATGAGCTCCAGATCAGACCTGGAGGGCATCGGGAAGGGCTGGGGCCCCACACTGGGCAGAAGGACACTGGCACAGCCAGAGCACTCCACACATCCTACACCATCACTCAGTCTGGGGCCCACACGAGGGAAGTAAGAGGCTGGAGAGCAGGGTTTGGGAGCAGAAAGAGGGTGTGTGCCCATGCTCCTGCCAACCCCCAGGGGCGTCCTCACCAGCCTCTACATCAGCAGGGTTGAAGCCTTCTCGTAAAACTTTGGGGGCTGCCCATTCGGAGCTGATCATGACATTGTGTCGAGGCTGGTACCAGAAGTCATAGCCCAAAGGCGCAGCACCCCCTGGTCGCTCCCATGTCCCCTTCACGTCAAAGGTCTCTCCATCCAGCAGCACAAAACCCCCTGAGCAGGGAAGAAAGTAGGGTGGCAGTAGGGACAGTCGAGAGACTACCCCCACCCAGCCCTCACTCCAGGCCAACCTAGTCCGTTACCTCCCACTGGGGGTAACTGTCAGCTCCTTAAATTCAGGTGTCCAAAAGGTCTCACCCAGAGGGTCAGGTGGGAGGTGGGGACTTACTCTGTGTCCCTGCCACATATCGAGTTCATCCTTCTCCCAGACCATGGGGGAGATTTTTCTCCCACTGAGCCAAGAGACCTTCTGGGACTCAGCAGCCGGCGCTTCCCTCGCCCAGCCTCCCACTTTCAGTGTGGGGTTCCTGCCTGAGTCTAAGTTCCATTCTGCTCACTTCCTTCATACAGCAGACAGATTGTATTTATTTGTAGTTCAGCGTGAAAACTCACTATGTTTTTCCCTTCTGTGTATGTTATGACATGCTGACACTTCTTTACAAAACAACTTGAGTCTGCTCCTAAGTGTCAGTTAAATCTAGGAATGTCATGGTTCTGCCATTTCCTGGAAAAAGCAGTTAAGTAGAGTCTACTGCAGTAAAAGCAACTGGATGACCTTAGCTGATATCCCACTGCAAGCCCTCGGATGGCAGTTCTGATGAAACAGGGAAGGCTCGAAGAGAAGCAGACCAGCATGGTGACAGGACATGGATTCCAGGGCCCGATCGCTGGGTTTGAGTGCCAGTCCTGCGACTCACTAGCTGTATGATTTAGGGAAGTTACTTAGCCAATCTGCCTGCTTTCCAATCTTAAACAAAGATCATAGCAGGTTGCATCTCCTAGGTTGTGTCTGTCACAAAGTGGATATTTTATAAGTGTCATCTCAATCACCAGAAAAGAGATAGCAAATGTAGAGATTAAGGATCCCAAGAACTGTGAGATTTGCTCATAAATTTGGTAAGGCTGGTATTAAATGTATGTGTTTTCTGGGGCCATATCTGTGTCCACATGCTCCACAGCAGATGTTGTAACTATAACTTTTAAGTGAATTCATTAGCCAAGGTTCATTTTCATAGAAAAACATGGAAAGAACTGAAGTCACTTGACTGCAGTTTAAACATTGGATGAGACTAAGCCCCCTGTTATCCCTAGAAGTTCAGTCCATCCTTTCTCTTCTTGGGACAAGCTGCCCCCACAGGTGTGCATGCAGTGCCAGCAGCTAGCTACCTTTGCCATTGCCCTTGCGGTCTCCCAGGGTGCTGATCATCACCTCCCCGCTGGGCAGGCAGTGGCTGGTGTGGAAGTAGCCCAGGTCATACTTCGCATGGATGTCATTGGGCTCAATGACCTAGAGAGAGGTAAGGACCAGCATTAGACGGTTACAGGGCTGGGCATCCCCACTCCCTGCTGCTTCACTCCCCCACTTCTATCTGCTGACTCAGTCCTCTTTCCCTCCAACACATGACATGATTTTCCCTGCAGGAATGTGGCAGAGATTTAGTCTGGTCGCTTCTGCAAGCCAGCAAGAGAGAGTCAGAGCAACTGCTAACTCCCAAGGCAGAAAGCATGAATTTCTCTCCCATCTCAAGGCACTCACAGCCCTGTGGGACCATAAGCTCCTCCCGGGCTGGGCCGATGCCAGTGTCAACTTTGTGTCACCAGCAATCAGCAGCGAGTGCTCGCTCAAGAGGAAAGTCAACAAAATGTTGAAAGGAAAGAGTGGAAGCTCCTACCTAAGGAAAGCCATGGGCTTCTAGCTGGCTGGGAGAAATGTCTCCTCCCCACCCAGGTAAAACAAGAAGCCTGACTTCCAGCCAAGATGGAGGCATAGGTAGACACACTGTGCCTCCTCGCACAACCAAGATAGGGACAACAACAATTTAGAAACAGAGTAACAACCAGAACTGACAGAAATTGAATTGTATGGAAGTTAGACACCCAAGGAGTTAAATTAGACCCGTTCATCCAGACAGGTAGGAGGGGCGGAGTCGGGCATCCAGGCGCCGGTTGTGGAGGAGAGAGCAGAGAGCGTTGGGACTGGACACGACACGCGTAAGGCAACTGGGGCGTGCAAGGCAACCGGGACACACAAGACCGTGGGGGGCAGACCCTGGGCGCAAAAGCAGCAGCGGGCAGACCCCAGCCCAGGGGTGGCAACCGGCAGACCCAGCGAGGTGGCGATTGTGAAGCAAGGCACTGAGCACAACCCAGGATCCCAGCAATGGGAAACAGAGCCTGGGGGCACTGATTGAAAACACCTGTAGGGGTTGAGACACAGGTAGAGACTCCCAGCCTCACAGGAGAGGGCGCTGGAAAGTCCCACAGGGTGCACAAGCCCACCCACATGGGAAGTGGTACCAGAGGGGCCCAGTTTGCTTGGGAGAAGTGGCAGAAGGGCCTGAGGTCCTACGGAGAGTGGAGCAAGAGCCATTGTTCCTTTTCAGGCCCCGCCCCACATACAGTGTCACAACTCAGCGACTGGGGTGCCCTGCCCTGGTGAACACCTAAGGCTCCGCCCCTTATACGTAACAGGTGCAACCAGACCAAGAAAAAAAAAAGAGAGATGGCTCAAACAGAAGAACAATTGAAGGCCCCAGAACCCATCCTTTTAGGCGACTGAGAGATAGCCAACCTATCAGATGCACAATTCAAAGCACTGGTGATCAGGATGCTCACACAATTGGTTGATTTGGGTTGCAAATTAGATGAAAAAATGAAGGCTACAATAAGTGAAATGAAGGAAAATGTACAGGGAACCAATAGTGATGGAAAGAAAGATGGGTCTCACATCAATGGAGTGGGCCAGAAGGAAGAAAAAAACAGACAACCAGAAAAGAATGAAGAAATAAGAACTCAAAAAAATGAGGAGAGGCTTAGGAACCTCCAGGACATCTTCCAACATCCGAATTATAGGGGTTCCAGAAGGGGAAGAAGAAGAGCAACAAGTGGAAAAGTTATTTGAACAAATAATAAAGGAGAACTTCCCCAGTCTGGCAAAGGAAATAGACTTGCAGGAAGTCCAGGAAGCTTAGAGAGTCCCAAAGAAGTTGGACCCAAGGAGGAACACACCAAGGCACATCATCATTACATTAGCCAATGTAAACATGAAGGAGAGAATCCTAGAAGCAACAAGAGATAAGGAGACAGTAACTTACAAAGGAGTTCCCATCAGACTGTCAGCTGATTTCTCAAAAGAGACCTTGCAGGCAAGAAGGGGCTGGGAAGAAGTAGTCCAAGTCATGAAAGGCAAGGACCTCCATCCCAGATTGCTCTATCCAGCAAAGCTTTCATTTAGAATGGAAGGGCAGAGAAAGTGCTTCTCAGATAAGGTCAAGTTAAAGGAGTTCATCATCACCAAGCCCTTATTTTATGAAATGTTAAAGGGACTTATCTAAGAAAAAGAAGATAAAAAAACATGTATAGTGAAAGGACAGCAAACTCACAATTATCAACAACCACAAAAAGAAAAAACAAAAAGAAACTAAGCAAACAACTAGAACAGGAACAGAACCACAGAAATGGAGATCACATGGAGGGTTAGCAACAGGGGAGTGGGAGGAGGAGAGAGTGGGGAAAAGTACAGAGAATAAGTAGCATAGATGGTAGGTAGAAAATAGAGGGACAGTAAGAATAGTAGGGGAAATGTAGAAGCTAAAGAACTTATGACACATGGACATGCACTAAAGGTGGGGAATGTGGGTGGGAGAGGGTGTGCAGGGTGGAGTGGAATGAAGGGGGGTAATGGAACAACTGTAATAGCATAATCAATAAAATATATTTAAAAAAAAAAAAAAACAAGAAGCCTCCCCAGTGCTCTCCAGTTCCCCACCCCACGGTGCTGGATGGCGACCACCTATTACTCTCTGTTGAATCTTACCCGCTTTCTGCCACTGAGCCCAGACTCTGCCCAAGAGCTGGAGGTGGCTAGTTTAGGCATGGTTTCCCACCCACAGGCTGCCCAGGGTAGGGGTACATGAGGTCCCTAAGTGGCAGGGGCAGAGAACATGCCTTGTGCAGCTTCGGGGCGCGGGGCTCGGTGCCCACATCCACCACATAGATGCGGGAAGAGATGAGACAGGGCAGCACCAGCTTGGTGCGGGACTTGGTACTGTCCCCATAGCAGCTGCTGCATGTGTTCCATCCCGAGTGGTGCAGCTCGTCCTTCAGGTTGGGCATGGGCAGTCGGTGGATCACCTAGGACGGGAAAGGGGCAGAGGGTGACGCTCAGTCACACCACTCCTCTGTTTGCTTTGGGAATAGGCACCCACTGGGCCCACTTTGGCTTGCAGTGCAGTGCAGGCTGGATTTCAACACTCCCCTTGGGCCTCTGGGTGCCCTGTGCAGGGCACAGCCTGCACCACCATATCCAGGGAGGGCGAAGAAACATGGGGCTGGGGAAGGACATCCCCAGGCCAGGGCTAGAGCAGGGATCACAGGGTATTCCGCTGTCCAAGCCCCACATACCTGGCAGTACTGAGGAGACTTGGGGTCAACATCCACTGTCGCTAGATAGTCCGGGGCCTCGATGCCCGTGTTTCGGTAAATACAGGGCAGGTAAACAATCTCCTCCCTGGGTCCTGGAAGTAAAAAGCAGGCAGTGGGGATGGTGGGGTGGAGAGAAATGGCAGGGACAGCACTAGGTGTGCCTGACTGTGAAGGTCAGGGTCTGAGATCCCCTAGCCCCAGCAGCTATGGCGTCAGTAGAGGGCACTGGCTTGCAGTTTCTTCCCAAGGTGCTGAGTCTCTGACATCGCCCACTTACCTTTCATGGCCTCTAGAGGGGTAGAGTACCCGGGTCCACACTTTTCACATTTGGTAGCTGTGGAAATAATGCGAAATGTTGATAGAACCACACTCTGGAGGCTGAAGGTTGCTTTCCTACCTGCTGCAACCCACCCTCCTACCAGGGCCAAGGCAGATGCGCTGTGCCAGGTCCTGTCCCAACTCTGGTCCATCACTCCAGTCATCCTCCCAGCACCCCAAATCCCTGATGGCGTTGGGTGGGACCAAAAGCACTGTAGACATATGACCTGAAGGCGAACAGACACTGCAGTACCCAAAGGAGAGCCGAAGGACCAGTGCAGTGGAGGCTGCATGGTGCAGTATTTAGGACACTGACTTGGGTCTCATTTTCAGCTGGTCACTCAGGAACCACGGGAACTTAAGCACATTAATTAATCTCCCCAGTGTCCATTTTGAGGAGAGTAACCAAGAAGATGTAGGTAGGTGTGTAGCTCTGTGCTTGCTGGTTGGAGCCAGGAAAACTGGCTGTTACTCAGGAACAGCCCTCAGGGTCAAGTTCACTTCCTTCACCAACAGGTGTCCCTTCCACAGACTGGGACACTTCATGCTCTTTTCCCCTTTGGGTCTTGATCCAAGGCTGCTGGCCAGAGTTTGGATTACACAACTGAGGATCTGATAAGACTTAGGAGGCTGAAGTTCAAGGCTACAACGCTGATAGGACCTGAATGTCTTTAGAACAGTTTTACCCTGGGTGGGCCCTACTTCCTTTATATAAAAAACAGGGTGTTTGGCCCACTCTGGAGAGCTCAGAGGCCCACCTGCCAGAGCTGTACAGTGACTTTCCTGTCCCCTGAAGCCTGGCAAGAGAAGCCACACTGATCTTTGGGGAGCATGTTAGCTGATGAGAAGGAGTGCTGCCAGGACCAGGCATCATGCATCCAGCATGAGGCATGAGGCATGAGGGGCTGGGGCCTGACCAGGAGGAAAGGCTGAGGAATAACACAGAGGGAGCTGCAGGCTGAAGGAAATCCCAGAGTGGAGCTCTCAGGCGGGACACTCCTCCTGCCCGGTGCCAGGGCTAGTCTGGCCAGTGTCCTGGCAGCTGGGGGCCGCATGTGGGGAGCCAAGAGCAGCCAGGGTGGAGCCTGCATTGCTGCCTGGGCCTAGACAGCCGGCCAGGGAGCTGCCAAAGACTTAGGAGGCTGAGAGGCGGTGGCGGCGTTTAGGAGTCCAGAAACCTGGTTTCAAGCTCCTGGTTTCTGGAGCTCCTACTCTCTCCACTTTCTCCCCTTCATTTGCTAAAAGTAAGTAATAATATCTGACCTTCTTCTCTAGGTAGCTATGAAGGTCAAATAAGACATGTGTGCAGAAGGACTTTTGTAAAGGATAAATGCGGGTAGGGCTGTACCAGAGCCGGTACAGGCAGTGCAGTGGCGGAGGGGGCGGGTGGGGACAGGGTGAGAGGTGGGGACAGGGTGAGAGGGAGGTCCCGTCCAAAGGAATTAAGGAGAGTTGTTCTGCTACCCAGCCAAGCTGTGTCCGGGTTTGGAGGGGGAGAGAAGGGGGCGGGGAAGGAGGATCTGCACACAGAGAGGGAAGGCGATTCAACACTCCAGACATGAAGACAGAGATACAAACACTGCCACGCCAAACAGAGACTGAGAGAGGAGAGAGGCGAAGGTGTCAGGAGGCAAGGCCACCTGTATCATCTCCCCACTCACCCTCTGAGCATCAGCACCCCCTCTCTTAAGCATCTCAAGCCAGATCTCTGAACATCTTTGGGTTTGAGATAAGTCCAGGGAAGCTCATTAAGTTTTCCCAGTGCCAGGCTGGCTGCTGGGCATTCTGGCAGCACAGGAAAGAGACAGATTTAAAGGGACAAGGACCTCAACACTTCCAACCAGACCCGAATGCCTCTACATCCTGACATCCATTCCCACAGACGGGGGAATAGAAGGACTTTGGGGATTGAGAAGGTAGAGTGGGAGTCAACAGGCCCCAGTGAGAGAGAGTGGGCTTCCCTGTCCTGCAAGAGGGACTGGTGATTCGAAGTGCCTAGAGAACCGCTCTGTACACTGAAGGCCTGGGTTCTCTACTCCCTGCAGCAAAAAGCTGGCCCAGGGTTGACATCAGGATTGTCTCTTATGGTAACTGCCAGGGACACAGAGGTTCCACTGCTAAGTGCCCAGTGCCTGATTGTCTCAGCTGCATAAAGGCACCTGGACCCCAGGCCACAGCTGGGGAGCTGGCAGTGGGGCCCAGGGTCACCTTTCCCAGCACCATTCCCAGCTGGTAAATGCAGGGGTGGAGTGGGGGTGGGGACAGAGGAGCAGAGTCCAGCCCTGTGTTCCGTAACCAGCTACCCCCACCCAGGTTTTCTGCCACTTCTTGTAGGGTGGTCCAGGTGGGCAGTGTGGGTTCGTGGTGGTCAGAAGGCCCCCTCCTTACCCATGTTGCTGCCTGGCACGTTTTGGTCCTGCTGGATCTGCCAAGAGAGGGCAGAGAAGGGAAGTTGTGCTCGTGCAGAGTCAGGAAGTGCCTGAGAGGCTGTGCTAGGGCAGGAGCAAAAGGAAGGATTTTATGTGACCAGGGGGTTTGGGCGGAGCAGGGGGAGGGCCAAGGCTTCAGCCCAGAGTGAATGACTAAGGGCAGCAGGCCAGGAAACTCTCACATGGCCTGGGCAGCTGGTGTTTGAGTTATGGGTGGGTGCATCTGTGCCTGTGCATATGCAGCTCTGTGCTGGGCCTGTGCTCAGCCTGGCAGGTACCAGTTTGTGTCTGTGCCTGTGCACCTCCGTGATGCCCATGTTGGTGCTTCTAAGTATTGGCTGTATGAGTGTGTACCTGGGTTGTGAATATGTGCCTGTGTGTGAAAATCTGTGCTTCTGTATGTATGAGTGGGCCTGTGGGAGTGTATCTGTGTATCTGGACTTGTGCATGTTCTGTGTGCTTATGTGATGGGTGCAGTGGGGATGGTGCCAATGTGGGCATGTACACACATACCCATGTAGGTGGTAAGCTTGTGTAAGCGTGTACATGTCCCACACTTGTTCCTGGGCCTCCAAACACTCATGTCTGTCCTTGGACCTGCCTCTTGGCATTTGTAGGCACCCAGGGCCATGGGCCTGTTTGCTCCTCCTTGCATGGCTAGGTGAGCTCCCCTCTGAGATTATCCTCTTATTCCAGACATCTGTGCTCCCACAGGTATGACCCTACCCTCCAAAGCCTTCAAAACCCATGTCTTCCTGTCACAGCTGCCCAACAGGAACCACGACTGGATAGTGTCCAGGTTCCACATTCCCTTTGAGCTTTGAAGTGAGGGAAACTCCTCAATGCCCATCACTGCCCTCCTAAACCTCAGGAGGGGGAAGTGGAGCACCTCCTGCGCATGTTCCAGCCTGGTTCCTCAACAGCTCCCCAGAGGCGGGTAGCAGAGCCAAGGGCAGCCCACCACGATGCCGCTGTGCCTAGCTGACCTATGACAAGTCACAAAACTCAGGGTCTTCAATTAAACAGCTGGAGGATTCAATGAGTGCCAGGGTGCTGAGCCATCTACTATAGTGTCCCAGGGACATGCCATGATCCCTAGACATATGACAAATGCTTGCTGAAGAACCAAAGCAAGACTGAGGCCTGATCTGTGACTCTCTCTGGGGCTGTCCTCCTCCAGTCACCAGGGTTTGAACGGCTGGTCAAGGAACTCCCCCAAACTGGTCTCTATCCCTCTGTCCTCCAAGTTGGCTGCCTGACAGGGTACCCCTGCCCCACTCTTCTAGGAACCTGATGACGCTGTATCCAGAGCCATTTTTAGCTTCTTGGATGAAAGCTCTGGGCTGAAGTCTTATTACGTAGTGAAAGGAACAACACTTAGGCCTGAGATTGACAACAGAAAGAGCCACGGGGTTTCCAAACCAGAGTGGAGAGAAGGTGAGCAAAACTGGTCCTCAGCATGCAGGGTGCCTGTGCTCCTGGTTCCCATGGGTGAGCAGGGGTTCTGAGTCCACAAAGGAAGATCCGCTGTGGCTGCCAGGGCAGGGTTCCCTCTCATCCCCAACATCACTCACCCCCTTGACCCTTTCCTGAGCCTGTATCCTCACCATTGCACTGGTGGTCAGCCAAGCTCTCCCCAAGTCAGCCTGGGGTGCAGCTGCCGTGCACAGGGCAGTCCCCGAGAGCTGCTGCTTCCCCTTCCCCTCTCCTGGCCCCAGGCTGTCTCCACTCACCCTGCCCTCTGGTTCACTTCCTCCTGAGGGCTCCATCCCCTACCTCCTCTACTCTCCTGCCTTTTGGCTCCAGGACAACATCCAAGATCTGAAAGAGAAAGAAACCTCATCATCACTCTTCTCAAAAGCTCTGAAAGTTCTGACTCCAAACAAGCAGTTCTTATGCTTTTTCTAGAGTCTGTCACTGACTGCAAGTTCTCTCATGCACTGTGCCCTCACCTGGCTGGTCTCTGTGGCTCCTCCAAGGCGCCCCTCGCCTCAGCATTTCTACCCAGATCCACCTGCCTCCAGAGCTCAGTTTTCCAGTCCCTCTAGGCTCTTTGCTGTTTGTTTTGTTTTGTTCCTTTTGGTGGAGGGGGGGGGGGCAAGTCCAGAAGGACTGTGGAGGGTTTGGTGTTTTGTTTCTGGAAGTTTCAGGACAGAGAGGCTCTTTCTCTGAAATGGGGACATGGGAGTGAAGAACAGATGTCTCCTGACTGAGCAGTGGAGTTTCATGGAGGAGGCAGGAGGGGTGGAGGTGCCCGGTGAGGTAGAAAGGACTGACGCACACGCTTCCAAGTGCGAGCCGTGGTTATTTACGGAAGTGCTGGAAGAAGGGACTGAAAACCCATTTTTACTTCGGCCCTGGCCAGGGAGGCCCGATGGTTGGGCGTCATCCTACAAAGTGAAATGTCGCTGGATCCATTCCCCCAGTCAGGACACGTGCTTGGGTTGTGGGCTTGGTCCCCATCAGGTTGCCTAGGCAACCGATCAATGTGTCTCTCCCTCTCTTTGTCTCCCAGTCCCTCTCTCTAAAAATAAAAACTTTTTTAAAAAGAAAATCCATTTTTTCTTGATACTGCTGTGGTTTTTAACTAATAAGCATGTACAACCTCTGTAACCAAAATCCCAAAGACTTTTAAAGTGTATATTTTAAAAAGACATGTATATTTTAAAAGTGTATATTTAAAATATTTTTCTATATACATAATATATACATATATAAAGAAAAGATGGATGGAAGACCATACATGGCAGGTGAGGGCCCCTGGTGGGGTGCATGGGGGGACCGGCCCTGCTCCCTTCCTCCCTGCAGGTGTCCCACCACCCTGCCTGGCCTGCTCCTCAAAGATACACATGTGCATGGCAATTCATTCATCCACTCCATCTTGCACTCCATAAACATTTTTGGAGCACTTGTTCTGGTAGAGAAAGTGGTGAACAAGGCAGTTTCTGCCTCCGTAGAGGTGAGGCTGTTAAACAGCAAACAAAGTAAATTAGAGCTCTGGATGGCTTCAGTGAGTGAGTCATGAATTGGGGAGCGCCCCATCTAGCCAACAGAGAGGAGCTCCAAATGGCTACAGAAATAAAAAGGTTTTTAAAGGCAAGACAAGGAAGTTATAAACAAAAAGATCGTTTTGGGTTTAAATAACCTACCTACGGGGATAAAAGGGACTTATGTGGCAGACTGCCTCTCCTTTAGGGTACTGACCGGAAAACTGCACACTGACCAGGTAAGACGAAATTCCTGGGGGAGGCTGTAACCGCAGTTAGATTAGGTATTAAGTCTTGGTTTGCTTAGGACAATGACTCCCTTTGGAGCTTTTTGTTCCTTTTAAACAATACCCCGTCCCCTCCCCGCTTTGGTCAGACTCTGCGTTTAACTAGAGACCTGATCAAAATTTAAGTTATTAGTGTCACTCACAGCTACTGCTCCGTCGTCCTCACAGCTTTTGTCAGTCCTTTGTGTGGTACCCATAGGTCATGACATTTTTGTTGAATTTCTGTGATATTAACAGGTCACGGCTTCAGCTTCCCAGTGTTTAAGTTAGTTGGTCATTATCTTCATTCACTTTCTGATGTTCCAGTCTTAGGGAGAGCATTTGCTTGGTGGTTAGCACTGTGGATATTTAAAAGCTTTTGAGAGAATACAATGCACCAGGGAGATTGTTACGATTATTATAAGCAGGATAATTCCCAATGGTGGGAGTGCATTTCAAAACCATGGTCCCTAAGACCCAAGCCAATCAAAAGCAAACAAGTCATAGAAAAACCCTGCTGAAGAAGTCAATTTCTTTCTTTCTTTCTTTCTTTCTTTCTTTCTTTCTTTCTTTCTTTTTTTAATCACTCAGACATCCAAGGAAGTCAGGTTATCATTAGCTGAACAAGTCAATTTCTTAAGTCAAGTGGCTTGATCAGGCATTTTACATAACTGAGTTTCAACTTCACCAAAAGTGTTCATTCAGATGCAGAAGGTAGTGTTAGCTACAGCACAGTCACCTCCCTGCTCAGCTAAAAGATAATCAAGGGTCATTGTATTTATTTTTTTTAAGATTTTTAGTTTTTAGAGTGAGGGGAATGGAGAGAAGGGGAGACAAACATCGATGTGTGGTTGACTCTCGCACACCCCCTACTGGGGACCTGGCCCACAACCCAGGCATGTGCCCCGACTGGGAATTGAACCAACAACCCTTTGGTTCGCAGGCTGGAGCTCAATCCACTGAGCCACACCAGCTAGGGCCCATTGTATTTATTGAGAACAATATTGACCAGTGGCAGCTTTTGTTTTAGCAATGTTTTCTGAAATATTTTCAAGTTAAGGAGAGGTTTCTGGTCATATTCTCATTTATATTTACTCCTAACCAGGGAAGTATGGCCTTGCCAAGGGAAGAGAATCCTGAGTCGTGAATGCCTCCCGAAAGGTCCTTTCTAGCCTGATGATATAAATCAGAGGAGCTAACCAATGAGGTGTCTTTGTGGAAAGTTAGGGGCACAGTTAGGTAACCTAAGAGTCATTGCCTGATTATGTGCCAGCATCTAGGTATTTGTTATGCAAAGAGCTGAGGTCAGAAAAAACTTCAGCATATTGCTTGCTGATCCCAAAGAAATAACCCAAAGGCCCTAGCCAGTGTGGCTCAGTTGGTTGGAGCGCTGTCTCTTACACCAAATGTTTGGGGTTGGATTCCCAGGCAAGGCTCATTCCCAGGTTGTGGGCTTAATTCCCAGTCGGGGCCCCTCATTAGGAGCCAACCACTCGATGTTTCTCTGTCACATAGATGTTTCTCTATTTCTCTCTCTCTCTTACCCCTACCCCCTCAAATCAATAAACATATTTTTTAAATAAAAGAAAAAGAAATAACCCAGCTGACTGGCTGTGAAAGACATGAGTTTATTAAGCTTTCCATGTGCACGAGGGGCTGGCAGCCGGTGAAGTGTCCCATAACCCAAGCTTTCCTAGTACAGGGTTATGTAGAGTACAGAAAACAAAGCAACAGGGCATGTGGCGGGTGCGGGGGTAGGCTCACTTGCAAGCTGCTGTGAGATCAAAATGTTAGCTATTTCTCTGCAGTTGTTTACAGTCTGGGCTCACATCTAGGAGCAGTTTCTGTTTGGCTCTTTCTTGACCGAGGAGCTGGCCAGGCTCCCAAGGTCTGTCCCACAGCGCTCTTACAGATGGCTTTCGTCCGTTCCCACAGGGTGGGAGTGGGAAGGGGCCCATGTTCTCACTTACCACACAGCATTTAAGGCTCAAGGAAAAGGATATCAGCACGAAGATAAGTCCTTCCACTAAGGATTGCTTCCACTGTGGTGGCGCTGCTAACAGACGCATTCACAGGGTCTGTTATGTTTGCCTCTCGAAGACGAGGGTCAGTTCAGTTTTCAGGGCATTTTGGAAGCTCCTAGCCTGAAATAAAACAGTTGTTCCAAATTCCAGAGGTTATTTCCCTTAGCAGTGGCCTGGGAGATGTGGATGATGGCATTATCTTTCCAGGCCAATGCCAGAATAAAGGAAAGAAAGAGAACAAGGAAGGGTTTCACAGTAAAGTAAAGTATGAACTTTCGATTTGGCATCATGGGAGAAAGCAGTCTACACTGATGTCAGCTACTTCTCTTCCTTGTCAATTTGATTTGGAGGTCTCCAATGCTTGCATACCACCAGTTGTCAGGGTGAGTCCTCTTCAGTTGTGAGATATGCACCCAAGGGTCAAGTCCCTGAAGTGTGGCTGCCATCTGGGTGGTGAGGAGGACCTGGTATAAGTCCTTCCAAGGAGACTGAAGGGCAGTCTTTGTTCATACTGATTCCAAGCCAGAGGGGTGGGAGAAGATTGGGAATGTAAGTTTGGAGATAGGTAGCTAGATATTTGAGGAAACTAGACGAATTCTGGATTCAATCCAGTTTACAGGTATATAACAAAACCACAAAGACAATCACTAGGAATAGAATCTACAAAGAATAGAATAGAACTTACAAAGGTTAAAAACATAATATTTTTCTCTTCAATTGTTGCCATTTTGTGAAAGATAATCACAGTAAAACTAATGTATTTATATTAAACTTTGCTTGCTGACTTTTTAATTGCGTATTTATTGATTTTAGAGAGATAGAAGGGAGAGAGAGAGATGTCAGTCTGTTATTCCACCCACTCATGCATTCATTAGTTGCCTCTGGCATGCGCTCAGACTGGGGACTGAACCCGCAACCCAGGCTCGTCAGGATGACACTCCAACCATCTGAGCAACACAGACAGAGCTTGGCTGGTAATTTTAAAAAGTGAAGAAAGAATAGTGATTGACCAGATATGTATCAACTCTTATTAAAACTGCTTTGCTAGCACCCTGTAAGCAAGGTTATCAGGATGATTTTTCCAAGGGGCTTTTATTGCCTCTGTAAAGTCAACCTTAGTTCCTTAAAACTGTCTGTTCAAATTGGAGTCTAATCACATCTTTCCCAAATATGACTCAAAGCCTTGGTGATATAACCAATGTTTTTATTTGTGTCCTGCTGTAAGGAGAACAGATTGTCATTGCACTTAGGCAAATAACTATGTTGTGAAGTAACGTATGCTCCAGAGTGTCTGGATTTGGGAGGGATCATGTAAGAATGAAAAGCAAATGTTTTTGATTTGTTCACTGGGTGTATTTTACCAAATTGTTGACAAAGACCAAATATTTCCCTAAATCTGGAAAAGCAGAACATTAGAGAGTCAGCAGTATTTCAAACAAGAAGTCATAACAATTATAATCAAATTCTTCAGTTAATTCAATCCCATCTAATTAATTCTTGTTGATCTTGACCTTCTGTTAATAACACCATTTCAGATAAGCACTATGAAGGAAGTAGGAAAATGTAGGGGTGACTGAGAGTGCAACACTGGATACGGTTCTCTGGTACACCCAGGCGCAGATCTGTATGCCAGGAACAGCACATATAAATTAAAAAAACCCAGTAGCACACTAAGGCATACAAGATGCGTGTAGTGCTCAGGAAGCAGCCTGTGCAGGCCTGAGGCAGGACTGGTGGACAGGTTGAGGTTTTTAGCAGCTAAGCGGAGTTTCTGATCTCTGTCCTCCACATTCTTCTTATTTTGGCAGACTACTTGCCCTCAGAGGAGGGGAACAGTGTTTACTGAGAACCTATTACCAGGTGTGACTGGCACAGGGCTGAGCTCGGCAAGCCAATAGCTCAGTTAGCTCAGGTGCTGCCCTTAACAAACCTGAAGAGGTAAACAGCCTTTTCTTCATAAACCCTAGAGTTTAATTAAGTCTTTTCCTACATTACTATTTTAGTATGCATCTCTTCAAGAATTGCTTTTTTAAGCTGTTTATTTTTTTCTTTTGGTCAAACTCTTTATTATTTTTTAATATATTTTATTGATTATGCTATTACAGTTGTCTCATTATCCCCCCTTTATTCCCCTCCACCCTGCACACCCTCTCCCACCCACATTCTCCCCCTTAGTACATGTCCGTGTGTCATAAGTTCTTTAGCTTCTACATTTCCCATACTGTTCTTGCCCTCCCTCTGTCTATTTTCTCCCTACCATCTATGCTACTTATTCTCTGTACTTTTTCCCCCTCTCTCCTCCTCCCACTCCTCTGTTGCTAACCCTCCATGTGATCTCCATTTCTGTGGTTCTGTTCCTGTTCTAGTTGTTTGCTTACTTTCTTTTTGTTTTTGTTTCAGGTGTGGTTGTTGATAGTTGTGAGTTTGCTGTCATTTCACTATACATGTTTTTTATCTTCTTTTTCTTAGATAAGTCCCTTTAACATTTCATAAAATAAGGGCGTGGTGATGATGAACTCCTTTCTTTAACTTGACCTTATCTGAGAAGCACTTTATCTGCCCTTCCATTCTAAATGAAAGCTTTGCTGGATAGAGCAATCTGGGATGTAGGTCCTTGTCTTTCATGACTTGGAATACTTCTTCTCAGCCCCTTCTTGCCTGCAAGGTCTCTTTTGAGAAATCAGCTGACAGTCTGATGGGAACTCCTTTGTAGGTTAC
>CM052551.1:16523865-16568293 GCA_028533065.1 Trachops cirrhosus | reverse complement strand
GGTTGTCCGACTTCCATAAACTTCAATTTTCTGTCAGTTCTGGTTGTTATTTTGTTTCTATATCTTTGTTGTCCCTATCTTGGTTGTGCGAGGAGGCACAGTGCGTCTACCTATGCCTCCATCTTGGCCGGAAGTCCAAAAAATGTTTTCACTGTTTGTAGAAATTATATTCTTGGTGGTATATTCTTGTTTTTAGAAATTATATTCTATGAATATTGTTATCCTGAGATAGGTATCTGTATAATATAGGATAAAAATAAATGAATAATCATGAGACATTTTAAATCTAAAACCCTCTATGTCCTTGAGAAAATACATTCTCTTCTCATTGTGGAAAAAAGAGATACACATATAATATAGTCAATTAAATAAGGGGACTGTAGTATTTTATTTGATGGGGCAGTATCAGTGTGATTTCATAAGGTTTTTATACATGTATATGTATACATGTATTTTCCTCTTCTCCTATCCCTTCCTTTTGTGAACTTGGGCCAAGCAAGAGAGACAGGCATCCCTGTGAAGCAGGGATGGGTACAGTCACCACGGTCCAGCATGGGATTTGAAGAGCACATGTAGAAGGAAGACAGTAGTGGCAGTGACCTGGAGTGAGCTGTTGGAGACACAGAAGAGTATAGAGGGTGTGTTCTTGGAGAGATGGCCCATAGTGGACAGTGGGAGCCTGAGTGCGGTTACAGAGAATATCTTCATGAGGGGACTGTCCAGTGTAGGCTGTTGGAGGCTGAGGAAAGTAACAAGGGTGATGGCGCAGGGGGTGCTGTGCAGCAACGGAACAGAGTAGAACTGAGCCTGGGCAGGATGAGAAGGCCACTGGCGTAGGGACATGGATGGC
The DNA here is from genome assembly GCA_028533065.1 of Trachops cirrhosus. Lineage (NCBI taxonomy): Eukaryota > Metazoa > Chordata > Mammalia > Chiroptera > Phyllostomidae > Trachops > Trachops cirrhosus. The sequence continues at coordinate 16,567,443 of CM052551.1, read as the reverse complement.
GGCAGTGATCGGTGGTTGGTCATACTTTAGGGAATTGACACAACTTAAAGTCTTGTCAAAAGCATCAAACCTGGGTCTGATCAGACCCCTGACTGACTGCTATGTGCAGAAAATGCAGAGGACAGAGGAACATGTTGAACTACACTATCATATTCGATCAGCAAAATCTAGGCTTTAGGCAGAAGGTAGGGAACACAGGTCAAACATCCTGGGGTCTTCAACAGATGAACTGTTATGAAAAGAAAGGGATGGAGGAGGAAATCTGTAACTAAGAACCTCAACATACACCCTGGCTGGTGTAACTCAGTGGACTGAGCACAGGCCTGTGAACCAAAGGGTCATTGGTTGGATTTCCAGTCAAGGTACATGCCTGGGTTGCATGGCCAGGTTCCCCAGTAGGGGGCACAAGAGACAACCACTCACTGATGTTTTTTTTCTCCCTGTTTTAGTCCTTCCTTTCCTCTCTCTCTCAAAATAAATAAATAAAATCTTTAAAAAAAAACCTGTTTCCCTTAGAAAAAAAAGAACCTCAAAATTCAAAGAAATGGGGATGACTGAAGTATAATATCCAGGGAAGCACACCTGAATTATAAAACTATAAAGAAATGCAAGGAACATTTATCAGGACAGTGGCTACTTTTTAGAGGTGGGAGATAATTGTGATTTGGACTGTGGTAGCTGGAGAAGTTTCATTTCTTGATCTGGATGGTAGTTTCAAGGGTGTCTGCCCTATAATAATTCATTATAGGTCATATATTTGTTTTGTGTGATTTCTGAATGTGAGTTTTCTTTTTCAATTATAAAAGTAAGAGAACAAATCATGGTTCTGAATCCAGATGTGGTCCTGAAGATTTTTCCAAACCTTGATCTCTTGAACCTGTGAATGTTATCTCATTTGGAAAGGGTATTTTTCCCCCTTTGGATATGAATAAATTAGTATCTTTAGAAGAAGAGATTATAATAAATTATCTTGATAGGCCCTAAATGCAATCACAAGTATGTGTATAAGAAAAAGGGGGAGGAACCAACTACAGCCTGGCATAATGGCTCCTGCAGAGGACAGTAGCAAGAAGAAGGACTGTTCTGCTATCAACAAGATAGTGACCAGAGACTATCCCATTAATATTCACAGTGCATTAATAGAGTGGGTTTCAAGAAGCATGCCCTTGGGCACTCAGAAGGATCCAGAAATTTGCCATGAAGGGGATGGGAACTCCAGATACATGCATTGACACGGTGTTCAACAAATCTCTCTGGGCCAAAAGAATAAGGCATGTCCGGGTTTGGTCATCCAGAAGACGTAATGATGAAGATTCACCAAACAAGCTCTATGCATCAGTCACTTATGTACCTGTCACCACTTTAAAAAATCTACAGTTAATGTGGATGAGAACTAACTGCTAATTGTCAAAGTTATAAAACTGTCAAAAGAGAGAAAGAGAGAAAGGCAGAGTGAGTGAGGTGAATATGGAGGCAGAGACTGGAGTGATGTACCCACTAGCCAAAGAACACCAAGTAATACCAGCAGCCACCAGAAACTAGAGGCGTCAAATAATGACTTCTCTTTCACATAAATCCTCCACAGGGTGGCCCCCTGATGTCTTGATTTCAGATTTCTGGCCTCTAAAACTGTGAGAGAATAAATTTCTGTTCTGTAAAGCCACTAACTTTGTGGTTATTTGTCACATCATACGCAGAAAACTAACATACCCAGTAAGCTACACATCATGGCAGGTTACTGCAGTGAGAACTGCAATAAGAACGAGCAAGATAAAATTATAAAAACCAGCCCTGGCTGGTGTAGCTCGGTGGATTGAGCATGGGCTGCAAACCAAAGGGTCACTGGTTTGATTCCCAGTCAGGGCACATGCCTGGATTACAGGCCAGGTCCCCAGTGGGGCCCACATAAGAGGCAACCACACACTGATGTTTCTCTCCCTCTCTTTCTCTTTCCCTTCCCCTCTCTCTAAAATAAATAAATAAAAAATTTTTAAAAATTATAAAACCACATATTTTAAAAAGGCACCAAAAGAATATGAAGAGTATGGACTAAATGAATTAAAATTCCAGAGACTGGAAAACCTTTCTGAGATGAGCTGAGCACAAGCCAAAGCTGAGGTTTTACACAGGCAGAATGCCTCTGCTAGGGGAAGAGAAAGTCACCCAAGGTTTTGGTGGTCATACAAAGCTAGAGTGACAAGTGGAAAACTTAAGGGGTTTCAAACAATGGCCAGTTCTCTCTATGGAATATCTGTGGAGCTCTTGGATGTTCAGGAGGCTTAAGAGTTGTGAGATATTTGCTCCTAAAGGCAGACTGAATCTCCCAAATCTGGCGTTATTGATTAGGAAATGATGACCTGCTAGGAAAGAAAAGGTGAACCTCAACTACTCAACTTACCTGTTCCTTAAGATATTTGTCAGATTTTGAGGCTATATGCAGCAGGAGCCTGAAAGGCTACTCAATCTTCAGTATTTCTGGGCTAAGAAGATGAATACCTGTCAAGCTGTCAGTCCAAAGACTGTGAGGAACATGCCTGAAGAATATGGGTGAACCAGACTGAAACAGTAACTGAACCCTGACACAGCCTAAAATCTGATTAGCCTGAGGTGATCAACCTTTTACTGTATCTGACAAATTATAAAAAAGGGAGAACCTCCTCTGGCAGAAAAGAACATGAGATGGAGCCTGTAGAGTTATTCATAATTCCTGGAAAACAATAAAAAACTATTAGATTTGCAAATAAAAGAATGTAAAAATAGCCCTGGCCAGTGTAGCTCAGTGGATTGAGCACAGGTCTGTGAACCAAAGGGTCAGCGGTTTGATTCCATGTCAGGGCACATGCCTGGGTTGTGAGCCGGGTCCCCAGTTGGAGGTGTGTGAGAAGTAACCACACATTGATATTTCTCTCCCTCTCTTTCTCCTTCCCTTCTTTTTCTCTAAAAAAATAAAATCTTTAAAAAAAAGAATGTAAAAATAATTATGATTGACATGCTAAGAAAAATGGTGAAAATGATGGATATATAGATGAAAATTTGTAAAATCTATAGAGAATTATAATCTATAGAAAATTCAAATAGACATTTAAGAATGGAAAAAATACAAAATTTGACATGAACCCAGTGTAAGGGTTTAACACAGATTAGGAATGGCACAACACAGGATCAGTGAATAGAAAAACAGGTCAATAAAAAACATCCAATCAGAAGCCCAGAAATAAAAAGGAATAGAAAACAAAGAAAGTGACTTCCAGTCAAGAAGGAGGTGTAGGTAGACACGCTTCCCCTTGTCATGCAACCATGAAAAGAATTATACTAAATCTCAAAACAAATAATACCCAGAACTGTCAGGAAATCAAACTATGGAAGTCCGACAACCAAGGATTTAAAGAATTCACATTCATCTAGATGGATAGGAGAAACAGAGACACGGAAAAGGGTGGAGAGGCACAGTGTGGCCAGGAGAGGCAGCAGTGGTGGTGGAACGAACACAGGCGGTCCCACATTCACGTGTGGTGGATAAAAATTGGGAAGGATACCTTGGAAGTAAGCGATCCCAGCCCCAGGCAGGCCACATAGCCCAGGGTTCCAGCACTGGGAAGAAAAATCCCCGTAAGTTCTGGCTGTAAACACCAGCAGTGGTTGGAGCAGCAGAAGAAACTGCTAGATTTTCAGGAAACTGCTTAAAGGGCTCACACAATCTTAAAATGTATGCAAACCCACTCACTCTGGGATTCAACACCAGGGCAACAGCTGGAATGCGCCAGTCACATACAGGGAGTGGGTGAAGCAACTAGAAACAGGACAAGTGCCGGGCAAACCTCCAGAAGTCAGGCAGCGGCATAGTCTCCTCTCCAAGCCCTCCCCCAACACAGAGCCACAAAATGGGGAAGTAGGTTGCCCCACCCTGGCAATTATCTAAGGCTCTGCTCCACACAGTGTAAAGATGCCTTTTCAACAACAGGCCACACTACTAACACAGGAGTCAAAGTAGCTCTACCTAATACAAAGAAACAAACACAGGGAGGCTGCCAAAATGAGGAGACAAAGAAACATGGCCCAAATGAAAGAAGAGAACAAAACTCCAGAAAAAAAGAACTAAATGAAAGAGAGATAGCCAACGTATCAGACGCAGAGTTCAAAACACTGGTGATCAGGATGCTCAAAGAACTCACTGAGTATGGTAACAACATAAAGGAAGAAATGAAGGTTACACTAGGTAAAATAAAGAAAAATCTACAGAGAACCAACAGTGAAAGGAAGGAAGCCAGGATTCAAATCAACAATTTGGAACATAAGGAAGAAATAAACATTCAACCACAACAGAAAGAAGAAACATGAACTCAAAAAAACGAGGATAGAATAAAGAAGACTCTGGGACATCTCCAAATGTGCCAACATCCAAATCATAGGGATAGCAGAAGAGGAACAACAGGAAATTGAAAACTTATTTGAAAAAATAATGAAAGAAAACTTCCCCAATTTGGTGAAGAAAATAGACATACAAGTCCAGGAAGCTCAGAGAGTCCCAAACAGGTTGGACCCAAAGAGGACCACACCAAAACACATCATAATTAAAATGACAAAGGTTAAAGACAAAGAGAGAATCTTAAAAGCAGCAAGAGAAAAGAAGACAGTTACCTACAAAGGAGTTCCCATAAGACTATCAACTGATTTCTCAAAAGAAACCTTGCAGGCAAGAAGGGGCTGGCAAGAAGTATTCAAAGTCATGAAAGGCAAGGATCTACATCCAAGATTACTCTATCCAGCAAAGCTATCTTTTAAAATGAAGGGCAGATAAAGTACTTCCTAGACAAGGTAAAGCTAAAGGAGTTCATCATCACCAAGCCATTATTACATGAAATGTTAAAGGGACTTGTTTAAGAAAAAGAAGAAGATCAAAACTGTGAACATTAAAAAGGAGACAAATTCATAACAATTAACAACTGAGTCTAAAAAACAAAAAGACAAAAACAAACTAAGCAAACAATTAAAACAGGAACAGATTCATAAGTATGGAGATCATTTGGAGGGTTATCAGCTGGGAGGGGGATATGGGAGAATGGGGGAAAAGGTGCAGCAATTAAAAAGCAAAATTTGTAGGTAGAAAATAGACAGGGAGATGTTAAGAATAGTATAGGAAATGGAGAAGCCAAAGAACTTATATGCACAACCCATTGACATGAACTAAGGTAGGGGGATTGCTGGAGGGAAGGGGGATACCAGGTAGAGGAGAGGAAAGGGGGAAAAATTGGGACAACTGTATAACATAATCAATAAAACATTCTTTAAAAAATAAAAATAAAAATGTAAAAAAAACAAAGAGGAAGTAAGACTCATGGGAGATATGCTCAAACACCTACCATATGTATAATAGGACTCTTAGGAGGAGAAGAGAGAATAGTAGGCGAAAGCAATAAGACATAATGGCTGGAAATGTCCTAAAACTGATGAAAGATGTCAGTTCATACAGATTCAAAAAGCTCAGCAAACCCAAGCAGCATAGATACAAACAAAATCATGCCCAGTCACATCATAGTAATACTGTTAAACATCAAAGATACTGCTGAACATCTTAAAAGAAGTCAGAAGTAAATAAAAAGCCACATTATCTTCAAAGACAGTATGACAAACAGGTGATTTCCTAACAAAAACAATAGAAGCAAGAAGACAATGAAATGACATCTTTAAAGTTCCAATAGAAAAATCGGTTAACCTAGATTTTGATAACGAAGGGAAAAAATGCTGCAAAAGTTATTTTTAAGTTGCTTTTACCAAAGCAATCTTGAAAAAGAATAAATTTGGAGGTCTTATGCTTCCTGATTTCCAAACTTACTATATACCTACAGTAATCAAAATACAGTGGGACCATAATAAAGACAGACATTTAGACTAAGGGAATAAAAGAGAATCCAGAAATAAATGCTCACATATATGATCAATGATTTTGACAAGGATGTCAAGACCATTCGATGAGGAAAAGACAGTCTTTTCAACAAATGATGCTGGAGAAACTGGATATCCACATGCCAAAGAAGTTGGATTCTTTTTTATACCATATATAAAAGTTAACTCAAAATGGATGAGATCTAAACATAAGACCTAAAACTATAAAACTTTTGAAAAAACACATCAGAGAACCTTCATGCCTTATATTTGGCAATGACTTCTAGATTATGATATAAAAAATATGGGAACAAAAGAAAAAAATACATAAATAGGTCAAATCAAAATTCAAATCTTCTGTGTATGAAAGGACACTGTTGAAAGACAACCTCAGTTCTTGCCGTAGTAGGACTTTCAGTTTAGCAAGGCAGGTAGTCTTCAAACAAATGTCATGCATACCTTGAGAGGGACATTGTAGAACTGAATTACAGAGGATGTAGTACCACCGAAGTCCTCAGGAAGACCCACAAAGTAGTGCAGCCATGGACAAGCTGGACATGTTTTCTCTCTCCTCTTTTTGTTACAGTCCTTGGGGCCATGCTTGAGCAGTTACGGAAATGATTCTTACATAACTCTTTTGCAGTTGAAGTTTCAAATTCCATTTCTCCTTAAGAAAATGAAGTAATGAAAATGTTTGTGAACTGGTGGTTATAGTGGTTTTGTCTAGTTTTATTTCTTTTCTGAGAATTTCAGGACACTCCTGTAACCAAGGACATTCTGTACATTATAAAACCAGTCCAAGGGTTACTGAGTTAAAAAGCTTGAACTTTGGTGGGACATAGATACTAATTAAAATCAAAGTCAGAGACAACCACAGAAAACTGGGTACACATAAAAATTTTCTAGATAATACCAGACCTGCTTTAGCCCTGACCAGTGTGGTTCATTTGGTTGGTCATCATCCCACAAAACAAAGGGTTGCTGGTTTGACCCCCAGTCAGGGCACATACCTGCCCGAGTTGCAGATTCAATCCCTTGTCAAGGGGTGTAGGGGAGGCAATCAATCCATGTTTCTCTCCTCCCTCCCTTCCTCCCTCCCTTCTACTCTCTCCAAAAATGAATGAATAAAATCTTTCAAAAAAAACAAAAAAAAAAAAACAGACCTGCTTTAAAAAGAAAAGAAAGAAAATTCCTAAATTTCTCTTGTTTCAGTTTAACTTATATCTCCGTGTGTTCACCTTACAATGGAACATAGACTGGTCACCCTTTGCGTATTGCATCACCACATGTCAGTGGTTTGCTTTTTCTGTCATCCTCTCAGGCTAGATGATTCCAGATCCTTTCACTTTTCTACTTTAAGACCCTATGGAATTAGACTACCTGCCAGATTTCTGGAACTAAAACTGGCCCTACCAGAGCCTTATTCTATAGACTCAAAAAGGAGTGAGACCAGAAACCAGCAAGCCACCTCAGGCCACACTTCCAAACAAGAATATAGCCAGTTCATATACAACGGGGGTTTTGGTGGCCATGAGTGAGGTATTCTATGGGTTTGGGAGGACTCCAGTAAGCCCGCTGTCATCACAACTGAAAACCTACTTTTTGTCCAAGCTGCTAAATGGCCCAAAGATCACTTGGAACAGAGGCTTGGGGTGTGGGTGGCTATTAATTAGAGAAAAAAAATTGAATACCTATTTTTCACAACCAAAAGTTAATTTAAAGAGCTGGGTGCTGCCCAGACTGGTGTGGCTCAGGCAGTTGGGTGTCACCTTATAAACCGAAAGATCATGGGTTTAATTCTCAATCAGGGCACATACCTGGGTTGCAGGCCAGGTTCCTGGTTGGGGGCTTGTGAGAGGCAACCGATTGATGTTTCTCTCCCTCTTTTTCTCCCTCCCTTCCCTCTCTCTAAGAATAAATTTATTTATATATATATATATATATATACATATATATATGGAGAGAGAGATAGAAGACAGAGTGCAAGAGAGAGCCCGCCTGCTGGGTGTTTCTAACATACCAAATTCTTGATCCTTCCCTTTCCGGGGTGTCATGATCTAATAAAATATTTTGTTTTTTCAATAAGGTTAAAATTTCATGCATTGTTTTGGTTCAAACCAATTCAGGGGGTTTAAGAAACAAAATCGATTTAGTTTCCTGCTGAGTAAAAAACTGAAATTCAAGTTGTGTAGGAAGGACTACCAAAACAGTGGTTTTAGGGTAACCAGTTTGATTCTACAGACTGCTTTCAGCCTCTAACACAATCCTGCTGAAAAGCCAGCCCCTGGAATTTAGTTTCAGTCCACTGAGAATGGAATTTTTCCGCTGCTTACATGGTGGGCAAGAGCATTTGTTAATAAAACTTTCAGAGATTTGTCCGAGGTCCTGTTGAGTGAGTAATCCACCGGAGATTCCACACACCCCAGGGCATATGCAACTGTATGATTCCTTTTTAAGTTCTAGGTGTGAAGACTCAGATCTACCATTACCAGCTGTGGGATCGGGTAAATCACTACAACCCAAACCTTGGTTTCTCATCATATTGGTCAATAATGCCTGCCATGTGGTGCTGCTATGAGAAATACAGTGTAAGATTCACTGGTGGTTTCATGTGGGGATTTTGATAAAGACCCAAAATGGACAGGAGAAATTCTACCTCCTCGCTGAGGGTAAGAGTCTTGAAGTGCACCGCCCCCCACACACTCCACCTACCTTCCACACCCCCTTTTCTCTTCCTTAAATTTGTGCGTCAGGGCACGCTCATGTAATTCAACTCTACGGCGACGCGCGGCGATGTCGCGCAATTCCAACTCTAGGGGCTTTGGTCGCCACCCAGAACGCCGGTAGGATCCACAAGGACCTCATCAGCATGGACGCTGGAAGTGGCTTGCAGGAAGAGGCCAAGTGTGGCACTGAAGGATCACTTCCGCTTCCGCTGGCGCAAGCACTTTCAGTTCTGCTACCGTGACTAAGATGGAAGCTCTTTGGGAGTCTCGGTCCGGACTCTGGGCCGGGGGTTCGGCTCCCGGGCAGTTTTATCGCATTCCGCCCACTCCCGGTTCCTTCCTGGACCCGGCTTCGGCGCTCCACAGCGGTCCGATTACGCGCACCCAGTAAGCTCTGGGCGCCTCAGCCTGCGGAGGGGGAGGGCCTGTGGGGCTCGGTTCGCCCGGCAGTTTCCGAGAGCTGGGGAAGGCGAGGAGCAGTGAGGGGCGAAGAGCCCCAGGGGATGAAAGGAGCCGTGGAAAATCCGAAGCGGAACTCACCGCACAGGAAGACTTAGGCTCTTCTGCCTCTGCAGACCTCCCTTCCTCTCTCTCCAGGAGCCCCATGGTGACCGGGACCTCGGTCCTAGGCGTGAAATTTGAAGGCGGAGTGGTGATTGCAGCAGACATGCTGGGTTCCTACGGTTCCTTGGCCCGTTTCCGCAACATCTCTCGCATTATGCGAGTCAACGACAGCACCATGCTGGGTGCTTCCGGGGACTACGCTGATTTCCAATACCTGAAGCAAGTTCTCAGCCAGATGGTGTAAGTCATCTAGAGAACAGGCGTAGTTCCCAAGTTGGGAAGGGAGTCCGCTGGTTTTTAGCTCGTCAAGAAGTTGTAAGATGGAGACACTTGAGGCCGCAGAGGAGGACAGGGAGAATTGTTGGGGGTGGAACATGTGGGAATATTTGCAATAAAGTTTTTGGCATTAGGGGGTGTAAAATGGGAAGGTAACGCCCTTGGGGTGGGGTGAATGTAGATAATAATGACTTTCATATTCTCACAATTTCTTCTTAAGGATTGATGAGGAGTTGTTGGGAGATGGACACAGCTACAGTCCTAGAGCTATTCATTCATGGCTGACCAGGGCCATGTACAGCCGCCGCTCCAAGATGAACCCCCTGTGGAACACCGTGGTCATTGGAGGCTATTCTGATGGAGAGAGGTTGATTTAAATACAAGTAACATTTCCTTGACAACCTAACCTTAACTGCCTGTGTAGTGTGTATATCTTCCCCCTGAGTAAATCCCAGTTCTTAAGATTCCATGGTCCCATCCTTCAGCTAAGATACAGAAACGTAAGATGAAATGAGTTCTTTGACCTATTGTGTCCTGTTAGCTTCCTCGGTTACGTGGACATGCTTGGTGTAGCCTATGAAGCCCCTTCACTGGCCACTGGTTATGGTGCATACTTGGCTCAGGTAAGTAGTGAATTAAAAGGTCAGGGAGAGGGGAAGACAGAAGGCAGTAGAGTTAGTGGTTGTGTGCTTGTTTTTCCTTTATAATTCTGACATGAGGAACAGGCTAAGAGTCCTATTGCTGGGCAGATGATTCTTTTTGTAGTCCAGATGCTATGAGTGTGGTACTTACATTAGGAGTCAGTAGACACGTGCAAAGAGAGGACACCCTAGAACTTCCCCTTCAGGTGGGTCTTAGCACAAGTAAGCAGTGTATTCTGATGAGGTAGTGGGTAGAATGTTTCCTTTTCACTCATTTGTGTATATTGCACCATGAATCTGAAACAAATACCCTGGTATTCAGCCCCTGATCTCTCGCGTGTTTTTTCTCTAATCTCCCTAGCCTCTGCTTCGAGAAGTTCTGGAGAAGCAGCCAGTGCTGAGCCAAACTGAGGCCCGAGAGCTAGTGGAACGTTGCATGCGAGTCCTGTACTATCGAGATGCCCGATCTTATAACCGGGTGAGGAGAGGAGTGAATGATAAAGGTGATGGGGATCTAATTGGCAGGTTTTGAATACTTGCCTGGGGTTCTGTGCTTTGAAGAACAGTCTGCCCCATTTCTGTCCTATTTTCATGTTAAGAAAAGACCTTCTACTTGACCTTTGACAAGCTCCAGAGACTTCTTTCATGTGGGGGTGGACGTTTTCATTGAGAGTTCTGCTTTCTTTCAGTTTCAAATCGCCACTGTGACTGAAAAAGGTGTTGAAATAGAGGGACCACTGTCCGCAGAGACCAACTGGGATATTGCCCACATGATCAGGTGATTGAAATTAAAATTACAGTAGAAAAATAGGTGGTGGAAGAGTTGGGCAACACCTTGGCTTGCACTAAGCTAGTTTTTTTTTTTTTTCCTGCTTTGAATTCTCAACCCCAAAATTATCTGGGTGCGATGTGTTTTGGTTGGATAGAACTGCTTTTTAAGAGATTCCTCTCCCTGTGGCTTCACAATTTTATTATGCTATCTTCCTTTTTAGTGGCTTTGAATGAAATGCAGATGCATTATCCAGAACTGAAGTTGTATCCTTCTTCCAACCTTGAACTTGGCTGGTTCAAAGGTAGACTTTTCTTTTGTAAAATAAATCTTTTGAAACACTTGCTGAGTAGTTGTATTCTGTCTGACTAGGTTACACCAAGAGTAAAACCACTAAGTTCTGCCATGTGCCATCTCCTTCCCTGATCAGAGAACCTTTGGCTCTTGGTTCTATATATAGCACATGGAGTCCTCTGTGTGACAGTACTGAAGGCCCACTGCTCTTCGTTTGTGAAGGCAGCTTTGTGTGGAAGCCAGCCTTAATCCTTGTGGAATAACCTAACTGGTTTTTGTGTTTCATATTTTTCAACACTTCCACCCATGCACTAGATTCTAAAATACAGTTCCTGGCTAATACTGGCTACAAATTAGATTTAGTTACAACACCATTTCAAAAATACAATGTGGTACTTAGTAGAGCTATTCTGTATAAGGCTACCCTCAGTCTGGAACTGACAGCCTCAATCCTCCCCATTCAGCCTCTGTATGGGAAATCCTAAGTAATTTCAACCTGTAACCTAAATGTTTATTGTTCAGACTTACTACTAATTTCTAGCACTGTTAGGAAACCTACAAGTTTTGTGTGTTCATTAAAATGTCCTTAAGCATAGCTGGGAATCCAGTTGGTTGGGGGATTAGCCAAATTCCATCTCCAGAACAGTGTTAAACCTGAATTTTAAAATGAACACCCTAGGTAATGCATATGTTTTTGAGAAAGAAATATGGACAGCAAACCCAAAAACATGTAGAAATTAATGAGATGAGAGCGGAGGGAGAAATCAAAACATGCCTTCGTTTGTAGCATAATGATTGCAACAAACTACATTAAACTACTACATTAAAGAAAACCATGAGCTTTCAATTTGAGTACACACATTCAGTCTCAACACAGAAAGTAGTCAATAAATACTTTATTGATTAAACTGAATTATTTTAAAAAAAAGTCCTTCTACTACTAAGCCATGCGGTTGGAATCCACAAAGATAACTTCCTGGCCAAATCCCAGCTGACCCACAGTTGGTATTATGGTCTCACAAAAATTACGCATCAAGAAAGAGTCACACAGTGTGCAGAGGCCAGGAACCCAGCTTTGTTAAGGCTGGGCTGCTGCGGACACTACCAAAGAGAAGAATTAGGTCATTGCAGATAAGAGTTGACCAGTTCTTGATCTTTCTGAAAGGCAAAGGATTGACTTGAAAGTCCATATTCTATCAAAAATGGCATCAGGCAAAAAGCTTGGGGGAGAGAAGCCCAAATGGATCCTCAGTTCATTTTTCAGATGCCACAGGTTCCAAAGATGGCCAAGCTGTTTATGGGAGGGATCCCTCCAGTTCACTCTGTTATAGTGTTCTGGGGGTTAAAAAAAAAACAAAAGATTGGGGTGAGGAGAAACACGTGGTAACAAACGTCACACTTGTACCACAAGGCCCATCACATCTTACGCATGTGCCAGTCCATGAAAGCCTATTAAAATAGGGTCACCTAGGGGAGGGGGACACATTGTTTATAAACTGATTTCCCTTCACTTTATTAAATGTTCCACTTATGTACATTTTAAAGATGAACCATTTACAAGCCTGTGCAGGTTGCCTCCTTGGCTCACAGGAGGGAAACGTTGCTCAAAGACTCAGGATGGAGAGAAGAATGGTGTTGCCGTGGGAAAGATGGACTTAAGATTTTTGCTCCTTTTCTGTTACAGTACAATTCAGTTTATAACCATGAGTACATACAATTTTTTAAAAACCCCTCATGCAAATTGTAGAAAAAATTTTTCTTTCCTTGAAGCTGGCAGTGAAAAATAAAGATTCGTGTCTTTTTCTTTGTGCACACCCCCATGTATTTCTTCAAGTCAGATTCTTCTCTAAGCATTAAGAGAAATAGGAGAAAGCCACAGAGTAAGCAGGATTTCAACAAGTGGTATTTTCTTCTTAAAGTTCAACATTTAACTTCTTGCACAATTAGCTCCTGGCTGTAGGACGTGTGGTCTCTTGAACAGGCAGGCTGTCCACTTAACAAAATGAAGTTCAACAAAGCAGGGACAGACCCTGGGGCTCTGCAGGATTAAGACCCCCACACTGGGAAAGGCTTCCACCCTAAGATTGTGATCACCTCAATACCTTTTGCTTGTTAATGACATGTGTGATCCTTTGTCCAGAGTGATGGTGTGAGAAAGGGAAAAAGGGCCAAGGATCACAAGTGCAAAGAATATTTTCTCATATTTTTGTTGAAGGAAGGGTGGTGAGGAAAAAATCTATTCATCATTCTGGATGATGAAAGGTGGTTTCATGCATTTTTAAAGCCACAATTTTATATCGGGTTGCTGTAGAAACCAACTTCTCTGGAGAGGGAAGGTAAGAAAGGAGAAGGAAGAGAGAGTTCAGTGGGATGTTTTTTCCATTTTCATTTTTATATAAAAGTGTTAAGACCACAATGAAAAAAGTTTTTTATCCATATATATAATAAACCAGTTTGTGAGCTACATATTTTTCTCTCCCATCTTCAGAAATGTCCTCACATTGACAATGGTTGGATAGCATCATGCCCAAAGACAGTGGCCACACAGTGAAACAAACAAACCCGGATGTACTATGACACAATTGAGGTAAAAGGGGAAACAAAAATATTTAACATCTGTCCACGAAAGATTTTTTTTCTTTTCTTGATTTTGTCAGAAAAATACCAAACACAGTGATTTAAATTTTAAAAAAAAGTCACAAAAACCTGTTTTTAGCATAAGTGAATGACAGCTCCTCGGCTCAGACGTGATCACTATTGGTTTTCCTAATAATCCACAAATCCACAGGGAAGTATATAGTCAACATCAGGGGCCAGTGGTGGCATAAAATTAAAAAATATAAACCGAATACTCCACCTGGTACACCCCCTTTTCCCTAACCCCTCTACCCTCCCTCACACTCCCCGCCCCACCCCTCATGACCCCAACACTCAAATCTCCATCAGATCTAGGTCAGCTTCTTCAAAGCCATAGAATGACTCGGTCTCGCTTTCACCCTCAAAGAGCTGGTGAAGGCTTTCAGGCTCAGTTGTCTCTTCAGGAGATGACCTGGGTCGTGGAGTAGAAGCCGAGTGCTCCTCAGACTGTTCCCCACTCAGCTTCAGTTGCTCCTCTAGGGAGGCAATTAGCTCCTCCTGCATGTCAGCATTTCTTGTAGGTGAGTTTATGTTGCCATCAGGACCAGGCAGAACACTAGCCACAAGGAAGGACCTCTGAACCAGCTCTGGACTGTCCCCAATGACAGCCAACACCTCAGCCAGCCAGACCACCACCAGTTGCAGCAAGACATCAGAATCACATGCACTATCTGCCATTTCCCGAGCCTGCTCTTTCCACTTTTTGTGCAGGAAGTTCTTGACTGTTCGTTTGATGCATACATCTAACGGCTGAATTTTGGAGCTACAGCCTGCTGGGACCACTGCAGGCAAAGTGCTAGAGGCACTAAGCATAGCCAGCACCTCTTCTGACAAGTGGGTGCGATGACAGTCCATCACAAGCATGCCTTTGCTGCGCTGGCAAGCGGTGTGCTTCTGCCACACTCGAGTTGACCACAGTTCCATGATCTCATCATCACTGTAGCCAGTTTCCTTTGCCTCTAGCAATATAGAGTCTGGCATATTAGCAGGTTGATCCATTTGTCCTCGGTAGAAAACCAGGGTGGGGAGGACAGTGCCATCTGCCAGAATGGCCAGCACCACATCACACCAAGGTTCCCCCGTGCCCACTGTCTGCAGGGCATTCTCCTTTCGGTCATCACTGCTTAACACCTCTGTGTCCAGAAACAAGGAGACCTCATCAATGGCCACAATCATAGACAACGGTAAGTCCTGGTTGTGAATCTGCCGTTGTACAAATTCAATGAAGAGTCCTGCATTCTCTGCCACATCCTTAGGTAGGGTGTGGGCCACGGCACGCCGGGCGTGGGGAGTCAGGTGGTGCCGCAGCATGAAACGCACAGCCCACTCATAAGAGATCTTAAACCCTCCCTCCAAAGAACGTCCTATTTTGGTGGCCTTCTGGAACAAGGTCTCTTCATTTACAGGTAGCTGTTGTTCTCGTTGGGTAAGCACCCACTCAGCCAGTTTCTCTTCTGCCTCAAAGCTCAGATATTTGCCCTCCAGATTCTCCCCCTGGGAGGCCTGGAAGCGACGAAGCCAACGGCGAATGCGTCGCTGAGGGTTTCGGAAGTGTTCAGCTGCCTGTTCTGTATTACAGCAGAGGGCAAACAATACCACTCGAAGCTTCTTCACAGACAGCTGCTCCTTCTTGCCAATTGCACTGCTACTCCCACCTCCTGAGGCTGGCTCAGGTTCCTGGGTGACTGGGCTCCCTTCATCCTGGTCATCAACATTTAGACATTCAGTGCCCTCTGTAGCCAAGGGTGGGAGGGCTAATGGCTCGGGGTGAGTGGGGGTTGGTGGTGGGGTTGCAGTTGAAGCTGGTGACGGGAGTGCCTGGGTCATGGGCGTTGGTAGCTCTTCAGGCTCAGTTGGGGTGGCCCCCACAGATTTCACAGTGGCAGCTTTATTAGAGGGTAAGGACAGAGGAGGGTACATATTCTTCAAGTTCCGTTCATGCACTCTGTCACGAGGCTGGCCATGCCTAAAGGGTTAGCAAAGAGAAGAAGAAAACCTCAGTTAAACCAGAAAAACAAAGTAATAATAATAATAATAATAGGACCAAACACACTGCAATATAAGAAATTAAACCATAAAGTGAGTTTCTGTTACCTTGAATGAGACGTCCAAGTGAGTGCTATGGAAAATGAGACAAAAAAAAAGTTAACTCAGTGAAGAAACAAGCTTCTAAAGACAGTGTCTTGAGATTTCAACCAAAAAAGGAAACCTACTACCAACTAAAGTCTTACATAATTTCAGGTTAGAATGCTTCCAATGTTGTGAAGCATGTCAAAACAGTGAGGAGTTACTCCTGGTATGGATGCTTCTGACTCATGTAACATCACCTGTATCCTTATGTTTTTCTTGTCCTGCTAACCCCAGATCTCTCCTACTTACCTCGTGGCAGAATGCTGCTGGATCTGTGAGAGGGGTTGAATACCAAATGCTTGGCCATGGCATCTCCCACAGAGGTAATAAAGGTACAAGAAGTGCAGGCCAGCTTGATTCCACTAAGAAAGAGTCAAGAATAAAGAAGTCAAATACAGCAGTGAACTACAGAGAATTAAGCTTTGAGGCCTTAATAAAGGGGTGTCCTTTCTTATCTTTCCCAAATTAATTCACAGACCCACCCTCCCCCAAACAGTTAAAAGGATCTAAGGTAACAATATGAAAAATTCAGAGACTACCGATTCATTTTTCCTTACCTCACAGAATTTTTAAACAAAGCCAAATACTTGGGGCTCTTCCGTGGAACATGATTGCTGAGAAAGACAAAGAATAAGTGGTATGAGTTACAAGGTTCTATTGGCTAAACTAGAGATCACCAGCCACTGACTATGACCCAATAAAAGAGATGCCTAGTCAATCCATCCAAACCTTAACTCATGCCAGTTTTCCTACCATATAACTATTTTTATTAATATGCATATGAATCATAGTGAGGGAGAAGGAGCTATGAAAATGCATGCTGCAAATGAGAAGGCCTTGTGGGGAAGGGGCAGAGGCTGAAGTTCTAAGAAGCTTCCATGTAGTGCTGGTCATCCTTGAACCACACTTTGAGAAGATTCCACAAAATCAGAACACAGCCCATCAAAGCCAACTGAACATAGGTTGGCCTCTTACTCTGCTCAGAGAGATGAACAAAACATCTCTAAGAGCTGAAAGAGAAAAAACACTATAAACAGGGAAGAAAACAAAAAGAGTTCTGGAGAATCTCAACTCCCAGATAGAAACAGTGGTTCAATCGTGACTTACTTGATCATGTGGTTGGCATAGGCTCGAGAACAGCAGGTGCTATAGCGACACAGAGAGCAGTGAACATAAGTAGGAAAATGATTGGGGAAATCTGGGATCTCAAAGCTGCACTCCAGGCATGTCTGCCGGCCCATGACACTCCTGTCAAGAAACAAGAAAGATTTACTTAACTGCCCCTGGGCTCCCCAAACTGTAGGGCGCTTAGACAACAGATCCTGCTAAAAGGCTACCAGCTTAGCAATGGCCAGTGTGGTTCACTTGGTTGGAGCATCGCCCTGTAAACCAAAAAGTCATGGGTTCAATTCCTAATGAGGGCACATGCCTAGATTGCAGGTTTGGTCACAAACAAAAGGCAACTGATTGATGTTTCCCTCTCTCATCAATGTTTCTTCCCTCTCAACCTCCCCCTCCCTTTCCTTCTCTCTAAAAGCATGTCTCAAGTGAGGACCAAAAAAAGGGAGTGACTAAATTACACTGGTAGGAGGAACAGTCATGCCCACCAAGCCCCTGGCCTCTAGAAGAAGTCACTGACATTTTCCTAACAGCTCTCTTCTGGATGTTACGCTGAACAGGGGGATAAAGGAAGACTGGCAGAGGGTCTGTTGATGAGGTCAGTGGTCCTGCCTCCTGCAAGGTACTGGGAGGTGCTTCACTGGAGGCGATCGGAACAGTTCGTGGCTGCCCTCGGGAAGCCCGGATTGTCACCTGTGGGTCAAGGGAAGAAACAATTAGACACCAGAAACTGAAAACCTCTACTCCTCTCCTGGGTCTGTAAAGGAAATGCTGACAAACCCTTTACCTTGGTGCCTGGTTTCAAACCTTCCAGCTGCTTGGGTTTACGAAAGGTTTTATGGTGCTGAAGCTTGTGTTCAATTTTGTCCTTGGCAAAGAGAAACTGCAGCCGACATTTGTTGCAATGATAAACGTTCCTCTTCTGAAGGGGGGGAAAAAAAGAGAATCTTTTTCTTCCCTGAGGAGAAGGTAGATCAGTGCCAACCATACCATTCTTCCAATCTTTCTGTTGATAATTTCAGAGTAAGAAAATACACAACACAACAGCAAAAATCTCCCACTGAGATTCATCACCTCCCAGTCTCAAAGAAAGGTGGACTCAAAGCCAGGATGACTAGGTCCTCAAATGATCTCTTCCTGACTTGCTTTAGTAATTTGGATTGAGAGACTCAAGCTTTACTTGCTCGTACTTTATCTTTACAAGGCAGACAGTGCTATCTACTTCTGGAAATTGTTCTTCTGTATTTTTTAAATGCAATAAAATGTACATGGTAAAAATAAATCATACTTTTTATCCTATATACCTTCATATTTTAAGTTTGTCTTCAACTCTGATCTCCAGGACCTTTCCATAAAAACAACCTGTTATCAGTTCTTGGGTTCCTCTCATGGACAGTCTAATCTATGCATATAACCATGTTATGGACACACACCTCTCCATCATCACCTCCCTGCTTCTCCTTTCTTCGACAACAGAAATGATAGCACTTTTCACACCTTGCTCTTTTTCCTCTTAAAACATCAATCTATACAGACATGCTTCCCTGTGAGACAGACCATTTTGAGGATTCAGACTGCTGTGTATTAAAATCCTTCAACAAAAGGATGCATGCCTATGATTTTCTTCCCTAGGATAGGAGGCTGTATAGTCTCAGCTGAGTTGCAAGTGACCAATCTCCATGCTGCCATTTGAAAACAAATCTGTGGTGGATTTTCAGCAGTCACTACTGTGCAATGAGTGTGTGAGTCCAAGAGGGTGTTTACAAGTGACAGCGTGGGCATTTTGAACACATGTAAAACTTAAACATAGGTGCACCTATCTTGTTCTCCATTTTGTGCCCTCTATGTACCTTCACTCTCCTCTAGCGCCTCCTTTCTTGTAGCATTTTTCAACAAAGTCACACGCATTCCATCTTAAAAACACACATAGCAACACATTCTCCCTCACTACCTCTTCCCCTGGATCCACCTCCCTCAGTCCTTGCCTTCCTCAGCAAACTTCTTTAAAGAAGTCGTCTCCATTTCCTTAGCTCTCATTCATTTGTCCTGCTGAAATTTGACTTCCACCTTACTAACCAACAAAATGGCTCCAGTTAAAGGTCAGCCTCAAAGTTTCTCTTTTGCTTGATAGCTTCCTGCAAACATTTGATCACAACTTTTCTCCTCCCATGTTCCTTGACACCAAGAATCACAACCTTTTTTCCTTCTCCCACGTTCCTTGACACCAAGAATCTTCTGGTTTTCCTACTAGGATGATGGCCCAGGCTTGGGATCAGGACTCTGAGGGCCCTAAACCTTCATCTTATTCTCAGTGATGGGGGTGTTGGCTGGGATGACACTTAAAGGTCTAAAATCCACTGAATTTTTAGAATGATGTCTACTAGGTACCTCTTCCACAACCCAGGCTTTTCTCCCAGGTCTGCACATCCAACTACCAGTTTAACAGACAACTACATGATGTCACAGATACTGCTAACTCAGAATACTCAAATTTATATCCTTCCCCCAATTTTATTTTCTCTAGTAAACAGACCCACTGTTCGTTCAATTGCCCAAGACAGATTCTTAAACACTAGTCTCAACTTGCTACTCCCTCACTACCATCCCTAAATCATAAATCCCTAAAATCATAAACATCACTTACCTTGTCAATATTTTTCAACTCTATCTTCTTTTTCTTCATTTCAAAAGCCAATAGCCACTATCGTCTCTCACCTAAACTGAAAAAGCCTTTGGCTAGTCTCCCTACATCTAGTCTTAATCTTCTTCAACCTACTATCCATCATGCAGCCGGTGTAATCATAACTAAAAACAAATTTGAACACATCACTCCAGGACTTAAAAACCCCTTTAATGGCTTCCCGATGTCTTATTATAGTGCTGAATTGCCTTTTCATGGCTTATAAGTTTCGCCATGATCTGTTCTCTACCTGCCAACCACCCCCTGGACCCTACATTTCACAATGAACTTCTTTCAGTTCCCTGAACCTCCACACTCTCGCTCTGTGCCTTCAAGCATGCTATTTTATTCCACTTCACTTGGCTCATCCCTACTCATCCCTGCAGGTCTTGAACACTCCTCTTCCTGGAAGCCTTAGTAGGCTCCCTGAATAGGTACATGCTTTTCTATGTTCTGTATTCCCCCTAACACAACATTCTTCATGCTTTATCATACTGTGTAATTTTCTTGTCTGCCAGTAAATCTCTTAGCACCTAAGCCTAGTGCAATGTAGATAATCAAAATGCAGTAAACTTTTGCAAACAGGGTCCAACAGAAGTAATGCCTGCTTGAGTGTGGTTGGTAGGATAATACTATGGGTATAATAATTTATAGTTTTAATTTGAACATTTCACCTAAATATCACATGGTATGTTTGAGTGTGACAGTGTGAAGTTACAGAATTACATGTTTATGATTTTGTAATAAAAGATATTGTAATACAAAAGGGGCATTATTTGTGCCAGACCCAGTATACTCTTCTCTATCAAAATTGTTTCCCTAGCTTGGCCCTGGTCCCAGCATTCATAAATTAAAAAAATAAGAAAATGGTAACTGCTTAGTGCCTGGTACCTGGTGCCTCATGTAATGCTGTTGGAATGCGTTGCCATTTTTGAAGACCTTTAGGCAGTATGGGCACAGCAGATGCCGCGTATCCTCGTGGATCATCCGAAAATGGACATCTACCTCAGAGTAGAGTGAGGAGCGATACTGACACACCTGAGTCACATAAGAGGGAAAGTAAGCTCAGAGTGAGCAAACAACTGAGGCCACAGAAGGAGACAGCAACAAAAATATTAAAATATGAAAACAAAATTTCTTAAATATATATATCAAATCATTTTTCTGACTTTGTAATATAGGGCTATGTTTGTGATAAATTCCGCAGTGAATTAAGATAAAAATGGGAAAGGATAGAAAAGTCTGAGAACAATTCATGTTTTTTGGATAAGAGGATGAGAGGAACAAAGTTTTCTCTGTCCATCTCCAAAGGGCAAGTTCAGGACACAGACACTCACTCAGTACATGTGTCTGTAACTTCATGTTTTTCTCCTACATTGCGAATCCTAAAAACAGGACCTGTGTTTACTATTTCTTCTGTATCTCCTCAGTGCTCCTAAAACTGCGTGTGTGCGGTAGGTGTTCAGCAATGGTCACAAGTGGATTCTTTGTGTTCAGCCTGAGAGCAAAACAGCTAGAACTCTCTAGAGAAAAAAGCAATACCTGGCAAACATAAGGCATCTCTCCAGGCTTATGAGTATCCTTCATGTGCTGGAGAAACAATGGCTCACTCTCAAATGCCCACTCACAGATCTTGCACTTGGCTGTAAGAAGAAAAGTAATCAGTAAACCCACCTGAAAATAAGACTGAGGTCCCGCTGACTCACTGTATTTTCTGAGTTCCATATCTTCATTTTCCATAGTTAGAAAATAATTTAGTCACTTTCTTTAAAATGGTTCTGTCTTTATATCTGTTGCTGATAAGAACTAACCTTGTCTCTAGCTCAGACTTCTTACCAAAGCCCCATTCTAGATTTTGAATTATCCACAAGGCCATTTTAATTGGACAGTCTACCATCAATTATAACTTAAAGCTGCAGCAGCCTGCTCCCCATTGTTTTCATTCTCACTACCCCACCTCTTCCTAAACTCAAAACTTGGGCACTATCTCTGAATCCATACCCCTGTGTTCTGTCACCATTATTTCAAAATGCACCTAGGAAGTGTCACTTCTCCAATCTCACAGGCAAAATCTTGACATAAGCCCACACAATTTCCTTCTGCTAATCAGGTGAATTCCAACTCCTCCTGTTTTGCCAATAAATACAATATTTATTTTTCCATGTCATTACCAAATCGATTCTTTCAAAATACGTTACTTCATTCTTTTGTTCAAGAATAGACAATGACTATTTCATATTAACAATTCAGTAAGCATTATTGAACATCTTAAATGAATTCCAATAAGAATTTGTCCTCAAAAAACTGAGAATCATGAACAGAAGTTCTTGCCTTGTTAGGAGTTATTGTGTTATGACAGTGCTAACAAATTTGAGATAACAATTGTGAAACTGCCCATTTTGTCAATTGCAGGCTATAGGGTTGCAATTCTGAATTTTTGGTAACAATTTTAATTGCTCCATATGTTCAATTATAGAAGCAAAATATAGGTGTTTACATTTTTCTTATTGTCACTGAAATTACTCTCAAGTTTTTGCAAGTATAGAAACTATAAATTTGAAGACTGAAGCATTTACTGGACAATGTCCAACTCCAGTCCCCACCCCCAAAAAGATGAATGAAGTTAATTCTTAAAGTAAAACAAACATGCAGAAAAGCCCAGGGGGTTTTCATCTGAGATCCAGGAAAGAGGTCTCAGGAAATCCAAGTGTCCTCTGAAATTATTTGCAAAAAAAGAAAATTGTCTATTTTTTTAGAAAGAGGATTCACAAGTTTTGTGTTTATTCTCAAATGGGTCTGCAGCCCATATAGAACCACTGCCTGAAGGTACATTAGGTGCTACAAGGACACATACATACAAAAATAAAATACTCTGCACTTAGAGGAAAGAGGAAAAGCTGTAAGCTATATAAGCTGAACCTTGAAAGAAGGATGGGAGTTTGCAAGCAGAGGAGCCAAGAGAAGAATAGGAGCAAAGACATGGAGGTAGAGAAGTGCATGACATGTCTGGGAAACATTTGCTAGGGGCATGACAATATTTTCTCCTGTTTTGTCCACCTTACCTCTTAATTCCATTTGCTCAACTTCTTTAGTTTTTTCTTTTCTAGAAAAGCTTGAAGCATTGGTGTTTTGCAACCTCTTGTCCAAGCCTTTCTTACTCTATATGCTTTCCCAGGGCAATTTCATTCAACCTCGAAGGCTTTTCCTACAACCTACATATCAGCTCTATTGTTACAGCTGTCACACAACATCCATAATAATAACATCAAGCAATTTCTAATCACAAATACCAAGCTAAGATTTATATGTACTATCTTCTATCAAGAAAATCAGTGAGGTAGGAACCTAAGACATCAGTGGATTTAAGAGATCTCTGGTAACCTTTCACATCTGTTCAACAGGGGAAGGAGCTGGTATGGAAAATATTCAAGAGGGAGAATTGATTTTCCAAACTGACTATCCTAACAAAGTGACTGTCCCTCCCCAGCACAATTAACCTTACCATCTTAACACCTAACTGGTCTCTTGTTTGAGAGAATAGGTATCAACTACTAACAGTGTCTGCTTTCTATTTTCCAAATTATGGAAGGATAGAGTCCTTATGCTTTCCTAAGGCTCATCCAACCTCATCACTCCATGTATTGCAAGATTTCATCAAGCAATTAAGTCTTTTTTTCCATATAGTATCCTCCCAACACCTGAACTTGGTTATTAAGACCCCTGAAGCATTCCCTCCTCAACCCTACCTCTTCCTCAGTTTATTGCTCTTCAACAGTATGAAGAAAAACAAAATGCTATTAAGATTACATTGTCACGCTAATTAAATATATTTAATCCATTGATGTTTTGGGGACAATTCAGGAAATTTGAAAAAGGACTAGATATTAGAGATTAATTTATGATTAAATCTGTTAGGTCTTGACAAAGGAACTCTGGTTATTTAGAGAAAAAATGTCATTTTTAGAGATACACACTGAAGTATTTAGGAACAAAATATAATTATATCTATAATTTAATTTAAAAACACCAGAAAGTAAAAGTAAAATATTTTTTCCCTAAAAGTCAGGGACAACAGAGTAGTAAACCAACAGAAAAAGACTGATGAAGTTCTGTATTATTTCCTCTTTCCATAAAGGAAAAACTTCCACTTATCTTTTCTATGTATAGTCCACATATACACAAATGTACTAACAAAAACCCACTGACCAGATTCTGTATAAAAATGAGTTAGATATTTTAAATGGAGGTACAAATGAGTTTTCTGTGCTTCCTATCACTGACAGTGAGGAATTTGGGGTCCTAACCTGGACCAAATCGGCTACGCTGCCACTACAACATAGTGATATGATGGTTGATTTCAATATCCACTCTACTCTTAAATGATTAGTCTAAAGTTTCATTGTCCAATATGGTAACCACCAGGGACATATGGCTTGCACACACCTAAAATGTGGTAAGCCCAAACTGAGACTTATTGTGAGTGTAATATATATAGCAGAATTTTTAAAAATCTATTCTTCACTTTTAAAATTTTAAGTAGACTTGGTATATAATATTAGTTTTGGGTGTAAAATATAGTGATTCAACATTTATTAACCTTACAATGTCATCACCACATTAAATCTAGCAATCTATCACCATGCAGTTATCACAACATTAAAGATCTTTTTTAATGGGAAAAAGGTTAAATAGCTCATTAATTTTAAAACTGTGAATACATGCTCCAGTAACTACATTTTGCATGAGTTAAACAAAATATACTATTACAGTTAACTTCAGCTTTTTAAAACCTTATTTTAAATAACTACTAAAAATTTTAAATTACATGTGTAGCTCACTTTCTACTTTTTTGAACAGTACTAGTCTAAGCCAGTCATGGCAATCCCATTCCCCATGTAAATATGACCAAGGTCAAGGAGATATAAAGGGAAAGCAATTCTGCCTTGTAAGAAACAGATTCAGAAAAGACACAGGAAGGTATGGTCTTTTCTTCATCTGTATGACTTTGTGTCTGAGTGTAACACCTGAGACTAACACAGCCAGAGACCAGAGAAATGTTGAGAAGCAGTACATTCAAGTTCTGGGCTTGAAGCCCTTTCGGTTAAATGACAGAATAGATGTCCTCATTATTTAATTATTTTAGTCGAGGTTTTTAATCTGCAGCAAAAGCATCAAAATCATATGCAGATTTCTGGTCTTTATGCCTCTGCTCATGTTTTTTTCCATCACCTAAAAACTTTTCTTATTACTTACCATCAATCTAAATCCTTCTTGTAAAAACCCTAAAAACTTAAACATGACTTTCTGTGAAATCCCACCACAAGGACCTTACTCCTTCTCTGAACTATTTCACCTACTCTTGGTGAAACATACAACACTTATGTTTATAATAAATGTACTGTGTTTTTCTCACATTTTCCTATATTTACATAACTTTTGTGTCTTCAACTAGAAATCCCTTGAAGGACACAGGATATATTCTAGAAGACTGGACTCAAAGTCTCACAATGAGGTGTATGGTCTTAACTAAATGACTTAATTTTTTAAAAACACTGTCTCAATTGTAAGGTACTTTATAATAAATACTGTCTTCTATCCTACATAAAACATATCAGGGGACTAATTAAAATGTAAGTTCAAATATAGATGCTCCCTCTATAAAAGGATCTAGGTGATAAATCCACTATATGTATCTCTCTCCAGTGGTCCTGAACCAAAGCCCCTCATAATTCAGGATCTAGAACTGAACTCAATTCATGCTGAACAGAACACAAGTCAGGCTTAAAAGAAACAGGGCAAGTGAAGTAAGGAACTGACTTATGAATACGCGAAGAACTTCCTCTACACTGTTACTGACACGTAAATAAATACAACCAGCACCCCCTAGTGCCATTCAATGATAAAGAGCTAAGTACATCCTTAGAGTTTAAGAGTTTCCAAACTTACTAGTCGATTCATAGGGACTATGAACATTTTCCAAGTGGCACTGGAGCTGGAAGGGAGTGGAAAACTGGCGGTAACAGTGTTGACAGATAGTATGACCATCCACTTCACCATTCTGCTGATCAAGTTCTACGTGGTGTTTCATATGGTTCATGAATCTGTAGTACAGCACAAAGGGAAAGGACAGAAAACATACAGAAAAATCAGTAGCCTTGGAGACATGTACAGCAGAATCACAGAACAGACATTACCTGCTCCCTCCCTCCACTTCCTCTGGGTGCAGAAAAAGGTTCTTAAAACTAAGACTTCTATGGAAGGAGATACACTGGTCTCCTACCCAGCTATATTTTATTTATTACCACAATTTCACCTTCTGTAGTACTATCTATTAATTTAATGATAATCTTTAGCAAGACTGGATAATAGGACCATTCTCCAAAGAGAAAGTCTTAAACATAAGAAAATTTCAGTCTTGTCTTGCTTGTCTAAGGTAACCTCCAAGGGTCTTTAACACTTACCAAATGCCCTGGCTGCTGTGGCTCAGTGGGTTGAGTGCTGGCCTGTGAACCAAATGGTCGCAGGTTTGATTCTCAGTCTAGATCACACGCCTGGGTTGTGGGCCAGGTCCCCAGTAGGGGTCACGCGAGAGGCAACCACACCCTGAAGTTTCTCTTGGTTTCTCCTTCCCTTTCCCTCTCTAAAAATAAATAAATAAAATCTTGAGAAAAAAAAAAAAAAAACACTTACCGAATGTTGTTTTTTAGCCTTTTTGTACAATGTGGGCATCGGAAAGAGGTGGCAACCTTAGGAAAGTTTGTGAGTTGGGCTACTTTGCCACCATCCCGTCCATAGTAAAAGTCATCTACTAGCATAATGAGCTTGGTCTGGACAGCATCACCCACATTTTCATTTGGCTCTGTTACTTTGGTAGGTGGTGATAAAGCAGGAATTGGTGTTGAAGAGGGTGTGGAAGCAACAGGAACTGTTTTCTCAGGCGATGAGGACTTTGCTGCTGAAGGGACACTGGGTTCTGAATCCATAGACTTTCCTTTCTTCTGGTATTCAACCATTTCTGGACAACAGTACTACAAAGAAAGAGGACGTCTGATCATTCTGGTTATCCTGGGAGCTAGGGTATGATAACCCCTCAACCTCTGTTTCTAGGTGGTTTCATCCAGTTTTCACCCTCCAGTTTTCTATAGTATTTCCAAGTGTCTCTCTTTTTCTAGTGTATATGTATTTACAGCCACATGTCACTCCAAACAACATATCTTGTACTTCTTCCTGCTTTACAGCTACCTTAACCACTCACTAGCATAACTTGATTCTGAGCTCCCTAGCAGGAAGAAGTTCCAATCTTTGCATCTGAACTAATACCAAGAAAACAGTAAGGTTAGAAATGGGAATTGGTTAATAACTCCTGATTCATTAATGATACATAAGCAGAAAATGAACTGAAGCCAGCTTGGTTTGAGTCTGGCTGTCTAAACTGTCCCAGGCAGTTTCAAAATTTACCACAACTAAGGAATTAAGGTTACATAGGTTCTGATCTATTTGACAGTCTTTAAATATATCCTATTCCTTCCACAGTAATGTAACTAGTCTAAAATAGTCCAAACGACAAAGCAACACTTTAAAAAGCTTCCACAAGCTCCCAATATGACAGGAGTTATATAGTGGTAGGTATTTAAACTGGATCCCCATTATACATGATATCACTTACACACATATGACCTCTCAAAGCTTCAGTTACACGGAATTGAGCGTTACACCGTGGACATATTTTCCGGCCACCATCTTGGAGATCAAACACGGGAATGGAAGAGGTCACTGGAAGAAGTGAGAAGCATTGATAAGATTAATAAGATGACATTGGATATTATTACTGGCCTTTTGGAAAAAGGTTACACTCCCTGAGGGATATATCAAGGCTGGTAGGCAAGCATGAGAGATCATTATGAAGGACATTCCTTTACCATTCTTCTTCTTACTCTAGGCCAAGGGTTAGGAAATTATGACTCGTAGACCAAATCCAGCCAGCTGCAGTTTCTGTTTAGCCCATGAG
This sequence comes from Trachops cirrhosus, assembly GCA_028533065.1. Lineage (NCBI taxonomy): Eukaryota > Metazoa > Chordata > Mammalia > Chiroptera > Phyllostomidae > Trachops > Trachops cirrhosus. The sequence goes on along the minus strand of CM052551.1, from coordinate 16,539,716 downwards.
CTAAGAATGGCTTTTATTTTTTGTCTTAGATTATGGTAAAATATATATAACATACAATTTATTTCTTAACCAATTTTAAGTGTACAAGTACATTCACAATGTTGTGCAAGCAATCTCCAGAAGTCTTTTCATCTTGCAATAATGAAACTCTATACCCATTAAACAACTCTCCATTCCCCATTCATCCTAGTCCCTAGCAAATATCATTCTCTACTTTGTCTCTGTGAATCTGACTACTCTAGGCACCTCACATAAGTAGAATCATACAGTATTTGTCCTTTTGTTACTGGCTCACTTAACATCATGTCCTCAAGGTTCATGAATGTTGTAGTATGTGTCAGAACTTCCTTTCTTTGAAAAACTGAACAATATACCATTATATGTATATACCACATTTTGTGTACTCATTCATAGGCTGATGGACATTTGAGATGCTTCCACCTTTTGGCTATTATGAATAGTAAGATGCAGGTACAAATTTTGGGTCCATGCTTTCAATTCCTTTCGGTGTATACCCAGAAGTGGAACTGCTAGATCATATTGTAATTTTGTTTTGTAGTAAATATATCAATAGTGAAAATCATGCTATTTTATATTCCCACCAGCAATGCACAATGGTTTCCAATTTCCACATCTTCACCAACACTTGTTAATTTTGTTTTTTGGATAACAGCCATCCTAATGGGTGTGAAGTGGTATCTCATTGTGGTTTTCATTTATATTTCTCTAATTATTAGTGATGTTTAGTGTTGCTTCAGGGTTCAGTGGCCATCTGCATAGTATATCTTCTTTGAAGAAAGGTCTAATCAACACCTTTGTCCATTTTTAAATTGGGTTGTTTGTTCCTTTGTTGTTGAGTTGTAGAAGTTCTTTATATATTCTGAATATTAACCCCTTATCAGATACTTGATTTGCAAATATTTTCTCCTATTCAGTAGGTTGCCTTTTTGGTGCTGATGGCATCCTTTGTTGCCCTAGACACTTTAGTTTTGATGTAGTCTTACTTATCTACTTTTTCTTTTGTTGCTTGTGTTTTTGGTGACATATGCCAAGAAATCATTGCCAAATCCAACATCATGAAGATTTCCCCCGTGTTTTCTTCTAAGAGTTTTATAGTTTTAGCTCTATGCTCAAGTCTTTGATTTACTGAGTTAATTTTTATATATGGTAAGGGTCCAACTTCTTTTTTTGCTCGTAGATATTCGTTTTTCCCAACACCATTTGTTGCAGGTTTTTACATTTTTACATGGTTGAAATAAAAGCGAAAGATGAATAAGATCTTTGGGCACATGAAAATCATATGAAATTCAAAAATGAGAGTCCATAAATAGTTCTGGTGGAGCACAGTTATGCTCATCCATTTACATACTGTCTGCGGCTGCTTTTGCACTACCATGGGCGAGTTCAGTAGTTGTAATATAGACCGCATTTTGCATTAGGCCTGATATATTTACTATCTGGTCTCTTGTAGAAAAAGATTGCTGACCTCTGCTCTAGACCCTTGAAAACCCCCATGATCATTTCCTTCTTTACGTGAAAACCTCTGTACCAAATCCTCACTTTAAAACCTTGTTCAGAAATCCATCTCCTCCATGAAGCCATCTTTTGATTGTACCACCTGTACCTGATCAATCCATCTCACTAATCTGCAAAGTACCATTACAAAATTCTCTGTTGATGATTCAGTTACACTTTTCACAAGTGGCTATCCCCTTTGCTATACTGAAGCTTTTGCGAGAACAGATTGTAGCAACTGTATTCTATTTTATTTCTCTATTTCATAGTATAGAATTCTGATACAACATATATTTATTAATGTTTTTGAATGATTGGCTGCTCAGAGTCCTTCAGGTTATTGTACCTTTCATTGAAGACTCAGGTCCGCTGGTTCTCTGAGAGCCATGGGAAGAGCTGTTGTTGGATACCACCACTGGCCCGGGACTCTGGCCCAGGGAAGGGATGGTGTTAAGGGTATTCACCAGTTTGGCCACTTCATTGCTATTTTCACCTGTAACCCCAGGTCGCTTCACAGTGACAAAGCTGGTAATGCTCACTGCAGGTGGAGAGGGGAAGGAGGGAGCTATGTTGGCCAAGTGATAATCATCTGTTCACCCACCACCCCGTCCCGGCTCTGCCAGCTCCTCTTTCCAAGTCTCACCTAGCTTGGGATTTGAGGTCTGGTTGGCTTGGCCCGGAGGTTGAACAGCTAGTTGTCCCAAGGAGGTCGGCTGTGTAGCAGTGGGAGTAGTGGAAGTGCTGGGAGTGGACTTGGTCTGCTGGGACTGAGATTGTGGGACAGTGCTTCGGATGGTGAGAGTGGCTGGGATGACGGTGGTGAAGGTGTTGGTGGTGGGCCGCACAGGCATTGTGGAGCCTGGCCTCACTGGGGTCATCTGAGAGAACACCTGTGGGACTCCAACTGTTGGCTTAACAAACTGGGTACCTGGGGCTTCAAGAGAAAGATAAAGAAAAGTACCAAATCTTGGTCAATAAGCTCACCTATAATAAATGCACTGCCCCTATCTTTACTGAAAATACTGAAATAGGGAAAGATTATTTCCCCAAACTGATTGGTAACCATCACAGGTTACCAAGAATAGCATAGATTCTAATAGCTAAGAAAGTAATAGGTATACAAGCTGATAAAAGAACCTAACCTAAATAACCCATAGCCCATAAAACATTAAACTGAAGAAAGAAATTCCCATCAATTCCTCCCAAAACACCTTACCCACTGCTTTTCCATTCTAAAAATATGATAAGGAAGAGTTTGACCTTGAAAGAAAAAGGTCAAACTTGGAAGAGAAAGAATGGGTACAGAGTAGAAGGCAGTATGGGTAAATATAGGCCCAGAGGGCAGACATGGTCCTGGAAAAAAGCAATCTTTCTCAGAATACTAAAGGAGTCTTCCATTCTCTCAAATAAACTTAAATAGAAGACTGACTGTGCCAGTCTACCAGGGTGTCCCAAAGATGAGTTTCCTGGCTCAGCTATAGACAATTCCACTGACATATATTTAAGAAATATCAGAACGAGATAGGATAAGCTCAACAGACTAAAGGCCAAAAACATTCTGTGGGCTCCAAGAACGACAACAACTTAAACAGGCTGCAGAGATACCCTTAACAACAACTCAACTAAGATATTCCTTTTTGGCCTGAATTTATAGTTAAGTTAGCCACTAAATAAAGAATTGGGCAGGGGTGGGGGACTACAAGATTTTTAAAAATTATCCTGCACTTCAGTTTCTTAAAAAAAAAACTAGTCATCAGCAATATTTATCCTCAAAGGGTATATAATTTATTTAATTTATATCCAAAAATCTATACTATAAAATTAGATGAAAATAAAGTTTATCTCACCATATAATCTCACCATATATATGAGTAGAATTATAAGCAATATAAAATTTGGGAGTTTGTGTTAACAATAATCCTTCAGGAGAACAAACTTCATAACTGACTAAAACATAAGAAACATAAAGCTGACTATTTAAATCCTACTTTACTACTCCATGAAGGGTGGTAAAAAGTAAAAAGTAAAATAAAACCACCAACCCGGCCAAAGGTTAGAAACAGTTTTCCAAAAAAAAAGGGCTTGAATCAATATGATTTTTATATTTTAGATTTTCCTTAAATACTCTTTTTAAATGACCTATTGAGACAATAAGAACAAATCTTCAGGATGCAAGTTTATTCCACATGGAGAGACATTTTTCCTTACCTGGGACTAGTGTAATTGGTCTAACCGTTTGGCCTTGCTGTACGTTCAGCACAATCCCAACCTGATTCATTGCATTTTGTACAGGCCGGACATTTCTTACAGGAAATCCCTGCATTAAAAAGCAAAATGATCTTTAACGTGGAGATCAGCTAACACTAGTAGAGATCGAAGTAAGGCCTACATCCAGAAAATTCCCACACTCTTACCTAATGGTTTCTCTCTCTAAATTTAAGAGTTTTTAAATGACTGACATGGAGAAATTTAGGAATTTTGGCTAACTTTTAAGTGATAAAATATCAAAACTGAAGAATAAGCTTTGGTACATATAAGCAAAAATGAAACCTATTTCCTGTCTTAAGAAAAATCTCAGCTTAAAAAAACTCAACCAAAAACTGGCTCTTAACCTGCTGAAGGCATACAGGGGGAAAAATGACATTACAGTATTCACTAGGGTGATTCAACATACAAACAATTGTAAGAAATTATTCCCGAAGTCCACGTCAAAGGCCATAAATCTCTGGCACATTTCTAAGCAAAGAGTTTGTAATTCAGGAAGTCACAGGCAAAGAGAAGCATTTGCCTTTACATCCCACATTCAGCATTTAGGCTTTCAACTCCAAATCATATTATAGATCAAGTAAGTCATCTTTTCTTCCCTTCCAAATATGTACCTATATTTCACCAATTTTACACACGGATGTCCAAAAGTCAACATACCCAGTTTTAAGAAAAACAGCAAAGAGCAAGAAGCCTTCGGGGCCAAGTGTTAAGGCTTCTGAATCCAAGCTTTCCCACTAATTTCTGGCCCGACCTCATATCACTTAACAGCCCTCTAAGGGGCATGAAGAAGGAATTACCCAGTTATAAGCTATGTTAGGCTTTATACAAAAGTCGGCATCAAATTACAAAATAGCAAATGAGAAAGCGAGGTCAAAAGACGGGACTTAGAATCATCTCTAGTGATACTAAAGACTAAGTCAAAGCCCCCAAAGGTTCACAGTTTTTCTCTCCTCTTCACTAGTCCCAGAATTCAGAGTCCTACTCACCTGTGTAGTGATGAATATTGGTTGTGAGGCCACAGGGGAACTAGTCACATGATTGGCATTCTGCATGACCTGGACAGGCCTCAATACTGGTTGACTAACCATTGTGCCCAGACCTGGGGCTGGATTCTGGGTTAGGATGAGCGGCTGTCCACCTTGTTGGACCAAAGAATTGCCAGCTAAAGAGTAAAAGGGAGGGGAAAAAGTGAATGCAATAGAAAACAAACACACATTTTATTAGAAACATGATCTTAGATAAGAAATTTTGTCCCAGATATCAAAATATCCAAGACTGTCACTCACCTCAGGTTTAATGTCACCAAACTCACCAAAAATTTAAGCTTCACCCAAATCTACAACTAACAGAAAAACAGGTAGGTAGGGAAGGTCCACTAACATCTCCCCTATATATCTTTACTAGGGATGTCTTAACACATTAAGACTTCTACACATCTATCACTTTGACTCATTGTTTAAGTGACCACACGTATTTCCCCATACCAAATCAGCAAAACAAAGTAAAGTGTAAGTTTCTTTTTCTTACAAAATAACATGTTTTTCTAAAACAAACAAACAACAACATACTTTAACTAGGTAAAATCTGTTTTGTCAGAATGTAATTTGCTACTAACCCCCCCTTAATCTTTTTACACAAGGAATATTCATAAACAAACATTAATTCAGCAAGTACACAGAATTTAAAGAATGGCATCTCTTCTCAGTAAGTCAAATCTTAGCCCTGGCTGGTGTGGCTCAGTGGACTGAGTGCCGGCCTGCAAATCAAAGGGTTGCCTGTTCGATTCCCAGTCAGGGCACATGCCTGGGTTTGCATGCCAGGTTCCCAGTAGGGGGTTCGTGAGAGGCAACCACACACTGATGTTTCTCTCCCTCTCTCCCTCCCTTCCCCTCTCCATAAATAAATAAATAAAAATTGAAGACAAATCTCAGAAATGCAAAACATTCTCAACAACTACAGTCTTTTAGGTATGGGAACACAGAGATAGACAGGCTATCTTCTTTCTCTTTATGTCATCAAGACTGATAAAGAAAAGACATGGTCAAAAACTAAACAACATAAACAAAAAATGATATGACTTGAGAAGATAATTGTTCATTTGTGAATAAATATTAATAAATAAATACCAATAAAGTGGGCTGTTGTTGAAATATTTTAAATTCTTTTTCATTTGTGAGAAAAAAATGTTTTTCCCCTATGTACCGTTTGACTAAAAAATCCTCAATACTACATTTCCTAATTTACAAATATTCCAAAACCACATAGAAAATTTCAGGGAGCCAATAATCAAATCAAAGATTAAAGCAAAATTCTGCCTTAACATTTTACCTCAAATCACCAGAATGAGATGGACTCCTCTGAACTCTACATTCTACTAGACAAATGGAGTCACTGCAGTTAGAAAGCAAGACCAGCAGACTGGGTATACAGGTGGCTATTAATGGGCCAACAGGGGCTTGTCCCATATTCTCCCAGAAACTGAGAGCCTATCAGTGGACTAGACCCTGACAGTTAGTAGGCCAGCAGACTAGTGATTATGGAGAGTGACAGATAAACAAATCATTCCAACAAGTTCTGTCTCTGCTAACTATACTGGCAATTTACTGACTGTGTATTTTAAATTTAAATGTTTGATTAAGAAGTTAATATATATGTATACATACATATATACACATATGCATTCATACATATACACACATATAAATATATATGTGCACACACATATAAAATGCTATAATGAATCCCATGTACCATTACCCAGTTTCAACCATCAGCCAATCTTGTTTCATATATATACCCATGGGCACGGGCCCATACTATTTTGAAACAAGTTCTAAATCATATCATTTCACCTATAAATATTTCAGTATATATCTGTAATTAAAAGACAACTTAAGAAGAGCAAATACCAACACCATTATCACTCCAAAAAATAATAATAATTCTGACTATAGTTGATAACACTGTCTTGTATAACTGAAATCTGTGAAGAGGAAACTTAAATGTTTTCACTCCCCTCTGCCAAAAGATAAATATATGAGGTGATAAATGTATTAACTAGATAGTGTGAATCCTTTTACAATGTATATCAAATCACCACAATGTACATTTTATATGTTGCAATTATATTTGTCAATTATACTCAATAAAGTTAAATATATAATAATTCTTATCTCTTTTAATCTATAGGCTTATCTATCTCTTTTACCCCTTTACAATTTATGGTTGCAAAACAGTGACTCAACAACAACATGTACTTTCTATTTATTAATTTCAATGCTAGGGTAAAAGAAAATAAATTATCTGTTATTTATCTAAGTCCAAAAATTCTTAAGATAATCACTGAATTCTACATTCCAACTAAATACAGGAAGGAAATGATGAAAATGTTTTGCATTTATGTGAAATAAACCAGCATCTGCAAGTTTCAAAAGACAGGCAGGGTTCCCATAAAATCTGCACAAACCCTACTATTATAAAGAATGACAGCACAAGCATTTTAGGGTCATGTTTGAATTTGATAGACTGTCAGGACTTTTCCAAAAGTATAGTGCAAACAAAAAAGTGGATTTTGCCCTGACTGGTGGCTCAGAGGGTAAGGCGTCGGTAAGGCGTCGTCCTGCAAACCAAAAGGTCGCCAGTTTAATTCCCAGTCAGGGCACATGCCTGGGTTGCTGGCCAGGTCTCCAGCTGGGGGGTGTACAAGAAGCAAGTGATGGATGTTCCTCTCACACATGGATGTTTCTCTCCCTTTCCTTTTTCCTGTGCCCCTTATCTCTAAAAATAAAATTTAAAAAGTGGATTTCTAAGCCCAGATTAAGTTCACAATTCAATTGAAAGCAAATCAGTATATGGCAAGTCACAAAGAATACTTATTATTTTTAGTAACTTTTCATGAATTATTCGACTAGTTTTAATAATTCCAATGAATTCTAATAAATTCTAACTCTAATGAATTTTTAAATGATTTCTGCATTTGTATTAGTTCTTTTTTCAAAGAAATTCTGACAATTCAAAGGTCATACGAAGTTCAATTTCTGGAGAATGAAAGAGGCAATCAGAACGCTGAGGCTTAAAATAAAGCCTTGAAAAGAATTATTCAACCAATCTCCTGCCTCTAAGTTTGCTCTCAATATATAAACTAGGTATCACAGCCATAAACTGATAAATAAGGGAAGGAGATTCACAGCAACTTTTCTCAAAATATGTTGTTTGTTTTACAAATCTGAAGGTCTTAGTTTTTTTCCTTCATTCTTGTAAAGTTTACTTACATAGCCTTAAAACCCAGAAATAAGAGGGCTAGCCCTGACTGGTATGGTTCAGTGGCTGAGTGCCAGCCTGAGAATCAAAGGGTCACCGGTTTGATTTCCAGTCTAGAGCACATGCTTGGGTTATGGTCCAGGTCCCCAGTAGGGGGTGTGCAAGAGGCAACCACACACTGATGCTTTACTCTCCCCTCTTTCTCCCTCCATAGATGAAAGAAAAGAAAAGAAAGGAAGAAAAGAAAGGAAGGAAAGAAAGACAGGCTAAAATGGAGTTGAAATAAGCTAAAGAGGAATTGAAAATCATAATGAGTTATGCAGGAAGAAATTTATAACACTGAATTTACAACTTTCACAGGTCAAAATTAAGCAGTGGTTTATTTCACTTCCAATGCAAACATATGATCAGTCAGATCTATAGGAATAATTTCCAAATGCTGAGTAGTAGATTCTGAAGAACAGCGAAAAGAATAGTAAAAATGTTCCAAAATTTTATTCCCAAGACTTTCTTTGAAAAACAAAAAAGCTTTATTGAACTGTAACTGACATACCATACATAAAATTTACAGATCATTAGTATATCCACAAAGTTTGTGCAACCATCATCACTCACTAATTCCAGAACATTTCACCACCCCAAAAAGAAACCTCCACCCACTGGTAGTTATTACTCATTCTCCTCTCCCCCAGCCCTGGCAAGCACTAATCTACTTTCAGTCTCCATGGATTTGCCTAATCTGAACATTCCATTTAAAAAACTCATACAATATGGAGCTTTTGTATCTAATTTCTTTCACTTAGCATGATGTTTTTCAAGGTTCATTCATGTTGTAGCATATATCATGACTTCATTTCTTTTTATGGCCTAATAATATTCTATTTTATGGATCTACCACCTTCTGTTTATCCACTCAACAGCTTAGATTATTTCCATTTTTTGGCTATAAAAATATAATACTGCTATGAACATCTGTGCACAAGAATTTGTGTCAAACATGTTGTCAATTCTCCTGGGTACGTAGCTTGGAATATAACTGCTGGGTTACATTATAACTCTATGTCTAACTTTTTGAGAAACTGCAAAACTATTTTCCAAAAAGGTCATATCACTTTACATTCTTACCAGCAATATATTATATATGAAAGTTCCAATTTCTCCATACTCTCACCAACACTTGTTATTGATTGTTCATCTTTTTTATTATAGGCATCCTAGTGGATGTAAAGTGGTACCCCATTGTGATTTTGATGTGCACTTCCCTTAATGACTAATGATGTTGAGCATCTTTTCAGGTGCTTATTTGTATTTACATGTCTTCTTTGGAGAAACGTCTATTCATATACTTTGACCATTTAAAAAAATTGGATTATTTGTCTCTTTATTACTAGTTCTTTAAATGTTCTAGATACAAGTCCCTTATCAGATACATTATTTGCTAAATTTTTCTCCCATTCTATGGATTGTATGTTTTCACTTTCTTGATTGTGCTCTTCAAAGAGTAAAAGGTTTTAATTTTTATAAAGTTCAATTCACCTAATTTTTCTGTACTTATGCTTTTGGTGCACCATCTAAGAAACCAATGCCTAAATCAAGGCCATAAAGACTTATCCCTATGTTTGCTCCTAAGAGTTTTACAGTTTTAGCTCTTACATTTAGGTCTTTCACCATTTACAGTTAATATTTGTATATGACATAAGGTAGGAGTGGCACTTCATTTTTTTCAGTGTGGAAAATTATCCAGTTAGTTGTCCCAGTATCATTTATTTAAAAGGAAAAAAAAAACTATTCTTTCCCTACCATATAGGAAAGAATTCAATTTTTTTTAAAACCAACTACACACTCCATGGAATAACAGGTATTTTGGAGTAGAGGACAAAACTGTGTCCCATTGCCCCTGCCCTGTGCCATTCATTCTTTTAAAATAATCTTTATCTTAATTATATTTTAACATTTAATCCATATAAAATGTTACATAAATTTAAGTTATCAAGTATAGTGATAAAACAAACACCACCCAATTTAGGACTAGACGACTATAAATACTATCAATGTGCTCCTACTCTTCCCCAACCCCTGGCTTCCCTCTCACATATATATAAATGTTTCTTAAAGTCAAGAGTCAAGTAAATGCTTTTCAAGAGGGCAAGAAAAATAAGAGAAACAGCCCTAGCCAGGTGGCTCAACTGGTTGGAGCACTGATCGATGCACCAAAAGGCTGCCGGTTTAATTCCCAGCTGGGGTGCATACTGGAGGCAACCGATCCATGTTTCTCTCTAAAAAAAAGAAAATCAATAAAAAACATATCCTCGAGTGAGGATTTATAAATAAAAAAGAGGAACAGGTAAATTATAAAAGTCAATCAAAGCCAACCAAAAGTCAACCAAAACAGGGACAGTCTCATAAAATATAATTACTGAAGAAGGTGGCTGTTGGTAACCAGGAGCCAGAATGATTTTAAAACTGGTTTAAAAGGAGGGTGGGGAGCAGGAAAACAAACAAACAACTTTTTAGCTTTCTAAAGAACCTGCTACACTAAGTGAAACAATATTAAATTGCTTAAAAGTTATTCTCTTTTGCTACATTATTAATGTAATAAGTAGACAATGTACCAGTACAATTAAACTGAAGGCTAACAGGGGAACTGGGTTGTTAAGAAAGAACATTTTTTATCCACTCTATTGTGATGTCTATCCCTACACTTATGCTAGCATATCAAGAGTATCTCATTTTAAAAAAAGTTACAGAATTTTATGTACATACCAAAAAAAGAGAGAAAAAGCTAGACAAACTGGACCTATTAATGTGTGCTTATCTGTGCATGAACAGTTTTTGGAAGAATACGCAGATATATGTAACTGTGGTTACCAGTCAATACCCACTTTCTTTTAACCATGAACCTAGATCAATATTTTATTTTGAATACTAAAGGTTTCTGAAATAAGTAAAATAAACTTACATACACTGTATATTTAAAATTTTGCACACAGGTGTTAGGTGGGCTCAGGAATCGAGTCCATTCAAGGAGTCAAGGAGACCAGGTTATGTGATGCTTATCACGAGGCTTGGAACCCTCAGATAAAAGTTTAGCTAAACTGACTGCTAACAGAACTTGGACACATTATGTTAAGAGAAACCAAGGAAAGCAGTAAATACAGTGGAAAGGCCACAATCTTTGAAGTCTAGACAATGCAAATCTAGTTTAGTCACTTACAAACTATTTGACCTTAAGCAAATTATTTAAACTCTCTAGGCTTCAGTTTCCACATCTGTAAAAATGAGAGAATTCTCGGGATAGCAGTTCTCATCTATATATATACGAGGGTTCCCAATGAAAAAAATTCTAAGGATTTTCCACATGATAAAAAAAATCGTATTTTCGCCCTGGCTGGTGGCTCAATGGATTAAGTGCTGGCCTGTGAACCGAAGGGTCGCTGGTTCGATTCCCAGTCTGGGCACATGGCTAGGTTGCGGGCCAGGTCCCTGGTGGGGGCACCAAGAGGCAACCACACATTGATGTTTCTCTCCCTTTCTCCCACCCTTCCACTCTCTCTAAAAATAAATAAATAAAATCTTTTTTATAAAATCACATTTTCAATACCCAAAGACTGAAAAATACCTACGGAAATGACAAAGATTTCAGTTTGATAATACTTAAAGTTGGCAACAATATGGGGAAAGAGCTACTGGTGGGCACTTACTTAGAGCAACCAATTAGGGCAATTTGACACTATCAAATTTTAAATGCTTGACCCAGCATTTTATACTACAGGTATGCAGTATACAGTGAGCAACTTAATGCCTAAGAATGTTCACTATTGTAGTCTGCAATCACAAAAAATTGAAACTGTAATAAACATTCAGTAATAGGGAATTAAGTTATAAAGTGATAAAACAAACACCACCCAGTTTAGGGCTAGACCACTATAAATACTATCAATGTGCTCCTATCAATTCCTACATCCAAAAATAAGAACATAATATGCACTTCTAATGGAAATATAAACAGACACAACATTTCCTGAAGGTCAATCCAAGAAAAAACATTGACCAAAATCCTTAAAATTGTGATGCCTTTTGATCCAACAATTTGATATTTACTTTATGTTTTCTCAGAGGTAACTAAGGATATTAGAAAAGATAGAGATGTTCAGAATAGCTCTTTAAAAGAGCAATATTACTCTCTTAAAACCTATTGTTAATTAACCGAGCAAAGGGAAAATAGTAATAAAAAATGTTACAGATATTTAGTAAAATGAGAAGATATTCACTACATTTTGAAGGAAAGCGAAGAGTAATACAGAGTCTGTATAGTCCATTTTTGTAAAAAGTAAATCACTACATATAACATATAAAAGTGTACAGAAGTACATATATGTACAGAAATAGTTACAAATTGTTATATCCAGAAAGTAGGATTAAAATTTAAAATTTTTTATTTTCTGCCTACTTTTTCTACAATGCATATATTGTTCTTACATAAACAAAGCAATTTTATTTTTAAAGAAAATAAAATAAAAATAAAGTCCTTTGCAGCAAGGCAATGGCTCTATGAAGGTGCTAATTTGAATCTTGAGCCATAACTTGCCAATAACTAATCTTCAACGTGTATAAACAGTCATCAGAAATGAAATAAAAACCAATACTAAATAGTCTCTCTAGTCCATAAATACACTAAGAACACTACTCTTTCACCATTTTCTTTAGGTAGACAACAACCTATCCCATTTCCCATACCCAGGAACCAATAACCAAATGAATCTGCCAGAGAAAATACAAAATAAATCTGCCGTGGGAAGATTCTTAACTAATGGAGCTCTTCTAATTAAAACAACAAAATAAAAACAATCAAACAAACAAAAAACTCAACCCAGTTCTCTTTAATAGTTACAAATTTGGGGGTTACATTTTCCCTCCTAGAATTATCACCTGCAAGAATGGGCTGGCTACACTCTGACTTGAAACACCATCATCAATTCAGCACTAACTCAGAAGGAACAGCACCACCTAATGAATCACTTCCCTATCAGAAAAGGATTACTAAATTCACCCTCCAACTAATAGAACCACATCAATACCTAAATAAAGCTAAACAGGTACAGTTGTTTCTAAGACCTTTTTTATTCTCTCACCCCTCTAGCCCAGGAAGAATTTCCCAATAATCCCACTTACCATTGTTGTTGGCAATTAGTGTGACAAGAGTCTTCTTTGTACTGTCGCTGTTCTGTACCCCGCTGCTACTAACGGTGGTGGATGTAGAGAGGTGCCCAGCAACAGAAGCATGGGCAGCGATGGGCACTGGAGCCGAGACTGGCTGCTGGCTCACAGAAACTGTGGGGAAGGGGAGGCACAGTCACTTGGAGGCAGGGACAGATGACACTAAAAGGATACTGTTCTAATCCTCCCTTTTCATCTTATTGTCAGTCTCTATAGCCAAAAAGTTTCCTGCTTTATTTATAAATCCAACTGCTGATCAATTTCTCCTCCTACTTGTCCCTCACTCCACCAATTAGATGCAATGCCACCTTCTCAGTCTCACATTTCCTCATTAATGAAGTTAAATCACGAGTTCACTGAACCAAGATTTTAATGTATTGCTTATACAGCTCAAGCAAACCTCTAGGAGTCAAGGGTTTATTATCACCACGACTGGTATTCAGAACCACACAGAGTAAGCTGTCCACAAGACTCTACACTATGTCCTGTTTCAGCCCAAATAAATGCTATCTTCAGGTCCCAAGGCAAGGAAGATAAAAAGAAAGCAACGGGTACAATTTGGAGGGGGAGAACTACCACCCACTTTACGAATTCAGGGCTAAAACTTGACCCTACAATATTACCTTTTTGAAAGAGAAGCTAACAACCCTAAGTTTGTAAATTGTCCTTGAAGGCAGACACAAAGCGAATTCTACTAACCTCACAAATGAAACCAAGTTCAAGTAAAATAAACAAACAAACAAAAAATAAAACAAATCCTAAGACTGTAGGAACCTGTTTTTTGCTGGGTGAATAAATGGACACTGACATACACCACCACTTAGCATTCCCATTCATATATCATTTGGTAAGAGGATTGCTAGATGTATGGTTAATACGACTCTCAATGTTTTTAATGTTAAATATAGTGTGTCTAGCTTTATGTACGAGGAAACTGAGGCACTTACAAATTAAGACACTCGAAAATAAAGGTAGTACCAGTGCCACAATGAGGTATCCCTAGATTCCGAAAGTCCTTCTTCACTTCACACTTTCTTAACAAAAATGTCCTTCAATTGAGTCAACTTAAACAATGTAAGATCAAAAAGTTTTTTTACCTGTAGTAGTTTTATCCACTGAATTATAATCTTCAACTACAGAATCCTCAATGACATCACTGATTTTCTGCCATGGCTCCAGCTCCTCCTCCTCACATTCCATAAATAGGTCGGTGTCCGCCATGCTACAAGAAAAAAAAATTAAATAAGACATTGACCCCAGAATGGAAAAAAATGTATTACACAAAACACAGATCTGATTCTTGAATCCACTGGTAACCTACCCCCTTGTGCTACCCTCTACCATTTCCCTTAACCTCTTCTCCCCTTATTTCCAAAGGCCCAAAATTATGATACATTAAAATATTATCTTTTTTATTACTGAACCTTTTTGCAACCTCTTAAATTTTGCAACCAAGTAAGAACCTCACTTGTCAAACTCTAGTCCTAGCGCTACCATCTTGTATATTCATTCTACCATGGTTTTGGAGTCAGCTATATGCTTCTTTTAAAAACAAAGTCCAGGGGACTTCCGGCCAAGATGGAGGCATAGGGAGACGCACTGTGCCTCCTTGCACAACCAGGACAGGGACAACAACAATACATAAACAAAATAACAACCAGAACTGACAGAAGATTGAAGTGTATGGAAGTCGGACACCCAAGGAGTTAAAAATAGACACTTTCATCCAGACTGGTAGGAGGGGCAGAGTTGGACTGGGAGAGGGAGGGACGTGGAGCAGAGAGCTGAGCAACGGGGGCAGTGAGCAAGTATGCAGCAGGCAGACCCTGGGCGCACAAGCAGCGGTGGCTAGTGGGCCCTGGCCAGGGGTTGGCAACCAGCAGACCCAGGGAGACGGCCATTGTGAAGCAAGGCACTGAGTGCAACTCAGGGTCTCCGGGCACTGGGAAATAGAGCTTTGGGGCACTGACTGAAAAGGAAGGTCCCGCGGGGTACACAGGCCCACCCACACAGGAATTGGTGCCAGAGGGGCCTAGTTAGCTTGTGGAAAGCGGCAGAAAAGTCTGAGGTCCTACAGAGAGCAGAGTAAACGCCATTGTTCCTTCTCGGGCCCCGCCCCCACATACAGCGTCACAACCCAGGGACTGGGGTGCCCCGCCCTGGTGAACTCCTAAGGCCCCGCCCCTCACTACAGGAGCTCAACAAGACCAAAAAAAACCAGCAAAAAAGATGGCTCAAACAGAAGAAGAATTGAAAGCCCCAGAACCCATCCTTTTAAGCAAACAAGAGATAGCCAACCTATCAGATGCACAGTTCAAAGCATTGGTGATCAGGATACTCACAGAACTGGTTGATTTTGATCACAAACTAGATGAAAAAATGAAGGCTACAATAAGTTTAATGAAGAAAAATGCACAGGGAACCAATAGTGATGGAATGAAAGATGGATCTCACATCATGGAGTGGACCAGAAGGAAGAAAAAAACAGACAACCAGAAAAGAATGAAGAAAAAACAATTTAAAAAAATGAGGAGAGGCTTAGGAACCTCCGGGACATCTTTAAACGTTCCAACATCCGAATTATAGGGGTA
>CM052551.1:16397797-16523765 GCA_028533065.1 Trachops cirrhosus | reverse complement strand
AAGGAGAAGAGGAAAAACAACAAGTGGAAAAGATATTTGAACAAATAATAAAGGAGAACTTCCCCAATCTGGCAAAGGAAATAGACTTACAGGAAGTCCAGGAAGCTCAGAGAGTCCCAAAGAAGTTGGACCCAAGGAGGAACACACCAAGGAACATCATAATTACATTAGCCAAGGGAAAAATGAAGGAGAGAATCCTAGAAGCAGCAAGAGATAAGGGGATAGTAACATACAAAGGAGTTCCCATCAGACTGTCAGCTGATTTCTCAAAAGAGACCTTGCAGGCAAGAAGGGGCTGGAAAGAAGTATTCCAAGTCATGAAAGGCAAGGACCTCCATCCCGGATTGCTCTATCCAGCAAAGCTTTCATTTAGAATGGAAGGGCAGAGAAAGTGCTTCTCAGATAAGGTCAAGTTAAAGGAGTTCATCATCACCAAGCCCTTACTGTATGAAATGTTAAAGGGACTTATCTAAGAAAAAGAAGATAAAAAACATGTGTAGTAAAATGACAGCAAACTCACAATTATTAACAACCACACCTGAAACAAAAACAAGAAGAAACTAAGCAAACAACTAGATAGAAACAGAACCACAGAAATGGAGGGTTAGCAACACAGGAGTGGGAGAGGGAGAGTGGGGAGAAAGGTACAAAGAATGGGTAGCACAGATGGTGGGTAGAAAATAGACAGGGGGAGGGCAAGAATAGCATGGGAAATGTAGAAGCTAAAGAACTTATGACACATGGACATGAACTAAAGGGGGGAATGTGGGTGAGAGAGGGTGTTCAGGGTGGGGGGGAATGAAGGGGGATAATAGGACAACTGTAATAGCATAATCAATAAAATATATTTTTAAAAAAAGTCCACATCTTTACAACGTAAACAAAGAGCTACTGCTATTCTGCCCTCCAATATTAGTTGACTAAAGGTCAATTTCTTTGTCTTGGAGTGGGAATAGCATTAATGCTCTGTTCAAAGCCTTTAGTGCAAAGGTTCTTGGTCCCCTTAGTATCTCAATAAAATTTTCACCACACCCCCAAGCCAAAAAGGAAACAAAGCAAAACAACCAAAGTAATTAGATCTATACAATTTAATAGCATTAGTTTGTGCGATGCCTGAGAGGTGGCATTATTCCCTTGAAAACTTAAAAAATCCAGGCAATGTCCCAGTGAGTTAACTAGCTACAGCCAAGTGCCTGGTTTTAATGGGTAAAGTGCTTAACTTGATTCTAAGTGGTCTCTAATATTGTTTTTTAATTATTTTTGTCTTCCCAAAACCACAAAGGGGAGAAGGAATTGTAAGAAAAGAAAAAGATCTAAGGGATAAACTTAAATTTTCTTAGTTTCCTATTTAATTTACGTATGTTAAAGACAATGCTAGTCATAAAATGAATGAATAAGAAACCAAATCCATATCACAGTCAGTCTTTGAGCCAGGGCTACACAACACAGACCTCTTGTATTTTCCAGTCTAAGTCCAGTGAGAAAGATAACACTTTAAACTTTTTCCCCTACCTACTTAATTTTAGGCATTGTTCTTTGCTGTATAACTTCCTGAGAGCCAACAGATGATTAATGCATAAATATCAACCACCCAACAGAACAGACTGTGGATGATCTCTACAGGCAGTTTTCAAGGATCTTCTTACAGTTCTGACCAGCTGCAAGCAAAGTCTCCATACATATGCTGATCAATTTGTAGGAAATGTTCCTTCAAAATTAAACAGAGCTATCCGAATACAAGTTGTGGTTTTCAACATCCTGTCTGTGGACATTAAAAACTTAGTCTTTTCTATCAAGTATTTATAATATCTTAAGAGACTGAGTCCACGTTTAATTCCATGAAACAATGATTTTTAATAAAAATATTGAAAGTTTCTTCCATCTGACCAAAGTCAAATTATGTTATTCCTCCCATAACAGAGTGGAAAGACAGATCTGAAAGAACAACCAATGTAAATTAAAAGGTTCAAAATGGAAAAAAACTTCAATTAAGACAATATTTTTCAAGTTTTTTATGACAAATAAGAGAGAATTAACCAACAAGTCTAATATCTCTGCTGACTAAGCATATTTTATAGCCTTACATCCAAAACATCTCTGAAAGACACAGAAACCAAGTTTCTCAGTTGGTCCTCAATTCTGACCTAGACATTTATCTCACAATGTGATCATTCCTTTCATTTCAGCATCTTTATCTCAGAGACCAAAAACTTAACTCCATTGAAAAGATGGGCCATGCCACAATAAATAACCTAAACACATCAAACTTTAAAAATGAAAAATGCAAATTTAGCATCCTTCTTGTAGTTTTCATTATCAAAAAATCTTCATTAATGTGATTAAGATGCTGTGTTTAATATCTCCACCAACATGCTCAAGAAACACCATCATTCTCTGTTGTCTTTCAAGTGATTTATGGCATGTAGTCACTTTCAACTATTTCTGACCAAATACAGGAATTACTATATGTATAGGCAGCACTAAAATGTACAGATCTTCCCAAACTACCATTCTACTCATGTTTAATCTCCTTCTACACCAAACCTTTAACTTAATTTCTCTCTCCCCTTCCCTCCCTTCTTCTCTTCCACTCACTCTCTCTCTTTCTCTCTCTCACACACACACCCCTGGCATTTTTTTCTTATTATTTTGCTATGAAGGATAATAAATGTACTCATAGACTTGAATACTCCACATACTGAAAAACATTATATTGAAATTCAACCCTTACTCGATTTAGGGATATTTTCATTTCTTCTGAGAAATTGCTAGGTGAAAATGTGAATTTCAGAATTTAAAGGCCAGCACATGAGGAACACAGTGCTGCACCAAGAGAAAAATTTGGATGAACAGTAAATTTAAGAGTCACAATTTAACCAATGGAAAACTTTCATCATATTACAACTATGAGTCTCTAAATCAAGATGGTAATGATTCCTTTTTTCTATTTTTAAAATGAAATATAAAATTTAATTAAATACAAAAATAGACATGAATCCATCATCCAAATTCAAAAATTATCAACTCACACATGGACAACAGTGTGGTGTTTGCTGGGAGGAAGGAGTATAAGGGGACTAAAAGGTAATGTAAAAAAAATACAATAAAAATTAAATAAAATTTTAAAAATCTTTAAAAAAATTATCAACTCAACACTGATCTTGTTTCATCTATATTACCTCTCCTTCATATTATTTTGAAGCTAATCCCTAATATCATGTTCATAAATATTCTGGTATGTAGCTCTGAAAAATAAGGATTTGAACAGATCATACACCCAAAAAAATCGTAAGACTATTACATGCCTAAAAAACTGATACTGTCTTAATATCAAATATCTAGTCAGCATTCAAATTTCAAATTCTCTCAAATACCAACTTTTAAAAGTTTACTTGAATTAGGAACCAAATAAGGTCCATATATTATTTTTATTTGATAAGTTTCTTAAGTCTATTAATTGATAGACAGACATTTCTTCATCTCCGCCCCCCCACCCCGCCACCCTGGAATTTGTTTCTTGAAGAACCAGGTCACCTCCTGTAGTTTCTACAGTTTGGATGTTGTGTGGGTTTTGGGGTGGTTTTTTTTTTAAAGCTTTTATTCACTTTCAGAAAGAGGGGAAGGGAGGGAGAAAAACATCAATGTGTGGCGCCCCTCCCGCATGCCCTCCACCAGGACTGCCCACTACCCAGGCACGTGCCCCAACCAGAAATCAGCCCTGGCGACTCCCCCTTCTGGCACTCAGTCCACTGAGCCACACCAGCCAGGGCAACAGTCTGGATATTGTTGATTACATACACATGGTATGAATAGATACAGGTTGAACCACACCCCAAAGGCCCCACCAAGTCTACTCTTAAGTGTGGTGTTTTCTTACATCAGGAGCTATGTTCAATGTCTGGATGCAGTCATTCTAAATCTCATTCCTTCTTCATTTCTTAACTGGAATGCTTCTATTAAAAATATATGTATATCTACTATTTGGTCACCCAGTGATACAGTTCATATAGTAAGTCTTAATTCTTCAATCTTTCTTGATTCTTTCCCTTTATTTACCAGTTTTCAAAATGCACTAGCATTTCCCCAAAGTGACCAATAAACCTGTTCTTAAACTACTGTTATGACATCACAGGTTTACACAGTTATCTTTATTGATAACCCAAGTGTCCTATTTTGGCCTGTGAGAGCTTCATCAGTTGGCTCCCAAGGTCTAACACAACCCTTTGTAGTGTTCCATAAAATCCCTGCTGACAGAAAAGATGCTCCAGGCTCACCTCATACATTCCCCAGACCTAGAATCAGCCACTTTTCCAGGGAACCCTAATTCCTTTTGGAGAGGAATGATATTCCAAGGCCACAATCTAGATTCTAGGGGCCTTTCTGTTCATTTTAAATATGAAATTATGTCCATATCAACCCCCAACTACTAGTCAGCTATCTTCAATTTCACTCCTGTCATTCGGGGGAAAAAAACTTCCATGTCCACAAGTAATATTTGTCTTAGAAACTGTAAACAAAATTATATTTTCTCCTGAAATTCTTGAGATGTTTCAGTCTTGTAACTTAGATTTAAAAATTCTCATTACTTCTGCTTATATACTATCCCAACTGTTTGTATTCTCTTTCCCTTCCTGTAACAGGATGATGTGATCATTTTCATGATTGGCAGAATTTACATATAGTTTAAAATTTTTAAGGACAATCAAAGGTTAACAAAGAGGACTCAATTAGTTTAATCAAGTCCTTTAGCAAGTAACTGTCCTTTCCTGAAAGCCAAAAGACTCATCATATAGGCAGATATTCTCAAAGTACCAAACAAATTTCTCAGCTACTCCTCATAAAAACTCTACATATAGCACATAGCTAATAGAGTTCTTTTCCAAGGAAATTAAGGGCAGGCAAATATAAAAAACAGAAGACCTAGACCTTGACTTACAAATGAAAAGCTCACTTCTATCCTTAATAAAATTTCCAATAGAGCTAAAAACTTTCACCAGATTCCCTGTGTTCTCCACCAGTCACAGCCCAAGCTGTGCAGCACATCTGCTAAAGGGACTGGGTTTCACAGCTGTACACAGGTTATGTAACACGAAACCAAGTGCACAGAGGGACATCATGAAGGCTTCATGCATGCCAGTGGATTTTATCCAACTCAGTGATACTGAAACATAATTTGCCCCCAGGAGACACTCGGCAATGTCTGAGACACTTTACACAATCATAACTAGGGGTGGAGGTGGGAAGGGATGCTAGTGGCATTCATGTGGCCAGGGTACTATTCAACACCAATACAAAGCAAAGGCCAGCTGAGGACTCATGTGGCCCAAAATGTCAATAGTGCCAAGATTGAGAAACCCTAATAAAATTGAATTCCATGTTCTGAAAAAAAAGGAAAATTTTTTAAAAAAAACTATCCTACATTTATCCTCTCTGCAACAGAAAAGATAATCATAACAAGTTCCTGTAAGTTATTCAAATGGTTACATCTTATATAGTAAGAACACTTATAAAACTCATATACACTTAGCTTATTTCATCCTATAATTATCTACCAAAAAAACTTGATTTTATCTTTATACTTGTGCCCCAAGTAGTTAATTTCTCCTCATAAAACTCAATCAATTATGATGTTAACCCTCTAAAATCATGGTTACTATTAGTTTTTTGCTATCTGTATTTGTTATTAGCAGTATTGACTAGTGAACAATTTTTGTGAAAATAATTTACCAAAGACCTCTTATCTAATCACCATTCCCAAAATTACTGGTTGCTTCTGTTAAATATATCAGCTCTTCTTGCCTCTTCAGCTTCTGAATCATTTTCTCAGAGGGCAGTGAACCAAAATCGTGCTGCAATCCTATTTCTGTGTTCTTTCTCTAAGTCTTTTATTGTTATGCTTAAACTTAAAGTTACAGAAGTAACTCTGTATCTCAAAAGCCAACAGGTATTTCAGTAATAAATTTAAATAGAAAAATGTTAGCCAACAATCCAAACTCTACCTTTCATTAGCTATTTGGTCTGTGACTTGCTCTTTCGTTTAAAAGAAAAAGCCACGGACAATGTTTACCCTAAATCAAAGCAAGCATTTAAATTTAACTTCTAGTATATAGAAAATACAGTAATAGAGGAATAACTAGCACCACAAGGAAACAAAGAGATAAATCCAAAAGGTGAAACCTTCTATAAGGAAATAATCAAATGAAGAATATGAAATATTATATATAAAACATGGTCTTCTTAAAAATGTCAATGTCACACAGAGTTGCAAGACCAAAGTAGACTGAAAAAACCTAAAGAGACTAACAAAATGTAACATGTGAACTTTTATTGGATTCTGGTTCATAAAAAAGCAGTAACGTTTTGGGACAATTGGAACACCTCAATACAGAGTACGAGCATGCCTCATTTTATTGTGCTTCACAGATACTGCGTTTTCTACAAAAAGGCTTATGGCAATCCTGTGTTGAACAAGCCTATTGGTGCCATTTTTCCAACAGTCTGGGGTGATAGCATTTTTCAGCAATGAAGTATTTTCTAATATATTTTATTGACTGTGCTATTACAGTTGTCTCATTTTCCCTTCTCAGGGGAAAAATTTATTCCCCTCAGCCCTGCACAATCCCTCCCACCCAAATTCCCCTCCTTTAGTTCATGTCCATGAGTCGTACATTAAGTTCTTTTACTTTTACATTTCCTACATTATTCTTACCCTCCCCTTGTCTATTTTCTACCTACCATATACGCTACTTAGTCTCTGTACCTTTTCCCTCTCTCCCCCCATCCTACTCCCTCAGTTATAACCCTCCACGTGATCTCCATTTCTGTGGTTCTGTTCCTGTTCTAGTTGTTTGCTTAGTTTTCTTTTTTTAGGTTTGGTTGTTAATAGCTGTGAGCTTGTTGTCATTTTACTGTTCACATTTTTTATCTTCTTTTTCTTAGATAAGTCCCTTTAACATTTCATACAGTAAGGGATTGGTGATGATGAACTCCTTTAACTTGACCTTATCTGAGAAGCACTTTCTCTGCCCTTCCATTCTAAATGAAAGCTTTGCTGGATAGAGCAATCTGGGATGGAGGTCCTTGCCTTTCATGACTTGGACTACTTCTTTCCAGTCCCTTCTTGCCTGCAAGGTCTCTTTTGAGAAATCAGCTAACAGTCGGATGGGCACTCTTTTGTAGGTAACTCTCTCATTTTGTCTTGCTGCTTCTAAGATTCTCTCCTTATTTTTAATCTTGGGTAATGTAATGATGATGTGCCTTGGTGTGTTCCTCCTAGCGTCCAACTTCTTTGGGACTCTCTGAGCTTCCTGGACTTCCTGTAAGTCTATTTCCTTTGCCAGATTGGGGAAGTTCTCCTTCATTATTTGTTCAAATAAGTTTTCAATTTCTTGGTCTTCCTCTTCTCCTTCTGGCACCCCTATGATTCAGATGTTGGAAGGTTTAAAGGTGTCCTAGAGGTTCCTAAGACTCTCCTTATTTTTCTGAATTCTTGTTTTTTCATTCTGTTCTGGTTGAATGTTCCTTTCTTCCTTCTGCTCCAAACCATTGATTTCAGTCCTGGTTTCCTTTCCATCTCTGTTGGTTCCCTGTAGATTTTTCTTTGTTTCACATAATGCAACCTTCATTGCTGCCTGGGTCTTTTTTATGCTGTTGAAGTACCCAGTGAGTTCCTGGAGCATCCTGATTACCAGTGTTTTGAACTGTGCATCTGATAGGTTGGCTATCTCTTCGTTGCTTAGTTGTATTTTTTCTAGAGCTTTGATCTGTTCTTTCATCTGGACCATTTTTTTTTCTTGGTCTCCCTGCATTTGTTAGGTAGTAAGGGGCAGAGCCTCAGGTGTTCACCAGGGCGGGGCAATCCACGACACTGCATGTGGGGGAGGGGTCCGAGAAGGAACAGTGCTACTTGCCCCACTCTCCGCCAGTTCCCAGTCACTTCCCCTGCTACCCACAAGCAAATTGGGCCCTTCTGGTGCTGATTTCCAGATGGGTGTGTTTGTGTATGTTCTAGGACCCTGTGGGTCTCTCCAACAAACTCACCTGTGAGGCTGGGAGTTTCTCCAGCCATCCCAACCCCCACAGGTTTTTTCAGTCAGAGGCCTTGAGGCTTCATTTCCCTGCACTGGAACCCTGGGTTGTGCATTCTATCTCATGCCCCAGTTGTTCCTCCAGGTTTATCTGCACACAAATGTGCAGCCTGCAAGCCACCTCCTCGTCTGGTCCTCCAGCCACTGCCCTGCCACGAGTCCTCTCCACCTGGCTGCCTGTCTCTGCCCCTCGTATCAATTTCGATGAATATTTCTTCAACTCCTTGGTTATCATACTTCCACACAATTCGACTTTCTGTCAGTTCTGGTTGATTTTGGGTTTTAAATTTGTTTTTATCCTTTTGGTTGTGCAAGGAGGCACAGTGTGTCTACCTACACCTCCATCTTGGCCAGAAGTGCAATAAAGTATTTTCAATTAAGGTACACGTATTTTTAGACTTAACGCTATTGTACACTTTATAACAGACTGCAGTATAGTATAAACTTTTATATGTACTGGAAAACAAAAATACTCATATGACTCGCTTTATTATGATAGGCTGGAACCAAACCTGCATGCAATATCTCCAAGGTATGCTGCAGTTACTCAATGACACGTGGGAATTATTTTGAATTTTCTTAGAAAAGTAATGGTATTAGAATTATGTAGCAGAATGTATTTATTCTTAGCAAATGCATGAAATATTTAGTGGAAGTGTTATGACTGTGACTTTCAACTGCCTCAGCAAATGTATAGATATTTTGGCATTTTCTTTTTTTTTAAGACTTCATTCATTTACTTTTAGAGAAAGGGAAAGGGAGAAAGAGAGGGAGAGAAACATCAATGTGTGTTTGCCTCTCACATGCCCCCTACTTGGGACCAGGCCCATAACACAGGTATTTGCCCTGACTGGGAATTGAACTGGCAACCCTTTGCTTTGTAGTCCTGTGCTCAATCCATTAAGCTACACCAGCCAGGGCGTGGCATTTTCTTATAGACATCAAATATGCCAACACCTTTAAAACTGTTATGTCTAGGTGGTGTACGTACTCCTGGTAGTGTTTTTTCACCTTTTTTACATGCATAAAATTTTATTAATAAAAAGCAGAGAGATCAGATGAAAAAGGTCTATGAATCTCATGTGTAACAAGGTGACTATAGTTGATAACACTATTATATAACTGAAATTTGCTAAGGGAGAACTTAAATGTTCGCATACACACAAAGATGAATATGTAAGGTGATAGATATGTTAATTAACTTATGGGGGGAACCTTTTCACAATGTATACATATACAAGACCACCATGATATATATTTCAAATATCTTAATATTTTATATGTTAACTGTACTTCTGAAATTGAGGGGGGAAAAGCTTGGAAAAAGATTACTTACCCGTATTTTGGTTGATATTTTATACTACAATATTCTATTTTTTTTTTTTTTTGCTACTCACTAAATCAAACTGGTAGCCTTGTTGGTTGAATTTTCTGTTCACTTGTTCTTAGTTCTAGGAGCAATTTTCATACTGCTTGTAAATACATATTTCTTAAGATGTAGCATAATAATTAGAAAAAAGAAATTAATCTAAGTGGGGGTTAGATGTGCTATAAGATGAGATGAATATTGCCATGTTCCATTAATCCAATCCATTATTCGACATCTTGGTAACCAGTAACCGATATGGTTTTTGTACTTTATAGCAATAATTTTACTAGTAACATGATTTTTGTGCACTCAGTAGGTTTTACTCAATGCTGCACCTCACATAGAACTATTAGCAAGTCCCACAGCCTCTTAATTGTCATTGACCTTTCCATCCATAATATGGGTGTACCAGGTATATACCTTTCTAGGTAGGAGTGGATTATATTGTAAAGGCTGGCATGTGATAGTCTATTCTATACTCAAGTCCTATATAATCAGCTAACCAGTAAAAGCCTATTTTTGAAAAGGCAAGATACAAAGAACCTCTTTATAAACAATCTGTTACTTAAAAGTGGCAAAAAGAATCCTGCAGATACACCAGGCAGTCTACTGTTGAGGTATGAGTGGGCAGCAAATGTTTACCTATCTTCATCTCAAGTAAGATTAGGAAAACATCTGTTTTCTACCAAAGCTCCCCAGACAGACTTAGCTCTTGAATTTTTGAATTCCTTTAAATGCCCAGTTTTCATAACTATAAAGTCAATTCCAGGGATAAAAATTCAGAATTTAACACTTTCAATTTACTGCTAGTACATTCCAGCTCATAAATCAATAAAAAAAATTGGAACAGAAAAAAATGTTATTATGTTTTATTGATTATGCTATTACAGTTATTCCAATTTTTCCCTCTTAGCCCCGCTCCACCCAGCACCCCCACTCCCTGAGGTAATCCATACACCACTGTTCATGGGTCATGTGTAGAAGTTCTTTAGCTACTCCATTCCCTATACAGTACTTTACATGCCCATGGCTATTCTGTGCTACCTATTTGTACTTCTTAATCCCCTCACCTCTTCATCCATTCCCCTACATGCCCTTTCCATTTGGCAACCATCAAAACACTCTCTGTATCATGATTCTGTCTCTGTTCTTCTTCAAATATATATATATTATATATTTTATATATAAACATATATATTTTATATATATCTTATATATATATTTTATATATAATATATATATTATTTTTTTTTTAGAGAGCAGCAAGAAGGGAGAGAGGGAGAGGAACATTAATGTGTGATTGCCTCTTGAGTGCCCCCTACTAGAGATCTGGTCTGCAACCCAGGCGTGTGTCCTGACTGGAAATACAACCCGCAACCCTTTGGTTCACAGGCCAGTGCTCAATCCACTGAGCTACACCAGCCAAGGCTATCTCTGTTCTTCTTGTTTGCTTAGTTTGTTTTTTAGATTCAACTGTTGATAGACATGTATTTATTGCTATTTTACTGTTCATAGTTTTGATCTTTTTCTCAACTAGGTCCATGTAATATTTCATATGCTAATGGTTTGGTGATGACAAACTCCTTTAGTTTTTTCTTGTCTTGGAAGCTCTTTATCTGCCCTTCCATTCTAAATGATAGCTTTGCTGGATAGAACAATCTTGGCTGTAGGTCTCTGCTTTTCATGACTCTTAATATTTCTTGCCAATCCCTTCCAGCCTGCAAAGTTTCTTTTGAGAAATCAGCTGACAGTCTTATGGGAACTCCCTGTAGGTAACTGTTTTTTTCCTCTTGCTGCTTTTAAGATTCTATCTTTAACCTTTGGTATTTTAATTATGATGTGTCTTGAAGTGGGCCTCTTTGCATCCATTTGTTTAGGATTCTCTGTGCTTCCTGGACTTGCATGTCTATTTCCTTCACCAAACTAGAGAAGTTTTCTTTCAGTATTTTTTCAAACAGATTTCCAATTTCTTGCTCTATCTCTTCTTCTTCTGGGACCCCTATAATGCAAATGTTGAAATGCTTGATGTTGTCCCAGAGGCTGTTTCTACTATCCTCATTTTTTTGGATTCCTTTTTCTTTTTGTTTTTCTAATTGGTTGTTTTCTTAATGTTCCAAATCATTGATTTGATTCTTGGCTTCATCCACTCTATCGTTGTTTCCCTGTAAAGTGTTCTTTATGTCAATTAGTGACCTTCATTTCTGACTGGATCTTTTTTATGCTGTTGAAGTCCTCACTAAGTTCCTTGAGCATCCTTATAACCAGTGTTCTGAACCCTGCATCTGACAAATTGTTTATCTCCCTTTTTCTGGGTTTTGATCTGTTTGGGCCATGTCTGATTCATTTGGGCCACGCTTCTGTCTCCTCATTTTGGCAGCCTCCCTGTGTTTATTTGTATGTATTAGGTAGAGCTGCTATGACTCCCTGTTACGGTAACATGGCCTAATGTAGTAGGTGTGCTATAGGATCCAGTGGCACAGCCTTCCCTATCACCCAAGCCAGGTACTCAAGGTGTGCCCTTTGTGTGGGCTGAGTACACCCTCCTCTTACAGTTGAGACTTCATTACTGATGACACATCAATGGTAGGGATTTACCCAAGCAGTTAGCTGAAAGAACTGGCAGTGACCGCTGACCACCAACCTCCACCCTCCATGAAGGATCAGCTGTGCAGGAACTGGGTGGTGGTGCACTGATGTGGTCGGAGCTGTGCACTGGGTGTGCAAGCCCTTGGGTCTCTCAGGTGGTACAGGACAAGATCAGCCCCCACCTGTGTTTTGCCCGGGGCCACCCTGCCTGGGCTATAAAGCAATCTAAGATGGCTGTTACTTGTGCTGGGCTTGGAGATTCCCAGGCAAAGCCATGCTGTGAATCTAGGCTGGCTGCTGCTAGCACCAGGACTGGGACCACCTGGCTAGAGGCATGGAGCTGCAGTCTCACTGATGCTGGCTACTGCTTGTTTGAGAGGATTTAGAAAGTTGTGAAGCATGAGCCAAGACCAGTCATTCATGTTAACAGCTTGGGTGGGCCCATAAATTGGGTGCTACAGTGTCTCATGGAATCGCCAGGGTGGGGCAAACAGTGTTAATGAGGTTGACGGAGTCTCAGATATGGAATCAGCCTGCCAGCTCTGTGGCTTGTAGAAGGAAGGCTCAGAAAAGAGACAATGCCCTCTGCCCACCTTTCTGTCTAGAAGAAAGCTGTCCCCCAGCTCTTACCTTGATGCCAGACACTTCAGTTCTTCCCTGTATGCCACCGTTGCATTTCAAGCTGCTACCCTGGTGCTGGAACTCAGAGGGAGTAAGACTGGGTAAGTCTGTGTGTGAGTTCTTTAAGCGCAACTGCTTGGGACTTCAACAGTTTCTTCCACCAATTCAGCCCCTGCTGATTTTTACAGCCAGAAGTTTTGGGGACATATCTTCCTGGCACTCGAACCCTGAGTTGAGGGGCCTGATCTGGGGCTGAAGCTCCTCACTCCTAAGAAATCCCTCCCGAATTTTTATCCACCACATGTGGATGTGGTACCAGCCCTTTCCGAGTCTCCTCCCCTCCTATCAGTCTGAATGGATGTGGTTTCTTTAATTCCGTAGTTGTCAGAACTCCATTCAACTTGATTTGAGTGATAGCTGTTATATAATATAGTTGTAATTTTGATATGGTTGTGTGAGGAGGTGGGTGAGCTGTGTTTACTTATGCTGCCATCTTTTCTGGAAGAACAGAAAAATGTTTTAAAAACAAAAATTTTGCCCAGATTACTGTAGCTCAGTGGATTGGGCAACATCCTGCAAACCAAAAGGCAGTCAGTTTGATTCCTGGCCAGGGCACATGCCTGGTTTGCAGGCCAGGTCCCCTATTAGGGGGATGCAAGAGGCAACTGATCAATGTTTCTCTGCCTCTCTCCCTCCCTTTTCCTCTCTCTAAAAAATGAATAATATCTTTTTTCTTGATTTTTTTAAAAGATTTTATTTTATTTTTAGAGAGGGGGGGAAGGGAGGGAGAAAGAGAGGGAGAGAAACATCCATGTGTGGTTGCTTCTCACGTACCCCCTACTGGGGACCTGGCCTGCAACTCAGGCATGTGCCCTGACTGGGACATGGTCCGGAGATCCTTTGGTTCACAGGCCAGCACTCAGTCCGCCCAGCCACACCAGCCAGGACTAAAATCTTTTTTTAAAAAATTGTAAGAATACCTGTCACCCTAGCTGGTATCGCTCAGTGGATTGAGTGCGGGCCTGAGAACCAAAGGGTAGCTGTTTCCATTCCTAATCAGGGCACATACCTCGGCCACGGACTAGGTCCCCCAGTTGGGGGCGCGTGAGAGGCAAACACACATTGATGTTTCTCTCCTTCTCTTTCTCCCTCACTTCCCTTCTGTCTAAAAATAAATAAATAAAAATCTTAATAATATTCCTCTCTTGCAGTGAGAAATAAATAATAATGCTCAAAACAATTGGCATTTGTTTTCATGTTACTTCAATTTTCCCCTTCAATAAGAATTAGTTCTAGAAAACCTACAGGACTAAATCCTTAATATGGCTATAAAAGAAATTATTGTTAAACCTATAACAAGCTTTATTTATCCAATCTGTTGTCTACCCCATATTGTCCTTCACAGGATGTTACATATAGTATCCACAACGAGTTCTTAAATAGTCTTAATAATCTGTTCAATATTTCCAAACACAAAATGCTTTCCAGTTCTGTGGCAACAAATTTTCTATCAAGCAGCACCCAACTATTAGTTATGTGCTATTTACTAAAACAACTAAAGTAAGTAAATAAGTTCCCTATTTTTAAGAGGCTTAAAAAATAAAAAAATAAATAAAGGGTTTAATATTCAGGAGTCACTCTCCCAAGAAAAGCTATTCTTCATTGACAGTTATATGTGATCTAAATTCCATTTCTACTCCCTCGGCTGCATTTAACTCTCCTAAATACTAGCAATATATTAGTCTGTATTTTCCTTTTCTTCTCCTCCCCACAGTTACATATGAAAATGTTTTTGTGGCTATGGCATAATATCACAAACCAGAATGCCAAAGAATCTATCAAAGTTTTACCATATTAATATTACAAAGGCACCAACCAGCTCTAGGGTTTGTAATTTAAATCAGAGAACTTCACCTTCAACAAAAGAACATACATGGAGAAAAAATACTCAAACATTATCTGGAAATATAGTTTACTTTATTGTGATAGAGCCAGGCATTATTATGCACTTGGCATTCATTATTTCAATGAATTTTCCCAATTTTTTGTCCTAAGTACTACATTTTACAGATGAGGTCAAAACCAAGGTTCAGAGAGATTAAGTAACTTGCCCAAAGTTACAGTTAGTAAATATCCCAACCGGGATTCAAACCAAGGTTGGCTCTAGAATTCTTCCCCAAGTCACTGCCTCTTCTATTATTAACTGCAACTAGAATTTGTAATGTCTCCAGATATTCCTAAATAGAGGCAAATCTGGATGATCTCAGGAGCAGAAGCACAGGACAGACACAGTGATTCTCAGAGTTTTGGTCTCAGGACCCCTTCACACTCTTCAAATTATCGAGGACCCTAAAGAGTTCTTGTTAATGTGGATTGTATCTTTTTATATGTACCATATCAGAAATTAAACAAAAAAATTAAAAAACTTCTCAATGCCTTTTTTTAAAAAAACATTATATGTTAACATAATGTTTTCTACTAAAATTACTATTTTTTCCCAAAATGGTGAGAAGAGTAACACTGTTTGGCATTTTTGCAAACCTTTTATGTCTAGTTTAATAGAAAGCAGATGGATTCTCATACCTGATTCTCCATTCAGTCTGTTGCTA
The DNA here is from genome assembly GCA_028533065.1 of Trachops cirrhosus. NCBI lineage: Eukaryota > Metazoa > Chordata > Mammalia > Chiroptera > Phyllostomidae > Trachops > Trachops cirrhosus. Next base: position 16,508,493 of record CM052551.1, on the reverse strand, counting down.
TGTGTTGTTTTGGTTAAATATATAATAAATATCTGGCCTCACAAAGTTGGTAGAAAAAAGAAATATTCCAAAAACCTTTACAGGTAGTTGTGTATACTGTTACAATACTAAAATTCAAAAATGGTAGTTTCTTAAAGGATAACTGTATCATGGAATCTGAAATCCAATTAGTGAACTTACTGTATTTGGCTATATTAAAATCCATTGGTATATCTTGCATTTTGAGAGAATTTTTACCCATGGTGATTTTGAAACATCATGCACTGGTCATTTGGAAAATACGCACATACTTACTTATGCCCATCTTCCAAACACTGACACAGTTCTTTATACAATATAAAAAAATTAGTCAATAACATTGATATAAGAAAAGTCTTTTAAATACTAGAAAAGTCAAACCTAAGATGTCAACTTTTTAACAATTCTAATTTCATTCTCAGTTTTTTATCATTGGTAACAGATACTGGTAACATTGGTAACATGTTTTCCTGGACAAGCTTACTTCACTCAGGAAAACACCCACCAAATACTTAAGTGTAAAAAACTGTAGTCTGCCCATCATTCTTTCAAGTAAAAATTCTGTTCCATAAAACAAACAATGCTATTCCACAACTCAATTTCACAAGTACTTTTCCTTATGACAGCAATCATAAGGGTGCTTTATAATACTTCCCATTTGGTCACAGACACTTAAAAATTAAAAAGACATGAACTCAAGATCTGAGATTTAATAAAAGTAATCATTTTCTGCTTCATCAAGGACATCCTCAAGTAAGTAGAGTTTCACACGGCATCTTTGCTTTTGCTTTGTGCTAAGACACTACCAGTAGTTTTACCCATCCTTGCTTTTGGAGCATGAGTACAAACGTCCGTGGAGAAGATAAATAGCATCTTAGTGTCATTCTGGAAACAATTATAACTTCCTGGCTCTCCTCAACTGTCTGAGGAGATCCCCAGGTATCAGTGGATCACACTTTGAGATCTACTTCCCTAGATTATACCACTGGCTCAAGGTGGGGGTGGAAACACTAACAAAACCCTGTTCTTCCCAAGAGCCTTCATTTGTTAGTTCATTTAGTTTGGGATATACCACCTATATAGGAAAGGAGCAGGCAACCAAGGACATTAGATTGCAATTTTAATACTGTTTTAAGATTCTATATTGAGCAACCTTCATGCTACAATCAATAATTGTCAGTGTGGTAGTTAATTCAATCAGTCTCAACTAAAGGACAACGGATTAAGAATGTAGAAATGACACCTCCCTTGCCATTCCACCCAACAGACTTAGGGATGAGCCCCCCCTGCTCAAAATGCACTTTCAGCAACCTCCAAGGTACTTTTTATGCACTCCAAAGTTAAACACGATTGTGCTAAGAGGCTTGAATTTAGAGTTCAACCCCCAGTCCCAAGAGCAATGGGGGTCTACAAATTCAATGTTCTTTACCAAGGAAGCAGCCCTTCCTTGCTCCTTCCTTTCTCATTCAGTTAGTCTGAGACACATCTCCAAAATAGCCATATGTGGGGCTTGAGCTGCGGTGGGAAGTGTCTAAATAAGAGTGCAGAGGGCTGTTCTGAGATAGTACAACTGTACCTCAATTTCCAACTCAAAAATGAGATGGAGCTCAATGATTTACATGGTTCTTTTCAACTCCACCATTCTTAAAATGTTAAAGAATTTTACTTTTGAGATAAATATCAATTTGTTATTCAATTTATTTATGCATTCGTTGGCTAGTTAGTTTTTAAAAGATTTTATTTACTTGGTTTTAAGAGAGATGGGAAGAGAAGGAGAAAGGGAGAAAAACGGCACAGCCCCTACTGGGGACCTGGCCTACAACCCAGGCATGTGCCCTGCCTGACTGGGGATTGAACTGGCGACCCTTCAGTTCCCAGGTTCGCACTCATTCCAGAGCCACACCAGGTAGGGCCATTGGTTGTTTCTTAAATGCGCCCTGACCAGGGAGTTATTGGGATGATGCTCTAATCATCTGAGCTACCCAGCCAGAGCTCAACTCTATTTTTTGATCCAAGAATGTCTGGAACTAGTGAGCAGAGAAACATTCAACATTATTAACAGTATGAGGGAATCCTGTACCTGAAGGGGGTAGGAAATCAGGACAACTCGCAGAAAGGAGGGAAAGCAGGTGGGTCAACGACATCACTTCTTTTCAGAGTAAGTAGTAAGACAAAAAAATAGTCCCTGGGATAAACATGGCACCCACAGCGGCAGGATATAATCATCAGAAAATAAAGATTTTTGACTTCATCCCATTTTATAAATCACAGCGTCAACCCAAAAAAATTTAGGGCTAAGGGAGGAGACTTGATAAACTAAATGCAGAGCACTAAGACTTGGGATGTACTGTTGCACCAAGTGGGAATTACATAACACAGGGGAGAGGCTAAGCTAGCACTCATTTTCCTCCTCGCGCTCAAATACGACTGCCCCACTCTTTCCACGGGGTGAGGGAGGACAGTAGGACCGAGGACTCCCCCCACCCAGTAGGACGTCACCCCGCCGCTCCTCCCGTCCACCTCCCAGCGCAGTCGGGCCCCCTCGCCCGCCCCTCCCGCCGCGCCCCGCCGTCTCGCAGCCGCCCGCGCCCCCGCCCCTTCCCCAGTGGGCCGCCGCCCGCGCCTGCACCCGCCCACTCCTCCGAGACGCCGGGCGCCGGGCGTGCGTGTGGCCGTCGGGTGTGTGCGGGTCCGTGGGGCGCGAGTGCGCGCGCGCGCCGCGGCTGCCGCCGGGGGGCGGGGGCGCCGGCAGGCGGGTAGGCAGGGGCCTCCCGGCCCGGCCCGCCGCGCTACTCCCGCGGCTCGCACGCACTCACAGACGCGCTCGCGCACCGCACCCCACGCCAGCCGCCGCCGCGGGCCGCGCCGCCACTCGCGGGGGGCGGGGGCGCGCGCTACCACCGGGCCCCCGCCCCCACCCCTCGGATACCCGCCCCATCCCCCTCTCATTGTCTAGCCTCCGAACGCCTCGCCGAGCGAAAAGATAACGGAACCCCCGGGAGAAGGGGGTGGGGAGAGAGAAGGTTCGCTCGCTCACTCACCTCCCGTGGTCGTCGCCGCCGTTAGTCTGACCCGAGGAAGGCGCCGTCGCCTTAAAGGGACCTGCACTCGGCGCTGGGAGTAGGGGGTGGGAGCAGGGGAGGGGACGGGGGCTTGGGGGGAGACGGAGAAAAGGGAACTGTTGAAAGCTCGTCTCCCTGAGGGTGCAAGGAAACCTCCCTCGGGTTCGAGTGATTTGGGATGGATTTTTTTTTCCCGAGGGGGGCGGGGGGGCCCCGAGGGAGGGGGGGGTGGGAGGGCCAAGGAATGCGGCTCCGTGTACGGGAGCTGGCGCGGGGGAGAGAGGCACCGACTCCCCCCACCGACCCTCTCCCTCCGCGGAGGGATACAGCTCGTCACTTCCGCCCTCCCCCTTTCTTGGCCTTTCAATTGGTTGGGATGCGTGTCACGTCATAGGCTCAGCCTAACACTTGCCCGGGCTGCTTTTCTAGTCAAGTTTGTCTGGGCCTGCAAATAAATAAATAAATAAAAACATTTTAAAAAAATAAAGAATAATTATATTCAGAAACAATATCTAAATTTTGATGGGTGAGAAAAATGGGATTTCCAAAGAAAATATTCCCCAGTTCACTTGCCTGGACTTTTGAGGGAGATTTTGGGACTCTCCCCACTTTCCACTCAAAGCTTGTACCTCATCAAGAGGGGAACATCATGCCACAGGCCAGATGGTGAGGCCCAATGGCACCAACAACTGTCATTGGAACAAAGGCAGCAAAATGACACTCCTTCACAAGAGACATTCAGCCAAGTAGCTTTATGGCAGCTTTAAGTGAAGAACTTTTAAAAGCCATTTTACCCTGAAACCTTTCTGGATTCAAGAATCACACATAATTGCTTACTAGGGTGGTTAGTGTATGAAAACTGTTTTGAAATCATTGTGAGTAGACTCAGTAAAAATACTCAATTCTAAGAAGCTGTAGACTCCACATCTGTGTTTTTTGCTTCAGTCATGGCTGAATGGATTGCTCAAAAATAACGATTAGTCCATTCAAGACCATCCACGTTATTTTCCCCAAACAAAAACTAACAACCTCTTTTCCAGGAAGCTAAGATATTTTGTCCTTTATTACCTCCCAGGATGATAAAATGTTAATATTTCCCTTAGATATTTAATGATGTTGTTGCTCTTTAAGCAATACACAAATAATATTTGCTCTGGAACCAAGGGAGTTTCTGATACCCACGGTGAGACTTGTCTCAAGAGGCCGTTTCTGAGCTATGTGCAAGGGGCGAAGGACAGCACATGGGAAGCCTGGGAAGAAGATATTATGTACCCTGCCCAACCCGCCTTCTTCCTTGACTTCCTCGGCGCTAGTTGCTGATTCCTCAACAAGGGTGGACTCTCAGCTATAGCCTGGTGACCAGCTCCCTCTGTGACCCATCTCAAGCCCTAACTCCCCAGTTACAACCCTCCCAGACTGTTACTTACAAGATGAGTGTGGCCACACAATGCAATCCAGAGGAGATCATCATGCTCTCCAACTTTAATTAGTTGCCTCCCCACTAGTCCTGACTCCAAAATGTTTAGAGATAGTATTTGGAGGGTGGTGGCAAGCAGATGACTGAGGAAGGGATGGTCTGAGCTAATCCCCTTTGGGTGGTGTTTCTTTAAAAACAACAACTTAAGTTTTATATGACATTAATAAACAAAGGTATTTTCTTTAAAAAAATATATTTGCTCTATTCCAAATGCTAAATCAAAGCACTTGGTGCAAGATTGGTGAGATCCAGAATTGTAATTATTTCTTCTCTTTATATACACATTCCCTTCAAAGACTAGACTATGAGAATAGGCAGTGGAAGTATGCGATCCAAAATGTGTACTCTTATACATGGGTGACCACAAGGCCACCCATTTTCATTCCACTTTATCCCATTTTATACCAAAACCATGAGTGATTTCAAGTACTCATTCTTAGAAGAACTTCATTATTTGAATTGAGAAAAATCACTAATCCTTTAAAAAATACTGTTGAAGTCTTTCCAGATCTGATCTGGAAAAGCCTATGGTGAAATAATGGAATCATTCAGCAAAAGACAAATTCTACATGAAGCTCTAATCCTATCTTATGCTTTCCTGCAATAATTATTGTAATTTTTATCATGTTATTTGCTTCTAAAATATTCTTGTTGAACATATATTTTGCCATGCTGAAGTGCCAACTTATGCTCTCTGCCAATGAGGTCTATACCAACAGACTGTACTACATACTGTTGACCAATAACCATTAGCATTCCATACTGAAAAGGCATCCTGCATCCTTTCATTCAAAAAATATCTATTGAGTACTTGCTATATGCAAGCACTGTTCTAGATACTGGGAATACAACAGATAAAACAATCCCTAAAATCATGTAACATACACTAGCAGAGAGAAACATATACAATACACACATACATTTTTCTAATATCTATTTTTAAGATTTTATTTACTTTATTTTTTAGAGAAGGGTGAGAGAAAGAGAGGGAGAGAAATATCAAAGTGTGGTTGGTTCTCATGCGTCCCCTACAGGGAACCTGGCCTACAACCCAGGCATGTGCCCTAGACTGGGAATTGAACCGGCAACCCTTTGATTCGCAGGCAAGTGCTCAATCCACTGAGCCACACCAGCCAGGGCTCTAATATCTATTTTTAAGTAACAAATGGCTCCAAAACTTAGTGGCTTAGAACAACAACAATTTTATTATATCTCATGTTTCTGGAAGGTGATTAGGCAGGCTAAACTAAACCATTCTCACTTCAAATCTCGTGGGTTGGCTGAGACTGAAGTCATCTCAAAAGCTTCCTTAAAAGTCTAAAAGTTGATGACTGTTGGCTTGGGGCTGTTGACCAGAACAGCTGGCTGTTGACTTGTCATTGTGGCCTGGGCTTCCTCATATCATACTGGCCGAGTTCCAAGATTGCCTGCTCCAAGAGGATCAGGTAAAGGTCAAATGGCTCTTTATGACCTAGTTTCAGAGGCCACATAACATCACTCCCACCGCAATTATAGACCCACCCCAATTCAGCAAGTAGAAGAACATCTCTCAAAGAGAGTACTAGAAACATCACTTAGTAAGAAAAGTACGTGGAATGGGAAATCTTATGGCCATCTTGGAAAATATGAACTGCCGTACCTTAAATAAAAAAATATGTGTGTTTTGGTGTTTGGTGCTATGGATGGGGAAAAGATCAGGACAGGAGAATTGGGAGTTTGGTGCAGCGGTGGGGGTGAGGAAGTTATTTTATGTGGGGTGGTTGGAGGAGGCTTCATCATTAAGGTGACATTTGAGCAGATATGAAGAAAGTGAGGCCAAATTCAGGTTTTGCTCTTAGTGAAAAGGAAGTCATTGGGGGGGTTTTGAGCAGAGTGACATGACCTGGCTGACCCCTTTGAAGGGATACTCTGGCTGCCTGAAGAGAATAACTGGTAAGGGAAAGGATAGATGCAGGAAGAGGAGTTGGAAGTCCATTGCAATAAACCAGGTGAGAGATGATGGTGGCTTGGACCAGGGCGGGAGCTGGGAAGCTGCTACTTCAGTTAAATGAGTTCTTTCTGCAGTGTGTTGTTTACTTCGCTGTGACCTATTTTTCTGTAATTTAGTTTGTGCCCTGGGAAACAGTTTTCACTCACAACGGCTAGCAAAATGTGTGTGAGTAATGGTGTTATGCTTACCCCCAAAGAAATAAAGGAAGGATGTCAGGCTGAATGTTAAAATGGGAGTTTTGCAGGGACTGGAGGCACCTTAGAAGAAAGTTCAGGAAACAAGGGTAGGGATGAACAAACAATCAAAGTGGAGTAAGCTCTTTGACATTATGAAAGGTGTCCTAACTATGCCACAGTATGGGAAAATTGATCAACAGTTGAATGACTGGTAGCTGGAAGAAATCAGGGGTAGAGAGATTCTATAACTCAGGATTTGAAGAAAACTCTACCACCTTGCAAAACTGGAATAGCATCTCATACAGGACAATACAGTTAAGGTGTCCATTTCCAGAAATGTATTCCCCATGCTACAGAGGGAATGTCAATACTAATTTGGATATAATGTTGGAACATTTTGCTGTCTTCAGCTAACACAAGTTTCTAGAGTGAAGTTATAGAACTGATAGCTGTGATCTCTCTTCTATTTGAGTCATCTTGATAATGATGGAGAACCAAAGCAGCAGAATAAATAACCTGGGTGGAATCCTCAGAAATCAATTGACATGTGCCTTTATAACATATTGGAGGGATCTGAAAACCAATCCAGTCTGGTATATTGAAGAAATTGGATCCCATACTGTTGGTAAAAATCTACCCATCTTCAGCAGCCAACTTAGAAAAACTGAATCCTCTCCTTATGGATTTCTTAGAAAGAAGGTCAAAAGTTAATGGAAGTACCAAGTTGGGCATTTCACAGTTAGATAGCAGGAGAGTGTTTCTTTTCTACAATTCATGGAAACACTTATTTGCTTCCTTGGCTTATGGTTTCTGCCACGAGTTGAAAATTGGAACCACCTGTAGCTTGGAGAGTGTCAAGGCAGAAAGACAAATGATTTCAACATGTCTTCAAAGGCAGTGAGCCACGAGGGCCCCCTGCTGTCCTTTAGCTAATATACAAACCCAATCAATCACTGACTGCTCAGGTTCAGTGTGGGACTGACAGGTAGGTCCAGTTGGGGTGGAGAGCAGAGGCAGAGGTCAGAGCAGACAGAAAGCAGCTTCGTGAGAGAAAATGCCAGGTTTCCTTAAAAACCAGCATCCTGCTCCCTATAGCACACACTCAGGGTGGTCAAAACCAGGAGCTTGAAGGGAGCTACTCATTCGGGAAAATTTAAGAGCTAGAAAAACAGTGGAGAAATCTTCACCATCTGAGCACCTACCAGCTATAAGGATTGAAAGCAGATTGCCCTGAGCCTGAAAGTCAGTAGCAGTCAACATGTATGAGTGGAAAGAAGGACGCAGAAATGCCTCACTTGGCAGGGAAATCATCGTGAAATAAAGGGCAAGTGAACATCTCTGTTTGACCAATGTCAAATAAAATATGAGGAACTTGGTTGGAGAGAACATTTACACTCCTGTGTTCACTGCAGCTTTATTTACAGTAGCCAAAATCTGGAAACAGCCCAAGTGCCCATCAGTAGATGAGTGGATTAAAAAGCTGTGGTACTCTTACATAATGGAATACTACTTGGCTGTAAAAAAAAAGAAGGTAATTTTACCTTTTGTGACAGCATGGACAGATCTGGAGATTATTATGCTAAGTGAAATAAGCCAGTCAGAGAAAGACAAAAACCATACGATCTCACTTATTTGTGGAATCTAATGAACAAAATAAACTGATGAACAAAATAGAAACAGGCGTGGGACTGACTGACAGCTGTCAGAGGAGGGGGGGCTGGGGGCTGGATGAAAGAAGGTAAAGGGATTAAGCAAAAAATTATATATATATGTATAACACAGAAACATTACATATATGAAACATACAACACAGAAATATTATATATAACATACATAACACCAAAATATACTTTGTGTGTGTGTGTATATATAAAACATAATCATATATGTATACATAAAACACAGAAACAGTGTGATGATAGAGGGGAAGAGAGGTGGGGATAGGTGGAAGTGGGCAAAGTGGGGATAGATAGGGACAGAAAAAGACTTTGCTCTGGGTGATGGGTGCATGATGCAGTGTGCAGATGATATTTTGTTGAGTTGTACACTTGAAACCTCTATGGTTTTGTGACCCAATGATGCCCCAATATCTTCAATTTTAAAAAATGGGGAACTCTGGGAGCTGCTGCTAGATTTTATTTAAGAATATTATTTGTTTCCATCTTATGTTTAGAGGAGCTGAGGACTTTTCTAGGGGCTCAGAAAATTCTCAAGAGGTAAGAGATATCTAGAGGAAGTTTCAGACTGGTATCTAAAAGGGTTTCTCATTAGCTTTTAGTAAGAAGCAATTGAAAGTTTCTGTCTTTCAAATATATTTTGCAAGAAATGCAAGAGCAACAACTTCATCAATCATCAAGACTTCTCTGTGAGTTGCTGTGTGATTACATGGAAGATAATAATTTAGTTACACTTTGAATTAAATTAATGTTATTTAAGAAGCACCATTAGCAAAGCTATACTTGTCTCATCTATGTTGTTGCTACAGAGTTGAGTAGGTATAATTATAAAGTAATTGAATTGACTCCATAAAGCTTCATGGAAAAATGAATTGGATTACTTTATAGACATACTTTTTATGTGGCTTGTTCATTATAACAGATTGCAAAGTAAAATTTGATTAAAACTTCCTTTTTTTCTCTCTCTCTAGGATACATTATTTTCTAATTTAGCAGTGTTTACATTTTAATGTAGTCATGGATAATCTCCAGAACACAACTGTGGACATTAAGTTACTGATTCATTCTTTTAGAGGACATGAGGATTAATATCATTATTTGACAATGAGGAGACTGAAGTATTCTCCAGAATTAAGGTTTAAAGGTTTCTGCTGTAGGTAAGTGGTAAGATCCCTTTGGGTCTCTTCTTATTGTTACAGCAGGAGTGAGAAGTAGCAAGGAGGTCATCTCCTATGACAATCGGATTCATTTTTAATGCCTTTACTGTTTCCTGAAACATAAAGGTAATAAAATCTGAAAATATGAAAAGTGCCAAGGTTCTCCAAGGAAAATAATTTAACCTTCATTCATCCAGGAAATAATCTGCACTGCTAGGTTTGCCTGTAAACGCACTGGTGTATGCGCACCGTGAGTCAGGGGAGACTGGGTTCGCTTTCCTGAGTTCCCCGCTTCCTGGCAGCCGCTGAGCTCTGCTTCTCCTGTTCATAGATCTTCGTCATATCCTAGAAAAGTAAATGTTAAATTTTTCTGCCATGTGAACCCCTTGAAAATCTCTATGAAAGCCATGGATTATCTCCCCTAGAAAAATGAGTATTTGTACACATATACTAAATTTGCCTGTACATTCAGGCTTGAAGTTCATTTGAGTGCCTGAGCATGAACCTGAGAAAAAGAACCTCAGGACCCCCGGCTCTTTGGACAAGATGCTGTACTCCTGCCTTCCCAGAGAAATGATACAGCTCACAGTAATCATATAAACATGTATACTAAAAAAAACCTGGAGATTCCTCTCAATTTAACAAGTTACTTATTATCGTCATCATCATCATTATTAAAGTAGTAATTGTTATTACTATTATTTATTCTTATCATTATCATTACTAAAGTACCAATTGTTATTGCTATTATTATTTTTTTCAGTTTTTTAAAACATTTTTTTAAAATGTATTTTTAGAGAAGGTAGAAGGGAGGGAGAAAGTGAGGGAGAGAAACATCAATGTGTGGTTGCATCTCATGCACCCCCAACGGGGGACCTGGCCCACAACCCAGGCATGTACCCTGACTGGGAATCAAACCAGCGACCCTCTGGTCTGCAGGCTAGCACTCAATCCAGTGAGCCACACCAACTATCCAGGGCTACTATTATTATTTTATGTCTTTATCTTTGCCCAGGATGTTCTTCAATATCTAGGAAAGTCCAAAAACCTCCAAGACCAGAAAGACAGTCGGATGGCCTGGCTACCTCAGCTAGTTGAATTGGTAGCATTGGAATTAAGATTATCTCTGATTCAAGTCCTAAAAATATAGAGACCCTCCTGGGATTCCTGGTCCTACTTCACTTGATTCATTGACTGTGGCTCATTGAATATTCATGGCTCGACGCTTCCCAGCCTTCCCTGCAGCTGTGTTAGGTAAGCCTCAAGATTGAGTCCTAGAAAATAGGAACACAAGTGGCAATAGTGGGTTACTTCCTGTCCACACTTCCCATTTAGGGAGATGGTAGAACCACAAGATGGGAACGGCATAGATGGCCAAGTCACCCCAGGGAGCAGAGCTGAACTAGTTAGTGAGCTGCCCAGTATACAATGGACTTTACCAGAATAACAACAGCAAAACTTCATTATGCTAAGCCACTGAAATTCCAGGATTAGTTTGTTAATTTAGCACAGCCTAACTATGCTAATACATTGGTATAAAGATTGGATTAAAAAAAGAAATTACCACAGAACAGTTTTATGGCTAAGAATGGGAGTCAGTACGCTTAACTGGATAAAGCTTGATAGTGCCTCCAATGCAGGGTTATCGTATCAGAGAGAAAATACATCAAGTGCCTATAATGGTAGCTTGCTTATATTAATCACTCCATAAATGGTGGCTTATATTATTAGTTCTTAAGGTATCCTATCCCATAACGTAAGTATTTTATGGGACATGATAACACTCGACTATACTCATGGATGACAGGCTCCCTATTCTGATTCTTTCCCAGGTATCTCACCTTAGCATATCTCTTCTAAATGGTGTAGGTCTTGGGTTCAAGCATCTTTTATAAAATTGCTGGAAGTAATAACTTCCAAGAAATAAGTAAATTATTGCCTTTAATCAGACAAATATTTAGTAAAAGCGTGTTATTTCTTCTACATATTAATTAACAAAATAAAAGATAACATAATATTGCCCAGCACTAATTTAAGTGGTTCAGACAATTAAAGAATATGACATATAAAACAATGCTAACCGTGTGAGACAGACAGTACATTCTGGAAAGAGAAAGCTCAGCTCTGTGGAGGCTCAAGTCTTCAGTGAAAACTTCTTGAAAGGAGTATGGTTCAGATCTTGTTTTGAAGGATGTGGATAAATGAGGGAGAGGAAGGAAGGCACCCCAAGTGGGCAACAGAATGACCCAGGTACTGATCAAAATGAAATATTAGGTTCAATCATATAAAATTGCTGGGCAGGGATTGTAGGTAAAAAAAAAATTCTAATATTGGCAATTTCACATTGTTCAACCTACTAAAAGTGGCATTTGTGGATGATACCCTGGAAGTTTCAACTGTATTGGTAAGGTTTCATTTTTTATACTGAGTGGTAGGTATATAGGTTCCTTATATTGCTTCTTATCTCAGTGGTTCTTAAATATTTCATAATCATTTTAAAAAATAATTTAAAGAAAAGCATAAAGAAAAACTTAAGTCTCATCAAGTAATTTAAACAATCCCTGCCTTGGCTGGTGGGGTTCAGTGGCTTGAGTGCCAGCCTGTGAACTGAAAGGTCAGCAGTTCAATTCCCAGTCAGTGCACATGCCTTGTGGGCCAGGTCTCTGGTTAGGGGTGTAGGAGAGGCAACAGACTGGTGTTTCTCTTTCATATCTATGTTTCTCTCCCTCTCTTTTTCCCTCCCCTCCCCTCTCTCTAAAAATAAATTTAAAAATCTTTAAAAAAATAAACAATCCCTTCAAGTAACACTGATGCTTTTTAGGAAAGTAATGCTCGGTTTTCTCAGCATTCTTAGACTTTTCCCCTTTCCCCCAGCTTTTCTCCAAGTATATCAGGTGACAAGCACGGCTTAAGCAACCGTATGATGAGGGAGAGAGTCCAGAGCCCTCCAAGTGCAGGGTTCTTTGATTCCTCTAGCTTTTGGGGCAATGTACTTCACCTACCTGGCCATAGCTTGCCCTGCTGGTATTTGCAGCTGAAGTTTGTGGTCAAGAACTTGTAGGTATAACGTATGAGCTGGCCTCCCTTAGGTTGCTCAGGCCTCATAGCTCTCCTTCAAACTCCCCTCAGCTCTCTAGCTCTACAGGTCCCATTATGGTTTGTCTATGAGGACTATTTGACCTTGACCCTGGGAAGGTGGTGGGCATGGTTCACTCTGTAGTTCTCACTACTGTGACCCCTCACCCCACCAGCAAGCTCCTCAGCCAGACATTCAGGCACTGTGGCCCTCTCTGACAGCACCCCAAGAAAGTCAGATGTCAGGGTGTCCTGCCTGACTACAGTTAGCTCGTGTTTTTACCTGATGTGCTACTTCAGAGGTGGATACAGAGCATTCTGTGCCTCCTTACAGGGCCCTAACAGGAATAAGTCCTGATATTCCCTCCATTTATCTGACATCCCTTTCATCTCTAGACAGAAGCCTGGAGAGGAGAAATCAGGACACACATCTGACTGTTCTCCCTTTCCCCCTTCTTCCTCCCCTTCTTCTTCCCATTACCTCCAGGACCAGAAAACACAGGTTTCTCCACCTTCCTCCACTCCGTGTCCTTCTCTTATGTAGCAGCAGTCACTGAGGCCTGGCAGCCTTATCAAATAAGAACTCCCTGAGTTGAGTCCTCCAAGCTGGACTCTTGAGGGAGTTACAGAATTTTTTTAAAATCTGAAAAGGAATTTAAGAAACCTTCTTTCAAGCCACTAACCTGGCTTAGAAAGTTCTTGTCTTGCTGTAAAATCCTATTATGAATGGCAGAAGCTAAATATCTCAGTATTCACATCCCCAACACCACCACCATCCTTCTGTAACAAATCCTCATCTCCCTCAGGCAGGTGGAAGCCAAAGGCCAACTAAGGTTAAAGTCAGAAAGGCAAAAAGGAAAGCGTGCCATTTTTCACAATATTACTTTTCTGGTTTGCAGGCTGGCACTCAGTACACTGAGCCATACCAGCCACAGCAAAAATATTACTTTTCTAATTGCATTAAAATTCTCCCCATTCCCTGTTCCCCTCCTTCATAGATCTCCAACAACTGCCCATGACCCCCATAGGTCAAACTCCAAGATTTATTGCCAGGCTGATACTCAATATGTGGAACAACTAGCTGAATAGCAGCCCTGACCCATGATGAATATGCCAAGGAAATAAAACCTGTTAAGTAAGTTCTCAGTGTTTGCTTTTGCTCTCTCCCAGGGTAGGTGTGTGTACAGCTTTTGTGAACATTTTACCTTCCACAGTCCACGTTTGCAGTAACCCCTCCTGACCGGTAGGGAAATCTGTAGAGTGTGCCTGGTGCATCGCAGATGCCAGTTAATAAAGCATGACTTCAAGCAACATAAAATATCTCATTGATATCACAACTGCCATTTAGGCAGGAGGTCTTTGGAGGGAAATGCTCAGGCCCAATATTGAGGAAGTGAGAAAAAAAAGTGAAGAAGAGCCTGGCAGCTGATGGAGTCCTGCCAAGCGTTCACTGGCACATTACTGAACCTTGTCTAAGTGCAGTTTCTTCAATTATTAGATGGAGTTATTAGACTTCACTGACCTGAGGCCTAGCACAAAAAAAGTACTGAGTAAATGTTATCTACTAATATAACTGTGAATAATAATAATTACATTATTGTTGTTGGGTCTCTGAGCCACTACTGACAATGAAGAATATTCCCTCCACTATCAGCACCCTCACCGACACATACACTTGGGCCTTCTGATGTGGCTGTTGAACTATGAACATCACAAGAATGAAGTGAGTGTAGGCAATGGGGATATGGGAAGAATAAAAATAGAAAATTCAGTCACAGACTGCAGCCCTGGTTAGCATGAAAGAGAGCTTCCCTGACTGAGAAGTGATGAAGTCAAATTCAAGCATTTCAGGCTTTCACATTACCTATTCAGAAAGATAAAATTTTTAAAATAAGTAATAAGGAAAAGAGAAACATTTTACAGTTGACTCTTTTAAAAAATATTTTATATATTTATTTTTAGAGAAAGGAGAAGGGAGGGGAAAAGGAGAAAAACATCAATGTGTGGTTGCCACTGGTGCACCCCTAACTGGGGACTTGGCCCACAACCCAGGCATGTGCTCCTCCCTGACTGGGAATTGAACCAGCAACCCCTTGGTTTGCAGGTCAGCACTCTATCCACTGAGCCACACCAGCCAGGGCTATAGTTGACTCTTGAACACCATGAGTTAGAACCATGCAGGTCTACTTATAAGTAGATTTTTTTTTTCCAGAAAATGTACAGTTGGTCCTCAGTATTTGAGGGTTTCTCATCCATGGACTCAAGTGACTGTGGATCCAAAACAGTATTTTCATAGTTGGGAATCTGACTGTATGCATTCGTCTATGCCATTTTATAAAGGGACTTGAGCATCTGCAGATTTTGGTATCCACAGGGTCCTGGAACCAATCCCTCAGGATAATGAAGGACAACTGGAAAGTCAAAAGATATGCATGACTTTTCCACTGCACTGGGTCGGTGTTCCTCACCTATAGTTGGCATTAAGGGTCAACTATAATAAATATAAATAAAACAGTTCCACAGGAATACTTGATTACATATTTCAGCAACCTAGGCTTCCTGCGAATGCACTGGAGACAGCTCTTTTGGACACATTTGGAATAGGTGCGTGGCTCTAGGGACAGAGGGTAAAAGAGGAGCCATTCAAAAAAGGGGAGTTTGGCAGATCTGCCTTCATACTTTGTCATAGCTTTCTTTATGGAAATAACAGCCTTAAAGAGATAAATTATCCACAAATCATTACTTGCCAATGTTGAGATGGGAAGATGATAAGCAAGAAAGATAATTAAAGTCTACACTAGTCTTTAAATGAAATACTAAGTATGGAGGAATAAATTAGATAACTTTCAAACCTTTCCAATGAAGCATCCTGAAATAAGTCCACTGTCTAGTGCAGTGGTTTTTACACATTTTTTTTTACAGCAACCTACAGTAAGAAATACACATCTCAACTCGGTATTTGCAAAGACACATGTTATTCTCTCATGACAGAGAGAATATTCACGAAAGAATGTTTTACTATGTAATATTGTTCTAGCCTTTTATTCCGACTCCCTTTCCTTCGTTCCTCCCTCCCTCCCTAGAATGCCTTGTCAAACTGATTTTTTTCCAGTTATAAATTGAAAAATACAGGTCTAGTGGGGTTTCCTAATTATTAAATATTTCTGCAGGCTAGTTTACCTATTCTGCCCAAAAAGGTGATTTCTTTGACTTTTGTCTACAGGATTTAAGAAGTCATTCCCAGGGGGCCTTGTTCTCCGATAGCTGAGACAGGATTGGGGAGCTCGAGGAGGAAGGGTCAAGTAACGCGAGAATCGATAGAACGAATCATTTCTGAACACAAGGGCCATTTGTCTAGTGGAATCTCTTAAATATTAATTTTTTTAAATGCTCATCTTAAATATTTAGTGTCACCATGAACCTTTTACAATTACCCCCCAAAAAAACTCTTGTTTGGGGGTCGGGGGGGAAGCCCAATTACTCATTTTCATGGAAGAAAGACATCTCTTAAAAAGCCAGGCTCCCCCGGGTTCCTCCAGAGCCCGGCCCTCCTCCGGCCTCCGGTAACTTTTCCCTCCAGTTTGGTGGAAGGTTACATTAGAAGAAAATAGTCCCTACCGTCTAGAAACTTTTCAGGGGAAAAGAGAGCGTTTTACGTACGGGTGGGTGGGCAGTCCTGGCTGGGACTGTGGTAACCACCGTAGCCCTGGGCGGGACAGCGCGTGGGTGCAGAGGCGCGGGACGGCGGGGGCGGGACGCGGGAGGGGGGTGGACAGAAAAAAGCGCCGAAGTCCAGGGAGGGCAGTGTCGGCCCCAGCTCCTATGTGATGCGCCCGCCACCCGGGAGGGGGCGCTGGCGGCCGGGGAGTGTAGGATGAGGCCGAGGTCTCGAAATCTGGAGTGGGCTTGGTTGATCTTTTCTCATTGATAACTTCTTTTTGTTACCATGATCTCTTGGGCTCAGACTGCTAAGGGAGCCATATTAAGAGTGCAGGAAATGAGGTGGCCTGGAGAAAAAAATTAAAATGCGATTTAAAAAAGTACAATTTTACCTACTTTTTCTCTCTGAAATTAATTTAGATGTAAATTACATCTTGAGAGGCCCGAAGAGCAAGCTCCAAGGCTCTGCCTTCTGCCCTCACCTGGCACTTAGAATAAGATTTTGGTGTGATGGTAATTTGGCCAAGTGGAGGTCAACTCCCCAAAACATCACCCTGGCAAGTAATGAACATTTCCACGGTGATGTCTTTGAGTTATTGTGTCACTTCATTCTAATACATGTTCCTACTTTTGTTTTTTAAGATTTTATTCATATAGTTTAGAGGGGAAGGGAGGGAGAAAGAGGAAGAGAAACATCAATGTGTGGTTGCCCCTCACACACCGCCCACTGGGGACCCGACCTGGTCAGCAACCCAGGCATGCCCCCTGACCCTGGAATCGAACCAGCGACCCCCTGGCTTGCAAGCCAGCCCTCCATCCACTGAGCCACACCAGCCAGGGCTACATGTTTCTACTTAGAGTGGGTAAGACTCTATGTACCAAACTCAGTCCAGGTTTAATTCAGATTATGTTTTTAAATCTCAATGGTAGGTAATTTACCTAGTTTATCCCAATCGGATTTAGGGATTTTTGCTTTATTGCTACATGCATGGTAAGTATCTTTTGCCGTGTTGTTCTTTGTGTAGAGAGAAAGCAGCCTATTTCTCTCTCTCCTGGTTGGCACTGTCAACAAACATTTGGGAAGAGCTTAGTTCAGGATACTGTTGGGTACTACAGGTTAAACAATCTGACATATGTGTTGATTTCATTAGAAACAGCACTTAGGCCTTGGCCTGTTAGTTCAGTTGGTAAGAGTGTTGTCCTGATACACCAAAGTTGCATGTTTGAGCCCCGGTCAGGGCACATACAAGAATCAACCAGTGAATGCATAAATAAGTGGAACCACAAATAGATGCTTCTCTCCATCTCTGTTCTCTAAATCAATCAATAAAATTTTTTTAAAAAGGAAATAGCATTTAGGATTTCATATACATGCATTCTATACCATGCTATATACCAGATATCTGTGAAATGTAAATGCCTATAGGGGCCTGTTTTACTCCTCAGTGAAACAGAATCAATCTCCTTGCACTGTTGTGCATTTTAAAGGCTCTAGAATATAACAGGGACTCATTAAATGATAGCTATTAGTATCATTTATCTTGATATCCTCCAAAGTGCTTTCCACATGGCAAACACTCAATAAATATTGGTTGAATGAATGAACATGCCATACATGTTCATATTATACACAGGGAAAATACCAGGATGGGGACCCTGTGGCACAATGACTTCATCTCATCAAAAAAGCTTAGTGTGGAGGTGTCTCCTACAGCCATTGTACCAGATTCAGGCTCTCTCTTGACCTTGGAGTGTGGACACTTAAAGTTTCAGGGGAAAAAGAAGTGTGCTTAATTTAACTGGTAAGGCCTAACCTCTTGTCAGTATGGAACTTGAAAAGTTTGTTTAAATATGGAGAAGCTAAGCTCTCTTGACACTGATCAGGGAAAAGAACGTTTCTACACATTATTCAAGTTATTCTTGTCCAAAGTGATTAGTGAGCCCAGCTCCCATTACATCATTGTTAGGAGAGTGTGGGCGGGGAGCTCCAAGTCATGTGATTTGATGGCGGAATTAAGACTAAATTTTCTTTGTGTTTCTGCCCTTATCCATATTTGCTTTTTAGTCTGTTTGGAAAATACTAAAGCAGAACATGAAGATCTAGTGTCTTTTAATACTGTCAGTCTGTGGAATGGTGGAAACTTGTTGAAGGGATTTACTGAACTGTTTCCTTAGATTAAAGACTGAAGTGAATTAATTAAAAGGATTCTTAGATACAACATGCCAGACCCCTACTGGCTCATAAAATTGTTCTTTCTGATTGATGTGATGTGACAGCTGAGCACAGTGCGTGTAAGGCTGCAGGGGAATAAAACAAGAGCAATGCTGAGGTGTTCAAAGACATGCAAGTGTTCCACTGGAACTGGCTGTGACCAGTCAAATTTCCTTTTCCTCAAGCACCTGAGTTCAGTAGAAGCACAGACTTTGGCAAGGTGCTGAACTGTTTGGTTAAAACTAAGTCATGACTTTAGAAGAGCTTCACAAATTTTGATGTGTAGGTGTTATGTTTCATGCTTTCATTGTTGCTAAGAGCTGACACCTTTAGATAGTTTTCCATTACAGAGCCATATCTGTGCCACTCAGTTTCTGAAGCGACTGACTGAGCTGAAAGTGAACTATGCCCATAACATAACATATGTCCATATTATATATCCCTGGGATTTTTGAGACAGGTAATGAATTGAAGAAGTATTCTAAAATTTTTGGCCAAATTCTGGGCAATGTTTGGGTCTAGCTGGTTTAGAAAGTACAACTTCTTCCAGTCAATGGTGATGTCAGCATTGTTGACACTGTCAGCCAACGTTAAAAGCTAAAAGCTATCATTGTTGATACACACCTGTAGTTAGAGATTGAATGCGCCCAGCTGAGTATAATTGAATTATTCATTCAGTGCATGTGTATTAAGTGCCAGGCCTTGGAGATACCTCTGTTCTCACAGTCTGTCATAGTGCTGTTCAATAGGAATATAATTTGAGTCACGTGTAATTTTGAATTTTCTAGTAGATACAGTAAGACATTTAAAAGAAACCAAGAAAATTAATTTTAATATTTTTTCACCAAAATATATCTAAAATATTATCACTTCATATGTAATCAATATAAATTATTAATAAAATACTTTACATTCTTTGTTTTGCGTTAAGTTTTTCTAATGTGGTGTGTGTTTTAAACCTAGAGCACATCTCACAATGCACTAGCCACATTTCAGGCACTCAGAGCCACGTGTGGCTGGTGGTTACTGTACTGAGCAGCCCAGGTCTAGAAGAAAATGCAGATGAGTAAACAGGCAATTTCAATAAAATGTAATAGAGCTATGATGAGGGAAGTATAAGGTACAGTGCAAACATATTAAAAGGGCTTAGTTCCTACAGTTCTTCCTCCTAAAAAAAAATTCCATAACTGTTTTTCTTCCCTGCATGTCTGCCACCATTCTAATCCAAGCCAGCATCATTTTCCCAGACTTCCACAAGAGGCTCCGAAATTGTCTACCCACATTTAGAGTGATCTTTTATTTTATTTTTTGTATATTTTATTTATTTTTAGCGAGAAGAAAGGGAGGGAGAAAGAGAAGAAGAGAAACATCGACGTGTAAGAGAGACATTGACCAGTTGTCCCTTGCAGGTCTTCCAACTGGGGACCTGGCCCACAACCCAGGCATGTACCCCTCCCGGGAATCGAACCAGCGAACTTTCGGTTCGCAGGCTGACATTCAGTCCACAGAGCCACACCAGCCAGGGCTAGAATGATCTTTTAAATGTGCACATCAATCATGTCACTCCCCTGCTTGAAACTTTATATGATGGATATACATTGAACAAATGTGCAGTGATGGATGTAAAGCATCTGGCCCAGAGGTCTTCTCACTAAGTTTAATTCTTCCCATTTCTCTCTTTCACTCTCTCGTTTCTGCCTCTGTGCCTTTCACCCTCTCCTTCCTCTTATCTTCTATCAGTCTCTTATCGTCTGAATTTCTTCTTATGACTTCCACTTTCTTTCCATTTTCTTTTCTTTTTTCTTTACTTTCTCTCCTTCCTGCTCTAATTTATTATAATAGAGAGTTTAAATAGGTGTAAATTTTTGTGCTATAGTTATTTACTTCTGTGGTTCAAGTTTTTCATTTAAAAATCGGAAGAACTTGACCTTGGATCAGGATTAAATTAAGATGTTTTTGTTTCAGAATGGTCTTCGGTTAACTTTTCTTGTAGATTAGAGAGCTTCTATAGAAAAATTATATGCTATCTTCTCCTTCTGGGAGGCAAATAATCCTCTTCCACATTTTGAACAGGAGAAAATGGTGCAGTTATTTAGGATTATCTAGTGATTTGAAACAAGTTGGAAGAACCCAGGTGTCTGCCCACAGCCTGTCTCTTGGGTAGAACGCTACTGCCTCCTCGTAGTAGGGCCGTGAAACAAATGAATTATTAAATATCTGTGCAGTTCAATAAGTGAATGAATTTCCTAATGAAATAAACCTTAGGGGTGCTGAGAGCTGGTAGTTTCTTTAGCTTTGCACACTTTCTCTGGGGGAATCCATTTTCTTGCTTGAAAAAACAGCCAACCTAGGCATGTGGGCTGTTCCCTTTTACTTTTGAGAAAGTGGATTATGACTATCTGTGTACTGTACTGATCTCTCTGTCTGGCCAACACTCTTTCTTCCCCTGTGAGTAAGGAGAGACCCTGAAACTACAGAAGGGAGAGAGGAAGTTATAATTCAAGAAGGATAATTCCTGCTGTCAAGGCAGAGTAGACACGAACACAAAATGGGTGAGGGAGAGTCTCATCCTAGAAAAATTGTTTTTCTGTAGAAAGGCTTGGGCATTGAAATTAAAAACTGGCAATAGACGCTACATCCAAGGCAGCTTTATGGACCATTTTCTGCTGAACCATTTTTATATTTAAGCCTAAGAAAAAACTTTGATTTTTTTCCCAAGTGGAATTTTAGCCTAAAATGTGATCCTGCAGAGTGAGACCAATTACAGAAATACTTTAAGGTACCTCCACAACCTGAAACATTTTTTTCTACCATTGACCATTGCTCCATGAACATCCAGAGAGCATGGACCACATTCCATCCTAACACTTGTTCTTAACCTCTCACTACCAACATTTACCGAGCATTCTTTCTGAACAGAATTACTCTTTTGAAAGAAATAGTAGAAGCATGTCGTGTTAGTTAGGACAGACTAATGGCTATAATAAATAAGGAAAATGGCTCAACGACAATAGAAGCTTATTTCTTGTTCCTTGGCTGGCAGAGCAGCCCTCTTCCATACAGCCATCAGGAACCAGGTTAATGAAGGCCTGCCTGCAGAAAGCATGGAGGAGCACACATGGCGGGGGGCGGTTCATGGACCTAGAAGTAGGTGCCTCGCCCCAGATGGGCTGCACAGGCTGTTGTCAGTTGGCAAACAATTTGTTTATGGTGCATGACATGATAAGTACAGAAATGTAAAGTAAGTCTTTAGAAAGTCTTATAGCAATTTAAAAAAAAAGATTTTATTTATCTTTAGAGAGAGGGGAAAGGAAGGAGATAGAGAGGGAGAGAAACATAGATGCGAGAGAGAAACATCAGTTTCTCTCACACACCCCCAACTGGGAACCTGGCCCACAGCCCAGCCATGTGCCTGACTGGGAATCAAACCAGCAACATTTGGGTTTGCAAGCTGACACTCAATCCACTGAGCCACATCAGCCAGGCCAGTCTTACAGCAATTTTAATAGAGGAATTTTACTTGTCTGCTGAATTTTATAAAAAATTGGGACTTAAGTTATGTCTTTTTAAATTTAATTTTCTAGTAACTAATTTGTACTGTATTTTATGAAAGTTTTGGTCTACAATGGATTAGAAAGGGAAAAAAACTTGTCTCTTTGCCACATATAGTTTGAGAAGCACTGGTGTACATTACTTCCCTTCATATTCCTTCAGCTAAAACTTTGTCTCATGGTCAAGTCTAACCATAGTGGAGGCTGGAGCTGTGGTCTGGCTGTATGCAAAGGGAAAGCTGGGAGAACGTGGATATTGGCGAGCACTAGAAGCCTCTGGCACCCTTAGCTCACACACCCAGAAACACAGCCTAAAGTTTGAAATGGAAGAGAAAGGACTAAGTCCCCAGGGTGAGGTTGAGCTATGGGCCGGCTGTATATCCTTCCTACTCTCATTCATTCTGGACACCATTGCCAGCCACTGGCATTAGTTACAACCAGAAGGTTTTGGCTGCTCAGGTGAGAAGGAGAAATGTTGTCTTTATTTACGGTGCTCATTTCTCTCACTCTCTAAGTTTTCTTTCCATTCTGCCCACCATGCCCTAATTTATCATTTCTTAAACTATCAAAATAGCCTCCTACAAGAGGTCCCTACCTCTAGCCTCATACCCCTCCATCCCCACCTAACATGTGAGTCTCGCCATGTTACTCTTCAATAGTTCCCCATCACTTACAGACTTGAGTTAAACATTTGTCATAAAAATTCTACAAGGTCTTACCTTCCATTCTTTCCTACCTTTTCAGCCTCATCCCCTGCCCCTGAGTACTGGGCACTCTCTTAAGAGAGTGGGGCACTTTGGGGCACTTTGTAAGACTGTGCTTCAGTGTTACAAACCTCCTTGCCATTCCTGGGGCGCTGCATGCACTATCCTGCCGCCTTGCCTTGCACTTGTGTGTCCTCACTGGGCCTACGCCCACATCTCTTCAGTTTGGTGAAGCACCCTTCCTCTGTGAGAATCATAACTGTTTGTTAAAGAACAGTTATCTCTCTAAAAAACATATTTCCCCCCTTTAACTATAAGCTAAATGAGGCCTATGAACATTTTTTTAAAATTTATGTACCTCAAGAGCCTTGTGTGATTTCTGGCTAATAATTGCTATTTGGTGAATATTTGTCAGGTGAGTGAGTGAATGGTTTCAATGTTTGAACCATCCAGAGGATGAAGACTTTGCTTCTTGTTTGTCCCCTGTATTAGAGTAAAGGGTTTTTGCCCTGGCTGGTGTAGCTCAGTGGATTGAATGCGGGCCTGTGAACCAAAAGATCGCGGTTCGATTCCCAGTCAGGGCACATGCCTGGGTTGCAGGCCAGTTCCCAGCAGGGGACCCAAGAGAGGCAACCATATATTGATATTTCTCTCCCTCTGTCCTTCCCTTCCCCTCTAAAGATAAATAAATAAAATCTTTAAAAAAAAAAAGAATACAGGGTTTTAGCCCAGGCTGGTGTACCTCAGTGAATTGAGCATGGGCTGCAAACCCAAGGGTCGCCAGTTCGATTCCCTATTGGGGCACATGCCTGTGTTGCGGGGGCGTTGCGGGCCAGGTACCCAGTGGGGGCCATGTGAGAGGCAACCACACATTGATGTCTCTCTCTCTCTCTTTCTCCCTCACTTCCCCTCTCTCTAAAAATAAATAAATAAAACCTTAAAAATATTTTCAAAAAAAGAATAAAGGGTTTGGGCAAAAACAGGACAAGAAGCTGAGACAACAAAAGAAGAAACTACGTTAGACTTCAGAAAGACTGTCAAATGAGAAGACACTGAAATGTAGGCATCTAGGATTGGAGGTGCCATCTCCAGGCCCAGGGAGGGAGACTTCCAGTTGCCTATTCAATATCCAGTACTTTGTGCTTCCTTACTAACAGAGCCCTTAAGTTTTTGATAGTAGTGATGTGCTCCCTCAAATAGGAAAAGCAGTGAGCTATGGGTGGGAATATTCAGACATGGCTTCTCGGAAAGCTGTCTATTTTTTAATTTAATTTAATTTTTATATATTTTATTGATTATGCTATTACAGTTGTCCCATTTTTCCCCCTTCACTCCCCTCCCACCTGCACATTCTCCCCCTTTAGTTCATGTCCATAGGTCATACATATAAGTTCTTTGGCTTCTACATTTCCTATACTATTCTTACCCTCCCCCTTTCTATTTTCTACCTACCATCTATGCTACTTATTCTCTGTACCTTTCCTCTCTCTCCCTGCCTCCCCCTCCCCTGTTGATAACCCTCCATGTGATCTCCATTTCTGTGGTTTTGTTCCTGTCTAGTTGTTTGCTTAGTATGTTTTGTTTTTTGGTTTTGTTTTTTTTTTTTTTTGTTTGGTTGTTGATAGTTGTGAGTTTGCTGTCATTTTACTGCTCATATTTTTTTATCTTCTTTTTCTTAGATAAACCCCTTTAACATTTCATATAATAAGGGCTTGGTGATGATGAACTCCTTTAACTTGACCTTATCTGAGAAGCACTTGATCTGCCCTTCCATTCTAAATGAAAGCTTTGCTGGATAGAGCAATCTGGGATGGAGGTCCTTGCCTTTCATGACTTGGAATACTTCTTGCCAGCCCCTTCTTGCCTGCAAGGTCTCTTTTGAGAAATCAGCTGACAGTCTGATGGGAACTCCTTTGTAGGTGACTGTCTCCTTATCTCTTGCTGCTTCTAGGATTCTCTCCTTTATTTAATTTTGGCTAATGTAATTATGATGTGCCTCAGTGTGTTCCTCCTTGGGTCCAACTTCTTTGGGACTCTCTGAGCTTCCTGGACTTCCTAGAAGTCTATTTCCTTTGCCAGCCAGATTGGGGAAGTTCTCCTTTATTATTTGTTCAAATAAGTTTTCCACTTGTTCTGTCCACTTGTTTGTCCACTCTTCCTCTTCTCCTTCTGGCACCCCTATAATTCAGATGTTGAAATGTTTAAAGATGTCCTGGAGGTTCCTAAGCCTCTCATTTTTTTCAATTCTTGTTTCTTCATTGTTTTCTGGTTGGATGTTTCTTTCTTCCTTCTGGTCCACACAGTTGATATGAGTCCCAGTTCCCTTCCCATCACTATTGGTTCCCTGTACATTTTCCTTTATTTTACTTAGCATAGCCTTTATTTTTTCATCTAATTTGTGACCAAATTCAACCAATTCTGTGAGTATCCTGATTACCAGTGTTTTGAACTGTGCATCTGATAGGCTGGCTATCTCTTCATTGCTTAGTTGTATTTTTTCTGGGGCTTTGATCTGTTCTATTGTTTGAGCCATTTTTTTTTTTGTCTTGACATGCCTGTTACGTAACAAGGGGTTGAGCCTTAGGTGTTCACCAGGGTGGAGTAACCCACGTGGCTGCTTTGTGGTGTTGTGTGGTGGGGAGGGGTCCTAATGGTAACAATGGCACTTGCTCTGCTCTCTACTGGATTTCAGTCACTTCTCCTGCTACCCACAAGCAAAGTGAGCCCTTCTGCTGCTGATTCCTGTGTGGGTCAGTTTGTGTACATTCTAGGACCCTGTGGGTCTCTCCAACGAACTCTCCCATGAGGCTGGGAATTTCTCCCACTGCCTCAACCCCCATGGGTGTTTTCAATCAGTGGCTTGAGGTTTTATTTCCTGGAGCTGGGGCCCTGGGTTGCACAGTCCGTCCCACTCCCCAGTTGTTTCTCCTGGTTTATTTGCATGTGAATGTGGGACCGCCTTAGTCCATCCACCCGCTGCTGCCTTGCCGGCCAGCTGCAGCCTTGTGCTTCCTGCTCCACAATCCACCACCTCACTGGGTCTGCCAGCCGCCACCTTGCCCACTTGGGTCCTCCAGCCACTGCTTTGCCTCGAGTCCTCTCTGCCCAGCTGCGTATCTTGGCCTCTCCTACCGGTCTGGATGGATGTGTCTTCTTTAGCTCGTTGGTTGTTGGACTTCCGTAAAGTTGGATTTTTCTGTCAGTTCTGGTTGTTTCTTGTTTTTAAATTGTTGTTGTCCTTCTTTTGGTTTTGCAAGGAGGCACGGTGTGCATACTTACACCTCCATCTTGGCTGGAAGTCTTGGAAAGCTCTTTAAAAGGAGCTCACTTAGCTGAGAGGTGTCACCTTTCACCTTTGCCTCATTCTCACCCTGCTGCCTAGGATATGGGCGTGGTATTTGCAGCTACAAATCCTGTTACCTGGAGGCGAGCTTGAGGATGGAAACATGAGCTAAGGGTAGCAAAGAAGAGATGTAGAAGGAGCCCAAGTTCCTCATGGGATGGAGCTGCCCTACGAGTCCTGTTTCACCTATTTTGAACTTCTTCCATATAAGAGAGAAATAAATCTTAATTTCTTTAAGTCACTCTTATGTAGATTTTCTGTTTTGGAGCCTTCATATGTCAGCTATTTCATATATATTACTTTTTTAAAAAAATCTTCATGACAATGCTCTAAAGTTTCCCAGGTTGCTCCTTGCTAGCTGTGTGTCATTGGGAAAGTAACTTCATCTCTGTGAGCCTGAGTTCCCTCCTCTGTAAAATGAAGACGATAGCCTTGGCCAGGGTGGCTCAGTTGGTTGGGCATCGTCCCAGAAACCGAAAGGTACTGGGTTTGATTCCCGGTCGGGGCATGTGCCTGGGTTGAGGATTCAGTCCCTGCATGTACAAGAGGCAGCCAGTTGATGTTTCTCTCTCACATTGATGTTTCTCTCCCTCTGTTTCTCCCTCCCTCTCCCTCTTGCTAAAAAATAGTAAATAAATAAATAAATAAATAAAAAATATTTAAAAAATAAAATGAAAACAATAATAGCACATCCTCATATAGTTTAATGATTGGACAAGTTCATATATGTAAAGTACTTAGGACTGTGCTTGGCATATAGCAGGTGCTCACTGTCAACCATTACTGTGTTAGCAACAGCATGATTAAATTTAGAGGCCTGATTGCAGCTCAGAAAGCAGGTGAACAGTAAGTGGTAGAGCCAAGACTCAGACCCAGCCTCACGTGAATCCTAAAACAGTGACTTTCCCCCCTGTACCCTGGAAGGACCCAATGTGGGTAGACTACAGGGTAGAAAGGCCAGAAGCTGGCTGGATGAGGAAAATCATGCCCTTAACTCTCCAGTGACTCAGTGAATCTTCCCATTGGAGTTGACATCCATCTCACCCTCTTTTTAAATTTTTTATTTTTTTCACTTACAGTTTATATTCCATTTTATTTTGTATTAGTTTTAGATGTACAGGGTAGTGGTTAGACAATCATACCATCTGGCCCCCTTGTGGCCACAGGACTCACTGAGCTGTTGGCAAGGAGAAGGAGGAGGAGGAGGAAGCCAGAAGTGGGGGCTAAGTAAGCAAAGGCTTGGCTCGCCTCTCTATGGGAGAAAGATGGGGTATTCAGGGAGGTTGGAGGAAGCTCACAAGTTCAAGAGAACCATGCTTAGGTTAATGCCTACTTTCCCAGTCTTAAGTCCATTCCCAGGGCTAGGAGTGTCAGTCTCCCATAAAAATAAGGCCCAGGAAAGCAGGTGATAAGACTTTCTTAAGCATGATATGAGACTCTCAAGATAAGAAATGGGAGATATAGTCCCCTCTCTCAAGAAGCTTGTCATATAATTCATACATTTGAACAGTCAGCTGGCAGAATTTTTATAGTTAAGAGCCTGACTCTAGCGTCAGACTGTCGGGGTGTGAGCTCCAGCTCTGCTGAGTGACCTTGGGAAACTTATTAATTTTGTCTGTGCTTCAGTTTCCACACTTAAAAAGGGGTAGTAATACTACCTACCTCATAAGGCCACCATGAACATTAAACGAAGTAATATTTGTAAAGTAATTGGGATAGTGTCTGGCATATAGTAAGTGCTTAAGTGGTTTTTAAATAAATATATTATACAATTAGAGCATCATAAATAACGTATAAATGAAGCACTCATTGTGTGGTTTAGCCCCCCAAAATATCATAAGTGGGAAAAATTACAAGAAAAAAGAAATGAAGAAAGGTTTCACTAGTAGTGAAACTACATAGTAGGCAAAATTTTGATAGAGGTGTGGCCCAGATTCAAGATCAACAGGCAAAAGTAGGGAGGAGAAACTGGCATGGCACGGGGGCAGACGAGGTGCAGAGTGAGAAGAGATGGAGTTGGGGAGCAGGGAGCGATGAGGTTGAGACCTGACTACATAAGACTCTGAAAGTGATTTGCTATAATAGGCAATGGAGAATTGTTGACACTTTTCAGAGGGAAATGATATGCTGAAAATGGTGTCTTAGGAAGATCCATCTGTCAGTGGTTTTCTGGAAAGATTGGAGAAGAGAAATGATTAGAAGAAGAAAGGGCAGGAGGTCATTACAATAATTTAGGCTTGAGGTAGTGAGGACCTAATTTAACATTGCATTAGACATGGAGGAGATGAGGGGAATTTAAGGGAAATATGGTTTTAAATTTATTTTCTGAAAATATAAATAAGATATGCTTAGAATTTTAAAAAACTGAATAGTATATAGAGGTAAAAGATGAAAAACAAGAGTCTCCCCTTCTCTTCCCTAGCCCCTGTCTGGCTCCACAAAAATAACCACTCTCAAAGTTTCTTGTGTATTTCAAGTAAACTTTTAAGTACAATATATATGTAAATACAAGTATAATATATATGACGAGTCGTACACACGGTTGACTGTTTTTCTCAATAGTTCTGTTCTATAAGCTGGCCTTGAACACTGAATTAGCAAATACTCAACCATTGCTCCTGGGGGAAATAGAGGATTAGGTTCCTGTAAGCCTCTGATCCTCTCATTTTCAACGGATCAACATATAACCTTGTTCTTTGTGTGTTTCTTCTTAAAGACACCTTATTTAATACATTGTTGATTCATTATCATGGAACTCATGATCAACAGCACTATGACTTGTTCCTGAAGGAAGCCTATCTAACATGCGTTTTCTCTGTAAGGCACATCACAGCCTTCTGAGGAACACTAAACAGCACTGCAGCCCTACATTTGGGGGCTATTTTAAATAGCAAAAGCACCAACAAAAAGCACACAAAATGCAAAAATGTTGGCAAAAAATGCAAAAAAAACCCCACAAAAAAACTAGACCACAAACAGAATACTTGTTTACTGTATGAAAACGGGAACAAGAAGGCAGGGCATCGCTTTGTTTGACTTCCGCTGCAGATGTGCCGGTCCCCGTTACTCGAATCGTTTGCTGCTGTCTGCATGTCTGTGGATGACCATGAAAGTGTTGTGAGCAGTACTGATCTGGGGATTACAAATCAGTCTTAGCAAGTAGGAGAACTGGCAAATACAAAACCTGCAAATAACGAGGGCGAATTGTACTGAGAGGGAGAGGACCAACTTCGCGGCCTATGGCCTGTGCACGGAAGCCTGCGTTCAGAAGGGCTGGTTTAAAGCTCTGTTGTTGTGTCTTGAAAGTCTTCACTTTTGAACGAGAGCCCCCACATCATTTTCATCTTGTGCTACTGGGCTACTGATTGTGTAACTGGCCCTCTATGTTTGTGTGTGTGTATTTTTAATTTCATAAATGAGGTCATATTATAAATATTGTTCTGCCCTTTCTAACTTCCTTCCTTCCTTTCCTCCTTCCTCATATTTTCTTTTTTAAAAACTCAATATTCTATCTTGAGAGATCTTTTCATATTGACATATACAAACCTACTTCCTTTTAACATCTATACTATAGCTGTATTATAATTTATTTTTTGAGTGTCTTTTTTATGGACATTACTTTGGATTTTACTTTTAGAAATTATGCTGAATAGACCATCCTTGTAATGTAGATACAGATATACATACACACACATGCACACACTTTGGCATATCTTGAAATTATATTCATACACTGCACTAGCAGAATTGCTGCTAAGTCAAAGGATATTTGTATTTCAAGTAATGATTGTTATTGCCTGTTGCTCTCCAAAAAGTTTGCATTGATTTTCACTTTTACCAAGAATATTTGAGAAAGCCTATTTTTTTCACAGCTTGCCAACTCCATAAATTTCTAAACATTAAAAATTTTGCCAATCTGATTAGCAGAAAAATGGCATCTTGTATGAGGGGTTACCTAGAAAAACCTGGAATTAACTTCTGGAGGGCGGGCCCCTTGTAGTATAGGCCTCCCCCTCTAGGTGAGTGTTCTAGAAACCCATCTGTATGATTGTACCAGCTGGCGTTGTGAGAGGCTGCATTTGGCTTCAGTGAATTTTTTTGAAGACTCTCAACTCTTTTGCCCATTTTATGATGGATGACTTACAAACACACCCACCCATACTGCGCTGAGTGTTCAGCAGTCCTTGACCAAAAAGTGGCAAGACCCCCATACCCCACTCTTCCTATTCGCCCAATCTCACCCCCTGAGTGAATTTTTTTTTGGTTTCCCCGGATGAAAAAAGTCCTCAGAGGGAAACCTTTTGCTGACATGGAAGAGGTGAAACCAAAAAAGCACCAAAATTGACAAATTCAAAAACTGTTTTGAGCAGTGGAAAAAATGTCCCCATAGGTGTATTGCATCAAATGTAGAGTACTTTGAAGGTGACTGAAGTTTAAACATGTGAGAATAAATACCCAATTTTTAATAAATAAATTCTGGGTTTTCTTGGGTCCCCCCCCACACAGTTGTTTTAATTTGCATTCATTTGATCATATGTAAAGTTGAACATTTTTTCTTTGTGTTTATTAGTCATTTTTCTTTTTCTCTTTTTGTGCATTGCTGTTGCCGTTCATTTTTTATTTTCCCTTTAGTCTGTCTTTAGTATTTCTTCATATAAATTATTAGCCCTCTGCTTATTATTTGAATTATAAATATTGTTCCTGACTCATGAGTCTTTTGATTTTATTTGCAGCATTTTTTTCTATACAAAAACAAAGCTTTTAATGTGATACATTGAAACTGATAGATGAGAGATACATTATTTTACATTTCAATCAACAGCACTGGCTGACGGTTTAGATGTAGAGGGCTTGGGAGAGGATGACATCAAAGCTAACACCAGTGTTTCTAGGTTTGGGGAATAACAATAGTGTCCTTGGCAGTCCCTTCAGCAGGGCTTCTCCCAGTGATAGGTACTTCCCCTTGAGCTTAGGGGGCCAAAGTTTCAAAATCAAGAATTCATTAGAATTTACTTTTTATTTTTTTAAATGAATGATGTAGGAATAGTTTCATATTTACAGAAAAATTGCAAAGATAATAACTACAGAGGGTTCTCTCATATACCCTACACCCAGTTTTCCCTGTTATTAACATCTTACTTTAGATTGCTACATTTATCACAATTAATGAGCCAGTATTGATACATGATTACAAACTAAAGTTCATATGTTCTTGATTTCCTTAGTTTTTAGTCTCATATCCTTTTTCTGTTCTAGGATCCCATCCAGGGTACCATTTAATATTTGTTAGTAATATGAGTTTCCTGCTTTTTATCATTGTCATCCCACATCAATTCACTGACTAATGGGAGCAAAACTCTGTTGAAGTAGCCATGCCCAGGATACAGAATAGGCAAATAGCTGACTCTAGCCCCTTATCCCTCCTCTCCCTCCTGCCTCCAATCCCCTTTCTTTGAGGCTCCAGTCACCCTTCTCTTCCCCTAGTTCACTCTAGTGCTGTGCAGCATTCAACTTAGCAATGGTAAGTCTTCCTTTGAAGCCAAAGGCTACTCTCTAGCCTTCTTTACCCAAGGTTGCGATTATCCCCTAAACTTAATTGACCTATTAACTAAATTTTCCCTTACTCAGGGAGCTGGCTGGTTTTCTTGATAATTAGTGTCTCAGCACAATTCTAAGCAAGGAATTGTTCCTTCTGGTATTAGAAGGATTAAGGACTATTGTTGTCGAGACAGGGAAGTTGGGATGGAATGCTGGTGGACTGAGGAAGTTAACACACCTGGTTTTTATGTGTCCTAAGTAAGGGTAAGATGCACAGGTGCAGAAGTCCTGAAGAAAGTTAGATATCCAGCTTTTGTACACCAATGGGAAGCCAGTGCTTAAATAGAGATCTGAGAGCTGTCTGCCCTTGGAAGTGGCAGTAGAAAGTAGGAGAGTGAGGGAGAAGAGGAGAGGGCTGCAGAAAGAACCTTGTCCATAGTTAAGGACCGGGGAAGAAGTACTCATGGAGGAGACAGGAAGGAGCTGGAGCTATAGAAGATCAGAGACAAAGCAGTAGTGTAGAAACCCAAGGAAGAAAGAGTGTGGAAAACCAGGGTGCAGAGGAACAGGGGACATTCAGTAGAGGAAGACTGGAGAAGGTCTTCAGTTTCTGAGTTCAGCTGCAGAGGAGGGACAAGAGGACTTGAACCATGGAGTATAAACTGTTTGACTCAGTCAATGGTGAATAGAAAGGAAAGGAATAGGAGAGCAGCTACAAGTTGCAACAGGATGAGGATAATATTCTCCTTTGCATCTTTGAGAGCAGAAGGAAAGTATAACTCAGAAAGCAACTTATCGAAAACTATAGAGAAGAAAGACAGGTGGAAGTTAGGCTCTAGCTTTTAGTTTCCCTGCTTAGCTAGCATGTAAGCTCGCAAAGGCAGGGATTACTGTTTTAACTTCTGCTGTATTCCA
The DNA here is from genome assembly GCA_028533065.1 of Trachops cirrhosus. Taxonomy (NCBI): domain Eukaryota; kingdom Metazoa; phylum Chordata; class Mammalia; order Chiroptera; family Phyllostomidae; genus Trachops; species Trachops cirrhosus. Next base: position 16,475,939 of record CM052551.1, on the reverse strand, counting down.
GGAAACTAGAACAGTGTCTGTCACCTGGTAGGTATATAAAAAAAATATATTGCTGAATAGTGGAGAAGAGTAGGAAGTATTAAGTCTGGACACTAGGAGGAGAGGCTGGCTTTGGAATGAAGGATACATAAGCACCTTCTCCTCTTAGACCACGGGGAAGATTGAGGAGTTATAGATGGGGAAGGAACTGAACTCATGCCTGAAGCCCTGGGCTGAAGTACCCATGTGAAGTACCCATTCTCACTGAGTACCCAGTGAGAATGAACTGTAGGAAGGCAGTCCTATTAGGAAACTGAGGGCCAGAATCCCCTCCTACCCCACATAGGGCAGCCAGGAGGTGGCCTGGGACACAAGCTGGGCGCCTTTCCCAGGCCTTTACATTCCAGCTGAGTCCTGTGCACAATGAAGAAAGGGTGCAGTGACATGATTTAGGTTAATGAACTACTGATTACCTGCCAAGTGTGTGGGAAGTTGTTTTTCTTTCTTCCCACTTTTGTGCAAAAAATTTTTATGAATGATTCATCTTGTCTCATTACTCAGAGTACAAATTTGTGAGCTGATAACAAGAGGTTCAAACTCAGGGAGATCACATCCAACCCCACCCCTACCCCAATTTCTGGTGGATGGCTATGTTCACTATCTTGACTGTGACATATATATGTATGTAACAACAGTCAAATTGTGCATTTACATTTGTGCACTTTGCTGTATGTCACGTACCTCAGCAAAACTGTTAAGAAAAAGGAAAAGAATCTTATATGTAAAATATTTATGATCACATAATTTGGATATTTAATTTATATACATTTACTTGCATATGCAAATTGGCCTAATTTATCTTTACAATCAAAAAGAAGGTTATTTTGAAATAAAATAAAGTAATTATTTTGGGAAAACAAAGGACAACTCGGGAGACAAAATACGAGAGCATCGTTGTAGGATTCCCAGGCACACACCAGGATAAATTAGCCACACGCTCTCCTGGGAGGAGAATGAAGAGGAGTTAGTCTTTAGTTAGCTGGGGTGAGAATGTTTTGTTCTTTTTGTAAACTTTTTGTAATTCCTTATTTAGCTGGCTGACTCTCTCCCTGTCCCCTCCTTTTCACAGCCTGTAGGAAAAGATGGCTTTCTTCCAGGGAAGCCGGTTGCTGTGCTGATCCCAAGGTCCAGTTCTTTGTCTTCATGTGCAGCAAAACTCGAGAGACACCAGTCCAGCTCACCAAATGGGTGGATCCAGGGCCTGATTTCTCTGCCCAAGGATTCAGCAATGAACCAGACCCTTGCTTAGGCTGGTCCACTTTGAACTTTTCCAAAAAGTTTTGGAAATTACTTCCGAAGGATTTAAATCTCGCCCAGTTCGGTCTCTGCCACTGCATTGCAGTTTTAGGGCTTTTATGCTAGACAATATGTATAAAACAGTGCCGGGGCTGTTCTTAATCCTAAAGTGACAAGGTCAGTTCTTTCTTTGTTTCTTTTTTATTTTGACAGTTTTACAACTTTATTTTACAATCAGCAGTTGGTTCTCATCCACATTAACCGTCTATAGATTTTTGAAAGTGGTGACAGGTATGTAGGTGACCAATATATAGAGCTTGTTTGGTGAATCTTCATCCTCATTACATTTTCTGGGCAACCACACTTGGGTATGGGATGGGACATCGCTTATTCCTTTGGCCCAAACAGCTTTGTTGAGTCTGCTGTCAGTGTGCACATCTGGAGTTTCCCATCTCCTTTGTGGCAAATTTCTGGATCTCTCTGAGTGCCTGAGGGTACACTTCTTGAAACCCACTCCATGAATTCACTTGTGAATGTTGATGGTGTACTCTCTGGTCACCTTGTTGATGGCAGAACAGCCTTTCTTCTTCTTACCACCCTTCTATGTGGGATCTGTTATGCCAGGCCCACGCTGGAAAGAAAGAGCGTGAGGTATTTTGCACAAGGTTGGCTCTTGACCTTGACTTGAAATTTAGAAACACAAGAGACTAAAATCCCTAGGGTGGTGGTAACAAATTAATATTTACTGTGTGGGTTGGAACTGGTCTGCTTAATAGAGCTCATTCATAAGTGGGGAGGGTAACAGTCAGTTACTTCCTGAACTAACAGGTCCCAGATTTTCCAAAAATCTCCAAAGGACTCTGGGGAAACAGATCCAAGGGTGTCAGTAATTGCCTTCAGGCTTGGCTCAAAAGCCTCCTAAGAGTGACTTCGTTGACCACTCTTCATATCTAGTCACCATTGTGATGCCTTTTAAAAATTATCTTCATGACACTTATCAACATCCTATCAATTAATTTACCTGTTTATTTTCTGTCCCTCCTGCATCAGAATAGACTCCTTGGGTGCAGGATCTTACCTCCTGTGTCCACCACTGTATCACCACAATAATGCAAATTAATGGTTTCCCAAAGATGGCCACCTCCTAATCTTAGGAACTCCTGAATATGTTACCTCATGAGGCTTTTGGCAGATGTGATTAAGAATTGTAAGATGGGGAGAGTATACTAGATTATATGGGTGATCACAAGTGTCCTCATAACAGAGAGGTAGTAGGATCAGAGTGGAGAAGGATATGTGACAACAGAAGCAGTGGGCAGAAAGTGGGAGAGAGCCATGAATGGTGTGGCTCAGTGGATTGAGTGCCGGCCTGCAAACCAAAGGGTCACCAGTTCGATTCCCAGTCACGGCACATGCCTGGGTTGCAGGCCAGCTCCCCAGTGAGGGGCAAATGAGAGGCAACTACACATTGATGTTTCTTTCCCTCTCTTTCTCCCTCCCTTCCCCTCTCTCTAAAAAATAAATAAATAAAATATTTTTAAAAAAAGAAAGTGGAAGAGAGGTTTGAAGACGCTATGCTGCTGGCTTTAAAGATGGAGGAGGGGCCATGAGCCAAGGAATACAGACAGCTTCCAGAAGCTGGAAAAGGCCAAGAAACAGATTTTGTCCTAGAACCTTTAGAAAAAACATAGTCCTGCTGACAAATTAATTTTAGGATTTCGGACCTCCAGAACTGTAAGATAATAAATTTGTGTTGTTTTAAGCCACCAAATATATGGTAATTTGTTACAGTAGCCATAAAAAACTATTGGGTTGGCCAAAAAGTTCATTTACTTTTTTCTATATGATGGCTCTAGTAGTGCTTAAATGTCTTTAACTTCATTTGAAACAATTTTGTTGGATTGTATTGTGACAGCTGTCATATCAGTGTGCATATTTAAAAAAAAATTTCAAAATTGGTGAATTTTTGTGCGGCCATTTAAATATTTAAGATGGAAGAAGATATGCACATTTTCAGCATATTATGCTTTATTACTTCAAGAAAGGTAAAAATCCGACTGAAATGCAAAAAAATGATTTGCGCAGTTTATGAGGAAGGTGTTGTGACTGATCAAATGTGTCAAAAGTGGTTTGCGAAGTTTCTTGGTACTTTTGACATTTTGACCAAATAATTCTTTGCTCTGGGGCTCTCTTATGCACTGGAAGATGTTTAGCAGCACCTCTGGCCTCTACCCATGAAAAGGCAATAGTGGGAGATAGCCGACATCCTCAAAATATCCAAATCAACAAAGTTATTGGCAAAAATGAAAAATGTGTCTTTTGTTTTAAAGAAAAAACTAAATAGGCTTTTTGGCCAACCCAATAATACAAATGGTACAAGGCACGTAGCAGATACTCAATAGATATTTGTTGCTTGACCAACTTTCTTACATCTAGAATCCAAGCTGATAATAAAAATAATATTTTACAACTTTATAGTGTTATGCAATGATGAAATGTGTTCATATTCCTAATCTCATTTTATTTTCACAATTATTAAAATTTTGTAGACAAGGAAACTAAAACTCAGTTGCCCAAAGTCCCTCAGCTTTATAGGGGCAGAAAGTAGTTTCAGAGCCAATATTATTTTCTCCTTACTTTTGTGTAATATATAAACAACACTATGTCAACTATAAAGGATGGGTTAAAAAAATTGGCCCTGACTGGTTTGGCTCAGTGGGTTGGGCATCATTCATGAACCTAAATGTCACCAATTCTATTCTCAGTTGGTTTGGGAACAGAATTCCCAGGCATGTGCCTGGATTGTGGGCCACTTTTCCTGGTTGGGGGTGTTCAAGAGGCAACCCCCCCCACCATGTACAAGATGTTTCTCTTGCACATGCATGGTTCTTTCCCTCTCTTCCTCCCTTACCCCTCTCTAAAAATAAATAAATAAAATTTAAAAAAAAATTTTAATTCACTTTTTGCCTCCATGCATCCAAGAGAGTAACATGGGTCACCAGCAGCTCCACTGAAGCCATGCAAGAAAATGCAGCCAGGGTTCTCATTTTAGTCACATCTGCTCGAACCCACATGGTCTGATCTGAAAATACAACCTCAATCTGTGCCACTAAGGTTTCTGTCAGCACACAAAGGATATGTTTCATTAAGTTGGACTAAGTGAACTTCCTTGAATGTGTCATTCAAGAATCTGACTTACCGCAGAAACAGTGCTAGCTTTTTGTACATAAATTTTTTTAAAAACTTCAATTACAAGTGTTTTAATATAAATGCTGTAGTCACATGATTATAGTAACCTCCTTTTTAAATTTACTATTCTCAGTGGATTCATCTTAAAAATTTATGGTTTATTTCCCCCTGATTATGTAAAAGTATTCATGCTGAAAAAAAATTTGGTTCTCAATCCTTTTGCTCTAATGGATAAACCACTTTTATTCTTCTATGTCTTCTTTCAGGTCTCATCTATATAAATTCACATTTAAAATATCTTTGTGCTTGTAGTGTGTGTATATTTGTGTGTATAATTATATGTAGTTTTTATTTTTCTGTTTAACATTATTTTATTGCCTGGGTGCATCAACTTGGGTCCTTTGGAAAACAGATGCTGAGACAAAATTAAGAAGTGTATTGGGGTTAATGCCTGTGAGAGAGAGGGGGAGCAGGATTGGACAAGGAGAGCCTCAAGTCACGATCAGCTTTAACAAAGTCTCAGCCAAAGATTGCCTATTAGGGGTAATCATGTTGAACAGAAATGGCCAGTTCTAGTGCCCAAATCATGCTCGGTCATTGGCTGGGGGCTGCCTGGGAAAAGTGTGGTCTCAACTTGAACAAATAGTGAATCCTGAAGGTGCTGTAGCTGGAAGCTGTAAGATCACTGCACTCTTGGCAGCTGAACAGAAAGTACTTTCTTGAGGAAATCCAAATGGGGAAACTCCATGGCTGCTACAATCTTCCCCTTGTGTTATGTGGATTCACTTCCTCTTACCTACTTGGTAAGGGTTCCATGGACCTCTGTTTCTGAGGAGAAACTTGGATGAAGGAGGTTATTGGAAAAAAGCAGAGCACCCATTGCTGCAGTTGGTCCCAGGATGGCAACTGGTACTCATTTTTCCTTCCTCTACTCTAAATCCACCTCACTATCAGGCCATCACTTCTACTTCTCTCAGTGGCTTACCTGGTGGTGCGGCCCAAACCCTAAGTCCTCATGAGTCTGAGGCCCTTTCTCAGGACAGAGTTGCTGCACTTGTCCATTCTTGGTCACATCCAGGCAAGGGACTACCAAGAGGTGCCCAGGCGACTCACAAAATCTGCTTTGCCCCAGCTGTGTAACACTGTAACAGTAATCCCATTTCTTCTCTGATCAAGGTAAACTACCCCTAACAACACGGTCTTTTTTTTTTTTTGCCTGCTTTCCCCGTGTAGAAGGAGTCCAAAGTGCCCAGCTGGCAGTCATGGCATGTCATTTAATGTGACCCTGTGGAAAGAGTATGCTCCTTTGGGCATTTGAAGTTCTAACCCTGCAGAGCTCAGAGCTGCTAGAACAGGAAGCACAGAGTCCCCCAGTAGGTTGTTGAGAATGATGGTATGTATGTTGGTGCTATGGTCTGAGCATTTGTGTCCCTCCAGAATTCATATGTTGAAATCCTAATGCCCAAGGTGATGATGTAAGAGGTGGGGCCTTTAGGAGGTGATTAGGTCATGAGGGTGGAGTCCTCATGAATGGGATTAGTGTCCTTGTAAAAGAGACTCAGGAGAGATCCCTCCCTTCCCTCTGCCCTGTGAGGACACAGAGAAAAGACAGCCATCTACAAACCAACAAGCCCTTACCAAACATCAGCTTTGCAGGCACCATGATCCTGACCTTTCCAGCCTCTCGCACTGTGAGAAATAAATGTTTGTTGTTTAAAATCTACCCAGTCAATGGTATTTAATTACAGCAGCATGAGCTAAAACAGTGGTGCAACTCCTTTCCCACTCCAGGCCACATTCAGAGCTGGCAGTCTGTTGTGTCACTTAGTACATTGGCCAGAGCAGTGTTCCTAGTGAGGAAAGTATTGCCTTCACACCCAGAAGAGGTCTCCCTGGTACTGTGATTCCTTCTCTGTGGTAGGGACAGAAGATGCAGCAATTTGTGTTTTGCTTTGGAAGGGACGTCTTGGCATGTCTCTTAAACACTGGACTCCTAAACACTTTACTGATGTGGTAGCCCCCTGAAACTTTATTTGTAGGGATTTATTTTCCACACTCTGGAGCACATGTATCTTACCGAGGCTTCTTATATGCTAACTACTCTTGCTCATCCTGACTGATCAGCATGATGTCATCAATGTAATGGATCAAAGGGATGTTCTGCAGGATGTCCAAACAGACCAGACTGCTTTTGACTAGATGAGGTGGACCCACTGTAAACTGGACTTTGACTAACACTCTATTTATTACTTGCCCATATAAACTCCCACTCCAACAAGGGTATGATGATGATGCTTTGAGTCTGCAGGTATCAGTGTCAACTCTGATCCTGTGTCTAGCAGCTCTCAAAATGCCTGGGTGTTCTTTCGGCTTTTGGCTCAAATGTGGCATAGATGCAACTTTCTTCGGTCGTCCCAATGCCAGTTTATTAGACACCAGCTGCCTCCACCATGTGGCCAAACTTCGACCCCAATAAGATCAACGTCATATATCTGAGTTGCAGTTGGTGCCACATCTGCCCTGATGCCCAAGGGCCCCTTGGGCCTCTTTCCAAAAAAGCTTGGTGATGACATGGCCGAAGAAAATGGTGATTGGAAGGGTCAGTGAAACCCACCATTCAGAATAGACAAGCCCCGACTAAGGTAGTGCTTTCTGCCTCTGCCCTGATCGTCAAAGCCCTCAAAGAACAGCCACAAGACAGAAAGAAGCAAAAAGAAACAAACAAAAACCATTAAGCACAGTGGAATTATCACTTTTGATTAGATTGTCAAAATTGCCACACATATGTGGCACTAATCTTTAGCTGGAGAACTCTCTGGAACCATTAAAGAGATCCTGGGGACTGCTGTCTGTGGGCTGCAATGTTGATGACCACCACTCCCATGACATCATAGATGACATCAGCAGTGGTGCAGCCCTGGCCAATGTGGCTCAGTTGGTTGGGGCATTGTCCCTAAAACTGAAAGGACACAGTTTCAATTCCTGGTCAGGGCACATGCCTGGGTTGCAGGTTTGGTCCCCAGTTGGGGTACGGCGAAAGGCAACTGATCAATGTTTCTCTCTCACATCAGTGTTACTCTCTCTTTCTCCCTCCCACTCTTCCCCTCTCTCTAAAATCAATGAGCATGTCCTCAGGTGAGGGTAAAAAATAAATAAATAAAGTAAAATAAAGTAAAATAAAATAAAATAAAAACAGTGGTATAGTAGAATGCCCAGCTAGTTGAGAATTACAATGGAAAATATTTCAATGAAAGATCATTTGGCCCTGGCTGGTGTGGCTCAGTGGATTGAGTACTGGCCTGTGAACCAAAGGGTCCCCAGTTCATTTCCCAGTCAGGCCACATGCCTGGGTTGCAGGGCAGGTCCCTAGTTAGAGGCACACTAGAGGCAATCACACATTGATGTTTCTCTCCTTCTCTTTCTCCCTCCTTTTCCCTCCCTCCAAAAATAAATAAATAAAATCTTAAAAAAAGTCATTTGATTACCAAAACAAACAAATAAACAAACAAACACTAAACTAAATCAACGCCTGTGTGTTCTCCTCTTCTTTATTTATGGTTACCGGAGTAAATATAAGTCCCTTTCTGGAAGAACTGGGGAATCATTACAGTGTATACTTACCATGGTATTGCCAATTTTGGACATCAGGCCACCTCTTTTTTAAAATCTATTTTTAGAGAGAGGGGAAGGGAGGGAAAGAGAGAGGGAGAGAAACATCAATGTGGGAGAGAAGCATCAATGCGAGAGAGAAATATCTATTGGTTGCCTCTCGTAGGTAACCTAGCCATGTACACTGACCAAGAATCAAACTAGGGACCTTTTGCTTTGCAGGATGCTACCCAACCAACTGAGCTACACCAGTCAGGGCCTGGCCACCTCTTTACCCAATGAAGTTTGGGTATAAAAACTGACTTAGGTTGAGGGACTGACTCATGACAAGGGATCATGAATTTTTACTAGGTTCCCACTCATATATCTGTGTTTTCTTTTAATCACATATATTCAGCAATATCCTGTTCTTTGTTGTTGTTTGGTTTATTCATTTCTATTGTTTTAGCAATACACTTGTTTTGACTACACATCTAGTTTGCCCTAAGGGATTCCATGTTGTATTAACCATCTATACAATTCTTTGTGGCAAGCTCTCAGAGCTGCCCTTCTGACCTTGCCAGTTATTATAATTGTCACCCTCAGGCTTCTGGCAGTTAAGTGCTGCCACTTGGCCTTTATTGCTTTGGGCCCCTATTATCCCTGTTGCTATAAAAGAGCCAAACTATGGCAGCATCTCCTCTTGTTATCTCTGGCTTGCAGGAAAAAGCTGCTCAGTGAGGTTGGCACTCCTCTCACCAGCCCATTCCTGATGGCCTTGGTAAGTGGCCATCCTTTGCTAGGGCTTCTGGCCCCTTATAATTACTTTAGTTTGTCCATATCACAGCCATTTAATCCTTCCCCCAATTGTTGTGGCAATTCAGGCAGTTGAACTTCACTCAGTAAAGGTTATCATTTCCTCCAAGTTTCTAGGAGCCATTGGGGCAGGTCCTTACCAGGAAGTTAAATCCTATTCCAAGAGAGTGAGCCCCAGTCAATAAACTCTCCCTTATTCAGTCTTGTATTTCAGCCCCTTGATTAAGCACCATCAAAATCCAATTCCACAGGCACTCCCCAACTTTTACCAGCACATGTTGGTTAGTTCTTGCAGGTACTTTGGGCCCCTCATCAGGACCAGCATATTTTCTCTGGACTATGTTGTAACTTAACCCTAATTAAGATTCTGGCAGTCAGGAGAGGAGGCAGAGGCAAATTCTGAGGGGAAGAGACCCCTGCAATGTCCTTCCACATGGAGGGAGTGCTAGCTCTTAATAGGGAGGGGTGGGCCACCTCTTAAGGTCTGAGGGTACAGAGGAGTGTAGGGAGCCAAAATCTTTGGGGGCTCCACCTAGATCTCCATTCCGTGTAACAGGGTCTTGAGTTTTCCAAACCTGAAGCCTTGACCTTGGTTACAGGTCTGCCTCCTGGAACTCTCTTAAATCCTGAGTTTGATCTCCAGATTCTTTTGTTCTCCCACTGCTATAGATAAAGGCCTCTTTGTAACCCATAAAAGAGGCTCTCTGGCCTTCACAGTTAATTCTTAATGTTTGGTATCTGCTCTTGCTTTTTCATTATCTCTTGGCAGGGCTCAAGGCAACTTAATAACAGCCAACCAATTCCATTGTCCCTATATTCACTGCTCCCCCTCTGCCTACCTAATATGCTTGAAATACTGCACCATAGGAACATTGTCCCACTTCACCATCAGTCAAAGTTTCAGCAAGTGGATCCCCATTTTGTCCCAGAGACTATCTGTAGCCCACATTCTTACACAGGAGAGGTTCTTATTACAAGCCAGGTAGTGAGTAATGCATATTCCAAACCCTATCTTACTGCCTGCTTTTTCAGACCACTCCTGAGTCCATTCAGGTGGTCTGGGAAGCAGATGCTGACAAGAAATTAGGAGTGCAAGCAGTTCATTGAGTGGTAGTGCCTGTGAAAGATAAAGGGGAAAGAAGGAGGATCGGGTAGAGAAAGCCTTCAGATAGTGATGCAGATTTGATATCTGTGAAAGGAAAGGATGTAAGTAGCTGAATTGGACAAGGAGAACCTCAAGCCATGATGCCCATCCTTCCAAACTGCAGTCAACCCAATGGAAAGCTCCAGAGGAAAGAGTATTCTGTAGAGGAGTCCAACAGAGGGCAGAAATGGCCCGGCCCTAAAACCCATCCTGTGCCTAATCACAGGCTAAGGGTCACTCAGGCAGAGTGAGGTCTTAGCTCTGACGCTGTAATGGATCCCAGAGTGATATAGCTGGAGACTGATCGCTAACTGCACTTTGGCAGTTGAATGGCAGATTCTTTCTTAAAGGAGATCTGAGCTGCACATCTCCATGGCTGCCATATCAGGTATTTTGTCTTCGAGTCCAGTACTATGTCCATATATCATCTTGCTTCTGTATTTGAGACATTACTTTGAAAAAAAAATCAGATAAAGAAGCTGAGGAAATCAGGCAATTAGTGGGAGTCTGCTGAAACACTTTTCACAGTGGCCTGTGAGAGAATGTGGGGCTTTGGGAATGTGTGTATAAGCTTAAGCTGCCAAGCTTCTGTCTCCTTCACTGATGAGGAAAGGAAAGTAAGAGGCGAGGTGGAATCAGCTGTTGTTTGGGTGTGTAGAGGAAAGCTGGCTCTCTCCTCAGTGTGGCGTTTTAACAACTCATGGGGAAAAAAGTACGTGGAAAGAATCTGTTCCTTTTAGTTTCCATTGGAATTGGAAATATGTAGCTTTCTTGCTCTTTTTTTTCTTTTTCTTTTAAAGGATACTCTCATTTTGAATGTATACTGCAGACTTTGAACATACTGGAATTTAGTTCCTCAGAGCATTAGAGGTGGGGCAGCTGAGATGGTAAAGGAGTTAGAGGCTGTGTGGAGGCTTGAGGAGCTTGGGGATGAGTCCTTTCCTTGTCAGAAAGTGACTGATTAGGCTAAAAAAGTTGCCTGGAATTCTTTGTCCCAAACAGTCATCCAGTTGTGTACCATATTGTTACACTTATTCATGTTCCCAGCTGATGATAAAAGGAGGAGCTGGAAGACAGAACACGACTACCCCCTCCCCCCAGAAGTCCAAAGGAATATAATTATGAAATCTGGGGCCAACTTCTTAATTTCTCAGAAAAAAACCTGAATCCCACAGATTTCAGGAAACTTGGTTAGAATTACAGCTTTCCCAAAAAGAAAATTAGAATATATGTCTCTTAACTCCCAACTCAGTGTTATACATCAGTGGTTTGCACTCAAGGAATCTCTGTGACTCTACCTCCCTAGTCAGACTGAGGAAAGAGTGGAGGATGTGGGTCAAAAAGAATAAAATATCCTTTGGGGACTTTTGGAGATTCTGAACCCAGAATCAAGTGAGTATACAAAGTATATCAAAGGAGAATATAAAGTGAATATTTATTGTTATCTTCCCTAACAACACCCATAGAAATTTTAGTCAACAAAGAAAAGCCTCAATTGATAGTATAATTACATATTATTGCTGTTGAAGAGTAAAGTATCTATAAACAAAGCTTGAGAAAGCAATGATGAGTGATATGCTAAGGACATCAGGGTGAATGGTCCCTTTTGTTTCCCTCCCTTTGTCAACACCTCATCATTGTATTTATCACATTAACCTAGATTAACCTTTTGAAGTATTGCCACCTTCTTGTTCAAAAACCTTCAATGGCTCTCCATTACCAACCAATGAAGCCCACATTTCTTATCCTGACATTCAAGGCCTTGTGTAATCTATCCCAGATTCTACCTTTCCAGACTTATTTTCCATTACTCCTCTGTCCCTTTGCTCAGCCTGTAAGTGCTCCTTCTAGTTCCCACAACAGACATTACACTTTCCCGTCCCAAGAACCTTTGCATGTTTTCTTGACTTCATTCTTCTTTTGCTTTCAACTACGTGTTTTTTCAAGGCCCAGATTAGATACCACCCTATTCCAGCTGAAAGGGAGACTTCCCGGCAGCATTTCATTTCTGCCTTTCATTGGGCACTTACATCCTTCTTGCAGGTGTTCCCAGTTCCAAAACTTGTTTACAAAGTCTCCTGCCCTAGGAACCGCTTTTATCCTTGCAGGTCCAGCAATCTTATCTGATTCAACTTCCTCAAGTCATCATTCCTTCCAGTCTGGTCTTCCAATTTAAGTTCTAGAACAGATTTATCTTTTCCTGTTTGTTCAGGCTTTACTGTTCTCTCTCTCTCCCTTTTATTTTTTGACTCATGCTCACTCTTCTGATTTATTCTCAAAATATAACCAAGACTCTCCTTTCTAAAAACAAAACAAATATAAAACTTCCCCTGTCTTTAAGTCAAAGGACACTTTCTTTTTCTCTTGATATTTTCCTGTCGTTGCAGCCTGAGCAGAGAAGCTACCACTCTGCTGAAACTGACATCCGCAAGATCAGCCATAACTTCCAAATGCCAAATTTCAGGATCTTCTTCTACTGGACCACTTCTCTTTCATGGACTTTTTCACCTATTTCTCAAAATATTTCATCACATCTTTTTTTCTCTAACTGTTCCATATTTCTCAAGGTTTGTGTAAGGTTTTCTTAGGCTCCACCGAGGAAGAAATGCCAATCAGCCACAAAATCAGGCAGTACAGAGCTTTATTGGGGTTTGCGCACCTGGGTGAGGTTTCTCCACCCACAGGGCGGGGCCGGGGAAGTCGCCCCAAACAAAGAGCATGGGTGGGAGGCGGGGAGGGGGGTTATACCCCAAGTCTGGGTGGTTCTCTTCACGGGAGCTGGGGATTGGTACCTTTGAACCAAGTGGCAGTATATCATTGGTGGTTCTCCTCAGGTTTACGTTGCCATGGCAAAGCCCGCCATTTCAGCTCTCTGACCTGACGTCAGCCGTCTTTTTCCAGGTTGTAGTTCGGCCGCCATTTTGTCCTACCACGCCCACCCTGACATTCCGACCACTTTGATAAGGGGCGGCACATTCCATCTGACTACTTCCTGCTGTCTGAAGAATGTAGAGGGGAGGGGCTAGAGATCGGCTGTTTCCAGCTCGTCAGGGAGGGGCCAGTAGGTAAGGGAACAGCAGCGATGCGTGATTGGTCAAGATAAGCACAGAGGAAACAGTTAGTGATATTCCCGATAGCAGTAATATTCAATATTTGGATGCCCTGATTAATGAGATAGCCAGGAGAAGGGGGTGGCTAGAATAACAGTATGGGGTTCTGTCCACTTGGGCTGGAGTGGCCCGGGTCAGAGTTCTTTGAGTAATACCTGGTCTCCAGGCTGCAGGAGAGTGGCCGGGCCTGGCTCTGGGCACCCCCCTACTGGAGGAAGAACTCTATCAGCGTGCTCTCGTAGGAGATGCCGGGGGAGGGAGAGATAGGGCAGGTAGGAAGCCAGAGGAGGAGTATGTACTGGCAGGTTATTGTTAATTAGGAAAGGATGACTGTACAGTAGTTTGAAAGGGCTAAGTCCTGTTGGTTCCCGTGGGGCCGCCCGTATTCCAGAGAGGGCCAGGAGTTTCTAGTTTCTAGGGTAAGCTTAGTCAGGTGGGTTTTCAGAATGCCGTTAACCGGCTCTACTTTACCGGAGGACTGGGGATTATAAGGAATGTGCAGCTTCCAGGCGATGCTGAGAGAGGTGGAGACCTGCTGGACGATTTGGGAGATGAAGCCTGGGCCGTTGTCCGACTGGATAGGGGAGGGCAGTCCAAATCACAGGGTGATGTAGTTGAGGAGGAAGTCGGCCACCGTATTCGCTGTTTCTTTTGCTGTGGGATAGGCCTCAATCCAACCTGAAAACGTGTCAACAAAAGTTAAGAGGCAGCGGAATTTTTTATGGGGAGGCATGTGCGTAAAGTCAACCTGCCAGTCTTGTCCCAGGAGGTGTCCTCGTAGTTGTGGGTAGACGAGGGAAGGAGAAATAGGTGGAGCTGGGGGAGGAGTTGGGTCCTCCAACAGCAGGAGAATAAATGAGGAGGAAGGGGCCAGGTTTTACATGATCTGGAGAGTGGCGCCTAATAGTTGGAGAACATCCTGTCCTAGGAGTGGAATGGGGCAGGAAGGTATGACAAGGAACGAATGGGAGAAGGGAAAGCCATCCAGACTGCAGTTAAGTAGGGGGGTTCGCCACGGGCAAGATGGGGTCCCATCAACCCCCATGACGGACATCTGGGAAGGAGTGAGAGGTCCTGAAAAAGACGGTAAAACAGAGTAGGTAGCCCCCGTGTCCACTAGGAAAGAGGTGGACTTACCCGCTACCTGCAGCGTTACCCTGGGCTTGGCAAGGGTGATGGGGGTCTTCGAGTCTGGGCCGCCTCAGTCGCCCAGCAGTCCTAGAAGTTCCAGCGTGGCCAGGGAAGAGTCCACACCTTGGTCAGCTGGTCCCCCGCATGGAGGTGCTGGGGGTGGGCTTCTAAGGGGACAGGCATCCCTCCAGTGGCCAAACTGTCATCAGTCGGGGCAGAGCTTCCTTGGTGGCCGAGGTTGAGGACATTGGCAGGCCCAGTGTCCCTCTTTGCTGCACTTGAAAGAGCCCCCGGTGGGGCATTCTTTGGCCTGGACTTAGGCTTTGCCCCCATACCAATGTTTGCCACCAGCCACAGGGCCGCCACTATGGCTTGGGTTTGCAGGGCTACCTTTTGCTGTAGGTGAGCCTGGCGGGTGGCCTCAGCCTCTGCTTCTCGGTTATTGAAAGCTTTAACTGCCATATTTACGAGATCTCGGATGGGAGTTTGGGGGCCATCTTCGGCCTTTTTTAGTTTCCTTCTAATGTCTGGGGCTAACTGGGAGATAAAGTGGGTAGCTAAGACAGTGGCCCCAGCATTAGAAGCCAGGTTAAGGCAGGTATGGAGCACCATTGCCTCGTTATCCTGTTGAGGAACAGCGTCCGATTTTCCTTGGGGCCTTGGGTGATCCGAGTTTATCGTAATTTACAGCCTTCTGGGTCGATTGGTGTATGCCTGCTATCAGGCATTCGACCATTTGGTCGCGGGGCCTCCAACCCACCTGTCCTACCTGGTAGTCCAGTCTGGTTCTGCCTCTGGTACTGCCTCACCCCCTACCGGCATGCGGGGATTGGTGGCGTAGGTTTGGTCTGCATGAACCCTAGCTGCAGTCCAGACGCGGCTGCGCTCGTCTGGGGTCAGGGTGGAAGTTAATATGATATGTAGGCCATGTGAGATCATAGGCCTGGACTAGGTATTGGAATTCCTTAATAAAATTGGTAGGGTTAGTGAAAAAGGAGCCTAGGCGCCTCTCGATTGAAGAGAGGTCAACCAGTGAGAAAGGGACATGGACCCGGACGACACCTTCTGCTCCTGCCACTTCCAGGAGGGGTTAAATATGGGGGTCTAGGGGCTCTAAATTCAGGCGGGAGCGGGTGTGTGAGCTGACAGGGGAAGAAAGGTCTTCAGAGGGAGGGTGGGAGTCAGGCTGAGAGGGAGGGGCCGGAACTGGAGTAACTGTCAGTGGGTGCTGATAAGGAGGAGGGGGAGGTGGGGGAGAAGCAAGATTTCCAAGGGAATCAGAAAAAGAGGAAGGGGCAGTTCTGGGGCAGTAGGCTTAGGAGGCCGTGCGGGTTCAGAGTTCCCTTGGGCCAGGAGAACTTGGGCTGTAGAGGACTGGGTGCATAGGTCAGGGCGGGAGAGGAAGGCCCAAAAGCCTTGACTGTAGGGGACCTCGGACCATTTGCCAGTTCGTCTGCAAAAATTATCTAGATCAGTAAGATCAGTACTTTCGAAATCGAAAGTACCTTCAGGAGGCCAGGTTTCATGATTATCGAGCTGATAGAATGGCCAGGCCTTAGTGGATAGGAAAATCAGCCGTTTTTGCTTTAGGCCAGGATCAATTGCTGGCAAAATTTTTAGAAGACACCCTAGAGGTGACTTGGGGTCTGATTTGAACTCCTGCCTTACCATTCCTAGTCCTGAGAGAGTCAGTAGGTGGGAATTGGTGTCCTGCAACCCAATCCGCTGATCCTGAACGGTAAATATGAGGATCCAGGCCCAGAGACATCTCTGGTGCCTGGAGCCTCTCAGCGGAGGGAGAACAGCCTCTCCCTGAAGGGTCACCCCGACGCAGCGCTGCAGTTTGGTAGGAGAGCAGTCTCTCCCAGCAGACAGGGGCCCTGGATCAGTGTTTGGGGACCAGAAACTCAGGAGTGAGGGCACTTACCCTGGTTCTTAGTACGGACTGGTGGGGTGGCAACGAGGCTTCCTCGGGGAGTGGGGAGAGGAGCGGTCCTTAGTGGACAACAACTCCTCCCAGGTTTCAGCACCAAATGTAAGGTTTTCTTAGGCTCCACCAAGGAAGAAATGCCAATCAGCCATAAAATCAGGCATTATAGAGCTTTATTGGGGTTTGTGCACCCAGGCGAGGTTCCTCGGTCCACAGGGCAGGGCTGGGGAAGTCACCCCAAACAAAGAGCATGGTGGGTTTTATACCCCAACTCTGGGTGGTTCTCTTCAGTTTCAGGTTGCCATGGCAAAGCCTGCCATTTCCGCGCTCTGGCTTGACGTCCCCGTCTTTTTCCGGGTTGTAGTTCCGCCGCCATTTTGTCCTACCATGCCCCCCCAACAGTTTGATTTTTGGTCCTTTTTGAAATCATCCACTTATGAGTATGATCCTCAGATCTGTCTCTATCCCTAAAGTCTCCTTTAAGCTTCATTTCCAGTTGTTTCCTTGACATGTGTGTGTACCCTACCTCCTTTTCCAAAGTGGCAAATGCCAAAGTTAATTTATTATAGTCTTCATTTTCTAGATCCTCCCCCAAACCCTTCTGTCTCCTGCCCTTTCAATCTTAGCCAATGGCATCACCTCTTTTCCATTATTTATCTTTAATTAATTTTCTTGTAGCCTTCCCTGATGCTCCATTTAGGAACTGGCCACAGATTAACAGGGGATTTTTGAGATAACAATTTGAATGTCCTGGGGATAATCTTGGAGAACTCAGGATAGAAGTGAGGAGAACACTGTAATACAGGAATTGGGCTCCAAATTCACTTCAATGAAACCTCCAATTTACCTAGAATGTTTTTCTTTACACTATTTCACAAAAGTAAAGTTACCCTCTTGAAAGTCAGCTATCTTTTTCTTCTTTCTGAATATTGTATTTCCTCTAATTTTCTACCTTTGCTGTATTTATAAACTGGTCATTTTTGCACAGTCGTAACGTTTCTTAAGAGCATCACAGACTCTGGAAAAAGACCTTGGTGTGCCTTTACCACCGGTGCCTGGTGGCGCCCTCCTGAGACTGAGCAGCCCCTTGAGGAACAGATGACTTGGTGGTGACTCAGGACTCCAGGGCTTTTTTTCCTTGCAGCCTGTGTTCAGAGTGCTGGGGTGGAGTGTCTCCTTTACCATCCTTACTTTTTATTTACTACAAATACGCTCAATATCCTGATTATTAAGCTGTTACCCAGGAGAGATTGGGCGTTTCCACGTTTCCAGTATCTGTGTCAATTCAACAATCTCACATTTCAGAAAAACATTCTCCCCGCCCCCCACCCGGTCAGGAGATAAGAGCCTTCTCAGAAGGACACTTCGTCTTCTGAGCCCCACCCCCATACCGTTTTTTGTTGTTACTTCCCAGAGCTTGGACCGGTTTGATTACTCTAACCTTACATAAAGCTTCCTTTGGAATGCAGGGACTTTGCATCCTCGCTGAGGAGCTGGTAGGTGGACTTTACCCGCCAGGACCCACACCTAGCCTCCAAAGGATGGGGGGAGGGGAAGGAAATAGCTCCCTTGAATAAACCAGACTGTCAGCTGCATTTAAGATTCCAACTCAACCCTAAATACTACACAGTAAATATTTGTTGAATAAAAAAGGCGAGAATATCCAGAGCCCAGAGATGTAAGCTAAATCAATCTCTTTTTTACACATCTCAGCGGTTACCACCTAGAAAGCCAACTTAAAGAGCCACAGTTTAACCACAGCTGGTGTATTAGCCTCAAGTGCTGAGCCCCCCTGACTTTACTCCCCTGCGGTCTGAGATCAATTTCCCCACTTTTTAAAAAGTGGACTTAAAATCGGGCTGAGTCCCCTTCTGTTTAGAGTGAGGATCACTCCTATTTGATGTAAATTTACATCCCCCTTCAAAGTAAAGTCCACCCCTCGTTCCAGTTCATTCAGCAGATACTTATTAAGCGTCTAATTTGTGACATTCCTTGTAGACGTTTGGGGTGAACAGCGAACAGAACAAGAGATCCTTGCTCTGGATGGAGCACCGTAGGGCAAAAGACAAACGGCGCCTGTGATTTCTGAGATTAATATAAATTCGGAGGCGGATAAACACTACACTGAAAAGGAACAACGCTGGAGAGCGCAGGGGGCGGGGAGGAGAACCCTGGGCTGCAGCTCCGGCCTCGGGCCGGGGAACGGGGAGACGCGCGGAGGCGGAGGAGGCTCTGACTGCAGGGCCGGGGAAATCTCCGCGAAGGCGACGGGAGAAGAACCTGCTTTTTGCGAAGGTAGGTGAAGGGCAGACAGGGGTTTGGTCAGAGATTCCGGTTGAGAACACCGGAGGCCGAGAGCGATCCTCCAGCTGAGCCCCGAGGATGCGCTGGCAGCCTGCTACCGGGGCCGCGGCCCCAGGTGGGACGGTCTCGCGTGGCCCCCAAAATGGCCTCCCGCGGCCCCTGGCTGCCGCGGCCCCTGGCTGCCCCGCCCGCCGGCCCACGTGACCCGGGGCGCACCCACCCCGCAGCTCACCCAGGCTGGCGACCCCGGGTCCGGGTCCTTGCGGCGGTGGCCCCGCCCCTCGCGGGAAGCCGACCAACCCGAGGAAGGGTAGGGCGGGTGGCAATGGCCAATGGGGGTGGGGCTGCGGAGGGAGTAACAGGTTGGTGGGAGGGAGAGAAAGCCGGAGGGATTGCCCAGGGACTTAGGGGCGGGGTGGGGGGGCGCCCAGAACCGCGCGTGCACCTCTGCCCGAGCCCGAGAGCGCCGAGCCCGGCTGGTGTGAGTGAACCGTGAGGGGTAAGGGCACCTGAGAGGCGACCGGGCCCTCAGGTGTATCCCTGCGGGGCGCGGGGCGCGCGGGGCGCGGCGAGGCGATCAGTGATACGTCCGTGCAGGGCGCTGGTGCTGAATTGGAGATCGCAGGAGGGGAGGTCAAGGTGGGGTGGGAGTACTGATCAAGAGCTGGTTCCCACTCTAAGGTGCCAGGGGAAGGTGCCAGGTGAGGGGCACCTGAGGCTAGGTTTATTCCCAGGGCATGACGGCGTTTCAGGGCCAGGGTCTTTCTGGAGGTCAGATGCCAGTCACAGGGGCAGAATTTCTCTGGGAGTCTGGGGTGGTGGGGAGAAGGAGTTCGTTTCAGTTGGGCAAAGGGAACTGCTGCCAGGTTCAGAGACCAAGGGGGAGGGCATGGAGAGGTGCTGTTTCCCTGAGGTTCCTGTCCTCTGACTGCTAGTCTAGCTGCTGCAGACACCACTCGCTAGCTTTGAGATGGCTCTGAGGTGTGGAACTTTCTCTAACCAGTCACCTACAGGTGAAGACAGTCGCAGATGAGAAACACTGAGGGGCAGGACAAGAGGGCACCCACATCTCTTTGCTAGGTGTGAAACTTTTAAGGCTTCAGTTTCTGTCCTCTTTGCTTTCATGCTAGGGAGAATTTTTTTCTTCCTCTAGATAGGGATATGAGGAAGCAAGATCCCTAGGCCTACAAAATATCTAGAATTCTTACTTTCTAATGAGGCCTCTTTCTGGGGCTAATGTCAAACACTTCCTCCAAGCACAAGCACTTTCTTCTGTGCTGTTTGATAAGGCCACTGGGTGATGGTTGGGAGCTTAATCAATTTCCTTGATACCTCTCAGAAGATCCCTATTACTCCCTGAAACCACTCCAGACATCCCTGATTCCTGGACCATGTTGGCTGTCAGACTGGCAGCCGGCACTAGTGATGCAGGAAATAGGCAGGACTCTTCAGGAGACCACAAGACTAGGGGAGTTAGCACCTCCAAGTCTCCAGCTGGATGATTGGTGCACACTGGAGCTCAGCAAGACTTCTCAGGCAGATTCCCTTGCCTTAGGCAGTTAAGAGCCAGCCTTAGCTTGGCCCCTTTGATGCCCTGCCTGAGGAAAGTTGTAACTGGGGAGTAATTACCAACCGCTACCTTGTCCACTGGCTGCCTACACCTGCCTCTGCACCTCTTCTTTCATCCTGGATATTTGGGAGTGGGGGGCTGGCACTAGGGGACTGCTAATCCAGAGATTTGCCTGACTCTAAGAGGATTCTGACTTCCTAGAGCCCTTCCTGCCTTTCCCAGGCTGACCTGCATGCCTTCACCTCTGTGGGAGGTGAGAAGGCGCTAGGGCTGCTTTTCTTTGTGTGGGGGAGGGGAGTTAAGGTCCGGGGAGGTGGCCCAGGTAAGTGTGGGATCAGGAATGCATCTTTGAGAACTTGGGAGGGAGGAGTAGAGTCTTTCTGTCACAGACTAGTCAGTCACTTGCCAGGTTCTTTGTGCATCTGCTCCTCCTGCCTGTTCCCTCTCTACCTTGTGCCTCCTTCAGAGCCTTGGCATCTAGACTAGACAGAGCCCCTGCTCATGCCTTTGCCCCTCAGCCTTCTCTGTGGTATGGAATATCTCTGCTTTACTAGCTGCCAGTGGAGTGTCCCTGGCCCTCCCCTTCCCCTTGCTTCTCAAACCAGTCCAGCCAGTTTGCAGGGGCCCAGTTCCTCATTGTGTTTTTTTCCCCCACTGGCCAAGCAGCTCTAGCCTGGCTCTCAGGTTTCGGCTTTTTTTTTTTCTTTTTTCAGTGGACAGAGCCAGGAATCCACTTGAGGGGTTCTTTTTGGATCCACAGGGAACCTTCTTATCCCTGTAACTATGAGAAAATAGGAGCTGAATGATCAAGGTCACTGAGCTGTCCTTTTGTATTCAGACCATTTGCTTTTCTTGTTGCCTCTGAGGGGAGTCTAATCTGTATTCTAGTTCTCCCATTTTCTAAATCTGCCAATTATGTAGCATTAGCATATTCCTCAGTCCTGGTATATCAGTTCTTCTGGACACCCCAAACCACCCCACCCCTACTTCCTGCCAGGAGTACAGAGACCTTGTCACTCCTAGTTGGGAGCCAGACAGTATGGCTGGGCTAGAGTTGATGGAATTGGGGCAGGGCAGGCTAATGAGTAACTCAGGGAGAAGTGGCTGTTTGGTCTAGGTTCAGTGTCCTCCCCCTCCTTGCAGGCAGGAATGGCACAGACAGACCAATGAAGCTGAATTAACTTGTGGCCCAGTCTCTTCCCAGAGTGCAGTTGGTGAGGAGCACCTTGGGCACATGCCAGGGGAAGGAAAAGCAGGGTCAGGCATCTGGTGAGAGTGAAGGCTCTGGACTCCATGTTGCCTGGTGCTGGATCACTGTTTACCTGCCTCTGGGACTTACGCAAGGCCGGCCTTGGAGCTGTCCTGCTCCCCAGCCCCGCCCCACTGTCCTCTGTAACCGAAGGCGGATAGGTTTCGGGTTTTCCGTGTTGAATCATTTAGAACTCTGCTTTCTGACCCACCCTAAAGATTCCTTCAGCCCTCCTGGCCCCTGACCCACATGTCCTGGGACTGAAGGTGATTGAGGTTAGGGAGTCGTGGGGTCCTAGGGGTACGTTCAAGGCTGCCTCTGAACAACTTGGTGCTCTTGGGTGAACACAGAGCAATGTACTCAGCTGAGCCAAGTCTGGGAACCTCTTGACCTGGATCTTGAAGATCAGTAGATACACTGACAGCATAGAGCTGCATCATGAATAAATAATGTGACTTCTGAGAGCTGGCAGTCTAGGCACATCTGGTTCCAAAATTGACTGAGTAGGGCAAGGAGTCCAGGCCAGGAAGAGGTCTGGTTACTAGGACAAACGAGAAATGGCTATGAGGACTCTTTGGGCAAATCTTTCCACTGCTGTGTGAGGCTGCCTTAGTTCAAGATACAACCTTTAACAAGTATTTATCCACATCTACCATGTGGCAGGTCCTAGGGACACAGGAGTCAAATGAAAGCCATGCATGCACGGTCTTTTATCCTCTAGGAGCTTATAATCTAGTGGGGAGACAGACAAGAAACAAGTTATCACTGTGATAAATATATAAAATTAAGCTGAGGCAGACTCACTGAAGGACAACTGTATAGCATATCACATTGTTCTGACCTAGTTTGTGAGGAGTGGTTGGGGAAGGCTTCTCTGAGGAGGTGGCATCCTTCTATGAATCAGATGAAGCTAGGAAGGTCCTGTTGGAAGTAGCAGCGACTTTGCAGGGTAACATGTTGTCAGCTTTGTGACAGGTGAACACTGCTAGCTACATTCATATTTAATATCTTGTCATTTTTATTAAAGTATACCCTAAGTAAATAAAGTGCAAAAATATTGTGTATAATGATAAATTTTTACAGCTGGATACAACCATGTAATTTTTATCTAATTCCCACAGGTAATTACCTCATGAGGTATTATCATTATACCCATCTTAAAGATGAGGAAACTGAGGCTCAGAAAAATTGTGATTTGCCAGGGTTGTACACAGCAGGTGAAGAGCAGAGCTAGGGTTCCAAGCCAGATTCTGGCTCTAGTCTCATACCTTTTCTATTGGATGAGTGGTTTGGAAAACTTACCCCTTTGTCTTGTGGCGTCTTTTCTGGTTCCATTTCTTACTTGAATTCCAACGTAGGGCCCTGCCAATTAAATAGCGTGCTCTTTGTATCTGAGTCAGAAGTTGGTTAAGGTCTTCCCCAGTGCCTGAATAGTGGAAGAGAGGGGTTCTTGGGCTCATAGGTGGGCTTTAAGGTGTTCATGTGAACCTCTTGAGATTCTGTGGTAAAGTTTGGGTGGGCTGTCTCCTGGGAGGAGGGTACATTGCTTTCATCGTGTTCTCTATGGAGCCTCAACTTTGGAAAAAGGTATTGAGGGGTATTTTTTGTTCGTTTTGTTTTGTTTTGTTTTTTCCAGTAAGGTGCTCCTCCCTCCCTGGAGGCAAGGGCCTGGAATGCTAGGAATGCTCTTCCTGTAGCAGGAGACTCTCCCACCAAGCCCTATCTCACCTGGAGCTTGGCCCTACCTTCCCCTCTCACCAGTTTCCTGGGCTTCCTAGCACTCCCACAGTCCCTGAAAGGGCCCTTGCCGAGTTTCCTTGGCCCAGAGCTCCACAGGGAGGTTGAGCTGAGTATGTTTGGGTCTCTGGTACGTTAGAGGCTCCTCCTCCAGTTTGGTGCTAGGCTCTGGTGGAGATTAGCTGAAGCTGAGTTCCTATTTGCTTGGAGGAGAACCACTCCCCGCAAGTTCTTGGAGTCAGAGCACACCTGCCACACATTCCATTTGCTGACGCTGGGCTTGGGCGATGTGGTCCTGGGGAGCTGGCCTGTGGGTGGTCTCGGCTCTGGTCCTCAGGGGCAAGTTTGCCTGTCCGGGGCCCCTGGACTGGCACTTTTATTCATCATTTATATCTTTTTCTTGAATAGGCAATACCATCTGCATGGTTCCAAATTCAAAAGGGACAACAAGATGGACAAGAGAAAGCCAGTCACTTCCCCATCCCTGTCCCTAGCCCTCAGTTCCCCCAATCCAGAGGCATCACTGCTGTCAGTTTGAGTATCCTCCCAGAAATGGGATGGAATAACTTGGGGGTCTTCTGTATTTGAAATGAGCAGTGGGAGTGAAGACCCCTTTGCTTTACTGAGATGGAGGTGTCTGATAGGCAGGGCTTGGGTTCTGCCTTGTCTGGGGTGGGGGAGGCACATGGTGGTATGTGTGTACATGTGAAGATCAAGCAAAGTCTTTAAATTCTTGACAAAGCCAAGCTCCCAAGAATGTACCAGAGGAAATAGATTCTTCTGTCATTAGGTCTCCAAGTTTGTTCCCTGGACCAGCAGCATCAGCACCATCTGGGAGCTTGTTAGAAATGGAAATCCTCAGGCCTCACTTCAAACCTAGTGACTCAGACACTCTGGGGGTGGGTCCAGCAGTCTGTCTTTTAATAGGTCTTGGGGATGCTTCTGCTGCTCAGATCAAGTATGAGAACCACTGTTGTACGCAGAAGTAACTGACAAGGCAATCAACCTCACCAAAGCTGGGCAGGGGAGGTTTCTGCATTTCTGCTTCCAGTTTCCCAGTTTGCCCTCTTTTCTTCATCTCCTAGGACCCGTCCTGCCCATGGAGCAGGCATTCACCATGGCTGAGCCCCGGGGCCCTGTAGACCACGGTGTCCAGATTCGCTTCATCACAGAGCCAGTGGGCACTACAGAGATGGGCACCCTGCGTCATGGGGGGCGACGCCCAGCTAAGGATGCAAGAGCCAATACCTACGGGGTTGCCGTGCGTGTGCAAGGCATCGCTGGACAGCCCTTTGTGGTGCTCAACAGTGGGGAGAAGGGTGGTGACTCCTTTGGGGTCCAAATCAAGGGGGCCAACAACCGAGGGGCCTCGGGAACTCTGAGTTCTGACTCGGATCTCCCTGAGAGCTCCTACTCTCGGGCCAAAGAGTTTTCTGGCCCCCTGCAGGACAGCATGTCTGATGAGGAGCCTGGGGCCCACTGGAATGGTCGGCTCCTCCGCTCCCAGTCCCAGGCCTCACTGACAGGCCCTGCCCGTGTGGGTCTAGGCAACCGGAGCACCAGCCTGCTTGAGTTGGCCCCGCAAGGAGCTTCCCCAGGGAGCACCATTGACACTGCTCCCTTGTCCTCAGTGGACTCACTCATCAACAAGTTTGACAGTCACCGTGGGGTCCAGGCCCGGGGCCGGACCGGGCGCCGCATGCGTTCGCTGCCCCCTGAACAGCGTAAGCGGAGCCAGAGCCTGGACAACCGGCTCCCACGAGACACCGTTGAGGAACGGGAACGCCTGTCCTCCAGTCACTGGAGCCCCAGCACAAAACGTGACAGCAACAAGGGCAGCTCGAAACAACCGGCACTGAGCCAGAGCCCTCCTGGTGGCTTTAGCCGTTCCCGTCAGACCCAGGACTGGGTCCTGCAGAGTTTTGAGGAGCCACGAGGGAGAACGCAGGATCCTGCCCTGCTGCAGGTCAGACCACAGCCCTCCGCAACTTCCAAACCCTGGGCCCTTCTTGTTAGCCTTGACCCAGCAGCCCTGGGACCCCTTGCTGGTTCAAATAGCCGAGGGTAGAAAGTCTCTACCTTCTGTCTTTCACTTTTTCCATCAGTATGGACAGGATTTCCATGGGCAACATTGTAAAAGAAATGGAACAAACTATAGAATCACCATTCACAAGTGTAGACAGTTACTTTTCCTTTCCCAACCATTAACCATGCCTCGGTCACTAGCACTTGCTAGGTCCGTAGCATGCATAAGGCAGGCTTGGAGGATATGAGCAGCTTCCTGGTTCTCTTACCAAAACTCCCACCTTTGTCTCCCACTCAGGAATGCAAATAAGTGGGGGAGTGATTCTCCCCTGAGACAAAGTTAAGCCCATTCTAGTAGTAAATCACTTACAAACCCTAATATGTATCTGTCAGTATTACAGAATTACTTGCGACACAGCTCACAGCTGGTTGAGATTTGCTTGTTGAGGAAATTCTGGTCTGTAGTTCAGGCCTCAGCGATGCTGCCTCCTTACCCCACTTCAGGCTTATTCATTGTGCTTGAAGGGGCTTCTCTCCTAATTGCCACTTCGGGTCCATCTGACCCCCCACAGGCTTAATTTTCCTATTTCTTTGGGTTTACTTTTTTGCAGTTCAAATCAACCCCAGACCTTCTTCGAGACCAGCAGGAGGCAGCTCCACCAGGCAGTGTGGACCATGTGAAGGCCACCATTTACAGCATCCTGAGGGATGGGTGTGTAGGGGACTCCTTTTCCTTCCTTTCCCATCCTCTATACTCTACCCTAACTTCCCTCATCTCAGCTGCCTCTGTCCTTCACTAACCTTTGCTTCTGTCCCTTTATCCTCCAGAAGCCCAGAAAGTGAAACCTCTGTGAGGAGGAAGGTCAGCTTGGTGTTGGAGCAAATGCAGCCTCTAGTGGTGAGTGGTCTTCTCCTAGTGGGAGCAAAGGTCAGGGTTAGGGCCTTTTGGGCCTCAGGATCTGGATGTGGACTCTTCCTCCTGACCCCCCACCCCCATGTCTCTGGCAGATGGCTTCTCCTGGTTCTGCTAAGGCCTTGGCAGGGCAGGGCGAACTCACCCGAAAAGTGGAGGAGCTACAGCAAAAGCTGGATGAAGAGGTGAAGGTGAGGAGAGGTTAGAGGCACAGGGGGGGATAAAGAACCACAGGGGAAAAGAACCTTGACCTGGGCTGGCTTCTCCAAGCAATGGAAGGAGCAATGGAAGTGTCCTGCAAGACAAGAGTACCTGCTGGTCCCAGCGAGCACTTCTGGGCTTTGCTGGAGCTTAGACAGGAGGAGCACGTTCATCAGGAGTCCAGCTGCTTCTCATTCTGTTTTTTGGCAGTTCCCATCTTGGCTCTGCCACTTCTTGGATGTATAAATCTTGAGAAAAATGTGTACTTCAATTCTTTTAATCATCATAATAATGATGGCAATAATAGTGGCTGTCATTTATTGGGTATAATTTCTGTGGTAGGTTCTGCCCTGGATACTATGTAATAATTATAGTGACCCTGTAAAGTAGGCATCCTGAACTTTTTTCATGATGAGAAGATTGAAAATCAGAGAGGTTAAGTGAATTGCTCAAGATAGTAAGTTGCAGAGAAGAAACTGAAAAATTCAGGTCAGTCTTATTCTAAAGCCTATGTACTCCCCCATGCTTACAGCTCTTACACTGTTACCTGTGTGTTGTTGATGCTCAGTAAGTGTTGAATTGTAACTCCTTTTGTTTCCTGGAAAGCAGTGTGGTGTAGTAGTTACATGGTGAGCTTTGAGTGAAACTGACAGTTCAAATCCTGATACCCTTAGTTGTGGGCTTTGTAACATCTTGGGTGAGTTCTTTAACTGTTCTAAGCTTCAGTTTCCTTTACCGTAAAGTAGGGATAATAATTGAACTGTGTTAGTTATCTATTGCTGTGTAACAAATTACCTCAACACTAAATAGCTTAATGCAGCCTTCCCAGTGTCTGGGGGCCCAGAATTTGGGAGCAGCTTGTCTGGGCAGTTCAGGCTCAGGGTCTTTGGGAGGTTCTGGTCAAGGGATTAGCTGGGGCTACAGTCATTGGGAGACTTGACTTGATTGGAGGATGTACTTCTAAAATGGCTTATTCAGTGGTTGTTGGTTGGAGGCCTCAGGTCCTTGCTGTGTGGACCTCTTCGTAGGGCTGCTTGAGTGTCCCTCACAATATGGCAGCTACCTTCCCGCAGAGGGAGTGAAATGAGAAAGTAAGGAGGAAGCTGCAAGGCCTGTTTATAACCTAGTCTCAGAAGCTACCTGTCATTTCCCCCTTCTTCTATGTGTTAGAAGAGAGTTCCTAAGTACAGCCCATACTTAAGGGGAGAGGCTTCACCTTTCGAAAGGAATGTCAAAGAGTTTGTGGATGTATTTTAAACTATCACAAATACCAAGGTTTATTATGAGGGTTAAATGCAGATAATCTGCCAAGTCCCCTAGTATAGTACCCATCATGTAGTGAGTGTCAGTAAATGGTAGAACTCCCATTATTCCTGGTCCTTTTCAGAGGCTCTCTGTACTCTCTGTCTCCTTTTATTTCCCTTTTCCAGAAACGGCAGAAGACAGAGCCATTCCGGGCTGAGCTGGAGCGGCGGCTGGAGGAGAAGGCGGAAGAGTGCAGCCGACTGCAGGAGCTGCTGGAGAGGAGGGTGGGGGAGGCCCAGCAGAGCACTAAGGAGTGAGTGCCGCTGACAGAGCCTATGGGGCCTGGTCAGAGTTAGAGGCTGCCCAAGGCCAAGGGAGACAGGAAGTTCCCGGAAGCTGAAAGGGGCAGACAGATGGGTCAAAGATAGGACCTCTCTCTTCACCTTCTCCATCAGCAATGGTGATGGTGCATGAGTTAGGCTCCCTGGTTTGCCTCTGTACCTCAGGTTTTATCTGTAAAATCGGGTTAATGATAGTACCTGCCTCACAGGGCTGTTGTGAGGATTTAATCTTTCATTCAGCAGATGTTTTTGCAATGAATGCTGTGTGTGAGGCACTGATCTAGAGTGCCTGGGGTACATGGTGAACCATACAGATGAAGGACACCGCTCTTCAGGAGCATGGTTGCAAGTGAGGGGGAACAGGCTGCAAGCAATAAACATTCTTAAGTATATTTCTTGCATGTGAAAAGGGGGTAAGTTATAGTAGATCAGGAGGGCCAAGTTGTGGGGGAGCAGGTTACAGTGTTAAATAGCGTAGTCAGGGGAGGGCTTACTAAGATTTGAACAAAGGCTTGAAGGAGGTTTAAATGAATTAATATATATAAAGTGTTTACGAAACTGCCTGACTCATATTGCTCAATAATGGTGCCTGTTGCTAATTATTAGGCTCCAGAACATGAAGCTCCTCCTGGACCAGGGTGAAAGGGTACGACACGGGCTGGAGACCCAGGTGATGGAGCTGCAGGACAAGCTAAAGAAGGTCCAGGGTCCTGAGTCTGCTAAGGAAGTGTTAAGGAAGGTAGGGAGCTTCATTTGGTACCCCATCCTCTGTTTCCTTTTGGCTAGAGCATCTTCAAAGTATGGGGAGTACCCCTTAGTGTGCTTTCAGACAGGCCCAGTACAGCCCAGAATGGTGGGTTTTCTTTACCCTAACAAGGCATCTTAGAGGGCAGAGAGCACCTGGTACCATGCCTAACAGATTACAAAGTGCTCAATAAATATTTTTTGATTGGCTGACTGAATGAATGACTAAACAGGTGAATCTTAATAGGTGGTCACCTCTGTACTGGCACCTTAACTTTCCCAGGACCTGTTAGAGACCCGGGAACTTCTTGAAGAGGTCTTGGAGGGGAAACAGCGGATAGAGGAGCAGCTGAGGCTGAGGGAGCGAGAGCTGACTGCCCTGAAGGGGGCCCTAAAGGAGGAGGTGGCCTCCCGTGACCAGGAGGTGGAGAGTGTCCGGCAGCAGTACCAGAGAGATGCAGAGCAGCTCCGTAGGAGCATGCAAGACGCAACCCAGGCATGTGACAAGAGCGCGGCTGGGAAGGGGACTGCCCTGAGGTCTTCGTATTTTCGGACTTTTCATGGTTATAACTGGAATTTCACCTAAAAGACATTTGCGAGATGTAGTGAAACCTTGGTCAGGAAACCACAAGGGCAGAGGAGGTTGTGCAGGCCAGAAGTACCAGAGGGTGTGTAATCTAACCCCATGGGGAAATAATGGGGGAAGGCTTCCTGTAGATAATGGAGGGGTGGACTGTGACTTGTGGGGAGAGCTTTCTGTTAGCATCCAACCAGGTTCCACCTGGTGTCAGGGTGTGCAGCTGTTGCCAGTGGGCCTGAGCCTCCCCTTCTGCATACTTTGGTTTGAAGTGAGCTCTCCCCTCTGAGCCTCCTGGTCCCCTGACTCACCCTTCCCTAGGACCATGCAGCATTAGAGGCTGAGAAGCAGAGGATGTCGGCCCTGTTGCGGGGGCTGCAGAGGGAGCTGGAGGAGAGCTCAGAGGAGACAGGGCATTGGCAGAGCATGTTCCAGAAGAACAAGGAGGAGCTTAGAGCCACCAAGCAAGAGTAAGGACCTTGACCCTCTCCCAGGAATACTTAAGCATGATTCTTACACATATCCCGCTTCCTTTCCACCCATGCTGTGCTCTCTACTCCCCCGTTTCTCAGTCTACTCTTTTTTATACCCACCTTTCTCCCCTGAGACTGGGTACCCAGTGTATTAGCCTCCAGGGAGGTGGTTTTTATTGTCCTGCTAACCTCTCCAGGCAGGTGGCCTGACCCTGTCCCTTTTCCCTTTTAATTCACCTGTATGGGCTCAGAATGCTGCAGCTGCGGATGGAGAAGGAGGAGATGGAAGAGGAGCTTGGGGAGAAGATAGAGATCTTGCAGAGGGAATTAGGGCAGGCCCGAGCTTTCGCTGGAGATTCTCGCCAGGTGGAGGAGATCAAGAAGGTATTTGGGAGTTGGGGGAGAGAAAATCAGGTTGGGGTGGCGGGTGCCTACCTCACCTGTCCACGGGACCCCCACACAAGTGTGGCTACCTTCCTCGTGCTTGTTGGTTTGCAGGCCTCATGCTGCCTGCTCAGCCTTACCTCTCTCCAGCACACAGTCTTCGATCCAGAAGGACTGAGAGCTGGTCTCTTGAGTATAGAAGTTTCTAGTGGAAAGGCCTCTCAGTGGCCAAGTTGAATAATATATCCAGTGGCTTCTGGCTGCTTCCCAAGAGACCTCATGGGTAGCGACTTTTAGGTGGATTTGTGAAACTCCAGGGTCATTTTTTGCAAGCTTGGAAACCTAACTTGGTCACATAAGAGTTGCTCTGTCTCTCGGAGGATACTTATTAACTACATTTATCAAACAAAGGTTCACAGTTAGAATGCCAGTTTATTCACTCACAATGAGGACTGTCATCACGGGCTGGGGTCCTTGCACTGGCATGGCCAGGGCACCTACGTGGCAAGTCAGGTGGCAATCTGAAAGCTCTGCTCAGACAGTGCAGAGTCTAGACACAGAGTTAAATGCTTTATCATACATGAATATCTTAAAACTGTTAAGGCATAAAATTGAAGGGAACACACAAATAATTTCTTCATATTCCTAGGTTTAATTGATAAAGGACAGAAAAACAACTAATTGTTTTGGGAGATGTAGAAACTCAGAAAATATCTCCACGAATCTTAGAGAACTGGCATCCGTGGCCTCCCAAGCACCCTTCTAGGTCTCCCTTTCTCTGATTGACTGTGCCGGCTCCAAGTGCTGTACGTAGGAGGTGCTCAGTTAATGAGTGTTAATTAATCAGTGCTCATTTATCATGCCTTTACTGTAAGACTGCCTAGGTAATCAAGGTAATCGTGCTTTTAAATGCGTGAAGAAATACAGTTCTATGTGATGATTTTCTACATACGTAAAAGCCTGAGCTTACAGCAAAAAATTTGGTGGAGAAAAATATAATAAATGTTAACCAAATATACTTTGGTGGTTATGAAATCAAAGCACTCTTAAAATGTTAAATATTTAATTTAAAATATTGTTGCAAAGTGAACAAATATCAAGGACAGGCTGAAATCTCTTCACTGTATTGGTTGCATAGTGAGCCTGGACATTTGTTTCAACAACCGCAGTTAATGCGTTATGCTGGATAAAGCTGCAAAGTGGTAACTGGTGTTCCATTTATCTATACAGTAAGTGTATTTATCAAGTATTTAGCCAATAAACAAAGTGCACATTAGGGAAACAGACTAACCCAGTGTGAACT
This sequence comes from Trachops cirrhosus, assembly GCA_028533065.1. Taxonomy (NCBI): domain Eukaryota; kingdom Metazoa; phylum Chordata; class Mammalia; order Chiroptera; family Phyllostomidae; genus Trachops; species Trachops cirrhosus. The sequence goes on along the minus strand of CM052551.1, from coordinate 16,444,690 downwards.
AGACCATACACTGTGCTGTTTTTCTTTTTCTTGTAATTACTTGTTAGTTTCTCACATGGAAGGCTTACTATATTATATAACCTTTTAGACAAATTATGGTAACTTTATGAATTCCAGAAGTAGCTAAGAGCTAAAGAATTAGAATCAGAACTCATATTTAAATTTTTTTAAAAAATGGAAGCAGAGCAGCACCAGTCTTTATTGTGCCACATATTCTGGTTTTCAAAACATTTTTTTTAAACAGCCAATCCTTTTTTATCCATACTGTCATCTACTTTCACTCCACATACTTTTTTAATGGAGATTTATTTCATATGCCATAACATTCACTCTTATAAAGAGTGTAAGTTGGTGGTTTTAAGTATATTAACAAAGCTGTACAACCACCACCACTATTGAATCGGAAGGCATTTTCATCACCACAGAAAGATCCCCACATCCACGAGCAGCCACCCTCCCCGTGCCCAGCAACCGCTGGTCCGCTCTCTGTCTGCGGATTTGCCCGTTCTGGACGTTACATTTACACGGACTCCTATAACGTGATTTTTTTTATGTCCAGTCTCTTTCACTTAGCGTAAAATCATTCAGGGTTTACTCATGTCGGAGTTATCAGTACTGTATCGTTTATGGCTGAATAATATCTCACTATATGGATATACCACATTTTGTTTATCTGTTCACCAATTGGGTCATTTGGGTCATTCCTCCATTTTAGCTATAATTAGCAATGCTGCTATGAACATTCACGTACAAGTTTTGTTTTGTTTTTACTTGTTATTTATTGATTTGTGTGAGATAGAGAGGGAAAGAGATCAATTTGTTGTTCCTCCTAGTTACGTATTCATTGGTTGATTCACCCAACCTAGCTACCTTGCCAGGGCTGTCTTCAGTTCTCTTGAGCATATACCAAGGAGTGGAATTGCTGGGTCATGTGGTAAGTCCACGGTTAACTTTTTGAGAAACGGCACACCACTCTCCCAGGTAGCCACACCACTTTACATTCCATCCAGCAATGTATGAGTGTTCCATTTCTCCTCATTCTGGTATCCCAGGCTGGCCCTCTGTCCTGTCGCCATTCCCTTTCCCTTCTAGGAGCTGCGCCGGACACAGGAGGAACTTAAGGAGCTGCGGGCAGAGCGGCAGAGCCAGGAGGTGGCTGGGCGACAGCGGGAGCGGGAGTTGGACAAGCAGCTGAGGCTCGAGGCTGATCGAGCCCGGGGGCTGGAACAGCAGAATGTTCAGCTACAAAAGACCCTCCAGCAACTGAGACAGGACTGTGAAGAGGCTTCCAAGGCAAGGGGAGTGGGCACAGGGCTTAGGAGGTGGAGGCTGAGGGGTCTGGAGGGCTGAGGAGCCAGAGGGCGTGGAAAATTACCTGTCATGGGTATGTACAGACCAGATCCTTGGTCCTAGGTGTGTGGTTAAAGCAGCCAGGATTTGGTAGTGGGAGGCTGGGCTGTACCTGGTGACACCCACTGCATCTCTGTAGGGGCGGGGTTCTCAGGGAAGCCTCTGGTTGGTGGCACTACCCCACTTTAAGTCCAGTTCGTGTGGCCTCATTCTGGGGGTGGTTTTCCTGGGAGTGGTCGGGAACCTTGAGCCCTGGGGTCTGAGCCGCCACTCTGAACGGCCGCAGGCTCAGATGGCAGCGGAGGCAGAGGCAGCAGTGCTGGGGCAGCGTCGGACAACAGTGGAAACGACGCTTCGGGAGACCCAGGAGGAAAATGACGAATTCCGACGGCGCATCCTGGGTCTGGAGCAGCAGCTGAAGGAGGCTCGAGGCCTGGCGGAGGGTGGGGAAGTGGCGGAGGCACGGCTTCGGGACAAGGTGCAGCGGCTAGAGGTCAGTGCTTCTGGTGACTTCAAGGCTGGCTCCTCCAGACCCTTTCTCCTCTAGTCCCGATGGCTAAATACTCAGCCATTACTTTTATTTTGCCTTTACTGTGTTTCTGTTTGCCTCCAAGCCCTCTGTTCACCTTGGATTTATTTTCCAGAGTGTGCTTTGGTGTGAACGTCCCAGGCTTTGCACTGGTATTTTTGTCTCTTATCTCCCAACTTTTGCATGTTCTGTGTCTTAATTTTTTTGCTACTTCCTCTGAGCCTGTTTTCATTGCTCACCCTTTTCTTCCTCGTCTCTCCCACCTGTTCACCTCCAAATGGCTAGAGCTCAAGCTTTGCCTTCTCTTGGTCCAACCCCCATTCTAGGCGGAGAAGCAGCGGCTAGAGGAGGCCCTGAATGCAGCTCAGGAAGAGGAAGGGAGCCTGGCAGCAGCCAAACGGGCACTGGAAGTACGGCTGGACGAGGCCCAGCGGGGGCTGGCCCGCATGGGGCAGGAGCAGCAGGCACTGAACCGGGCCCTTGAGGAGGAGGCGAAGCAGCGGGAGGCACTCCGGCGGGGCAAGGCTGAGCTGGAAGAGCAGAAACGCTTGCTGGATAGGACTGTGGACCGACTGAACAAGGAGGTGGGACATGGGGCGGCCTGGGCTTATGAAGAGACCCAGCTCCTTCAGAAGCTTGCATGGGGAGATGGGGTGGATGTGGGTCAGAATGTGTGCTGTTTACTTTCCTCCGGTACATTGTTGGGGAGACCAAGGTCAAATCTTCAGAGTGGCATCTTTCCTCCCTCCCCGCAGTGCTCTTTCCCTTCCCCCAATATCCTGTTCCCTCATGGTCTTGATCCTTGGAAATATCTCCTGGAAGTGTCCCTTAGAAATCAGTAAGACTTAAATGTAAGAATCCTCAATGGGAGGATTTTATATTTGGGGTAGGGGAAGGAGAAAGGAAAAAGAAATAAATTGCTTGTTTTCGGCTAAGGTTGTCTTCCTAATCTCCTATTTCTATGGCAAACACTTAGTGTAGTTCATCAGTTCTCAAATGTACATTTTATCATCTCTGAAGTTGAGTTTTGGCTTATAATTGATTATATATTGTAGTTCAACTGGCAAATTTTTCTTAGTGGTACACCTTATAATCATTAGTATTTTGGGTTTGCTGAAATAAGGTCATTTAAAGTTTACTTTGTATCAGGCACTGTTGTAAGTACTTTACATAATTAACTGATGTAATTCTCCCAACAACTTTATAATGTAGGTACTATTATTATCCCATTTTACAGATGGGGAACCGAGACCCAGAGAGGATAAGTAACTTGCCTATGGTCACACAGTTAGTAAGTGGTAGAGCCAGGATTTGAACCCAGGCAACCTGTACATTACTAGTAGCCATACTAGGGTCCTAGGCCCAGGACTGAGCAAGAGAGGGCGGCTTTGGCAGGAAGGAGACTCTGGGCAAGTCTTGGGAGCCTGGGCCCAGAGAAAGAGCAGAGGTATCTGTTAAAGAGGTGGGTGTCTGTGTGTCTCAGCTGGAGCACATTGGGGACGACTCTAAGCAAGCCCTGCAGCAGCTTCAGGCCCAGCTGGAGGATTACAAGGAAAAGGCCCGGCGGGAAGTGGCAGATGCCCAGCGCCAGGCCAAGGAGTGGGCCAGTGAAGCTGAGAAGACCTCTGGGGGGCTGAGCCGGCTTCAGGATGAGGTAGGTGGTGCTTAAGTGACAGGAATGAAGGTCATTGCCTCTTAACTAAACCTGCGGCCCAGGGATCCTGGGAGACCTGGGTTTAGGTCTAACCACCTCGAGACATACTAAGGTGGGGGTGGGAGGAGGGAGTAGTCCACCCTAGATTTAGACATTGTCTGTGGAGCAGGGATTTCAAACTCACCTGCACATTAAAGCTACCTGGGAAGGTTTTTAAAAATTCCAGTGCCCAAGCTGCATCTTGAACTATTTAAATCATCATCCTTGGGGATTAGTAGTCTAAATTCGCCTCAGGTGGTTCCAGTTTGTGCAGGGAATTTTTAAATAATAAAGAAAACGGACTAAAAGTCAGTCTGCTTTTTATTATCACCATGTGCTGGCAATTCTAAACAATGCCGGTGCTGAACTGATTCTCCCTGAAGGGGCAGACTGCTTCCCCACTCAGTCCCCACCTTCTTTGAACTGTTGCATTTTCTCTTCTGCCCAGACCCAGAGGCTGCGGCAGGCCCTGCAGGATTCCCAGGCCGATCGGGATGCAGCCCGTCTGGACAAGGAGCTGCTGGCGCAGCGGCTGCAGGAGCTGGAGCAAGAGGCAGAAAACAAAAAACGCTCCCAGGACGACAGGAGCCGGCAACTCAAGGGCCTTGAGGTAGGGACATTGTGTGGTGGCCTGTGGTGGTGGGAGGGGGTGGGGGCCTGGTCCTGGGACAGATGGGACTTCTGTGGGCAAAGGAGCTAGGACACTCTGATCTTCCTTCTCTGAGAGGGATCAAAAACTGGCAGCTCACAGCTGATGGATTTTATTTGACTACAGTATTTTCTTTTTGTTTTTAGGTTTTAATGTTACTATTTTATTTATTCTATTATTTTGTTGTTGTTGTTCAGTTACCGTTGTCTCCATTTGTCCCCCTGTTGCTCTCTGTCCAACCTCTGCTCCCAAAGATAGTCCCCACCCCACTGTCCTTGTCCATGGGTCCTTTGTACATGACTGCAGTGTTTTAAAGAACTTTGAATTAAGTGCCAATGTTTAGAAACTTATGGATGTCACACAAAGATTTGGATCTGGCTTTTTTTTATACATTTGGAAAATATGGTAACACTGACCTTTGAGTCCTGAGTTTTCTACACGGCAGCAGTGTGACAGTGCCCAGCAGCAGCCTCTCTCCTTGAGAGTAAGCAGTGGTCTTCAGTTTACCGTCTTTGCCAACAATAATGACAATAATAGCAATCTCAGCAGGAGCAAACACTTCTGTATTGTGCTCCACTGAGCACTTAAGACTCATTTCATCCTCAGAATACCCTCGTGGGTTAGGGAGTCTTGTTTTCTCCATTTTATAGGTGAGAAAAACTGAGACAGAGAGGTTAAGCGACTCAATGGCCGCTCTGCTAGGAAAGCAGTGTATCTGATTTGCGCACCCAGGTCGACTGGCCCTGAGCCCATACTCGGAGCCTCTACCTGGTACTGCCTGGCTCGAGTGTGCTCCCCCAGTCTGTACCCTGGTGTGTCAGGGTCTGGCTTTCTCCAGCTCAGCACTGGCTTGTGCACTTTGGTGTCTCTGTTTTCACATTAGGGAAATAGGGCTGCCCTACTGAGGAGAGAGAGACTCAGGTGTGTCATTCTGCCAAAAGGCCAAGACCAGTGCAGGCCCCACTCTTTCCCCTTGACGCCACACCTGGTCAGCAGAGGGCACAAGCTCCGTGGTGGCTCTAGGCAAAGGCAAGGACCAACAGGTTACGGGGATATACGAGAGAGCAAAGTCTGGAGGCCTGTCTTTGACAGGGTCCTGATTGTAGTTTCACATTCTGGTGTCCAGCATTTGGGGCAGAATTAACCTGTTGTCCTTCCTCCACAGGAAAAAGTTACCCGGCTGGAGGCAGAGTTAGATGAGGAGAGGAACACTGTGGAGCTGCTGACCGATCGGGTGAATCGCGGCCGGGACCAGGTAACCCCTTCCTTACCCCACAGCTGCATCTGCCCCTGATGGCGGAATCTCTGGGCCCTCTCAGAAACAACGCCCCCTTCCAGCTTTCATAGTCTGGGGAGTTCTGGCTGCAGACCTGTGCATGGCTGGCTTTGCTTCAGGGTCTTCCCTGCTTCGGGAAGGGTTGGCAGGTTTCCTCAGGTGGACAGAAGCCAGGAATTTGAGTGGAGGAAGCAACCCTGGTGACCTGCGCTAGTCTCTGACCTGGGTCTGGGCTGCTTCCATTCAGAATAGATGTTTAGTTTCTGGTGGGACTGAAGAGACCCTAGTGAAATTCTGTGGCTCCTCCCATTTGAATAGGCTGTGATTTCTTAGTTACCTGGGAAATTTTGGGTTTCAGGGTTCAGAGTGCATCCTATAGTTACTCTGCCTTGCTTGGTTCAGCTTGATGGTTCATTGTCAGCCCTCCCCAAGTCTGGTTCCTCTCACCCACCCCCTAGGTAGACCAGCTACGGACAGAGCTCATGCAGGAGAGGTCCGCTCGGCAGGACCTGGAGTGCGACAAAATCTCCCTGGAGAGACAGGTGATGGGAAGCAGTGGGGAGTCTTGGGGATTGACCACAGGAGGCGGGTAGAATGACCATGGAAGGGACCAGAAGAAGAGTGCTAACTGTGGAGGCTTCCTGTCCCTCTCAGAACAAGGACCTGAAGAGCCGGTTGGCCAGCTCAGAAGGTTTCCAGAAGCCCAACAGCAACCTCTCGCAGCTTGAATCTCAGAATCGGGAGTTGCAGGAGCGGCTGCAGGCTGAAGAGAGGTGAGATGAGCCCACATTTCCTCTCTGCCTCTGGGCTTTCCGCCGCTGAGGTGCCCTCTATCACCTACCTCGGACATGGCCAACCTGGCCTGGTCTTCAACCTGGAGAACTTCTCAACAGAGAGCAGAGAGAGAGTTACAGAAATTCTAAAATATGAGCGATGTTTATCTCCCTGGTTCTTTGGATTTGCCCTGGATCCATCCCAGTCTAACTGTGGCGCTCATGACTGAGAGAGGTTTTGGAGGCACTAGAGGCCAAGTAGGGTTTCCTTTAGAAATAGTGGCAGCCACAGACATGCCCCTACTCCACCGTCTCAGGGAGAAGACAGTTCTGCAGTCCACCAACCGAAAACTGGAGCGGAGGGTTAAAGAGCTGTCCATCCAGATTGATGATGAGCGGCAGCACGTCAATGACCAGAAAGACCAGGTAAGGACCACAGCCGGGCCCAAGCAACCATTTGGCCCCTACCTACTGCATTTGCATGAAGGCCAAGGTTGGCTTCACCTCATAGGTCTTCCAGACTTAGACTTTCCTTGTGTAAGGACAGAGACTTGACTGAAAGGACTGGATTAGAGGAGTCATAGGAAGCACATGTAGTGAGTGCCTATGATGTGCTAGCTTCTCTTTCTTAAGTGTTACACATGTGTAAACTCATTTAATCCCCAAGACAAACCTGTGAGGTTAGGGAACTGGCCCATGGTCAACATTTTTCTAGGGGAAGTGATCCCTTGTCAAGATTGCTGCAGGGGAGGATCCCAGGCCATGGTGGCAGCAGATGCTTTTGTAATGTGGGGACTTGATATCCTGCCCAGCTAAGCCTGAGGGTGAAGGCTTTGAAGCGGCAGGTGGATGAAGCAGAAGAGGAAATTGAGCGGCTGGACAGCCTGAGGAAGAAGGCCCAGCGTGAGCTGGAGGAGCAGCATGAGGTCAACGAACAGCTCCAGGCCCGGATCAAAGCTCTGGAGAAGGACTCCTGGTATGGGCTGTTTTTCTGCCCCTGCCCCTGCCCCATCGGGACAGTGGAGCAGGAAGGGGATGAGCGGTCCTGGTTGATATTTACGGAGAGGAGGATGTTGGGGACCTCTCGGTGTGGTTTCAGAGGTTGTAACCCTGCGAGAGCAAGCTGTGAAAGGGGCTAGTAAGTCTTCCTGGAAAACCAGGTCATAACACAGGTGGCAGACATGACTCGATTCTAACACCGAGGGTCCCGCGGGAATCAGGCCTGAAATGTACATTCTTGTCCTCTGAAGCTGGCTCTGCTCAACGATAAGCACTGTTAGTACAACCCAGATGTTTGAGTTCAAGGTATAAGGAGTGAAACTCCCTACTTTGTAATATAGGCCTTTACAGCCATCTGACACCTGCATGTCTCTCAGACACCATCCTGAAAAGATTTTGGTGTTTCTTTAATTGTTATCTATAGATAGTGTTAGTTTTTATGCCTTTAGCCTATTGGACATTGATTGATAAGCTATGCACATGTGCTATATCCCCCTGCACTTCCCAACCCTAATAAAAGCCGGGTAGGAGAAGGGCCGGGGCATCCTCCACTAGAGGGAATCGCCACCCCTTTTCCCGTCGGAGCAACAAGATTGCGGCCTGGACAACTCATTATTTCCATCCTATGGCAGCCCCTGGGGGACTTTGCTGGCCGAAGTACCCCTGAGGAGGATCTCTCAGATGGGACTTCAAAGTCACTTTTTCCTGGCTGAAAGCCAATATGATTGATTACCTTTTAGTATCTCAGCCCCCATTCTATACCCCATCACCCCAAATCTCTGATTAGTGGGGGATCTTGCAAGTAGCTTTAGGTCTTAGAAGAATTGGAAGTCTCTTTAGCATGAAAAGGACGGCTGTCTAAATTTTTCTACCTCCATTACTAGTATTCCTTTCTCTGACTCAGGCGCAAAGCTTCTCGCTCAGCTGCTGAGTCAACCCTCCAACACGAAGGGCTGAGCTCAGATGAGGAATTCGACCGTGTGTATGATCCTTCCTCCATCGCATCATTGCTTACGGAGAGCAACCTGCAGACCAGCTCCTGTTAGCTTGCGGTCCACAAGGGCCCAGAAACCACGGTTTGAGGCCTATCCTGGCCAGCCCTGCTCTGTCCTGCCTCAGGTTCCTCATTCCTGCAGAGGACCAAATCATTTAGACCTGAGACAGGGAGGGGTGTGAGTGATGGTGATAAAAGGGTATCAGCACTAAGGTGGTAGACAGACTTTCCTTTTCCTCTGGAGGAGTGGGTATTTTATTAGGCCACCTGAGCTTGTAAGTGCCGAGCCCTCCGTCTTCTCCCTCACAGAGGCAGAAAGGTCAGCATATAGGCAAGGGAAATTGGGCAGGGCAGGAGAGAAATTGCCATGTATATAAAGTTTTATTTCTTTAGTCCTTAACCCTCAGGCTCAGGGAAGTACCCTAGGTGATTCTGCTCCCTTAACTCCTGCAACTTGCTTTCCTCCCACTCTGGAGCAGGGTGAGGGGGTCGTTATGGGTAATGAACACGCTGGCGTGGCTCTACCTGCTCCTCGATGCTCCTCTTTGCACAGTCATGGGGCCTATGTGGTAGTCCCCAACCCCCTCCAGCCCTATTTTTTTGTCTTTCTCAAGCAAGTGGATCCAGGAGACCCTTTCTCCTCCCCTTTCCATCTTTACCATTCCTAAATTCCTTATTTCCTCTCTGCCTTAGCCATGGTGAGGAGTAAGGATGCTCTTCTTGCCTTTTATACCCACACATTCATACCTCTCTAAGGTCCAGCCTTTTCCCATCCAGGGCCCTCAGACTTTCCTGTGGCCCCAGTGACTGGTGGAGAGAGCCACTGGCTTCTCTGCTGATGAGCCTCTGGGAGAGGGACTTTGGTAGTGCCACGATGAGGCTGTGGGGCCTGGTTCTGCTCAGGGTTTCCATCCTTCCTCCTCCCTCTGTGACTGTGGATGTGTTTATAAGGTGGTTGTATCTGAGAATGCTGACAACTGTCTACACAAGTTGAAAAGCAGAGATTTCAGCCCTTACTGGTATGGTTCAGTGGGTTTGGAATCACCCCGCAAACTGAAATGTCACTGGCTCAATTCCTAGTCAGGGCACATGCCTGGGTTGTGTGCCAGGCCCCCAGCTAGGAGTGTTCAAGAGGCAACTGATCAATGTTTCTCTCATACATTGATGTTTCTCTCCTTCTCTTTCTCTCTCTCCCTTCCCCTCTCTCTAAAAATAAATAAATAAAGTCTTTAAAAGAAGAAAAAGAAAAGCAAAGATTTCAGTCCCTCTCTGTATATCCTTTCTCGTGACTTCTCTGACCAGATGTGCCCATCCTCAATGAGGAACCAAAGGACCCTCATCTCAGAAGCTTGGACCTGATACAGGGCTTCCTAACTGGGCATAGAGACAGACTCTTGGTAGAAATGGGAAGAGGCAAAGCAGGGTTTATTCCTTCTTTGGGTTTTGGGGAGAGCCAAGCCCTGGTGGGGAAAACGTAAGGGAGATGATTCACCTCATTTCCTAAGCAGGCTCTGTGAGGAGCCTGGGGGAAGAAGAAGGCTGTTCTCACCAATGACTTGTGATTTTGATTTTAAAAAATTCTCTGCAAATCAGATATTTTCTTCCAAACCAATCCAGCCTTGATTTTTATTTTAAATTAAATATTAAAATTATATCTGTACTGAAATCCTTGACTTGTTTTTTTTCATTCTTTTTCCTAGCTTATTGGGAGGGCCACGTAGTATGAAGAAACTATTGTAACTGTGCAACTTGGAGGCTGAAGCTGGGGTTTTCTTTACCCACTTTTTAGAAGCCCTTTACAACAGATCAGATGGAACCTAGGGACCTGGGAAGTGTTTATACACCTCCATTTTCTCCTAAACAAGCTCCTGGGAATAGCAGGGCCAGTAAATGCCTTCTCTGAGGGTTAGAGGAGAGACAAGAACTGGGTTTTATTCCCTTGGGGCATAGGGATATCCCCAGCATTCACCTCCCAGATACAAAGACACATCCATTCCTGCCTTGGACTGACCCAGTCACTACCTGGGAGATAGGGAAGTTTCAGTCATCTCTGCCCTTGTGTTGCCTTGAAGAGCTAGCTAGCTGTTCACCAGAGCCTATTGCTGGATTCAGGGGCACTGCCCACTCAAGAGTGCGTCAGCCCTCTTCCTGCCTACCTTCCATGTGGACTGTAACCCAGTGGAGCAGCCACCTGCAGAAAGCAGCTGGGCTGGGAAGAGGCTCCAAGGTCTTGCTTGGCCATCCTCCCTTTCAGACCCTTAAGATGCTAACCTGGGGTTGGGGAGCAAACACCACTGGAGAAATTGAGGCTCATCCTTACACAAGAATACAAATTCCTTTTTAGGACTGGTGTCCCACCTCTCCCAACCATATAAAGGTAGCTTTGGTATAATAGCTTCTGTAAAACAAGCCCCACCCAGAGCCAAGCTGGCTTTGACTTTGGTCTGGGCCTCCTGCCAGGGAAGGGCACCTGCCAGACTGGCTTAGGCCAGTCTGAGTGAGCTGGCCTTTGGTGCCTGCGTTTCTCCGGTAGAGGAAATTGCTCAGCTTCCAAAAGCCTGCAGACTGACCTATAAGTGGAGAGAGCAGAATGTCTGGAAGCTTTTTTCCAACTCATTATGTAGGGCCAGGCAGGGTGATTCTCTCTTACCAATACTGGTCTTGGAGTTGAAAGGAGGACACAGCAAAACTAATAAAGTTTGAGGTACAACGGTAGACAAAACTTGAGTACAGTAGCCTCAGGTAGCACCCAAGCCCCACCTCTATGTAAATCTGAGCTCTCGCAGATGGGAGTGCCCTGAAGCCTCTAGGCCACGCCCACCTTGTATTTTCGCACACTTGGGGGACGGCGCCTTAGGGGCGTGTCCTGTCGCCAGTCCCCGCCCCCCGACGCACCTATACAAGAGGTGGCTCCGCGCACGCCCGCCTCGTTGGAGCCGGACAGCTGGACCGTGGGCTTGGATTTGCTGCCCACGCGGGAAGAAGATGAACGGGACGCGGGGCTGGTGTACCCTGGTGGACGTGCCCCCGGAGGGGCAGACCGAGGTAAGTAAAAGTGGCATTGCCGCCTCACTGCCTCCCCAGCTCGGTACATTTTGTTTCCAATTCCGTGGCTCTGGCGCCCCGCGGCTAGTTCGCTGACATCACCTGGTGCTGCGCTCAGTGCGGTCAGCTCCTCGCAGCGGTTCTTTTTTCTTTTCTCCCACCCCTCGGTGGGCAGTGGGATTCTTGGGCAGTCGCGGAATAGGATTTTTCTGAGGCTCGAGGACTCTAGGCGTTCTTGCTCTTGGGGAGGACACTGCGGCTCCTGCCCGAGATTCGGCGCCGGTCTCGGGGCGCACTACTCAAGCGTCCTGTGGGTGGTTGATTGGGTTATAGGAGAATGAGTTCCAGGGACAATATCCCTGCACTCTCTTGGACTTTGGGTTCTGACGAGGAAGATTAGGCTTTTCTGTGGGTCCTCATGATTTCAGCGGCCCTTCAAAGAACTTGTAGGTACTTTGGGTGATTAGTAACAAGACAAAGGGTAGAGAGTAAAATCCTCGGGCATGGACTAAGGGATGGGGGCGAGTAGGACTCCAAGTACGCCGAGAGTGGCCAGGAGGGATAGGTCTGTCTGCTGGAGGGGTCTCCTTTCTGCTCGGATTTCTCCTCCCCCCTTGCAGTTCTCTTGCTCCCTTCCCCCTGTCGGTCAACTGATAGCTTCCTGGGACGGTTTGTTCGTTTTACTTCCGTTTCCAGCATCCAAGCCCGGGGCAAGGAGATTCCGGAACCTGGGCTGAGAAGGGGAGGGAAGTGACCTACACGAGGGACCTTTCTGGACAGACTGAGGATGGGGGAAAGAGGGGAGTTCTTCGGTGCTAACCGATCTGCCCGGCTCTCATCACTCCCTGTCTCCCTGTCCCTGTCCTCCTCCCCACCCTAGATGAACTTTTGGTCTTTCCCCTCAGAGAGGCAGAGGAAGGTAATTTGTTGCTGAGGGTTTCAAGGCTCTGCTGGGTAACTTAACCCAAAATGGTGTGTGTACTATTTCATCGATTTCCAAGCTGTGATGGGGGAGAGTGAAATGGGAGCCAACGTGACGGGGAGTTTGTATCCCTCCCTCCACTCTGTATCTGATTCCCTTCCCCTTTCCCTGCCTCAGCAAGCCCCTGAGGTAGGTAACCCAACTGCCCCTAGATTGGCTCTTCTTCCAAGACTACTTACAGAGCCCTGCCCGGTGTGGCTCAGTGGGTTGGAGCATCCTCCCAACACCCCGACGACAGAGGCGAGTGTGAGAGGGCAGGCCATTGATGTTTCTTTTTCTCTCTCCCCTTCCTCTCTTTCTAAAAGCAATGAAAAAGTGTCCTCGGGTGAGGATTAAAAAATAGATTGACAAAATAGTTTCTCATCTCAAGTTAGGGGAGAGATGACCGCTATTCACAGTCCCCTCTCCAATTTCTGTCCAAGGCCTTACAATATAGGTCTTGCTACTTCCCAGCCACAGGCCCCCAGTCCCTAGTCTCTGTAGTGGCAGTCCCTAGCCACTCCCCTGCTATGGGATGCTGCAGAGATGGAAAACATCCATTCTGTATCGTGTCAGGCCCAAATCCTACACCATGCTCTTGCTCACTGTTTTGGTATGGTTGTTCGCTGTTTTGGTATGGTTGCTCACTGTTTTGGTATGGTTGCTCGCTTTTTTGGTATGGTTGCTCGCTGTTTTGGTATGGTTGAGGCAGTGCAATGGGTATGAGGAAAATAAAGGAGAGGGGCATTTGTGCTCCTTTTTGCTTGCTGTAGAAAAGAGATCCAGAAAGGTCCTAAGAACAAGACATTGGCCTTAAGATGAATTTGAATGAATTGACACCCTCTTTTATCCCATGATGTTTTGCTGCTTGTCCACTGGGGCAGGAAGTTGGTAGTAAAATCATGAGCAAGGAATTCTAACCATAGTTTGAAGCTAACAAGAGACCTCTATAACAAAGGAGACAGAAAATCTCTTGTATTCCTTCTTCCTAGGCTGGACTTGAAAGTTGTTTTACTTCAAAGGTGGGAATGAAATAATCATTGCTCAGATCTGATCTTGGAGACATTCCGAGCTCTTAAGCAGGACAAGATGATAAACATTCACTCCATCACGGTACAGGCTTTGTCCCAGATTCCTCTCCTCTGAGCCAGCTGGCAGATAGAATTTATGGCTCTGGACAGTCCCCATGAACTGCCACATATTCACACCATTGAATGAGTGCTTAGCGCATGAGCAAATGAGTGAGTAAACGAACACACATTTCTGCTGATGTCAGCAGTGCAGATCCTTTAGCTGATTGGTGTGCTCCAGTGGGGGTTGGGACCCTGGGACTCTGTTGGTGTCTCCCCACCAGCCAGGCCATGCACCGTAGTGCACCACACATGCACATGGAGATGTGACTTGCACACTCTCTGGATTGTTTTTGATTGTTGGGGGCAGATGCAGCAGGTGTAAGGAGCCAATGTGTTTCAAACTGCAGATCATAACCACCAGCAGGTCTGAAATCAACTTAGTGAGGTAGGACCAATATTAGAAAAGAAATAGATTTCAACTGTATGACATTATGGCAAAAACAAAACTGTGGAGACAGTAAAAAGATCAGTAGTTGCCAGGAGTTTTGGGGGCGAATAATGAGTAGAACACAGAGGACTTTTTAGAGCTGTGAAAATCCTCTATGATATAAAGATGGATATGTGTCCTTATACTTTTGTCCAAACCTATAGAATGTTTAACACCATTCACTTCATTAGAGTGAACCCTAAGGGGAGATATCTAATTTGGGTGATGATGATGTGTCAGTGTAGGTTCATCCTTGGTTAAAAAAAAAACGGGCATCCTGCTGAGTGAAGTTGATAACAGGAGGCTGTGCATGTGGGGGTAGGAGGTATGAGGGAAATCTCTCATACCTTCCCATTGATTTTGTTTTAAACCTTAAAACTGCTTTTTAAAAAATCATCTTAAAAAAAGAAAAATAGAGTGAACACTCTCAGAGTGTTAGGATAGACATTTTTGGCAGAACTTTTGTTTCAGCTATATATATGTATACATAATATATGTGTGTGTATTGGATTGTGATGTAAAATGTGTTTTTTAGGTGAAAAGTTTGTAAACAATTATAGTTACACTGGCAAATAAAAGTCCAAGTCAACCTCAAACATTAGATATTTCCATTAAGTTTCTTAGGTTATAAGCAACAAAGTGACTCCGGCTAACTTAAGCAGGAGAGGAATTTATTAGAAAGAAATGGGCATCTCAGAGAATTTAAGAGAAAGCTTAAAAAGTCTGAACCGAGGGAGTCCTGGGGCCTGTGTGGGTGGAAGGAACTAATGGAGGGTTTCTACTTTTAGGTGTATTAGTTCCAGCTGTTTTAGGTGTTTTTGCCATTCTGCTTAAGATTCCAGGAGGGTGCCGTTTGCTCCCTGACCCCCTTGGCAGAGGGCATCGGATTCCTGTGAAGGAGGGAGATTCTCCAAAGCAAAACCCAAGTGCTCTTACCAGCAGAGGATGGAAGCTGTGTGGCAAAAGCAGCGGATGTTCACTGCCTTAGACTTTTTGGTCTGAGTTTCTTTCTTTTTCTTTTAAAATCATTTTTCAAAGGAAAAAATAGGCATGATTTTAAAAAGGTCTAATAGCAAAAGGCTTTCAAAAGAAAACTAGCAAGCCATTCCCTGCCCCAAGTTCTCTCCATGGAAGTAACCACTTTCAGCACTTTTAGCTCTTTTGTCTGGTGTTTACCGCATGTTTCTTAATAATATGCTTATAGTGATACTTACGAATCTATCAGTTTTAGACATCCATTGATTTCCTGCTGTAGCCATTATTGGAAAGTTTATACTCCCACCCCTTACAGCCTCTCCTTTTCTTCTCCCCACCTCTTAAAGTATTACATCCCAGTTTTTTGCTAAATTGTGACTTCTGTGATTTCTGTTAACAGCAGGTGGTTAAGAGCCTGGTTTTGGGAGTCTGACCCAGTGTGCTGTCAGGGCTTCGGTGTTGGCTTTGCCCAAGATCACTTCGGTAAATGACTTAATCTTTTCAGTCTCATTTTCCTCATCTGTAAAACTGGTATCATAATCGCACCCTTCTCATAAGGTTGTAAGAATTAAATAAGGTGATGCAAAGGAAACATTAAGCATGGTTCCTGGCCCGTGGTAAAATGCTCAGGCATTAGCTATTCTTTTCTGTTGGCTACTGAATTGGCTCAGACGACACTGTCATAGCCTCCCCCGAGACCCTTGGCCGAGGGATAGAGGAAGAGTCTGGGAACTCTCTGGTCTGGTCAAGGTCTGCTCCATTTCATTAGGTTGACATTTGTCTGCTCTTTTCTGTTCCTGTCTCCTTTCCTCTGACAGTGTAGGAAGGAGACACCTGAAGATAAGAAGGCGCCTGTAGGTAGACCCAGGGTGAGGACCCAAGTGACCTTTGCTAGTCCCAGCTCAGCCAGGCTTAGACGGAGTGATGGTCAAGGTTCGTATTTTGGCATTCCTCTCTGGGCCCTTCCTCCTCCTCCTTTTTCTGACCAAGGGCAAGGCAGCTGGTGTCCCATGATGGGCTCTTTGATGAGGTGATAAGGTGATTGCCTTTAAATAGTCTATCAGTGTTTCCCTTCCTTAGATAGATGCGCTTTCTTCGTTCTCTCTGATTTTGTATCTTAGCTAGAGAGGTTCTCTCAGTGCCTCTGTGGATTTGGAATTTCTTTACCTGCTGCAGTCAGAACCTCTGTCTTCACCCTGGAGTAGGTGTCCTTCCTTTAGGACCTCAGAAAGCTGAATGCGTCTAACACCAAGTCTTTCCTGGGCCCCAAACTTTTTTTTTTCAAATATATGTGTGTAACTAAATTTGTGATTTGTTGAAGGCTTACCCTGCACCTCATTTTTCAGAACAGCTTTATTGAGATAGGATTTACATACAGTACGAAGCACCTACTTAAGATGTATTATAATTCAGAGGTTTTCAGTATATTTGCAGAGTTGCAGAGTCGCTAGCACCATTGATTTTAGACCATTTCCCTCACCCCATCCGGAAACCCTGATTCGGTAGTGGTCGTTCGTGCCCACCTGCTGCCCCAGGCCCTACACAACCACCAGTCTGCTTTCTTTGTGGGTTTGCCTATCCCAGAGGTTTTATGTGTGATTCTTTGTGACTGGCTTCTTCCAATTAGCATGGTGTTTTTAAGGTTGATCCATGTTGCAGCATGAATCAATATGTACTTCGTTACTTTTTATGACTGAATAATGTTCTATCGTATGGATATATTATCACATGGGTTCATCATGGATAAGTGTTATTGGACATTTGAGTTATTTCTACACCTGGGTGGGGAGCAATGCTGCCATGAACATTTGTTGACACATCTTTGTGCTGACCTTTGTTTTCATTTCTCTTGGAGAGAAATACCTAAGAGCGGAACTGCTGGGTCAGAATATTTGCACTTTAAAATTGGATTCATCTGGAGTCCTTGATGCTTACACCAAACAAACGAATGAATTCTGAAATGGTGGAAGCCATGGCTGGGTGACACCTGGGTGGGGAAGAAACTCCTGGGCAGAGGAACCTTTCAAGTTTGGTGACTGGCTCTTCCTTCCACTTGTGACACCTGCCCATGCTCACACCGTAAATTCCTCCTCACACCATGTCATCTCTCTCATTCATTGCCAGATTCTGACTTTCAGGAGCACTGCAGCTGATGCCTCTGAGCCTACCAAGAATTTGGGGGCTCCTGGGCTCTGCCTGAGGATCTGGCAGAGGAGGCTTACTCAATCACCATGCATTTGGCACCAATATTGGCCCACATTTCTCCAGGGTGTGTGTGTGTACCCAAATGGTTTCGGTTCCAGACACGTGTGCTCAGAGCAAGTGGGACGAGCTTCCCTGCCTGCTGTTAACTCTGCTGTGTGCCTCTGTGGTTTATGTAGAGTCTTGTGAAATACATTTCTCTCCTAGGGGTGAGGAGGTTTAGTTGGGGGAAATGATTGTGTACTAGGGAGGCTGGTGGCCCAGATTTAAGCCTGGCCTGCAGGGGCAGGAAGAGGAGAAGAAAAAATATGGCAGGATGGGAATGGGTAGATGAAGGGAGAAAAAGGAAATGGGGGGCGCAAAAGCAAAATATCACAAACAGTATAGAAACTAGAGAGGGCAGGGTCACTGGTGCCAGCCCTTTGATGGGAGGGGGCACTGAGATCTCCCCTTCATGCACATTGGTTGGCCACTAGGCAGATTCTTGGAGAGAAACTGGCTCAGCAAACGGGTGTCTCCTTCAGAGCTGAGAATGTGGGAGCCCACCTTCCTCTGTGTCCACACTCTCCCTGCCAGGCCCCAGCTCTAGGTAATGAGAAGGCCTGCCCTGCTTCGGGTGCCGTCCTAAATCCTTCCTTCTCATTTCACCTCCCAGTCACCCGTTAGCCTTCTGCATAAGGGATGTCCAGCCTGTGGTACTGGGCAGGTAGCCAGACAAAAAGCAAACACCTGTTTTGTTGGCTAATCCATGGGAAGGAATGGGAATGATTCTTTATGTCGTTCTCAATAAAGGGCCATTTCTGGCCCAGAGTGCTCTGCAGAAGGCAGGACCAAGGGCACCTGACACCTGCAAGCTGAGTGGTTTGGGAGTCTTAGCAGAGAGTGGGTAGGCCCCCAACACCCCATCTGCCCCTCTTCTTTGACTTTATTGGGGCTTTCCTTCCCCTGGCCTCTTTGAGCCTGTGTTTTAAGGAGTTAGCTATTCCCATTTCTCAGAGGGGGACAATTGAGGTGGCTGTTACTGCAGTAGCTTGAGAGACCACATATATTCGGATGGGACAAGTCAGGGACAAAGCAATGGAGGAGTGGGTTTCTGGGTGAAGATGAATTAAGGATGCTCATTTCCAGCTCAGGGGCAGTCTCCACTTCCCTTATTTTCTCTTAGGAAGACCCTTGGCCCTTTTCTACCTCCCAGTCCTCATGGTCCCCACAGAAGTCTGGGGAGTGGGATTTGGGGAAGCCTGGACTTTTCCCATAGATCTTCCCCTGTTCACATGAACCTGTGGTGTGAGAACCTCTGGGGCCTCCCTGTTTATCTCCCTGGCGTCTAGATCTCTAACCCTCAGCTACGTGTTTACTCCTCCCTCCCCGCTTGCTCTGCCGCTCTGCCAAGTGAGTCACACAGCTGGAGATTTGTTTGAACAGAGTGAGAGGCTGCCTGTAATTTGGAGGTGTTTGGGCTTCTCCCCAAGACTATTTATGGGGTTAGAGGCTGCTTACCTTGTGATTAGTTCTGATCCTTTTTTTCCCCTGGAGAAGAATGCTCTACTTTGTATCGTGCCTTTCTGAGAGTCCCCAGTGGGGACCACCCTGCTAGACATTTCGGGGTATTCCGAAAGCTCTCTGGAGCCCACTAACAGCCATGAGGTCACTCTTTCTCCAAAAAACAACCAGTGGCACCAAGCAGAGAGGTGCCTGGGTTTCCCTCCTGAGCTCTGGGTTGGGGTGGTGGGGTGAGGTCTCTGACCTTGGTGACTGGGTTCTCTGATTGTGGAGCATGAGGTGCCAGAGAGAACCCTAGATTTGTTCATAGGCTCCATTTAGACAGTTTGTCTCATTTACTCTCCTCCCTCGCAGTCTTCCCAGAGCTCTTTGGGAAAGTAATGCTGTCTCACCTTTGTGAAGCGATTTATGGTTTGCAAAGCACTTTTACCTTAGGGCAGGGTAGTTATCATCATTCCCATTTTACAGACAGAAAACTGAGAGAAAGTGATTTGCTGAAGGATGACTAGCTGTCAGCTGGACTAAGACCTCACCTCTGACTCCGAGTTTAGTACTTTTTCTATATATATACTTTATTTTAGGAGTGTGGCATGAATACATTTTTGTTGTTCGAGTTTAAAACACTGTGGAAGTATATGGGATGAAAGTCTCTTTACTCTTCTACCCTTCTCTAGAGTATGGAAGTTTGGTGTTTTTTCTATGTGCTTATTTTCAAGAAATGCCATGTGGCGTGATGATTAGCAGCACAGACTCTGGAGCCACAGGCCTGGGTTTGAATCTTGGTGCTGCTCCTTACTAGCTATATGACCTTGGGCAAGATACTTCACTTCTGTGCCTCAGTTTCCTCATCTGTAAAATGCGGATATTGATAACAATACCTACCATGTAGTATTGTTATGAGGATTCAATGAGTTAATATATGTCAAGCATTTAGAACAGGAACCAATAGGGCTCAGCACATAGCAATTGCTGTATATATAGGAATTGGCAAATACCACTGCTATGAAAAATATATGTATACTTAAGTATAGATACTTAAATGAGAAGTCATATTTTTTAAATTAATTTGCAACTTGCCTTTATTCACTTAATATATCTTGAAGATCTTCTCTTGTTGATTGTAGAGATTTATCTATCAGCAGTCTCGTGTTCCATAGTATAGATGTTGCCACACTAGTTTGTTCACTCACTCACTTTCTAGAGAATATTTATGCTCTTTCCAGTTTTTGACTGTTATACACAGTATTGCAGTCAACAGTTTTACACATATATCTTTGGTCAGATATACATGGGTTTTCACAGGGCATATTTCCTGAAAGTGAAATTACTGGGTCAAGGGGTTTACAAAATATGCAAACTCCATTAATATTGCCAAATTAACTTCCAAAAATACTTTTACAAACTCACTGTCTCCAACAATATGTGGGATGAGTCATTTTCCCTTCATCCTCACCAAGCCTGGGTATTATCAATATCTTTTTTGCCATTCA
Source organism: Trachops cirrhosus (assembly GCA_028533065.1). Classification (NCBI taxonomy): domain Eukaryota; kingdom Metazoa; phylum Chordata; class Mammalia; order Chiroptera; family Phyllostomidae; genus Trachops; species Trachops cirrhosus. Next base: position 16,424,691 of record CM052551.1, on the reverse strand, counting down.
GTTGGTCTAAAAATGCTATTTTTGCAGGATTTACATGACAGAAAGCCAGCTGCTTTACTGAAAGGCAAGAAAGAAGACTCACCTGTGTGGATACCTGTGTAGTGAATGCCCAGTTTACCAATAGTTTTGAAGCCCCTAGGGTCCCTCCTAGATTTTAACCTGCTTCCTGCCCAGAAGTTATGACTGTCTTGAATTTTCTGTTTATTTCCTTTTTATCATATTTACTACATGCCCAAGTAATACATTGCTGAATTTGACATATATTTAACTTTATATACATGGGTCATTTCTATTCTATAGCTTACTTTTTCACTGAACATTAATTTTGAATTCATTCATGTCAATATGTGTAGCTGTTCATTTATTTTCACAGCTGTATGTCCTAGACTAACATGCCAGAGTCTGTTCATGCATTTGCTGGTCAGTGGACCATCTGGGTTGTTTCCGGTGCTTTGCCATTGCGAGCAATGCCGCTGTGAGCATACTTCTACGTGCCTTATTTTGACACTTCTTAAATCTATAAGTTTAATGAAATCCACTCCCCTACCCCCCACTCCCAGTGATAACTCATTATTGTTTTAACTTGCATTTTTCTGATTACTGGTGAGGTGGAGCATCTTATATACATTCATTAGTCACCTTCATTTCTTCTTAGAGTTGCCTTTCTTAGTCTTCGCTTATTTCCCCCCTTACTTTCTCTCCTTTTTGTGTCTGCTTTTTTTCAGTTTTCCATACTGCTTCTCTACACGAAGGAGTCTGAGTTTCTCAAAAGAAAGGGAATTGGGGAAATGCCTGACCCCAATTCATGCAACACCTTTTTTGAGCACCTACTCTAGGCCAGTATTGTGCTAAATAAGCCCTCAGTGTTATCATGGAGCTCATGATTTTATTGGGGGAGATGAATGAACTCATAGTTATAGAGGAATGGGAGTGGGTCAGTGTTAACAGTGTAGGATGTGTAGGCCTTGGCCAGGTGGCTCAGTGGATTAGAGCATTGTCCTAAGATGCTGAAGTTGTGGGTTCGATCCCTGGTCAGGGCATATACAAGAATCAACCAATGAATACATAAATAAGTGGAACAACGAATTGATGTCTGTCTCTCTCCCTCTCTCTCTCTCCCCCTCCCTTCCTCTCCCTAAAATCAATAAATAAAAATTAAAAAAAAATAGTGTAGGATGTGTGGTGTGCAGGGAGCGGGCTCTGACTTAGGGGTCCTGGAATAGGACCCTCAGAGAAAGGATGCCTGAGCTAAGCCTTGAAGGCTGAGTGGGAATTTTTACAGGCGGCAAGGAAATGGAGGGTGACCCCGAGGGAGAAAACAAAGTGTGCACCAACGGGGCAGTGGGAGCATGTATTGCATGAGAAGACTGGTGAACAAAAGGAGAACTTTGGGTTGGGTGCCTTTCTACAACTGGGTTAGGAAAGTAAGGGAGTAGGGTACAGGTGGGGTACTGGCGGGAGCCAAGACCTCATGTGGCATAGACAAGGATACTTCAGTGCCACAATTAGTTTTTTTTATTTTGTTTGCCTTTTTAAAGAACATTCTATTTAACAATAATGTGCATCCATAAAAGTGCGTGTATCATAAATGCACGGTCAAGCAGTTTGCATAAACTAGCCGCGCTCCTTTAACCAGCTCCCGGGTGAGAAACACGCCAGACCAGCAGCACGGCAGCCCCGCTTGTCCCCTTACTGGCATCATCTGCCCTCCACCCTGAAGGGTGGCTACGCTCCTGACTTCTAAAGCGAATGTTAGTTTTGCTTGTCTTTATACTTTCTATATTTGTGGAATCATATACTGTAGTTTTGCATCTGAATTCTTTTGCTTAGTATTTCTGTGAGCTTTCTCTGTTGCATGCTCATCATTTTTGTGTGCGACGTTCCGCTGTGTGGCTGTGTCACAGTCATCCAGTCTACTTCTGATGGCCGTTTGGGTGATTTCTAGTTTTGGGCTATTAAAGTGCTGTTATGACCGTACTGGTGTATGTTTTTGTGGGAAACAACATGTGGGTCGATAACTAGGAGTCGAATTGCTGTGTCAGAGGGCATGCATATGTTCACCGTCAGCAGATTTTCCAAGGTCCCGCCGACAGTGTATCAGTTTCGATGATTCCAAATCCCCCACCACTGGAGGCTGTTGGTTTGTTTTCAATCTGATGAGTATTTGTGCTATTACTTTGCAGTGCTAGTTTTTTGATGTGATGACCAATGAATGAGGCTGAACCCTTTTGTTACTTTTATTGGCCATTTGGATATCCTCTTATGTGCTGTGTTTATTAAGGGTTTTCTGCCCACTTCTCTGTTGGGTGCGCTCTTTTGCTCTTTTTCTCACCTTCCCTCCCCCACCCCTTTCTCTTTCTTTTTTAAAATACATTTTTTTTTTTTTTTAGATTCTGGAATCATTTTAGATTTACAGAAAAAATTGCAAAGATAGTACAGGGCATTCTTGTATGTTCTTCACCTAGTTTCCCCCGGTGTTAACATCTTGTATAATAACCACGATCTGTACATCATAACTAAGAAATTAATGCATTGATGTGGACACAGTACTGACTAAATTACAGCCTTTATTTAGGTTTCACCAGCTTTCCACTAATGTCCTTTTTCTGATCCAGGATCCAGTCCAGGATGCCACATTGTATTTAGCTTTCATTTTTACTTTTTGTCTTGCGGACATTCTTTTTATATTCTGAATATCCTTTGTTAGATATATGTAGGATGAATATCTTCTGCTCTGTGGTTGCCATGTACTCTCTTAGTGGTGTCTTTTGATGAACGAAAGTTCTAAATTTTAATATAGTCCTGTTTATTTTCTGGGGAGGATTTTTTGTGCCACATTTAAGAAAATCTGCCTCTGTCAAGGTCATAGAGATGTTCTGTGTTTCCCTATAAAACCTTTATTGTTTTGCTTTTTACATTTAAACTAAGCAGTCCACTTGGATTGATATTTGTGTATGGTATGAGGTAGGAGTTAATATCTTTTTCATAACAAGGCATTTTTACATTAACCTATAAACATAAGAAATTCTTTTGGAAAATATTTTGAAGGGGAGCATTATTTCAAATTTTGAGGAACTGGCATTTTTGTATACCAGTGACTTTTATGTAAGTCACTGTGTTCTCACTGAAGCATCATATTCTATTTTATCAGATAATAAACTAAGGCTAAGGCAGAATAAGATCTCTATACACAACAAAGGAAAGCCACAGCCAGTACTTGAACCAAGGTCAAAGTGTTCCAAATGCTATTCTTTTTCTGTGAAAGATGAAAGAAAGTCAAGTTGGGCTTCTCAGATAATGGGCCAGGCAATAAATCTGGTAGTGATCTAGCTACTGTTGTATATTACCTCATTCTATCAAAGTAAAATATATTTCTAAAATAAAAATATAAAATATAAGAATTAAGAAGAAAAAAGAAATTGAAAATCATCTTCATGAGGGGGTAGGTTGAATAAGTTATCTTAATCTATTCAATGGAGTACTAGGACCCATTAAAAGCCAATTTTGAAGAATGTTTAATGTGATAGAAATTAATGATGAAACAGTAAAGGGGAAAAAAGCAAATATATAACTGTACAGTGGTATGCCTTTTAAAAATACACACAGAAAAATCTGAAAGAACACTAACATTTTAAGAGTGGCTATTTTGGGGTAGTAGGGATTATCAGTATTTATTTTCTTTGTTATATTTTTTAATTTTTGTCCCTGGAAGTATTAATTCTTTTTTCCCCAGGTAATTGTAGATGCAGCTGTAAGAAATAATAGGGATTTCCTGTACTCGTTACTTAGTTTTCCTCAGTGGTAACATCTTGCAAAACTATATACATTGTCACAACCAGAATAGTGACATCAATACAGTCAAGATACAGAGTATTTCCCTCACCACAAAGATACTTCAGGTGCCATTGTAGAGCCACACTCATCTCCTTCCCACCCCTGTCTTCTCCTTAACTCCCAGCAACCACTACTCTATTCTCCATTTCTATAATTTTGGGATTTCAAGAATCTTACTGAAATGGAATTCTTCAGCATGTAACTGCTTGTGATTGGCGTCCTTCACTTAGCATAATTTTCTGGAAATTGTTGTTGCATGTATCAAGAATTTGTTCCTTTTATGAAAAGTAATTAATACTTTTAAACAAGATTTTATTTATTTATTTTTTAGAGGGGAAGGGAGGGAGAAAGAGAGGGAGAGAAACTTCAATGTGTGGTTGGTTGCCTCTTACATGCCCCCAACCAGGGACCTGGTTTGCGCAGTCTGGCACTCATTCCACTGAGCTGCACCAGCCAGGGCTAAAAGTAATTAATAGTTTTATTGGTAAGTATTCCATGCCACGGATGTACCACAGTTTGTATAACCATTCACCTACCAAAGAATATCTGGGTTGTTTCTAGTTTTAGAGTGTTAGGAATAAAGCTGCTATAAACACTCATGTACAGGCTGGGCTGCCCCAGTTTTTCCCACTGCCTCCAGGTGTGAGGAGATGGCGTTTTAATCAAAGTGCACGCCTGTGTCCTGTGGAAAAGTTGACAGCCACTCTGGCTCTTTTGAAATCTTTTTCTCTCTTTTCTTCTGTAATGTTCTCTTGATCTAGCTGCCATGGAGCACTCACTGTGCCTTTGACCACCCACAAGGGGTTAACAGAAGGGGCAGTTGCTCCTGGAACACAAATAACTAAGAGGCAGAGGCAGGCGCCACAGGAGGCCCTGGGAGCTCAGGAGGGAAGGAAGCATCATGGAAGATGTGGCATTTGAATCTGAACTCTTGAGGGCCTTGCCGATGCCCCAGCTGAAAACTGGAAGAAAGGCCATAGGACACAAAGGGTGTGCAGAGACCAAAGTCACTGAAGTCGGGAAGCACGCACTGGCGGGGCCACTGAGGAGCACTAGCAGAAGAGGCGGATTGGCCCAGACTGTGGGCAGCCCTCAGTGCCCCATGAAGATCTGGCTTTTATTTGTAGTAATTAAATGCTTTTGTAAAACCGGCTACATTGCCAGCACTGGGAAGGCTTTAGGGTCACGTGGGAGTGTCTTTTCGGTCTTTCCTAAATTTGGGTTTATTCCAAGAAGTGGGAGGAGGCTAATATTCAAGTACCTCCATCTTATGTGGCAGAGAACAGCTTCCCACATTTTCAGTTCATCTTCAAAAACAGCCCTCAGGTGGGTGGCAGTATTCTCATTTCACAGTGGGAACACTGACGGTCAAGTGTCTGACCACAGAGGCTGATTTCTTCTCCAAGTTGCTCTTTCCTGTATAAGAAGGACTGTTGCTCGCCCACAGAAGCTTCTCCCGTCTCCTTGGGCAGACTCCATTTTTTCCTTCTTGTTTTCTTCCCACAGACATTTGGAAGGTTAAGAGGGTGCCTCTAAATCTGTCAAGACTAAATGGCATTTATACTTCTGGATTTCAAGGCAGGGGATGACCAGACGACCTCAGGTCACTTTTATCCTTGGGTAGCTCAGCACCCTGCTCTTTGTGGCCTGGAGTGTGTACTCCCCCTTCCTGCTCTCACGGTATGGGTATCGAAGGGATACTTAGTACATCCTCTGATTTTTCTGGTTGGAACCAGAGGCCCAGAGTGGCTAAGCCTCTCATCTTCCTGGACACATCACACAGGTTTTAGGCCGGGTTTGGTTCATTCTGCCTTGCTGACCATCTCTCAATGTTATTCTATCCCCAAATCTCCAGCCCCTACTTTCCCTCTTACCACATGGTTTTTCCCTCAGGTTTTCTATTGTCCCCACAATGTGATTTTTAAACCTTCTTTGAGTTCCAAAAGAAAATCTGAAAGGATAGAAACTGTACTGAATAATCTAAAATAAAAAAAATTTTTTAAAAAGAAAATCTGCTTCTTCCTATGAAATTGGGCTGATCTCTAGATAAATACCTATTGTCTTGCCTGCTTTCATTTGGATAATTTCTGTGTGGCTCATAGAAACAGGGGTTTGGATTCAGGTACCTTCCTACAGTTTGATTCAGGAAAGAATCCTAGTCTTGTAAAGTGCATCAGTAACTTCTTGGTTGGCTGTTAGGCATGGAAATCCTGGATTGGGGCTGACCAGTTCAGGGTGCCCTCTCCAGGGGTGGGGAAAGGGGACCCCATGCAATGTGCTTTCTGCCATCTGGGGGCCAGGGTAGTCCCTCTGCAGCTGCATGGAGCAGGGTGCTGTGTGGTCTCTGGTGCAGTGTAAAGAGGCCCCAGAGACATCCTGCCACCCAGGAGTGGCTGGACCTTGGACAAGCTAATGTCACCTCTCCAGACCTCAGCTCTTCTTGTCTGTGAAGTGGTGATAATAAGGCCCACTCCACAGGGCTGGCGAAAGTGCACCTGCACCAGTAGTGGACTAAAGGTAAAGGTTATTGTTGCTGTCATTGTCATTATTAGGGCAGCGTGGACATTCTCAGACTGACTCTCCAGAGTGAACTGACAGGAGATGAACTTGAACACATAGCCCAGAAGGTATGGAGGTTCCTGGTGAGGCGGCCTCCTCCCCTAGCCAGGTCTCCTCCCCTGCCGTTGACCCCCATCCCAGGGCTTCTGGGAGCCATCTCTGTTGCTTTTGAGGAGCATTCTTTTCAGGCACACCCAACTGACCTCAGCATGGTGCACTGCTTTGGAGGATGGGGAGACTCCCACTAAAATTAAAACTAACCTGCAATTTCTACTAATTTTCCCTGTCTGGTGTTCTTGCTGCTGTGTGGCTTTTTGGTACAGGCTCTGAAATAAATTTTTGGAGGGAACGTCTGACGAATCCTTCAAGTCTTTGGAGGAGAAGGTTTCTGCAAAGGTCAAGGTGAAGAAGTTCTGTGCTTGTCATATGATTCTCGAGCCACTTTTCTCTCTTTCCCTCTCTCAGGTAGGCAGAAAGACCTGTGCAATGGTGTCTGGCTACTCAACCAGTCATTCTCTGGCCTCAGAACTGGTGGAGTCCAGCGATGGACATGAGGAAATCATTAAGGTAAGCTTATTTCACCTCCACCTTTTCTCCCTACTGCATGTGAGAGGGAGCAGCTGACTTTGCCAGAGGGAGCTTACGGTTTGACGAGAAGAACCAGACCTGTGATGCTAGTTCCTGACTATCTCTGGGAAAAATCTGAATAGAAGACCACAGTCCGTCTGTACTGACTTTGGTGTGACTTGGCCCCAGGCTTGGGGGATGGGCGGGGTGGCCTCTCTAGGTGTCTGTCCACTGTCCATGTTTAGGTGCTGAGGTTATGGAGACAACTGGGAGGTATGTTCATGAAACTTAGTTTTAAAAATTTAAACAATTTTTGGGATTTCTTTTAAAAAAACAGCTTTTTGAAATGCAGTTTACATACCATACAATCAACTTAAAGTATATACAGTTCAGTAGTTTTTAATATATTCAGAATTGAGCAGCCAACACCACTATTGACACCAAGACATTTTTGGTCATTCCTTCTAGCTCCTGGCAATCACCCATCTACTTTCTGTCTCTATGGATTTGCCTCTTCTAGATATTTCATGTAAATGGAATCATACAATATGTGTCCTTTTGTGCCTGGCTTCTTTCATTTAACATGTTTTCAAGGTTCAGCCATGTTATAATATATGTCAATATTTATTCCTTTTAATGGCTGATAATATTCCCTTACATGGCTATCTATAACATATTTTGTTACTCATCCATTAATTGGTGGACATTTGAATACTGGTAGTTTCTACTTTCTGTCTATTATAAATAAGGCTGCTATGAATATTCATATACTAGTTGAATATTCATGTGAACACGTTTTTAGTTCTCTTGGTATATATCTAGGAGTGGAATTGCTAGGTCATATGGTGACTCTACATTTATTCTTTTGAGTAACTACCAGATTTTTCCCAAAGTATCTGCTTCATTGAACATTCACACCAGCCCTGTATGAGGGTTCCAATTGATCTGCATCCTCACCACTTGTTATTATCCATCTTTTTTATTACAGCCATCCTAAAGGCTATGAAGTGGTATTCTGCTGTGGTTGTAACTTGCATTTCTTTAATAACATCTTTTCATATGCTCACTGCCCATTTGTATATTTTTTTTGGAGAAATATTTTCTCAAATCCTATGCCATGTAAAAATTCAGTTGGTTTTAATTCTTGAGGTGGAACAAAGATTACATAAAGACGTTCTTTATAATATTCTGAATGCTAGACCCTTATCTGGTATATGATTTGGAAATAGTAAAATATTTTTCCTATTCTGTGGTATTTGTTTTTACATTTTCTCAATGATATCCTTTCAAACAAAAGTTTTTAATTTGTTGAAATCTGATTTATGTATATATTTTTTTTGTCACTTGTGCTTTTGGTAGTGTATCTAAGAAGGCTTTGGCTAACCCAAGGCCGCAAAGATTTATTTCTCTATTTTCTTCAAAGAATTATAGTTTTAGCTCTTAGAAATAGGTGTGTGACTCATGTTGGGTTAATTTTTGGATGGTGTGAGGAAGGGGTCTAACTTCATTCTTTTGCATGCGGATCTCTCTTTTTACAAACATCATTTGTTGAAAAGACTGTTCTCTCCTGTTGAATTGTCTAGTCACCCTTATCAGAGTCAGTTGAGTGTATTTTTACTGTACTATTGTAGTCCTTTGATCTACATGTCTATTCCTATGCCAGTCCACTCACTCTGATTTCTATGGCTTTGTAATAATTTTATTCTTTTTCAAGATTATTTTAGCTATTCAGAGTCCTTTGCATTTCCATATGAATTTTAGGATGTTTGTTAGTTACTGCAAAGAAGCCAGCTTAGATTTTGACAGGAACAATGTTGAATCTGTAGATGGATTTGGGGAATATTGCCATCTTAACAATATTGTTTCTAATCCATAAAAATAAGATGTTAGTTCATTTTTTAAGATCTTGTATTTCTTTCAACAATGTTTTGTAATTTTCAGAATACAAATATTAAACTTTGTTTAATTGACTAAGTCTTTTTTGTTGTTGTTGCTATTGTAAATAGAATTGTTTTCTTTTTTCTTTTTAAAGATTTTATTTATTTATCTTTAGAGGGGAAGGAGAGGAGAGAGGGAGAGAAATATCAATGTATGGTTGCTTCCTGTGCATTCCCTGCTGGGACCTGGCCTGCAACCCGGGCATGTGCCCTGACTGGGAATTGAACCGTGATCTCTTGGTTCACAGGCCTGCGCTTAATCCACTAAGCTACACCAGCCAGGGCTAGAATTGTTTTCTTAACTTCATTTTTGGATTGTTCATTGCTAGTGTGTAGAAATACAGCTAGTTAATTTTTGTATATTGATCTGGTATCCTACAACCTTTCGGCATTCTTTTATTTGTTCTAGTATGTTTTTAGTGAATTCCTTTGGGTATTCTTATGTACATAATCACGGCAAATATCTGGGTGCCTTTAATTAATTTATTTTTCTTACTCAAAGTCATTGCATGGTCCTTAAAAAAAATAAAACTACCCCGTAATTCTATCGATGTAATCACTGTTAACACTTTATTATATATCCTCCCAGACTTTTTTCTATACATAATGTATTTTTTCAAAAAATGTAATTGTATTATATATACTTTATTCTATAATTTGCTTGCCCCCCAGCCAGTTTAATTGTAGTTTATAATATCTGTGTCCATCTGGCATTCTAATGGCTTCATAGTATTCTATTATAGGGATACCATAATTTATTTACGTAATCCCCCATTGTTAGACATTTGTCTGTTTCTCTTTTTGCAGCCATAAACAATATTTTGCTGAACCAGTTATTAACTTAATAACATGTCCTTTATAACACAAATAATAAAGAAACACTTTCTCAATTGTAAAAGATTCAAGTATGGTGTACAGAGAAAAATGTGTAAAGTCCCTTTACAGCCCTCTTTCCTTGAATTTACATGTGTGTGTGTGTGTGTGTGTATAAAAGTTTTGCCAGTTTAGCCAAATTTATTTCATTAGGATAAATTTCCAGAAGTGGATTTGGTAGGTGGAAGAGTAAATATAATTGTAAGTCTTCTCATCTGATTCACCAAGTTGCCACCCAGAAAGGCAGTAACGATTTACTCTCCTATCAGCAGTATATGAGGCTGCCTGTGTGGAATGTTTTACTGGAGTTTTCTTAACTGAAGACTATTGTTTTCCATTTCGCAGGTGTACTTGAAGGGGAGGTCTGGAGACAAGATGACCCATGAGAAGAGTATTAACCAGCTGAAGAGTGAGGTCCAGTACATCCAGGAGGTGGGCACCCTTTCTCTCCGTGGAAATGACCTTTGTCATTTCTCTGCCTCACATTATTTTGTGTCCCTTCTTTTGTGGGTTCTGATTTTCTCCCTTCTGCTCCCTTCATATCTCCAAAGTGCCACCATGCCCTATCATGTGTTAAATATAATTTCTAACCCATCCATTAATCTGCAAAGCTTATTAAATACTATGTGCCCAGCACTATTCCCCAGCCATTCTATCTAAAATTGCCAGCTTCGCTTCCCCAGATTGTCCTAACCCTCACCCTGTTGCCATATAACATACTACATGTATTACTTATTTGTCTTTTGTGTTGTGTGTCTCCTCAACAAGAACCCCAGGGCAGGGGTTTTGCTTATTTTGTTGTTTGTGCAGGAGGGACTAGGGACCCTCCTTCCCCCAGCCAGTGCCTAGAACAGCACCTGGCTCCTAGGGGTACAGTTGGGTATGGCCGCAAAGGTGGGTGAGTTGATGTGCTATCCTTCCCTATCCCAAAGCTGAAGCTCCTTGTCCTCCCCTCCCAGGCCAGGAACTGCCTGCAGAAGCTACGGGAGGATATAAGTAGTAAGCTTGACAGAGATCTAGGAGAGTCTCACCATCAACAGGAGATACAGGTAATAGGAAATGGTCCTTGGTTGGGCCCCTGCGGAGGAGGTGGGGTTGTGCCTGTCATCCCATGGTTGCCTAATCTAACACTGCTGCCATGAAAGGAGAGAATCTAGGTGATGCTGGCTACTGTGAGCACTCTCAGCCGTGTGAAGGCGAGCCAGCAGAGGGGCACTGGCATTCACACACCTCAGCCCATGGATAGGATGCCTGTTTCTAAAACACTGTCCAAAAATTGGATTTATATATAAAGTATTGTTCAATTATCGGCAGAACCTGTTATCTGTAAGGATCCTGTGATCCATCTTCTTGCAATACAAAGTCTTACAAAACAGACAGTCACCAAGTCGATCTTACTCATCTGGGTAACCCTGGAATGTAAATTGGAAGTTCCGGTCCCTGTCGGTTATTTATCTGTGTGTATCATTGCTTCTGCACTGGGAGGGGAAGCTCCTCGAGGTTAGGGTTCACCCTGTCTCTGCATCCCCACATGCAGCACAGGGGCTGGGGTGCCGAAAGTCATCAGTAAATGTTTATTCAACTGAACTAATTGGAGAAGACTTCTTGGGATAGACACTCCTGGGATCCTGCTTGTCAGCTTTTCTAAAATTTGAGAACGGAAATGTCCTCAGGAAAGTAGAACTGTCTCTTCCATGACTTGATCCTCATCCCCCATTAAATTCTGAGTCGTCTCTTCTTCACTTGATGTAGTTTGGGTGGGGTGGTCTTTTCCAGCAGCCCCTGCACTCATTTTCCTGAGGGGAAGCATGACCTAGAACCTAGTGCCAGCCAAGTTCCTCTTTGGCTTGGGTGTGCACTGGCTGTGTGGCCAAGACCCCCTAATGCATTTTGCTTTGGCTGAAGGTGGGACTGTCACTGCCTGAGCTCACATCTGGTTGGTGCGAGGTGCTTTGTCAGGTGACTGAAGAACCCATTGCTCGGAGAATGGCCCAAAGTCCAGGCCTGTTGTTTGCACAGCCAGAATTCATATGATGAATAAGGTTTGGGGTTGGAAAGAATCGCAGCAAGTACTGCTTCCCCTTTTGATTTATGCTTTGTCAAACCTTGTCAGGATCCCTAAGGGGCATGGGAGCATCTTTGTTTGTGGCAGGCAGCTGCTTGTGTTCCCTGAGCTGCAAGGAGTGGGCCTGCATGTTTTCCAGTCTGTTGAAAGGTTTTAGCCTAAAGTTTCCTTCATCCTCCCTACAAAGCTAGACTATTGCTTCTGAAGGTGGTACACCTGTCTCCGCTCCTGTCCTTTCCATTTTCCGCACAGCACTGGGAGCCTTTTTTTCCTCTTCCTTTTCCCTTTCTTCTTCTTCCTCCTCTCCCTCCCCCTCAACCTCCTTGTCTGTCTGTCTATCTCTCTATCTCTCTATCTATCTCTATCTATCTATGATTTGAGATCTTAGAAGAATGTTTAGAAGTCCGTTGCTTGGGATTGTTTTAACTACCATTTTATTTATTTTTTTTGAAAAGATGGTGCTAGAGAAGCCAAATGGTTTTAGTCCCAGTCCCACGACCCTGTACAGCAGCCCACCTGAGGTAGGTGACAAGGAAAACAATGCTAACTGCTGCTTTGCCAGGAGGCAAGATACCCTCCTCCCTGATCCCCTTATTTATTGCTTTTTCTCTCTCACGACATATAAGAGTAGAACTTGCTGTAAAAATTGACACAGTGGAGAAACATATAAAAGAGAACAACTTCCTCAATCCCACTCCTTGGAAGTGTCTGCTATTAACATATTGAAATGTGTGGATCCTTGTGGAGCAGTGCTTCTCAGTCTAATCGGCCTGTTGGAATGACCTTGGGAGCTTTAAAAGACGTGCTGTGTGTTTGCCATCTCTAGAGATTGTAATTCAGTTGGTCTGAGATGTGATCTGGGCATCAGGACTTTTACATGCTCTTCGGGTTATTGTAATGTTTAGCCGAAGGTGAGTACCAGTGTTCAAGAGCAGGGGTCCCCGACCCCTAGGCCACGGACTGGTACCGGTCCATGGCCTGTTACGACCCAGGCTGTGAGGGAAGCTCACCCGAGCTCTGCCTTCTGCCCCCCTCCCCACCAGTCTGTGGAAAAACTGGTGCCTGGTGCCCAAAAGGTTGGGGACAGAGTGTTTAAAAAATACAGACTACCATATTTAAACATCATGTATGTATGTGTGTGCGTGCTATTATGTAGATACATGTATATAAGCACATGTATATATATTACACCCGCATGTGCCATATATACATGTATATGTGTATGGATATATGTATAATGTATATGATAATATGTACTTTTCACAAATATAGGGTCATGATAAACAATAATTCCTTACTTTTTTATTTTTTTAACTGAAGAGTATAATATAGCTTTCCTTTCGTGTTAGCACAGGTAGATCTACCTCATGCTTTTGAATAACAGCGAAGTATTTCCTTCCATGGCTGTTCTCACTCTAATATATTCAATACATGATTTAAATATGCCTCGTAAATGTATTTTCAGTTTTCATGATGGACTTGTGCTGTTTCTGTGTTTTCTTTTTACCTGACACCATATTTTTAGATCTGTTCACCTTGCTTTGTTAAAATCTGGTTGGTTGTTTCTAACTCCTACGTATAAAGTTTTCTGATTCCCTTTTTTAAAGTTTTCTCTTCATGAAAATTTCCCATGTTGTTGAATCATCTTCTGAGAACTCCATTTGAACTAAACACATCATAATTGTGCTCCAGGAGCTGTTTAAATTGCTCTCATGTGTCGCGCAGCTTAGGCCCCGCTACGGGGAGTTGAGCAGGTATCACTTGCTGCGCGCTAGATTTGGAGTGTTGTGACTGTGGCACTCACCTCAGAGGTGCAGCTTGGATTTTTCCCTTCCTCTGAGTCACCATAGTTGGTAAATACGCTATTGGCAACAAGTTATAATGACACCTGGTATCTATTCAGCCTGTTTCTCCTCACGAGGTCCAAGTCCTACCAGATATCATCTTGTTTTTGAGGCAGCCTGTAAGGTAGGGCGTGGCAAGGAGTCTTCTGACTGATTCACAGGTAGAGAAATGAAGGCCCATGGGACCCAGTAATAACACCGCAGCTGGGACCCAGCCACGACCCAGCCGCCCTCCTCCCAACTGTGCTTTGCTTTGAAGGTGCTGCTGCTTCCCACAGCACAAGCCGGGGAGCAGTTTTTCTGTCAGACTCACAGGAGCTGGCAACTGAGGTGTCTGATACTTGTGCTGCAGAGATGGGGGCGAGACCCTACACGCCAGCTCAGCCCGAACCACCAACCCACACTTGGGTGTGTCTATGGGAAAGACTTACAGTAAAATCACTGAGACACCTTTTCCTTCGAGGATTCAGATTCTGGGGCTTATTGGGTGCCTTTGCCCTAACCCTGCCCATGCATCAGTAACCCTTTATATACCGATCTGTGCTCGGCAGAGAACGACGAAAGCTGTGCCTCTGGGACTCGCCCCTTGTGATGGGTGTGGCACAGTCCTTGCCTTAGGAAACTGTAATCCAGAGAGGAACCAGGTATCTGCTCCCCGAGAGCTTGTCTGATGGAGACAGGATGCACATGTGAGGGCGGCATAAACATAGCTGTCGGTCAGTTGATACACGTGTAAAAATTACTGTGCCCTAAAATAATCAGTTGAACGATGGGAAGCTAGTTGACTTTTTTAGGGTATGGAGAGTGTGTGTCATGAATGACTCAGAACTCCTGGGGGCCTTAGACTGACTCACCCCTTGTGTGATGTGAATTCTTTTGTGAGGGTGGTCTGGACAAGGTGGTCCAGATGAGTGTGTGTTGGGGGAGGACCTTCTCGTGCCGAGTCACAAGCGTAGTGGCTTCCCCTTCCCTTCCTTGCTCTGGCCATAGGTGGACATCTATGGAAGTGAAGATGTCGACAGCTTGAGGAAGACCGTGCGGGACTTGCTTGCCAAGCTGCAGGAGGCCGAGCGGCAGCACCAGTCAGAACGTGTGGGTTTTGAGGTGAGATTTGGGATTTGGGGAGAAGATGCCCCAAGGGTTGGGCTGCTGGGTACAGGCACCAGCAACTTTCTTGTTATGGACTTAATGTCTTTCTGGCCGAGTGCCATCAACTGGAAAGGTTAGCTTTGAGGCCTGGGGCACTTGCTGTCTGCCTCTCTCTTTCCTGGATATTTACTGTTTTTGCTGTCCAAGGCCAGCCCCTAGTTCAAAGGTCAGCTCTTGGTTCTCTGCTCTGCTAAAGTTGAGTGGCGGTGCTGGTCTGGGATCCAGGTCATTCAGAAGCTGTCTCACTAAGTGCCATGACCAGAGTTACTGGGCTCTTGGCACCGTGTAGGCAAGGACAGTAGCTGTCAGGCTCACCGCTGCAACCCCAGCACCTGGCACAATACCTGCAGGGGGTGGGCTCCTCGTCTACGTAGACTGGATGCGTGGGCAAATCTCTGTGGTCGTAGAAAGAACTGTGCCCATGGAGTGAAAGGACTTTGGCTGTAGTCTCGGCCTTATTATGCAAAGCTTTGTGATCTTGAATGAATATCTCAATTATTATTATAAAAGTAATACTAGATTATTACAGAAGATTTTTTAAATACAAGTCTATAAATAGAAAGTGAAAGCCCCCTGCTATTAAAAGTGTGGGAGGTCTTCCATATTTTCCAGAAAGTTCTTTGAGTATAACCTGAAGAACTTTGGGCGAATACTGGATAGTTTTTTTAACTACCCTATGTGAGATTAACCATCTGCTATCTGCTATTGTTCATCCACATGTAAGGCGTTTATGTCATTAATATGTAATGATAGGATTACAGCCTGCCCAGGCATGCTGAGAGCTGGTGGAAAGAGGAAGGCCACCCAAACTCTTCTCTTTCATGAAACTGAGGGATCTAAGGGGTGGACTGAGGGGGAGCAAGAAGGGCTCTGAGAATGACTGACTGTCCAGCTGAAGTGTCATTGGAGCAAGGAGTTAACCTCTCTAAGCATCAGTGTCAACTTCTGTGAAAAAGTGGTTGTGAAATGTTTCTTGTATGGATTGAGTTTGATAATAATATGTACACATTTATTACTCTAACAGTTTTTAGAAACATAAGATACCCTGTATATTTCTTAGTGATCAGTTTAACAAGCAGGTTTTCCTCTCCCAAATAGTTTGGACTTAGGGCAATGCTGAGATTAGTTTGGTCTCAGAACAAAGAAGCTGTGCAGTAAAGCACTTTGCCACATATATTCAGATGCCACAATTTGGATAATGTGGCTGGTGATGTGTTAGTTTGGTGACCAGCTGTTCCCTGCTTTCTTGGAGTAGAACAGGAGGAAGGGGAGGGTAAGGCTGCAGTGCTGACCAGACTGTGCATTTTGGAGAGCAGTTTCTGCACTGAGAGGCATTGTGAAGTCCTCGGTTTCGGCCTCACATAGAGGGCTCTGTTAGCCCTGGGTTTCAAAGCTTGAGCAAAAGCATCCTGAGTGAGAGTTAGCGGCTAGAAGGCCCCTGACCACTTTAGCCACACGCCCACAGTTTCTTAGAAGGGGCTGCCCTTTAACCCCGTGGTACACAGCACCCACCAGCAAACAGGAGGTACTCCTTGGGTTGGTGCCACTGTTGGGGTAGGTTGGCACCCTCTGTTGTAATGAAGAGGTTTCTAAGGCTGGGTTGGCTATAGTTACAGGGACAGACACAGCAGGGGAGCATGCTGGTTTTCTTTCTCCTTTGCGGTCTGACAGTGGGGTGGGAGGGTCCCGGGCCTGTTAACACTATGCCCTGAGCACACACCACCCTGGGCACAGTGTTTATGTTCAGAAATGAGAAACTTTTTTAAAAGATTTTATTTATTTATCTTCAGAGAGAGGGAAAGGGAGGGAGAAAGAGAAGAGAGAAACCGATCCTTTGCCTCTTGCACTTCCCCCAACTAGGGACCTGGCCCACAACTCAGGAATTGAGTAGGCGACCTTTTGGTTTGCAGGATGGCACCGAATTCACTGAGCCATACTGGTCAGGGTGAGCGGGAGAGACCTTGTTTTTACGTTCCTGCCCATGGGGCTGGCCTGTTTCTGGCTCATGTGGGATATTCTCAGTCTCTCCTAATGAATTAGACTCTGTGGTCTACTTTTCTGAACCTGGGGGTAGAAAGGGCAAGGTTGTCAATTACCATGAAAACAACCTCCCATTAAGCCTGGTTTCTGGTTCTACTGGCTGCTGGCTGTCAGGAAGGATTTGCAGTGAGCTTGCCCTGGACAGGACCGGTGTGCAGCAGGGACACGTCCCATCATACATCATCCTGCACTTGGCTTTCTCCTCCCTGCTCTGACTTCAGGAGGAGCTGGACAAACTGGCTGCTGCTATTCCATTTCTCAGGGCTGGTCATGCTTTCCAGAGGTTACCTGAGTTCTCTGAACTGATTGGGGAGTCAGTGTGAGGTAACTGGGAAGCTATTGAAATGGATGGTGAAGTATCTGGGTTCTAGCTCTGTAATCTCAAAGAGGTCATCTGGCCTTTAGTTGGGAAAGGAGAGGGTTGGACTAGATGAACATCAATTCCATTAGTGATTTTACTGAGCGATGATTGTGTGATGGGTACTGTGCTATACTCTGGAAATGGTGCTCAAGGTCTCGGCCATCACAAAGCTGATGGTCTGCTGGGGGGTGCACATGAGTGACTGGGCAAAATCTGCTCTCTATGAGGGGAGGGCAGGGGTGTCTAAGCTGAGACCTGAAGGATAATTAGGGTTTGGCAAAGTGCATGTGGGAGGGAAGGAAGCAAGTTCCTACTTTACTTTTCTAAAATTCTAAAATTCTAGAATTTCTAGAATTCTAAAATTCTGCTTCTATCCTTTCCAAATTAGTGTGTCATCTTAGATAAAAAACCAAATTCTTCCTGGTGCTTAGTACCTTTGGCCTTTGTGTGCAGGCTGCAGTATGGCTTGAAGGGAGGGTGAGGAAGAGTTGGGGAACAGAAGGAGCGACGTGGAGATATCCTCGCCTGGATTCTCTGACCTGAAAATCAGTGTTGGGTGACTTTGGGTGGCATTAGAGGACCTGTGGGGATGTTGAAGAAATCAGCCATTGGAAAGTGGTGCTTACTTTCCAAGTGTCACTCTAAAGTAGAGCTCAACCAACTGCGTGTCAGTGAACCCTGGAAATGGAGTTAATGTGCTAGTCCCCCAAGTGGTCCTGCGACAGTTAGTAGGAGATGGCCGCATGCTCACCAGGGTTGCCCCCCTCCTCCCATCACTGCGCCTAGGTTCCCAGGTTTTTTCTAAGGTTTTTATCCTTGTTTGGTCTTTTTGTCCCCTGTTTTATACATCCCCATCTTGTCTTAGGTCACACTCAGCCGGTACCAGAGAGAAGCAGAGCAGAGTCACTTGGCCCTTCAGAGAGCGGAGGACAGAGCAGAGCAGAAGGAGATGGAAGTCGGAGAGCTGCAGAGGCACCTGCTTGGGATGGAGACGGTACTGGGGAGCACAGACTCCGGGCTGGGGGACCCTGGGGTCGGCTGAGATCCTTGTGGAGACTCTCCTCTTCTGAGCAGCTCCAGAAAAAGACACTGCACGGCACACCTAGTATCTTTTAGCCTTTAAGGAAAGAAAGGCCTTTCTGTCATCTAGCTCCAGCCCTTGCTAACTAGAGTTGAGTCCATTTCCATTTGAGCTGGATTCTTTTTTTTTTTTTTAAGATTTTATTTATTTATCTTTAGAGGGGAAGGGGAGAGGGAGAGAAATAGCAATGTACGGTTGCCTCTCGTGCGCCCCCTGCTGGGAACTGGCCTGCAACCCAGGCATGGGCCCTGACTGGGAATTGAACTGTGATCCTTTGGTTCACAGGCCCGTGCTCAATCCACTGAGCTACACCAGCCAGGGCCATTTTAGCTGGATTCTTATATAGCTGCCCTTTATGGGCTTTTGAACTATTCTTAAGGAGCCACTTGGCCTGGTTCCTGAGGGATTGCAGCCATAGCTGGCAGGTGGGCCTGGGTGATGCAGGGCCAGGCTCTCCGTCTGGGCAGCTGGGTGAGGCTGGGAAGTTTCTGTGTGCGGAGGGTGGGAAGGGTTCTCCCTGACAGGGGAGGACACCCCATCAAACCAGCTTGGCCTGCTGCTCTTTGGCAGCTGTCCCAGGCCCAGTAGGGGCTGAGCCCCAGCCCTAGTGGCCACCTCACCCTGAATACAGAACCTGTTGCCGTCTCCTTATTCTAGATTTTCTTTCCTTTGGTTCCTCCAGGAGCATCAGGCCTTACTGGAGAAGGTCAGGGAAGGGGAGACGGCCCTGGAGGAACTTCGGAGCAAGAATGCTGACTGCCGAGCAGAACAAGAAAAGTAAGGGCCCTGTTTGCCATGCAGCTGGGGTGCAGGGAGGGGAGGGCGGGCCATGCAGCCTGCAGCTCTCAGGGTGGCCAGCCCTGGGGAAGAGGCTAGTGCTGTCGTCAGATCTTCCAGCTCTGAGTCAGTGTGTCTGCTCAGCGTGGGGCCCCGCCCAGGGAGATACTGTTTGGGGAGCTGCCATCCCTGGGGAGTTCATTTTCCACCGAGTAATAACTTTGAGAACAGGGTTTTATTTTAAGAGCCAAGGTCAAGAGCTGGAAAGGCATCTGCCGTTGCAGCACATCATCTCACAGGTTGTTCCCCTGGATGTGGGTGCAGGATTATTACACCAGTTTCCTCCCCCTCAAAATAACAACTAACTGTAAACTATTTGAAAGTGAAATCCAGTAACTTCCTCACCAGTTTTGCTGATGAAAAATACAGTTGGCAGCTTCGTGAAGAGATAATGATCTTCCTTTCACGTGAAGCAACTTGGAAACTGAGAACCACCTGTCAGTATATAGGGGATTTCTGAGATGCTTTCCACTTCGAGGTTGGAGGGTTTTGCATATTCCCTCTGGTCAGAGGGGATCAGAGGCCCCAGATCAGTGAAACCTACAGAGCAAATATTGGGCCATTCTGGACCTTCAAAAATTTGAAAGTTCTTTATGCCCTTGATAAATAAGATCTCAAATGGTAGATCAAATTTAACATCAGCATATTGGGTCTGACCTTTATTGTATCAATTGGACCTTTCAAGTTCAACAGACATGACCTGAAAGGTCGTCTAAGGAATTTCAAAGATGAACAGACACAACACAATCCTTGCCTTCTTGGACCCCTCAGTCTGCTGGGAACATTTTTCTCTCCTTTGGGATAACCGCGATCTGGGCCTGCCTGGCATGGCAGATGCAGACACGTAGCCTCCTTTCTGACTGGACTTTGTAGCAAGAATTGCTTGAAATTACTCACACTCCCTGTTCCTTAAAAGAGGGTGCTCATGGGCAAGTGACAGGGAGGAATGAATAGGAGAAACAAAAAAAGCCAGATAATCTAAAACTGAGGCTTGGGGATGGCAAGTGATAGCTTTGCATCACCAGTGTCGATTATCTAAATGAAAGGAGAGTGAGAGGTTACTGGGGAGCTGAGGGTGGAAACATTCAAAGCTTAGGGAGGATGTTGGGGTGCTGAGATTTCATTTGTACCCCACCCCCTCACCTTCTAAGGGCAGGCACTTGGCAGCTTCCTCCGGTGAAACTGGAGAGTAATGGGTACCAGAATTCTTCAGAGGTCTTGAACTCCAGGACACTCTTCCCAGCCACCTGACCTTTGGGGATTTTGGCCCAGTTTGCTTAGGAGATGAAAAGGAGACAGCAGTGTCTGGAATCAGGAGGCTTAAAAACAGACTTGTGTGAAAAGGCTTTAAGGGTCCTCAAATCTGATCTCCCTCTTGATAAAAAATCCTGCCACCAGCTTGATTGTGGCAGGTGTCACAGTCCCAGCTCCTGCTCGATTCTTCCAGGAGTGAGGAGCTCCCTATACACAAGGCAGACCACTTCCAGCAGCTTTAACACTGAGATGGTCTTCCTGCATTACATAAGAACCGCTTCCCTGGAACACCTACCTACGGGTTCTAGTTCTGCCCTCTAAAGCTCTCCAGAATGACCACATCTCACCTTTCTGAGCCTCATTTTCCTCATTTGCACCGCAGGATCTCTATCGATGCCCCCATTGTGATCTTCTAATGTGTCCCCCCGTCATCTTAGGGCAAACCACTGGGGAATTGGGCAGAGGGAATCACACTAGATGGAAGCCCTGAGCCCAAGCCTCTTCCTGGGACTGGGGAGACAAAGCATCTTTACCCCTTGCCTTAGTCTTCTGCTCTGTATCCCCAGGGCCGCTAACCTGGAAAAGGATGTGGCTGGGTTGCGGGAGAAGATCCACCACTTGGATGACATGCTAAAGAGCCAGCAGCGGAAAGTCAGGCAAATGATAGAGCAGGTAAGCAGGGTCAACCATGGGTTGCCCCCGCTGGAAGTCACTGCATTGAGTTAGCCCTGTTTCCCTGTCCAGTCTATGCTTCTGTTTATTCTCCTGGGGAGCTTGGCTTGTATTCATATACCAAGTCACAATAAACTCACTTATCTGTGTGCAGATTATCGACCTTGCACCTCGTAGCAGATTTTCTGCCTTCCCCCACCTGCGCTCAAGGGTAGCATACTCAGGACATGCCGATTTGCAGAACTGTTTTGAGAACTTAAGACCCCTAGGCGGCAGGGCGTGTTTGCTGCATGTCAGCTCTGTGAGAGCCCGGATTTTTCTGTTTTGTTCACTACTGTTTCCCATTGTCTAGGACAGAGTCTATCATATAGTAAGCTCTCAATAACTATTTCTTAAATGAATAAAAAAGTTGTATTTCCCAAAGTCAAATGGAATGGTTTTGGAATCATCTATTATTTGGGATTATCAGGGTGGTGCTTCCCTCTCACCCCTTACCCCATACCTGGAATAATCCAGAGTTTAATATTAACGGAAATGAGGCTTTTACAGAGAAGCTAAGCAAGGCATGTGAGTGGTGCAAACTTGGCCTTTAGTCTCTGCTGGCTCCCTGGCAGCAGGGTGAAGTTTGATGAGCATGAATGAGTCATTTCAAAATGAGCTCAGGTTCTCCCATATCTTTGCAGCTCCAGAATTCGAAGGCCGTGATCCAGTCAAAGGACAGCACCATCCAGGAGCTCAAGGAGAAAATAGCCTACCTGGAAGCAGAGGTGCATGCGCTGGGTAGCCTGGGGAGGGAACAGACTCCCAAAGAGAAGATGAGGGCATGAGGCAGGGAGAGGTTCCAGGGAGCGGGGGCCTCAACTTGTCCAACTGCTGCTCAGAAGTGAGTATCTGGGATGGCTAGTTGATCTTCAGTTCAGCTGAGTGAACATCATCTGAGAACCTTCAGGGTGTTGCTAACAATGGTAAGACCTGTCCCCACTCTGAAGAGCTCTGTCATCGTGGTACAAGTCCTGTGCCCTGGAACTGTGGAGGCAAGTCCTTAATTCTGCCTATGGACTTAGTAGAGGAGCTGACCACAGAGCTGGACTTTTAAGGAGAAGGCATTCCATAGAGGCGGAGTCTCCCATGGCCAAGGCAATGGGCTCGATTAGTTAATGGGTTATTCCTCGATTAGTTAATGGGTTATTTCTTGGCTGATTTCCGCCTTACCTCAGAGTCCTTCCTCTCCATTGACTACCTAAAGATGGCTTTACAGCCACATGTGAAATTTCCTTGTGGCTGGGGAGATAAAAAGAAGTGGGAGACGGGGCTGTTGATCTTCAGGGAGTTGTTAGTCTAGAGTTAGAGATAAAATACATTTTAAAAAAATGACCTAAGAATACTTTATGGAATAGCGTATTAACAAGGGCATATAAATAACTCAGCTGACTCCAGGAAATTAGATATACAGGAAATGAGCAGTGTTGCACAGTGCTGTTGAGAGAACTCTTCTCAGGGAGGGGGCTGCAGCAGCTACTGGGGGACAAGAGCGATCTGGACTGGGGAAGACGAGGGGCAAGGGCGTCCTGGCAGAGGCATGCAGGGTGGGGGCGGGGTGACAGCAGTGCAGGCACAGAGGTGGAGAGACCAGATGAGCAGTTAAATGTGACAAACAAAGCCAGAGGCCAATTGTAACCTCAGAACTCATGGTGCAGAATTTAGAGATGCACGACCGGCTGGAACACCTAATTGAGAAACAAGTCAGTCACGCCAACTTCAGCACCCAGACCTGGGCCAAGACCGAGAACCTGGGCAGGTAAGCGGGTGTGTGTGGAGTGGGGCCGAGGGAGCAAGCGAAGGAAAGAGCTGTAGCAAACCTTTAGTGCTGATGCCAAGGCCATGGCTCTTTTAAATCCAAGTTTATCTCTCAGCCTCTGACCTCCCCACTCTCTACCCAAACCATTCTCTCACCAGGTTAGGCCAGAGCATGCTACTACTCCCCCAGGAGGCCCACCAACAGCTAACAGAGGTGTATGAACCCTCTGAAATTGTATCCAAAAATCATGCATGTGTAGTATGTGCATATTTCCAGAAAGAGGCCCTTTTTTGCCTCAAGAAATTCACAAGGTCCAACACTTTGAAAAAAAAAAAAACAAGAATCACAGCCACACCCACTTCACAGTTGTTCAACTGCATCCTGTCTTCTCATCACCCCTGCCACCAGACCAGTCCTACCCCCAAACCTTCCCTTGGATGTCACTGACAGTGACTGTTTCAGAGCATTTGGAACCCAAGAGCTCAGCCAGCCGTGAAGTGTACAATTCCAGAGACGGACACAGAGGGGTGGCCCTGTGAAGGGTGGGCAACAACACAGGACTTATGTTTCCAATTTTCTTTTCAGCGTCCGGATAGCCAAGCCCCCCAGCCCCAAGCCCATGCCTCTCATCCGGGTGGTGGAAACATGAACTGAGGAGACGGATGCTGCTTTTGCTGCGGAAGCTGGTCAACCCTGTAGGCTGTTAGCACTGTCTTTGACCTCCTGACTGGTCCCTGGCTGCCCTCGGGGCATGGGGTTTGTGTGCCCTGGTTCCAAACTCCTGTCCTCGGCCTGCCAGGTGGATGGAGGATGAGCGCCTCCTCTGGACACTGCAGCCCTCGGCGGACAGTATCCTGCTGGCAGGAGCCAGGGCCCACCCTTATCCCTGTAGTTACTGGTTTTATCTTAGCAAAGCCTCCCTTCCGTTGTAGCCAGGAATTCAGCTGCCCCAGGCCCTCATCCAGTCGGAAGTGAAGAGATAACAAGATTGGCCTCAGCCGTAGAAGATGGAGACACAGATGTCCACAGTGATTGGAGAGTGTCCTGGGGAACAAAATTCCTTCCAAAAACACAGCTCGGTTCTTAGCAACAAACTGTTTTTCTACTGGCTCCACCTTCTGCTCATGCTGACCTGGGTCTTTTTCAGAAAGAGAGACAACAGGTTCCCTCACCCCTTACTGGCCAGTCGCTGTTGTGGGGGGAGGAGAACGTCACTCCGGGAGTAGCTTTGAGCGGAAGATTGTGCAGGGCCACAGTTAGTGTGACTTCTCCACTGTGACAACTCCCAGCATCTCTTAGGGATTCCCCTAAGATGCAGTACAAGGTGCACCTTAGTCATTTTGACTGACTCAAAGCCTAAAAACTATTTTCACTGGGTTACATCAGCATCAGTGAAACTCTCATTGTATTTATTTTGCTAAGTTATTGGCATTTTTGCTTATATCTCACAACTGATTCAGTACTAGAGTTCTACACCCTCCTCTTGCCGTGTTTGGATTTTCTTGACAATGGGAGAAGAGTGTTCCCATAGGACTTCATTTCAGAAGAACACTGTTATAAATCTTTCTCTCTCTTTCCTCTACTTCTTTCCCTTCCTCCTCCATGCCTGATCAGTACCTCAGGAAGGCAAGTATATTTGCCCTGAGACATTGTATGTTTGGGGGAAGAGGGCGATCAGGGTTCTTGGGGAGAATGGAATTCTCCTAACTCCTCTGCACCCCTCTGCTTCCTCGTGGGTCTGTTGTCCTGGCTCCAACTGACCCTGTTATTCATAGTGTGCTCTTGAGGGCTCTTCCTGTAGCCCCAAGAGAGAGAAAAGCATCAGAATGTGGTGCTATAGGACCCAGAAGTCTTTAGGTTCTGTTGTGTTCAAGACCGGAAGCTGTAAGTCTGGGTGTTTGCGCATCACATTCTGGCTTCGTCTGTGTAATGGTGTTCTGATTTCTTCGTGCAGCTTCTGAACCAGGGTTCAGACCAGTTGATCTCCACAGACCTTTCCAGTTCTGATATTTTTTCCTGTACTATATTCTTTGTATGGTAAATTTAGTAAATTTGTTAATGTTTCTCTTTGAGCTCCTGGCCTGGTTTCTTTTCACTTTTCAGGAAGGATGAAAGAACATAATTTTAGTGCCTCTTGAGGATGGGCGCCTTGTTGTCCATTGCTGGGAAGTGGGGTCCAGATATCCCAGCACTGTGGGGTGAGGACCCTGTGGCACTCAGAAAAGTTAGAATGTCCCTGTTAAGCAGCTCAGTGTCGTGGCCCAAGCAGCTCAGCATCATTGAAGGAGGTAGCCCCTAACTTTAGCTTTGACCCCACCTGGTGTGGTGGCCTTGTGGGGTCCCTGAGCGTGGCCAGTGTGTGTCCTCAGTGGGAGAAGAACTGGTCGGAGGCAGAGATCCTGTGATGGGAGATTTACTAATCAGCACCGGAGGCAGCTGAGCAACTCCACGTCCTCTCTAGAAATGAAAAGCTCTCTGGAAATGCTGACCACAGCTATCGAAGGATTTAGTTTTGGGCTATCTCTGGACATCATTCAAGTAGTCCAGTGATCTTCTTTCTGCCAAGTATGTTTACTGCAGGGCCTAACGGGGACATAGCTGAATTTACATGAATCCTCTCTGGACCAAAGAAACTAGAAATGCGACTTCCAGCCAAGATAGAGGCATAGGTTGTGCCTCCTCGCACAACCAAGATAGGGACAACAACAATTTAGAAACAGAATAACAACCAGAACTGACAGGAAATTGAACTGTATGGAAGTCGGACAACCAAGGAGTTAAAATAGACATGTTCATCCCGACCGGTAGGAGGGGCGGAGTCGGGCAGCTGGGCAGAGAGGGGTCATGCGGCAAGAGCGTTGGGACCGAGCGTGTAAGACCGCACAGGGCAGACTGTGGGTGTGCAAGCAACGGCTGGCAGACCCTGGCCAAGGGGTGGCAACTGGCAGACCCAGCAAGGCGATTGTGAAGCAAGGCACTGAGTGCAACCCAGGATCCCAGCATGGGGAAATAGAGCCTCAGGACACTGATTGAAAACACCTGTGGGTGTTGAGGTGCAAGGAGAGACTCCCTGCCTCACAGGAGAGGTTGTTGGAAACACCCACGGGGTCCACAAGCCCACCCACATGGGAATCAGCACCAGAAAGGTCCACTTTGGTTGAGGGAAGTGGCAGAAGGGACTGAAATTGGCAGAGAGAGGAGCAAGCACCATTGTTCCCTCTCAGACCCCTGCCCCACTTACAGTGTCACAATCCAGCAACTGGGGTGCCCCGCCCTGGTGAACACCTAAGGCTCCACCCCTCACACGTAACAGGCGTGACCAGACCAAGAAAAAAAAAGAGAGAGATGGCTCAAACAGAAGAACGATTGAAAGCCCCAGAATTCATCCTTTTAAGCGACCAAGAGATAGTTAACCTATCAGACGCACAATTCGAAACACTGGTGATCAAAAGCTCACAGAATTGGTTGATTTTGGTCACAAACTAGATGAAAAAATGAAGGCTACAATAAATGGAATGAAGAAAAATACACAGGGAACCAATAGTGATGGAATGAAAGCTGGGTCTCACATCAATGGAGTGGACCAGAAGGAAGAAAGAAAGAACCACACAGAAAAGAATGAAGAAAAAAGAATTCAAAAAAATGAGGAGAGGCTTAGGAACCTCCAGGACATCTTTAAACGTTCCAACACCCAAATTATAGGATGTCAGAAGGAGAAGAGGAAGAGCAACAAGTGGAAAACTTATTTGAACAAATAATAAAGGAGAACTTCCCCAATCTGGCAAAGGTAATAGACTTCCAGGAAGTCCAGGAAGCTCAGAGAGTCCCAAAGAAGTTGGACCCAAGGAGGAACACACCAAGGCACATCATAATTACATTAGCCAAGGTAAACATGAAGGAGAGAATCCTAGAAGCAGCCAGAGATAAGGAGACAGTCACCTACAAAGGAGTTCCCATCAGACTGTCAGCTGATTTCTCGAAAGAGACCTTGCAGGCAAGAAGGGGCTGGCAAGAAGTATTCCA
>CM052551.1:16368965-16397297 GCA_028533065.1 Trachops cirrhosus | reverse complement strand
ACATCTGAATGATAGAGGTGCCAGAAGGAGGAGAGGAAGAGCAAGAAATTGAAAACATAATGAAGGAGAACCTCCTCAATCTGGCAAAGGAAATAGACTTCCAGGAAACTCAGAGGATTACAAAGAAGTTGGACCCAAGGAGCACACACCAAGGCACATCATAATTACATTACCCAAGATTAAAGGTAAGGAGAGAATCTTAAAAGCAGCAAGAGAAAAGGAGACAGTAACCTACAAAGAAGTTCCCATCAGACTGTCAGCTGATTTCTCAAAAGAAACCTAGCAGTCAAGAAGGGGCTGGAAAGAAGTATTCCAAGTCATGAAAGGCAAAAGAACCTACCCCCAAGATTACTCTATCCAGCAAAGCTCTCATTTAGAATGGAAGGGCAGATAAAGTGCTTCCCAGATGAGGTCAAGTTAAAGGAGTTCATCATCATCAAGCCCTTATTATATGAAATGTTAAAGGGACATATCTAAGAGAAAGAAGATCAAAACTTATGAACAGAAAAATGACAACAAACTCACAACTCTCAACAAATGAACCTAAAAAAAAAAAAACAAACTAGGCAAACAACTAGAACAGGAAGAGGATCACAGAAATGGAGATCACATGGAGGGTTATCAGTGGGAAGGGGGAAGGGGGAGAATGGGGCAAAAGGTACAGGGAATAAGAAGAATAAATGGTAGGTATAAAATAGAGAAGGGGAGGTTAAGAATAGTATAGAAAATGGAGAAGCCAAAGAACTTCTATGTACATCCGATGGACATGAATTAAGAAGGGGTGGAATGCTGGTGGGATGTGGGGTGCAGGGCGGAGAGGAATAAAAGGGAGAAAAAATGGGACAACTAGAATAGCATAATCAATAAAATATACTTTACTTGAACAACTAAAAAATATCAAAATGACAATAAAAATAAAGTTAAATAAAAGAATTTGGGCAGTCAAAATTTTTAAAAAATCATTTTTTAAAAGAAGTTTTACTAACAATGGAAGTTTCTTGAAGAAGTTCACATAAAGGTACTCAAATATAGTTCCTTACTCTGCAACTTTTAATACCTTGCAGAGAGGTGTATTTCCTCCATTATGAGAACATTCTGTAGTTAGCAGAAAGCAGTAAGTAATAAACCAAAGAGACTACATACATACTACCTAGTATTTGACTAATATAATACCTAAAAAAAATTTTATAGTACCCCTCATGTTACTGAGAGGAAACAAAAATTCAGTTTGTAGTCACCATCAATTCTTACTTATTTAAAGATCTTTGAAGGAATTTGGTTTTGAAAGTATACCACAGGTATAAATCTTAGTACTGTATTAAGTTCCCTGTCCTTAGTAGTGTATTAAGTTCAGTTCTCTCAACTCCAAACTACATGCTGAATGCAGACATAAAAGATATAAATTAAAGAAGGCAT
The DNA here is from genome assembly GCA_028533065.1 of Trachops cirrhosus. Classification (NCBI taxonomy): domain Eukaryota; kingdom Metazoa; phylum Chordata; class Mammalia; order Chiroptera; family Phyllostomidae; genus Trachops; species Trachops cirrhosus. The sequence continues at coordinate 16,395,881 of CM052551.1, read as the reverse complement.
CTTCACATCAGGAGCAGACTTGGAAGAACAGACAGTTAAAACAGCGCATCACAGGTAAGGGGTAACACTAGGAGGCTTGCAGCATATCAAGATCAAACTTACCAACTGTAAAAACAGTAAGTTCAGCCATTTAAAAAGTAAGAGAAAGCCCTTGCTGGTGTGGCTCAGTGGACTGAGTACTGGCCTGTGAACCAAAGTCATTGGTTCGATTCCCAGTAAAGGCACATGCCTGGGTTGTAGTCCAGGTCCCCAGTGCAGACTGCACAAGAGGCAACCACACATTGATGTTTCTCTCTCTCTTTCTCCCTCCTTTCCCCCTTCTCTAAAAATAAATATATAAAATCTTTAAAAAAGAAAGGACTCTTTAAAAAATAAAAAATAGTAATAATTTTTAAAACAATAAAAAAATAAAAGAGAAATGAACATTTGAGAAGCTGGATTGGGTTGTGAGGTAAAATATATATACAATGAAAGGCAGCCAGCCCCTCACCAGCTGTTCCCAGCCCTGGGTGTTACAGCTCAGTTGTCCTTCATTCCCTTCTTTATATAGTACAAGACAGCCCAAGAGACTAGATGCTCTGAAATTCTTCTAACAGTAATTCTTCTTCGGCCTTGGAAAATATTCAACCTCTTTGGGTAAATAATTAAATAAAAGCTAATTTTTCACAGGGAGTCCTGGGTACTAATACACATACAACTATATTCTGACCTCAGAAACAGAATAAAATCCAAACTTCTTAGGACTGCATTCAAAGTCCTTTTTGATCTAACCTCAAGCAGAGTTATCTACAAACAGCAATTTCAGGTTCCTTATACGTATCCTAAGAACTTTTCCTCCCAGTTTCCTGAGCCAAAAATCTGCCCCCCTTCTCTGCCTACTAAAATTATACTTGTCCTTCGATCATAGATTTAAAAGGCCTCTATGACTTACCTACCCATCAATTTTCTCAAGCATATTCACTCTTTCTTCTAAACTCCCATTATTTTTCATTTATCTCCATTATTTCATTTGCTTCACACACAGTAAACTGCTTACACATACCTTCCCCACTGCAGTGTAAACTTCTCAAGGGCAGGGATGCAGGCAATCTGTGACTCGCACAAGCCCAACAGCACTTCACACAGTTTGTGCTTAACTGTGGCACCAGACTGAATATGCGGTAATATTAGTGGGCCAACAGCAGAAAAGTGAGGCCCAAATCACTGTTTTTCAAATGGTGGATCACAACCTAATGAGTCATGGGATTTATGTAGTAGACCACCACAAGCATTCAAAAAAACAAAACCAAAATAACCCTCCCCCCAAAACACTAAACAGACTAAAAAATACCAGAGGGTATGCACGATACCAGTAAATAGTTTTGTGAAACTTGTTTCTGGTGTTTTTTTGTGTCCATATTGGGTTGTAATACAAAATGTATCTCTTACTGTGATTTGCAATTAAAAATATATTTTAAAACTGCCTGAATATTTTTTTCCAAATGTGGGGCTGGAACTGTGCCACCCATATATAGGCTCTTACTGGACTGCCCAAGTGAAGTACAAAGAGGTCATCTATATAACTGACCGTTGAAGAAAAGAATGACCCTAACTGGCCCTAGCCTAAACCACCACAATATCCTTTGTGCCAGTAATGCCGCCATTTAACAAATGAATTCACCACAGATCATGTTTCCAAAGTACTATGCAGTAATCACAAGTTATTATAGGTGTCTGCTTGTCGACTAAGTCTCTCTGCTTATCTACCAGATCATAACAATTATTCCCAAAAGGACTTACCTTAAAAATATAATTATCCTTAACAGCATGGTAACAAACCCTCACCTAAAACTAATCAGTGGTGGATGGAAGAAGACTTGTTCTTCACAGTAACTTATATGACCCAGTCAAATCTTCATATTACTACAAAAGATCTTTTCTGTTCACAGCCATGTTGTAGAAATGATTTCCAAGGAGATGATAATGCTATTTTCTTTCTTTTTTTTTTTTTCTATTCTCAAACTTAGTTTTATTTGTTTGCCACCACAACTGCCTATGGAATTAAAAGATTTTCTTTGGGTTACAATTATGATTGTCACTCTCTCTTTGCCAATAACCAACAGATTAAAGATAGCAACAAGTAAGGGCAAAGAACGACTGCTTTGGTTCCCTATCACCCACTTAATTTAACAACAGAAGAGACAGGTAAGTAAAGATATAAGACGATTACATTTTACAGTAATAGAACCAAAGCTCAACTGCTATCCAAGCTAACAGAGATGTGACTGAATTTTAATAATTTTAAGTGACTTAAATTCTTGATCATACAAATTCCTTAATCAAAAACCATGATTTAAAACCATTTCCAAAAACCACCTAGAAAATCTGAGCCAAATAGAGTACAATTCTGCTACAATTAAGAAAGTAGCTCTTAAGAAAGTATTTAGCAGTCATAGTTACATGAATCACACTTAACTCATGAAAATATTTCTTATGGCAGCCACCTCTTTTTATTCAATCATTTTCAAATTTCACATAAAGGAAGAAAAAAAAGAATGCCCAGGAGATATTTGTAAGTTATTAAAATTAACTTTCAATAGTCAAATACATGGTGATAGGAGACTAAACTTTGAGTGGTGAGCACACAATGCAATAATCAGATGATGTACTCTAAAAAGTACACCTGAAACTTACATGTTATTAACCAATGTCACCCCAATAAATTTAATTTCTTTAAAAACTCAATAAACAAATTTATTTACATATGTATGGCTTTAGTTTTTCTTATGGTTTAATTTTAACAAGGTAAAGTTGATGGATATATTATCGTACAGCTATAGAGGAAAAGGACATAGACTCTCTGCCTAGCATAAATATAGTATCATAATTTTGAATGGTTGCAAGCCAACCTTAGGAGTCCATACCTATGAAAGACCACAATACCCCAATGCCAAAGAGACAAAATAAATCAGCCAACAGACAAACCTAATCCCTCAAAAATATAAACAGTACCATATCCATAACCACTGCATACTTAAACCCTCCTAAGGGCATCTCTCTAGAAATCAATCAAGAGCCCTTGGAACTGCTTTAACCTTAGGAAAATTAATCTGAAGTTAAATGTTACTTCACATACTATATAATTAGTACAAAGATATACTTATTTTGGTTCTATTTGTTGAAAGCATCCTTCACTCATTAGCCTCCAGGTATATACACATCAAAAGGAAGACACTCAATATATGTTACACTGGGGAGAATTACAAGATGGAAACTAACATTGCTAGTCAAGAAAACATTCCATGTGCAATAAATTTAGAGCCCAGGGGGCTTGTTCTTACTCCAGTACCAAGCTCTCCAACATGACTCTTTTCCAAATGAGTCAGTATCTAGTCAGTTTGGAAGGGAGAAAAGACAAACTGAACCATAGTGAATTTAGTTTAACAACTGTTCCAAGAATCAGTGAGGACAGGGCCTTGGTAAAGACTTTGAAATACAAAGAAATTGATGCTTTTCCTTTTGCCCAAGTTTGTATTGCCTTAAATCTCAAGTTACTCTGTTCTTTCATGCCTCTAACAGTTGTCCAAACAACTGCAATATATGAAAAATTGGAATAAAATTATTTGTGCACAGGAGGAAAACATCTAAAATAGGAAAGAGTGCTGGTTAAAAAGGCAATTATCAAGGTCCATATATCCACCTATGACTTCATACAAACTACATCTACGTAACAATAATCTAACTATGCCTAACCCTGACCCCATTTGGCACTTAATCAACTTAGAGAGCTTTCTGGGGACAAAAGAGGTTAACTTAAGGAACCTGGGTGAGAGAGAAAAAAGCTCTAAGGAATGCTGCCTAAAGAATGCTTTAGGAAAATTAGTATCAACCTCACCAAGATCAACAAGTAGCGGACACAGATATCCCTGAAGAATCATGTCTGTTTGCTCGCTGATTTCCTTCTCTCACTTGAAAACCTAAGGAAAAGATGCAGACTTTGTTTGGAAGAAGGGAAGGAAAGAAACTGTATGCAGCTGACCCCTGAAGGTGGAGGGTAAGGGAACCGACCTCTGCGTATTCTAAAATCCATATATAACTTTCAACTTGCCAAGAACTTAAGTTTTCCCTCAGCATCCTTAGGAGTTTGGTTCCAGAACCCTCTTCCCCCCACAGATGTTAAAAATCTGAGGATGTTCAAGTCCCCTGTATAAAATAGTGCGGGTCAATGCATGCAGCCGGCCCTCCACATCTGCAGACCCCAATGGCAGAATGAAAACAGTACAGGTATTTATTGCATATAAATGGACCTATGCAGTTCAAACCCATAATGTTCGGGGTCAACAGTAGTTGAGGTCTCAGGGAATTTAACAACTAGCTAGCTTGGTTTTGTATTACAACTCTCACTATTTCCACTACAGTAGCGGAGAAGCTTCAAAGTTTTGGAAATCAAAATACAGTTGGAAGGTGAGAAACCAATGTCAAGATCATTACAACCTCCCACAGAAAGGTTCTCTAAACAAAAAGTGCTCTTTTGCCCTGCCCAATAAAAGACACAAAGTTCTCTACTCACCACCAAGGATGTGCCAAAATGCAATGTTTTTCCCTGTGAAAAGGAACAGACCTAGGTTGGAACCTGGGCCTGAGCAAGCCCTGTCCTAGAGGATCATCTGAGCAAGCCCTTTACAGTACCTAGTGTACATCTGGACTCTGCTGCAAAAACCACAATAAAGGCAAGAAGCCAGCAACTATGTTAGTTGATATATATATATATATATATATATATATATGAATGAAATTATCAATCACGTTAGCTGTAGTCTTCTACCAAATTATTTTGGTTTAGTTCCTTTAGCCCCTGCAAAAAGTAAATGACTTAGAACTTTATAATAATTTTATAATTTTAGATATTTTATTTTTATCCTCACCTAAGGACATGCTTACTGATTTTAGAGAGGGAGAGGGAGGGAGAGAGGGAAAGAAACATTGATGTCAGAGAGAAAATTCGATCACTTGCCTATCACTCACTCCTGGGTCAGGGACTGAACCCACAACCTAGACATATGCCTTGACCAGGAATTGAACCTGCAGCCTTTCAGTTTACAGGACAACACTCTAACCAAGTGAGCAACACTGGCCAGGGCAGTAAAAATCAAAAGCTGGATCCAAAGTTAACTCTCAAAAGGAAAGGAAAATGACAATTCCAAGTGATTCCATTGCAAGAAAATATCAGCCATAGAATTTGAGTTATTTAGAAAGAAAAGAATTATGTGCCCCAGTTCAAAGCAAAAGGTCACTATTGCACTCTATATCTGAATGCCTTTACCACCCAAAGATTAAGAATATTCTGTTAAAGTAGGACATTAAGAGAAAAAGAAAGCATCTATTTACAGGAAGAACAGAGGAAAGTTAGACTAATAGCTCCAAACACTTGCTTTTGTGAGCTACTCTTTTTTGAGGTGGAAGGTAAGAGGAACTAGAGTGAGTGGATACCACAGAATAAAAGCACCAAGGATAAGGGCAGGAGGGGGCATAGGTGAACAAGAAAGTATGAGCTCTTCTATATGCTCATCTTCAAGATCCTATTCTCCTTGAAACCTCGAGCAAACCTATTGTTTTGCTAGAGGAAAGCCTGAAGGTTGTGAAAATCATAATTAAAGTAACATTTACAGAAAATGAGGACTTCATGAGAGCACTGAGAGAGAGGGCAGAAGAGTGAGAAAGAGAATACACAGGATAGGTTCAGTAAGAAGGAGAGAGATGCAGCACTGAAGACTACTGAGAGGGAGATGATGAGAGCATGCACCACCTACCAGCCAACCAGCAGTCACTATGTACACTTTATTAGGATGTACAAAAACACAAATGTAGCTCCGGGATGAAGGTTGTGGAGGAGGTCCGCACAGAAACCAGAGACAAGGCAGCATCTTGCCCCAGCGTTAAGGGATGCAGTGGGCAAGTAAGGATGAAGGAGTACACAGGGGTAGGGACTGCAGGAGGCAAGAGGATGGGTTATAGCAGCAGAAGGAAGCTAAAAAGGGCAGGAAGAGAAAGCTACCTAGAGGCGAGAAAGAGCAGGATAAAAGTCAAGCGTGGGATCACAAGAGGATAGAGTAGGAGAAGGAATGGCAACAGCACGCCCGAAAACGTGGGGAGGTCAAAGACCCAAACGGGGATTGTAATTGTAGACTGAAACAAAAGTACGCGTGTGGCGCAGGAGTGAACACAGGGGACAACAGGGATGCTCTCGGAGGGATGTGATGAAGACACTAGATCCTACATCGTGGTGTAATATGGAGACTACTGTGAAGAGAAACTACAGTGTCAAAGGCCCCACCACCACCACCACCAAAAAACAAAAACAAACAAAAAAAACCCCGCATGCAAGAGTCTGCAAAGAAGGTATACTAGCAGAATGAATCCAAAAAGGGAGGGAGGAAAGGGGCACGCTGAAGGACAGAAAAATGTATAGGGGGTGCTTAACCGTAAGGACAGGGTAACTAAGGAAAGAAAAAGGAGTGCAGTGAGGAGGGATGAGGTTTCCGGAGGAAAAGCAGGAGACCACCGGAGGTTCTGCCTACTCGGGCCGGAGGGTAGAGCACGGTCCCCAAGGGCTGAAGGGGTGGTGGGGGACAACTATGCTGCTGCAGATGAGGACCTGGGGATGACACACGGTGACGGTGACGGAGTCAGAGGAGATGCTGTCAGTGGGCAGCAGAAGGTTTATCAAGAGCAAGCGAGGGGCGGCGGGAGCGGTAAGCCAAATGCCCAAGGGGGATGCAAAGGGGTAGAAAAGACGCCAAAGGAATGCGGGCGGGGGTAACAGCAGTAAGCGCGCAGAGAGAGACATCCACTGAAGACTGAAGGGACCGAGGTGGGCGGTGCAGAGGACGGGGTGTGGGAGGTGAAAGGGTCATCCCCCAGGCAGTGTGAGGCCTGAGGCAGCCGGGGTCCCGAGGGCAGGTTCAGGGTTGGGGGAGGTGCGGCCTGAGGGTGACAGAGGTGGAGGGGACGTGCGCGGACAGGCAGAGGAGACGGGACGGGGTGGGGTGGGGTGGCGGGCAGCCGGGATACTCACACCTCCAGAATGCGGTCCCCCTTGCGCACCCCGGCGCGATCGGCCGCCCCGCCAGGCAGCACGGCGCTCACATGCTGCAGCGGCGCGTACAGCTCCCCGTTGATGCTCCGCAGCTGCCCGCCCTCGCTCACTTGGCCCCGCACGTTGAAGCCGTAGCCGGACTCAGACTTGACGATGCGCACGACCCGCGGGCCGCCGCCTCCTCCTCCGCCGTTACCGGCGCAGTGGAGCCCAGAGCCCCCGCCACCGCCGCCGCCACCTCCGTTCCTGTGAGGGGCTGAGGGGTGAATCCCTTCACCGTCCTCGTCCGCCATCTTGGAGCAGGCGAGCTGTGTCCCCGCCCCCCTACGCCTCCACTGCCCCCCCGCTGGTGCGCGCTGGCCCTGCTCGGCAGCTCACGCTCCGCCAGCCTTGGGGTCCGAGTGGGCGAGGGAGCTGCCGGCAGGGGTAAAGGGAAGGCAGGGGGCGGAGGGAAAGCGGAGGGTGCACTGTGGAGCCTCCTGGGAGATGTAGTCATGGACCGTGGGGGCCAGGAGGGTGCTGGGGCCAGGAGGGTGCTGGGCCTGCGGAGCTGAGGTTTCTTGACGCAGTTCGGGAGCAACGCCTGCTGGAAGTTGTAGTTTGTCGTTTAAATTCTTAGGTGTTCAATTTGTTGGGTGGCGAGCGTGTGGGAGACTGATGTAGCTGTTGATGTGGTGCACCTTTTTTTCCCCCCTTACTTTATAGCCTCTAAAACAATAATATTAGGACAGGTGAACGTTTGTGATTCAGTACCGTCGTAAATGACAACAACTGATTTGCTCAGTACCTTGTTCATATACATTATTTTATTTCGTGGCCCCATCAACCTCGTGAGACTACTAGATCGTGAATTAGTTTCTATGTTTCTCACATTGGGAAACTGAACCTTAGAGTGCCCAAAGTCATCCAGTTATTACATAACAGGAACTAAGGACCAGTTATGTTTGTGCAACTTTCTTTTCCTGTTACTTGCAACAAAAAAAAATATATATATATATATATATATGACACTATGATCTCAGTGATTTAAAACTAGGTATTAGAGTGGCCATGTAATTTCATTTGAGCAATGATTTTTGAAGTTACCTTTATTTCTAATTCATTTTGTTTTCCCCAACACCATAGTAGAATTACTTGGAAATGGCAGCGATTTGTGTATTTTCACTACCTACTCAAACACAAACATAACAGATACTGCGCAAAATGCCTGGGAAAAGCAAGTAAGAAGAGCAAGAGCAAGTGCAAAAATAATGTAAATATCTTAAGGATTAATACTCAAGACTGGTATTTGATTTTACCCTAGTGGCAGTCCAATAAATTAGTCTGTTACTGTTTCATGGGTGTTGATAAAAGACACAAGATTCTTGGGTCAGAGACAAAGGACTCGTAATACCGGAAGCAACATAAGCCTCAGCATGTTTTTGTCAATTCCTCTTGCCCCTAAAGTTTCACAGAGATGACACAAAGGGCTCAAATAAATGCTTTGCCCTTGGTAGATTTGCGTCATGGCTAAGGAACACTGAGCTTTGGGAGCCTGACCTTTTATAGGATGAAGTAAGCAAACCTGTTCTTTGCCCTGGAGGAAGACATTACTTCATCCCTCAGTTACTCACTATAAACACAACCCTAAGAAATGACCCTAGAAAAGAGAAGCCTTGCATTCTTGGCATTCCCAGGAAGATGGGTAGAAGCATGAAAGACCCTTAAATGACCATCTGCCTCATTATTACCATGAGCCAAACACTATACTAAGCCTTTGACATATATAAGTTCATTTAATCCTCACAACCCAATAATATCCCTATTTTACAAATGAACAGACAGGCATAGAGAGGTCACACAGCTAATAAGCAATGAATCCAGGAGAAGCAACAGGGATACAAAGTTAAAAGACAGTAAAAGTTAACTTACAGAGGTCTGATGACTTACAAAAACAACAAGAAGCCCAAGATCAACAAGATCAAAGGGTCACCGGTTCAATTCCCGGTCAGGGCACATGCCTGGGTTGCAGGCCAGGTCCCCCAGTGGGTGCCACATGAGAGGCAAGCACACACTGATGTTTCGCTCCCTCTCTTTCTCCCTCCCTTCCCCTCTCTTTAAAAATAAATAATTTTTTAAAAAGAACATAAAAATTAATGTGACCTTATAACCAACCTAATGAAGGATTTCGATTAATTGCACAAATATGGGAATTAATAAAAGTTGGAATAAAAATTATACTCCAAAATAATGACATTTTGGTTGAACATGAATCATTTGGTTTGAACTTACCCACTAAAGCACAACATCAGAAAAAGGAAAAAATGAGCTTCCACTAAAAGAGCTTTTTTAAATTTGTTTATTTGACAAAACTGTACTGAATGCCTACTCTGTTTTAGGGTCCCTAATAGTATCTAGGGATTCAAACATCAGTAAGATGATATCTACGCACTCCAAGAAGGGCAATGTGACAGGATGATACTTACTGTATTTTTCAGGCTATAAGAAACGCACTTTCCCCCCAAATTTGGGAGGAAAATGGGGGTGTGTCTTACAGTCCAAATGTAGCTCACCTGGAATACTGTGGGGGGTGGGGGTGGCGGCAGCCTATGTTATTTATGTTTTTTAAATATTTTACCACATTTTTTGAAAAAATTTTTTCAAAAAATTTTTTCCTGTTTTCCTCCTCTAAAACCTAAGTGTGTCTTACAGTCTGAAAAATTCAGTAGGCGAATTCACATACTCCTCAATCTAGAGGTTCCACTTTCAGGAGTTCATTCTACTGTCACATTTGCACATGTGTGAAATGACATTTTGGTGAAGTTAGTAATTGCAGTATTGTTTGTATTCACAAAAGATTGGAAATAACCAATGTTCATTGGTTAAATTATGATATATCCCCAACAAAAACTGAATAACTAAATAACGAATAAAGAAGCTGTTTATATACTGAAATGGAATGGCCACTGTACATAAGGATACTGTACATAATTAAGTGACAAGGAAGTGCAGTACAATCTGTAGGACATGGTACTGTCTTTGTATGAAAGGGGGACCATAGATATGTTTGTGCCTGTGGAAGTATTCACAAGAAACTGGTAACTTTGCCTCTGGGGTAGAGAACTGGACAGCAGAGAAAAGGATGAAGTGGAAGGGAGATTTTTTGTAATTTCTGAATGTTTGGACAGATGAATCTGTTGCCTATTCAAAAAATAAAATATATAAAAGCATTTAGAAAGGATCAGATTGGAACAAAAGGTGATCAGAGTGTCTATATCAGAAAATAAGCCCTGGTTGGTCTGGCTCAGTGGATTGAATGCTGGACTGGGAACCAAAGGGTCAACAGTTCCATTCCCAGTCAGGGTACATGCCTAGGTTGTGGGCCAGATCCCCAGTAGGAGGTGCACAAGGGGCAACCACACATTAATGTTTCTCTCCTTCTCTTTCTCTCTCCCTCCCCCTCTTTCTAAAAATAAATAAGTAAAATCTTTTTTTAAAAAGAAGACATCGTGACTCGTCTTGGGAATTCACAATCTAGCAAGAGAGTCAGCAGGAAAAAATGCAATTATAATACAGACCTTGGCACTCCTGAGTAATGAGAATTGTGATAGAAACCTACATAAGTGACTAAGAGTGCACTTAGGAGGGGTCTTCAAAATGAAACAGGTAAGCTGAGTAATCATAAATGAGAAGAGTTAGTAGAGCAGAGAAGGATAGTGGTAGAAGGGCATTTCTGACAAAGGGGAACAGTGTATTCACACTGAGATGTGGAACAATGTGATGTGGTGTGAAAAGAGCAAGCAGTCAGTAGGACTGGAGCAGCAGGAACGGGAGGAAGTGGGCAGCGGAGTGGACAGGGAGGTGGGCAGGAAACAGATCTGAAGATATTTAATACCATGCCTAGGAGTTTGAATTTCATTCCTATTAGGCACTTCTAAATACTTTTAAGCAAAACAGCGGTATTATCAAATTTGTGCTTCAGAAAGTTCATTCTGCAGTAAATTTGGAGAACAAAATTAGATAGACCAGTTAAGAAGCAATTGCAGTGATTCAGATGAGAATTGATGAGATTCAAACTAGGGCAGTAGTGATGGGAGGGGAATTCCCTGGAGAGAAAGAACATAGCTACCACTTAGATCTCAGGCATGAGGGTGGAGAGGAAAGAAATGTCAGACAATTCCTGACTTGATCTGTGGTTTCCCCAAGACCAGGCATGAAAAGGAAGAGGAAGGGGTTTGCTGAGAGGATAATGAGTTCAGTTTTGGGTATGTTGGATTTGAGGGTCCTGCAGGAGATCCAAGACGAAATCACCAGCAATGGGTCAGACACATGGGAGAAAGGGGAATGGACCAGAACATATAGAATTTGAGAGCCATTGACTCTGGGTTATATGCAGTGGCAGATGAGAGTCCCAAGGCAGAGCGTGTAGTGAGATGAGAGGATTGCCAAGGCCAGATCCCAGAGAATGCCCCCTCCCTCCATTAAGGAGGCTTTAAGAGAAAAAGGGTCAGGTGAAAGAGGAGTCAGAGAGCTGGAAGACCCAGAGAGAGAGGGGTCTTGGAAGGTGGTGAAACTGCTTTTGGAAATAGATCCTGGAGAGTTAGCAGGGCACTCCCCATCCAAGAGCTTATTTAGTCCTTACAATAACGTGTAGATAGAAGCATTCACAAGAAGCTAGGCTCAGATAACCAGCAGGCCCCAATCATACTGCTAATTAGTAGCAGAACTGAACCTTGAACCCAAATCCTCTGACACCAAGGCCAGGACTATCTCCACTATGCAGCTTCCTTTCAGTTAAAGAAAAAAGTTTCTCCTACCCTTTGTCATGTATGAAGTCAGCAGGTTTCAATTACCTTTTTGTGTAGGAATTATTTAGGTGAGAGCTCCCTCCCTTCACTTTTGCTCATGTCCTTTGGTCCTAGATGTCTTACCTCTTCTCATTCACTCTTTGCTGGTCTAAATTCTACTCATTCTTTAAACTCTAGCTTTAAAAGTCTGTACATAAAGCCTTCCATGAGGATTCTAGTTCACTCTGACATTCCTCTTTTCTAAATTCCTTCAGCAAATACACCTTCCAGTGACACCCCCCAACAACCCCTCAGGCATGTCATATGTAATCTCCTCCCTTGAGTCTGGGCAAGACTTGTGACTTGTTTCTAGGCAATAGAATATGGCAAAGGTGATGATGTGTCACTCACATGATTACCGTCACATTACATTACACTCCCTAGCAGAATGGATCAAGAGAGTCTCCTGCTGGCCTTTAGGAAGAAAGCTGCCATGTTGTGGAACACTTACGGAAAAGCCTCCAGCAACTGAGAGTTGCCCCCAGCTGACAACAAGAAAGTAGGACCCTCAGTCCTACACCTGCAAGAAATTGTGCCCCAAAACACATGAACTTGGAGGAGGATACTGGGCTCCACTAAGGAACACAGCTCAGCCAACACCTTGATTGCAGGATTGTGAGACCCTGCAGACAGCCCAGCTAAACTGAACCCAGCCCTAGCCAGGCAGCTCAGTTGGTTGGAACACCATCCCACACACCAAAAGGTCATGGGTTCAATTGCAGTCAAGGTGCAAGGTTGTGGGCTTGATCCACAGTTGGGGTGCATACAGGAGGTGACTGATAGATGTTTCTCTTACTCTTTCTTCTTCTCCCCTACACCTGCCCTTTCCTCTCTCTCTAAAGTCAATAAATATATCCTCAGGTGAGTATTAAAAAACAAAACAAAACAAAACTGAGCCCAGACTCCTGACCCACAGACACTGAGATAATCAGTGTGTGTTGTTTTAAGCTGCTAAATTGGTAGTAGTTTGCTACATGGCAATACAAAACAAATGTAACTCCTATTGCAGTTATGGTCAGTGCCACTCCATTTAGACCATAACAATTCAATAGTTTTACTTTTCCAATCTGAGCATAAACGTCTTGAAAACGAGAAACTTGCCACATGTGACTGGTGCCCTCCAAGTGCACAAGTGAAGGAGTTCAACAAATGTCCAAAGGATGTTAGTCCTGGAAAGGACCATAAAGTGGCTAATAACACCTGCTGCATAGGAACATTGTGGAGATCAAATGAGTTACGTGGAAAACACCTAACATAATGTGTAGCACATCACTTTTAATAATACTTAATAAATAAACGTCACATCTAGACCTATTCCCTCATTGTGCTGATAAAGAAATAGCTCCCTCCACACCACAAAGCAAAAGAAGGTCATATACACAAAAGAAAGCTTGCTGGGTAGACTATAAAGAATAGCTACTAAGAGCTCTGGCCAACATGGAGGTATAGGCAAAAACGCTTCGCTTCCTCGCACAACCAAAAGGAGGATACAACCAATTAAAAAACAAAGAACAACCAGAATGCCCAGAAAATCATTTGCATGGAACTCCAACAACCAAGGAATTAAAGAAACATTCATCCAGACTGGCAGCCAGGATGGAGAGGATGTGTGGCAAGGAGGCAGACCAATGGATGATCCCACATTCATTTGCAGATGAGCCAGGAGGAAAAACTGGGGAGTGAGACAGACCAGGAAAAACAGGGTTTCAGCACGGGAACCTAAAGACTCAAAACCCCTGGCTGTAAAAAATCTGTATGGGTTGCAGTGACAGAAACTCCCAGTCACACATGAGAGCCTGTCGGAAAGGCCCACAGGGTCCTAAAACATACCCAAACCCACCCACCTGTGAATCAGCACCCGAAAGGCCATGATCCGCTTGTGGGAAGCAATGGAAGTGAGAGAAAGTAAAACAAGAGCTGAGCAAGCAGCATTGTTCCCTCTCTGTCCCCTCCCTCACAGACAACGCCACAACGCAGTGATGAAGTTGCCCTGCCCTGGTGAATACCTAAGGCTTCACCCTTTATATGTAACAGGTGCGCCAAGACAAAGAAATATGGCCCAAATGAAAGAATAGATCAAAGCTCCAAAAATAGAACTAAGTGATGAAGAGATAGCCAACCTATCAGATGCAGAGTTCAAAACAGGGTAATCAGGATACTCACAGAATTGATTGAGCTCAGTCACAAAATGAAGGAAGAAATGAAGTCTACACAGAGTGAAATAAAGGAAAATATACAGGGAACAAGCAGTAAAGAGAAGGAACCCAGGACTCAAATCAACAATTTGAAACAAAAGGAAGAAATAAACACCAACTGGAACATAATGAAGAAACAAGAATTCAGAAAAATGAAGAGAGACTTAGGAACCTCAAGGACAACTTCAAATGCTCCAACATCTGAATCATAGGGGTGCCAGAATGAGAAGAGGAAGAACAAGAAATGGAAAACCTATTCGAACAAATAATGAAGGAAAACTTCCCCAATCTGGCAAAGGAAATAGACTTCCAGGAAGTCCAGGAAGCCCAGAGAGTCCCAAAGAAGTTAGATCCAAGAAGGAATGCACCATAATTAAGTTACCCAAGATTAAAGATGAGAGAATCTTAAAAGCAGGAAGAAGAAAGGAGTTACCTACAAAGAAGTTCCCATCAGACTGTCAGCTGATTTCTCAAAAGAAACCTTGCAGGTAAGAAGGGACTGGAAAGAAGTATTCGAAATCATGAAAGGCAGGGACTTACATCCAAGATTGCTGTATCCAGCAAAATTATCATTTAGAATGGAAGGGCAGATAAAGTGCTTCCCAGATAAGATCAAGTTAAAGGAGTTCATCATCACCAAGCTCTTATTATATGAAATGCTAAAGGGACTTATCTAAGAAATAGAAGATCAAAAACTGTGAACAGTAAAATGACAACAAACACAACTCTCAACAACTGAACCTAAAAAACAAAAACAAACAGCAAACAACTAGAACAGGAACAGAATCACAGAAATGAAGATCACATGGAGGATTATCAGTGGGGAGGAGGAGGGGGAGAAGAGGGGGAGAAGGTACAGGGAATAAGAAGCATAAACGATAGGCACAAATAGACAGGGGGAGGTTAAGAATAGTATAAGAAATGGAGAAGCTGAAGAACTTATATGTATGACGCATGGACATGAACTAAGGGGGGCAGGGAATGCTGGAGGGTGGGTGGGTGCAGGGCAGAGGGGCATAAAAGGGAGAAAAAAATTGGGACAATTTTAACAGCATAATCAATAAAATATTTTTTAAAAGAATAGCTTCCATAGCCCTGGCTGGGTGGCTCAGTTGGTTATGGCATCATCCCACTGTGCCAAAGTCTCAGGTTCAATCTCCAGTGAGGACACACAGGAAGCAACCAATGAATGCATAAATAAGTGGAACAGCAAATATTTATCTCAAAATCAATCAACAGTTAATTTAAAAAAGAGGAATAGCTAGTATAATCTACCACAGGTTTAACCTAAGTGAGCGTTTATATCTGCTTAGTGTGTAATTATAATTATGTTAGTTTCCTATCAGCATTCTGTAGTTGTAGAATTTCAAAGCCCTTCATCTCACCATCTGCATATCATGTCCTTGTCTTGAACTTGGCCACACACCACTTCTCTGACTTTGGCTGGGTTTCCCCTTGGGGAGAGGATCTCTGGCTCTTATAGCTACACTAGCTGGCTTTTTTCTGTCACTCCCTTTCTCTACACCTTGCTGTCATGTTTCAAAGGGCCATTCCCAACTGATGTTTTTCACTCTCCTTCTAGTTGTGAATCCCTAGGCAATTGTCCCTCTGTGAGTTACCTGTATCACTCTTCATTTTTCTCCATGCCTGCCTTTTTCCCCTCAAAATCAAACTCAGTTTTCCAGGGGTCTTGTCCTAGAAGTTACCTCCCAGAGCTAACATTTCCGAAATAATGCAGTAGGTTGAGAGGTCTCATGACAAAAAAAAAAAAGTAATAGGAATTCCATGTCATTAGCATCATCCAGTGGAAAAATGTGGGAGACTTGGATCCTCTGCATTGGTTCCTGTTTAGATTTAATTCTTAATATGTCTTTTAATATGCTTTTGGCTGCAAGTACAGGAAATTCAGAAGCGTTTTAAACAATAAGGAAATTATGATCTCACATAAGTAGCAAGATTAATCGTGGGCATTCCAGAGTTAGTTAATTCATCAGCTCATTCATACCATAAAGGATCCAGATTTCTTCCATCTCTATCCTCTGCCATCTTCACTGTATTGTTTGGCTAGTTCCTCTCATGGTGGCCAGGTGGCTGCTGAGATCCAGGCATCCCCTACACACATGGCTACCACATTGAAAAGCAGGAAATGGCAAGTTTCTTCTCGTGTCTGTTTGTAAAAGCAGAGAAACCCTTTTTATTTTTATTCTATTTTCTTTTTAAATTTATTGTTGTTCAGTTACAGTTGTCCCGCCTTTTTCCCTATTACTCACCCCAACCCCAGACCCCCTACTCCCATTGTCTGTGCCCATGAGTCCTCTATTCATGTTCCTTTGCTTGCCCCTTCCCCTTTCTCCCCCATTATCCTCCTCCCCCTTCCCCTCTGGTCACTGTCAGTTTGTTCATTTCCAGATCTCTGGTACTATTTTGTTTATTTGTTTGTTTTGTGGATTAGGTTCCCCTTACAGGTGAGATCATATGGTATTTTTCTTTCACTGCCTGGCTTATTTCACTTAGCATAATGCTCTCCAGATCCATCCACGCTGTTGCGAAAGGTAGGAGTTCATTCTTTCTGCTGCTAGTATTCCATCGTGTAAATGTACCACAGTTTTTTGATCCATTCATTTGCTGATGGGCACATAGGCTGTTTCCAGCACTTGGCTATTGTAAATAACACTGCTATGAATGTTGGGGTGCATAGGTTCTTTTGAATTGATGATACAGGATTCTTAAAGTATAGGCCCAGCAGTGGGATCATTGGATCAAAAGGCAGTTTCATCTTTAGTTTTTTGAGGAAATTCCACACTGTTTTCCACAGTGGCTGTACCAGTCTGCATTCCCACCAACAGCGTATTAAGGTTCCCTTTTCTCCACAACCTCGTCAGCACTTATTATTTGTTGATTTCTTAATTATGGCAATTCTGACTGGTGTGAAGTGGTATCTCATTGTGGTTTTAATTTGCATCTCTCTAGTGGCTAGTGATGCTGAGCATCTTTTCATATGTCTCTGGGCCATATGTATGTCCTCCTTGGAGAAGTGTCTGTTCAGGTCTTTTGCCCTTTTTTAAATTGGATTGTTTGTCTTCCTGGAGTGGAGTCATGTGAGTTCTTTGTATATTTTGGAGATCAAACCCTTTCTGAGGTATCAATGGCAAATATGTTTTCTCATACGGTTGGCTCCCTTTCCAGTTTGTTGATGCTTTCTTTAGCCGTGCAGAAGCTTTTTAGTGAGAAACCCTTTTTAGAAGCCTTGTATCAGTCTTCTCTCATGTCTCATGCGTCAAAAGTGTACCCCCTGCCAATCCCCTAAACCAGTCATTGACAAAGGAACTGAAATCACTATGGTTGATTCAAACTAATCAACACTCCTGGGGCTAAAAGTAGCCATTTCCCTATGTGCATAGCTTGCCAGTGAATCAAAAACAAAACTGGGGCTCTGCCAAAAGAAAGAAGGGTTCGGGGGAGGGAGTATGGGGAGGATAAATTTATATTAAGCAGCCAATGGTAGCTGATGCGCTTACTTTTCTTTGACTTGGTTTCTCCAACTATAGCCTAGAGATGGTGACACCTACTTCATCTATCTATGGAGATACTTCAAGAAATAAGATTCTGAAGGGCACACTTATGAAAATATTTTAATAAGACAACAGTGAGGCAAATGCTATAGCATGGATGGACCTTGAAGAGACATTATGTTAAGTGAAATGAGTTGGCCACAGAAGGACAAATATTGTGTTTCTCCTACATGAGGTTCCTGGAGTAGTCGGACTCATACAGAAAGTAGAACGGTGGTTGCGGGGGGCTGGGGGGAAGAGGAAATGGGTAGTTGTTGTTTAATAGGGACAGAGTATCAGTTGGAGAATATGAAAAAGTTCTGGAGACAGATGGTGGTGATGGTCACACAACAGTGTGAATGTACTTAATGCTACAGAATTGTACACTTAAAATTGGTTAAAATGATTTCACGTTGTGAAAATTTCATCACCACAAAAAATTAAATAAAACAGTGAAGATATTTCAGATCTAGTGAAAAGGAATGGTGCTAAACTTGAAAAATGCACAATATAAACTCACGGTTCCAGTAACTGTAACGTCAAACTTTCATCCACATTAACTTGTGGATGGTAACTCCTTCCAGTCTCAGCTGTCACTTCTTTCCCAGTCGTGTACCATCTCCCACTCGCTCCTTAAACCCATTGTAACAGGGTGCAGCCGAGGCAGGAGGGCCCAAATAGGGATTTGGAATGGGGTCCAGAACTTGATGTCCAGGAAATATTACAAATATATATATAGGATGTCCTCGCCCCCACAAGTCTGAGCTGGGGGGTGGGATGCATGGAGCATGGCCATTGAAAGTTGTTTTTGAATAGCAACAGTTTTGCAGATAACATCTAGAATGGTCATTTAACATATGTATAACTTTTAACTGGTTTCATGGATATGTTGAACAGCTGTGGCCATGCTTTGAGCCAGGGGGATGGGAGTGACTTCAACCCAGGGTGTGACTGGGAGATAACTCCCCCTCATTACAGAGCCAGTGTAAGAGGTTGGAGATGATTGGCTCTGCATCACAGGGCCACACCTGCCAGGACTTACTAAGGCAGCCCAGTAAAGCTGGAAATAATACGGAAACGCTGGCAGCTGTGGCCAATTGTGGGAGGAGGTGGAAATGGTGTGGCAGAGGACAATTGGCGCCGGGATTTAAACCCAGGCGCGGCAGCCATGCGTTGTCTTTTTGGGGATCGTGCAGCTTGTCAGAGAAGAACCAAGGATCTTTTTGGGACCACGCAGCATATTTTTGGGACCACATGGCTTGGGCAGAGAAGAATCATGGACTTCTATCTGAGATATGGTACCCTGGACTGGGCAGAGGGGAGAGGAAGGACTGTGTGTTTGTGGGTATTCTAAAGGACTTTGGGATCTCAATGAAGACATTAAGTTATTACTCTTAAGTTTGTATAACTCTTTAAAGAAATAATCCCTTTCCTTTTCATCAACCTCTGGCATTGAGAGATATCTTTCCCTGGCAGCGGGCAAGGTGAACCTAGCACAGGGTGGGGGACCCCCACAGCACAAGGGTGGGTCCATTTGGTAATAGTATATTGTTCACGCATGCCCCCGTCTATTCTGTAACACCATGATTGTTTTGACCAAAGTGGAGAGCAAGACATTCCAGCCCCGCAAAATGCCCTGCAAAGGAGCCCTCTGTGCAGAATAGAATCAACTGCCACCCCCAGTGACGTTCCTCTCGAAGGTTACCTGCAGTTGGCTTTGTTTCTATAGAGTAAGTGGAGGCAGTCTGGCTTCTTCACCCAGGTCTCTGGGTAGCTAAGGGAAGCAGTGTTTCCATAGCCTTGGAAGGGTCCGATAACTAGTGTTCTCACAGCCTTGAGACTGGGTCCGATACACTGTCCCCATAACATAGAGTGGGCTTGCATACGCAGAATTATGTTATGTAATGTTCTGGCAGTTTTCCAGCTTTGTTCCCCTCTAGTACTTAAACAGGTAGGGACTCCCTGCTGGGGGCGATGATGATGAGAGACACATACAAGGGGACAGGTGCCACAATGGTTGCCACGCTGAGGAGCAAGGGCCATGACATGAGACATGCAGATAGACACACGGCTTGCAGCGTGCATGGCTTGCCCACTCATGAATAAAGGCATGCCAGACATCCCAACAGCTCTGTGAATATTTTTCCATCTGCACGAATACCATGAACCTGCCTGGCCTTAAAGGGTGGCAACACAGTTTCCTAGTCCTCTTTCAGTACAGCTGGCTCTCCCACTTCCATGCCATGAGCCTTGGGGACAAGGAGGCAGACAGGAGACTAGGAGCCAGAGAGAAGCACAAGCACCAGCAGGTGCTGGCAGCTTTTGCAAAGTCTATTTACTGACAACACATATGTACTAATATTTACCGATCCCTCAGATGTTTGCAAATGAGGCAAAGCTGTGAGGAGCTGTGCAGAGAAGTGGCAACTGTGTGTCCAACACCAGCACCCCTGCTCGGTGGGCCAGGTCATTCCACCTGAAGCTACCAAAGCCCCCACCCTCACCCCGTGATTGATGCCCAGCGCTGAGTTCTTTCACATAAACTTGAAATCAGGGGTCTCTATTCATATTTCATCTCCTCACTCCAGTCTATTCCAAACGATATCATGGGTTATAAAGATCTTTAATGTGGGGGAGAAGTGAAGGGTTTACAGGAACAAATATAGAGGACACATGGACAAAATTAGGGGGGTTGGAAATGGGAGGGATGGGTGGGTGGGCTGGAATGGGAATAAAGGATAGAAACTGTATTGAATAATCTAAAATAAAAAAATTAATTAAAAAAAAAGATCTTTAACATGGAACACCCACCACTCCCCTGAATTTACATCCTGGGGTTAGTCACACTATCTCAAAGTTTCTCCTTACATTTGACCTTCTGTGATTAAAATAGAGTCTAGGCAGATGGTGTCCAACGAGAATGATGTGTGGCCTCCAATGCACAAACACTGCACATTAGCAACCAGGTACTCACTTCCAATTTCTGATAGGAGGCAAGAGCCCCAGGGCTCCCTCCAGAAATTATTTTCTTTTGTTCGGTGATCCTGGTCAATCACCTTGCAAAACACCCGCTGTTTACAGAAAAAGGAATCTATTTTTGTTCGGCCGGCATAGTCTGAGTACCCACCACGGGCCAAGCACTGGGCTGGGCTTGGGGACACAAGATAAAACATCAGCCCCTGCTCTTTAGGAATTCTCAGGTCTGCGGGGAGAGGCAGATGTGAAAACAGTTACTCTACAGTGTGATAAGTTTTGTACCAGCTGCTTTGGGAGCACTGATGAGTAATGATTAACTTTAGGGGGAAGACTTCACCAAACAGGGTCATTTGAGTGGGGTTTTGAAGGATGAGCAAGAGCTTGCTAGAAGGGTAAGGCAGGGAAAACAATTCCAGGCAGAGGGAACAGCATATGCAAGGGCAGAGAAGTAAGGAAGTTAATGGTGTATTTGGCAAACCACTGGCTGCGCGGCAGAGGTCCGGAAATGGGGCTGGAGGGGTAAGACAGTGAGCAGCTTAATCCTGATCGTCACCTCTCCATGGCCCTGGGGGAGGTCAAAACAGAGTGAAGCTCTAGCTTTCCTGATGGTGAGTCACTACATCTTTCTACATTAAGTCTTTGTCCTGTGGGTGTTCCAGGTCTTTTGCAAGATTATAATCTACTAATGGAAACTGTCTTCTCAAGCAATCAAGATTTTTTTATTACAAAAGGCCCTTGGACAGGTCACCTGGAATCTTTGGGCCATTGTGTGGTCCAAAATGTGGCGTTTGCTGATTAGAACTCTGAGGAGCCTGACATTTGATAGAGGAGGGAACGGGGCTTGGAGAGGTGAAGGGCGCACCCAGTCTCATCACGACAGGATAAACCAGGCCTGTGGCCAGTCCTCCTTTCCACCCTCACTGAGCCCCCTCTCCTTCTTTTCATACCCTTAAGGTGCCCAGGCTGCTGCTCTTCACTCAGTAAATATACGATAATTCTGGTTATTTCATCCTCTCTAGGAAAAAAAAAAAAAAAATTAGCATATGGCTTGGCTGAGCTTTCTGGAAACTTCCAGAACCAATTCTCTCCGGAGTAAGGGCTTGTTAAACAGGAGCAAAACGAACTGAAACTTTTCAAGGAACTCTAGGAAATGCTGATCTAACACAGGAGGCTTACAAATGAGTTTTTAAAATAATCTCTCAGCCTGCCTGTGGGCAACTTAAACTAAGACAGGGATATATTTTTCAATTTTTTAATAACATATTTACTCTCCTACAATCCAATTTCTTCTTAGTTCGGGTCTTTTACCTTTCTGGTACTAGACTTAATTTGCAAAACTGCCTCCCTGTCTCAACTCACCCAACCTGGCTGGCTGCCCTTTGCCAAAGAATTGAGTTTGTGGCCCTGGCTGGTGTAGCTCAGTGGCTTGAGTGCCAGCCTGTGAACCAAAGGGTTGCCGGTTTGATTCCCAGTCAGGGCACATGTGAGAGGCGACCACACATTGATGTTTCTTTCCCTCTTTCTCCATCCCTTCCCCTCTCTCTAAATAAATAGAATCTTAAAAAGGAGTTGTGATTGACAACAGGAAAACTCCACGGACCCAGGCCAGGTGTGAGAAGAAAGCCTGCTTGTCCTCCTTTTGGGGCCGCTTGACCACCTGGCCAGGTGCTTGAGGGCCTGCTGCCCTCTTGTGGCTGCAACCTGTGGTGCAGTAGTTCTTAGCAAATTTTTAAAAACCCTCTTGTTTTCAGGTTCACTGGCTGACTAAATGTGCTCCGGTCATAGGCAACCCAGTCCCAGAGCCTCACTCTTGATGCTGTGACCTATAACCTCACAGGGGTGGCGATGGTCAACACAGAGCCGTGTGTGAGGGTCATATGCGTCATGTCTGGCACATAGCAGACACTGACAATGCTAATTATTGTTAGGAAATATTTTTGAGCATCTAATTTGCTAAAGGTATAGGTTAGGTTCCCCCATATCCCCCCCCAGACCCAAGTCATTATAGAGCTGAAAGAGACCTTAGTCCAACCCCATATTTTGGCTATTTTTTTTCCTAAGAGAAGGAACACAAGGATCAAAGAGATTAAGTCTTGTAGCTGAGGACATACCCTAGTTAGAGAAGTAGCCTGGAATGGAGCCCCCTCATCCTCCTGAGAAAACAGGGAAAGGAGAGGAAGAGGAAGTTGTCATTTGAAATTTAGAAAGACACAATGGTTCTAAAGTGTGGCAGACTGGGTAAGTCAGGTGAGCCGAGAGTTTCTGGTGGAATGGTGGGCTTCTCTCCATCAGTCAGTGACCCCTCCATCTTCTGCTTCCCAAGGACAGCTGCCTTATAAGTCCACAGAGGCCTTGGATAAGGAGCATCTCTCTGCCTTTTTGAGCACTTCCTTATGCCAACAACATACCTCTGCAGTGTAGGAGATCTAGATTCGTGTCCAAGCTTCAACCCTGAGTAACTCGTCCTCTCATCCCCACGTGGGGGCCTCAGTTTTTTCATCTGTAAAGTGAGGAAGTGGGATTGGATGCTCTCTAAAGTTTCCCTTAGCAGTGATAGTCTACGATTGTTTTCTCTTGGCCTACAAATATTTGTTGGCACTATTAGACTGGGCACAACTTGAGGATGGAGTCTGTAGCTTTTCCTCTTCACATCCCTTTAACAAATTAGATGCTCAAAAATATTTCCTAACAATAATTAGCATTGTCAGTGTCTGTTATGTGCCAGACATGCTGTATGTGACCCTCACACTTGGCTCTGTGTTGACCATTGCCACCCCTGTGAGGTTATAGGTCACAGCATCGAGAGTGAGGCTCTGGGACTGGGTTGCCTATGACAAGGCCCTGTTTCTTCTATACTTCCTACCTGTGCACCCTCACTCACTCCATGTATTGATTTCCCCATCTGTGAATGGGAATTAAATGGCAGTGCCTGGCACACTGTAAGTACACAGTAAATGTTGTTAGTAGGTAGACGTAATTACCTTCATTTTATGGAAGTGGACATTGAAGAGGAGAGAGATTAAATAACTTTTCCAAACCAGCAAGAGTGGTAAATGACAGATCTAAGATTATAAGCAAAATCCAAGCCCAGGCTGACTCTGTAAGCTCAATGCTACACCACCTCCCTGTTGTTGAATGGCTAACTAAATACGAGAACGAATGACTAGTTGAATGAAATTCTTCATTGCTGATGGCAGTGCTAATAGTTGGCATTTGACTCTTACATGGGGAGGAGGTTAGTACTGAGGATCTGCCTCTTCCTCACTTTCTGGAACAAACTGAGTAGATTAAGACAATTCATAAAAAGAGACAGAGGTAAGTACCCTCTTCAGCAAAGAAGGGTACAGGTTTGTTCTGAAACAATGAGGGCTTACTAAGCATGCTCTTTGTGGAAGTACTAGCACCGGGCACCCTGACCTTTAAATGCTTGCAATCTAGTTATGGAGAAAAGTATGCAATGCCTAGATTGTGTTATAATTATTGCATCCTAAAACAGGGTGAAACAGATTATTTGTGTTAGTTGAATTCAGAAAGGAAACACACACCACAGGCTTGAGAATTCTGGGAAAGCTTCCTGGAAGAGGAATTCAAGCTAAGTCTTGAAGCATGAACAACTTTCTTTGATGTTATTTTTTATTCTTTTCTCTCCATCTCCTACATCCAATTGGTCAGTCACAAAGGCCTATCAGTTCTTTCTAAAGGACTCTCACACCAGCCCTTTACTTTCCAGTCCAGTGGCCATTACCCCAGCACAGTTCCTCGTTACTTCTTACCTAGAGGCATCCTAACAGCCTATTAATTTGTCTCTTTGCTCACAGTCTTTATTTCTCAATACACACTATCCTCTTTTGATTAGCCTTCTTAGTTTATCATGTCACTCCTATGATTCATTAATTCCTCCTTTCAACTAATATTTTTGAGCATTTACTGTGTGCCAGGCACCATTCTTATATGTACTAAGGATTCAGTGTTGAACAAGACAGGCAAGGATGATCTCTGCCCCCTGGAACTTACATACTAGTTTCAAAACACTCCTTTGGAGACCTGCTACTTTCAAGATTAGAGTCCAGACTCCCCTGGCAAGGCCCACCTTATTCGTCTTCCCCTCCTGTAACTTCCCACCGCCTTCTAGCAGTTCTTCAGCTGGGCTCACTGCCCTCCACACATACCACCGTTTTCTCCATCTCCTTAGGCCAACCTGCTCAAACCCTTCGGGGCCTAATTAGAGCTCCCGTCCTCCGGGCCTTCCTCTGACCCCCTCTGACAGCACCGTTTGCCTCTTTCCTGTTAGCATTTTACATGTTACATTGTCATTCACCTATTCTACCTGGTGGTGTTTTCCTCCCAACCACCTGACAAGATTGCAAGCTGCTAGAGGGCTGCAACACTGTTCTATATTTTTCTTTAAATTTTTTTAAAAATATGTTTATTGATTTTAGAGAGAGAGGAAGGGAGAGAAACATTGATGTGAGAAAGAAACATCAATTGGTTGCCTCCCATAAGCGCTCCGACCTGGGATTGAACCCAAAACCTAGGTATGTGCTCTGACCAGGAATCAAACCTCCACCTTTTGGTGTACAGGATGATGCTCCAACCAGCTGAGACACACCAGCAAGTGCCATTCTATATTTTTCCATCCTGACCTCCCCTAGCACCTGGCACAATATTGTGCAAATAATAGGTTTTTTTTCCTTTCCTCCTCCCCCTCTTCTTTGTTTCTCCATAATAATAACTACTAACATCTGTGAAGCCTTTTACAAAGTGTTTTCATGAACATTATCTTCTATATGCAGCACAATACCCTTGTATCAATTATCAATGAATATTTAATGGATGAATAGGTCAAAAAAGAAAGGCATTTCAGGTGAAGGATGGAACACCAGCAAACGCACAAATCAGAAGTGATCCCAGCATGAGCAGTGTGGGAGCACAGCCCTGCAGGAAAGAGGAGAGTGAACACTGGAGAGAATTTGGAAAATGAAGAATAAAGGAAACAAAAAGTGAACAGAAAAACACATCCTGCTTCACTAACGTGGTTAGCAGTTAGGTGCCTGTCTTCCTTCCTTCCTTCCTTCCTTCCTTCCTTCCTTCCTTCCTTCCTTCCTTCCTTCCTTCCTTCCTTTCATTCTTTCTTTCTCTCTTTCTTTCTAAAATACAATGTTATTGATTTATATAAATAGTCATTGGCTTATTCCAGCAGTTTGAAAATTAAATACTTTTATTTTATTAAAGTGTAGTTGACATACAATATTTTACTTACTAGTTTCAGGTGTATGACACAGTGATTCCCCATTTATAAACCCTGTGAAGTGATCCCACAATAAGTTTAGTGACCATCTGTCACCGTACAAAGTTACTATGTTATTGACTATGTTTGTACTTCTTAATCCCCTTCACCCTTTTTTTAAGAGTTTATTTATTTATTTTTAGGGAAAGTGGAGAGAGAGAGTGGAAAGGAGGGAGAAAAACATCAATGCGTGGTTGCCTCTCCTGCATCCCTGCTAGGGACCTGGCTTACAACCCAGGCATGTGCCCTGACTGGGAATTGAACCAGCGACCCTTTGGTTCTCAGGCTGGCACTCAATCCACTGAGCTACACCAGCCAAGGCCCCTTTACCTTTGTACTCATCCCCTCATCCCTTCCCTAGTGGCAAACATCAGTGTGTTCTCTGTATCTAGGAGTCTGTTTCTGTTTTGTTTGTTTGTTGTTTTTAGATTCTACATATAAGCAAAATTATATGGTATTGGTCTCTGACTTATTTCACTTAGGATAATACACTCTAGGTCCATCCATGTTGTTGCAAATGTCAAGATTTCACTTTTTTATGGCTGAATAACATTCCATTGTGTATGGGTACCACATTTTCTTTTTCCATTCGACCACTGATGCACACCTAGGTTGCTTCCATACCTTGGCTATTGTAAATAATGCTGCAGTGATCATAGGGCTACATATATTTTTTAAAAATATTTTATTGATTATGCTATTACAGTTGTCCCATTACCCCCCTTCATTCCTCTCCACCCTGAACACCCTCTCCCACCCACATTCCCCCCCTTTAGTTCATGTCCATGGGTCATAAGTTCTTTAGCTTCTACATTTCCCATACTATTCTTGCCCTCCCCCTGTCTATTTTCTACCTACCTTCATTGCTACTTATTCTTCGTACCTTTTCCCCCTCTCTCTCCTCCTCCCACTCCCCTGTTGCTAACCCTCCATGTGATCTCCATTTCTGTGGTTTTATTCCTGTCTAGTTGTTTGCTTAGTTTCTTCTTGTTTTTGTTTTAGGTGC
>CM052551.1:16350343-16368465 GCA_028533065.1 Trachops cirrhosus | reverse complement strand
AAGTGAAAAAAAAAAAGAAAAAAAAAGAAAAAAATAAGGGAGCTGAAAAGTAAGATTTGAGCATCATTCTTAAACTTTTTTTATAAATATGCATCTCATAAATTATATTAACATAAAAGTTTTGTTTTAGTATCCAGGATACTAAAACAAGTTTTAATTCCATCTCAAAGTGTTAGTGTTCCCACTTTGTTTAGAAAAAAAATAACAAGAGCATTGTGAGCTAGAAAAGATTCCTAGGGATAGATGAAATTCTCTGTGATGATTTCCAACTTTTGCTTTTTCAATTTTATTTCTTCCACCAGCAAAACATTTTCTCAGAACTACTACCAAGGCCAAAGAATTAGATGAAATCTTTTGACAATCCCAACTTTAGGTTTCCATCCTTTATCCAAAATGTCTTCATAATGAACTGGTGGTTCATAGTACTTCTTTCCTTTTTATACCTTCTGATGTGAGTGTTCAGGAAAGTTAGGTTTTATTTTATGTTAATCCTCACAACAAGTCTGCTAGCGACTTACTATTGTCCCCATTTTACATATGTGGAAAGCAACACTAAAAAAGGTTAAATAACTTGATCAAGACCAATTCTCATATTTAAAGGCAGAGTCAGGATTTGAACCTATGTAAACCTATCTCCAAAGCTTCTTTTTTCCCTTTTTTAATCATCCCACTCTGTGATCAGAGTTCACCATTTTTACTTGGTCACTAGTCTGATCTGATCCAAATTTTGAAAGCCCAGATTTCCATGACTGGAAGGAGCTCTTTTATTTTCTTCTCAAGCTAGCCAGTTGTAAAATTACTGATATATGTGTGTGTATTAGTTATTTAGGTTGTGAAATGTCAACAGTGCTGAATTTACTAGCTAGATTGTTAAACGCAAAATAAGGAAGGGGGCTAGCTGGGTGATCTCTTGCCTGTTTTGTTTATATAAATGGATGTTCCAGATAGCAGACTCTGACCGAGACAATTCCAGTGACTGAAAAGTTTGTAGAAGACTTATTACTAAACTTAGCATCATTTTGAGGAAGGAAATACTCTAATGGTTTAGAACAGGAGTAAAAAAGAGTTTAAAGAATAGAGAAGATTTTATCAAATTGACTAAAGGCCAGGTATGTATTTCTAAACTCTCTTGGGACAGCCATGGACGGAACCTCTGGGTCAGCTAGCTGCGTGATCGTTTTTGCTGAGACAGCAAGCTGGGTCAGCATTCTGAGAAGGTAGTTGGGTTTGCTGAGTGAGTTTTGTGAGAATCAGCATCTTTCTTGACAAAATTACCGTTCTTTCAAACCTCATACTTTTCCTAGTTTCAGCCTTTTATACACAATGAAACAAGAAGGAGAATGAGTAGGTTGATTTACTATTAGCCTTAGATGTGTATTTTTTTTAGTGTGAACTAAAAACACAGTGCTTTACCTGAGATAGCATAGAGCAGAAAAACAGAATTCTAAAAGATTAATAAAAGTGATTTGGAGAACAAAGTTGGGTCAGATAATGAAGTTTTACAGAGGTTATCTCATTGCCTTTAAAAAAACTGATTGATAGAAGAAACTAGTGTGTATGAAGATATATATACCTGTTAAGCCTCAACGTAATGCAACTTATCATAAAGGAAAATTAAATTGACTAATTTGAAGATATGTGAGAAGTCAGATATAAATCTAAAAGAATTAAGTCATATTTTTTTGAGTCTTTACAAATTAAGGGAATGCATTTTGTGGAAAATTTATTTTGACAGAATCTTTTTAAATCTCCAGGAGATTTAAAAAGGGCAAAGTACAGTTCAAATGGCAGGATTATTAAAAGCCACTTTGCATCATACA
Organism: Trachops cirrhosus; assembly: GCA_028533065.1. Classification (NCBI taxonomy): domain Eukaryota; kingdom Metazoa; phylum Chordata; class Mammalia; order Chiroptera; family Phyllostomidae; genus Trachops; species Trachops cirrhosus. The sequence continues at coordinate 16,366,645 of CM052551.1, read as the reverse complement.
CATGGCTAGTTGGGATAAGGGAATTGTATATTCGGCTTAAAAGCTTTGTTTCCTCCTCACCTTTACCCTCCTTCCTCTGTTTTCTTGAAGCTGTGTGTGGGATTCTAGCATAGAGGAAGGGTAGGTCCTCTCACCTGTTTCCATTACCCCCGCGATAAGTTCATAAACACTTTTTTATGTTACGATGTTTAAGAACACAAACAGCTCTTCTGGAACCAGATTAATCTTTTGATTTTATGCTTCATTCTACATGACACTGGAGTTGGGGCAGGAGGGTGGAAATACAAGGTGTTTGGACCCTTCTGGTTTATGGGATTGTCTTTTTCCCTTTTTCCCCTTAGGAACGGCGTGAATGTTGAGGGGGCGACACACAAGCAGGTGGTGGACCTGATCCGAGCAGGCGAGAAGGAATTGATCTTGACTGTGTTATCTGTACCTCCTCATGAGGCAGATAACCTAGATCCCAGTGACGACTCGTTGGGACAATCATTTTATGATTACACAGAAAAGCAAGCAGTGCCCATATCGGTCCCCACATACAAACATGTGGAGCAGAATGGTGAGAAGTTTGTGGTGAGTGTCAGCCCAATTCGACCCTCAAACATCTAGCTTTTGTTTCCTCCAGTATTATCATTTATGATATATAATAGAGGACCAGAATAAATGATTACAACATAGATCAGTTTCCCTACCAGAAATATGGGTTTACACATAAATAAAAGACACTGAACCTGATTTATTGCAGGGGGTTAGCTGCAGTAATGAAGAGTCCTGTTCAACTTACGCATAATTACATATTATTCCAGACGGTTTTAAGTTTTGTTTGTTCTTTTATTGGTTGCTGTATCTCTCACTGTTGACTCTGTAGAGCTATAGAGTAAGGTTATTTTTAAAAGGTGGTGTCTTCTGAAACATGTAATCACAGTCTGTCCACCTCAGAACCTACAAATGCCCTATCCTCTTGTCCACACCTTGTTCATTTTCTTTGGAGATACCTGTGTGAATGATTAACTCTAACTCTGGTTTTCCCCAAGATTCTAATTATATTTTAAATGCAATTCATGTGAACTGTTTTATCCATTTCCACTCTGTTGCTGTTGTAGATATGCAGAAAAGCCCATCTCGAATTCTGGGTGATATGTGCCAGCCCTTTTTCTGAGTGTCTTTGTTGTTCAAAACTTAATTGCCACTGATAGTCCAGTCTATCTAATTTTTCTCTTGGTTGCACTATGCTTTATTTGCCTTTGTAAAAAATGCAATGAGTTCTACTTGATATTGGCAGACAGACTACCTGTGTTTAAAGCTGACCTGCTGATTAAAGTTGCAGTCTCTGACGCTGATATTTGTGCACTATATAGGAATGAGCCACTAGATATTTATGGTAAATTTTTTTTAGTGGGGAGATGAGAAAAGCAATCAAGGAAGCCAGAAAGTTCCTGAAGGATCAAATAAAGTTTGATTGTATCTGTAATTTAGCTGGAGATGAATAGCACATAGGTTTTGTGTTAGCCTGGCGTACAAATACTCAGAAGCATACACACAAAATTTAGAGTTTTCTGTTTCAGAGGTGCTATACTTTGAATCATAAGGCATGTAATAAGTAGAAATCAAGGCCAGGTCCTAAGATAGAGCAGACTGGATATTAAGACCCTTGTGGGAATTACCTAAGACTTTAGGAATCACTGTAGACTTCAGAAAAGGAATGAAATTATTAATTTTTTATAAAATCAACTTTATTGGGCATAATTTACCTGCATTAACATTAACCCATGTTAAATGACAAGTTTCATGAGTTTTGATAAATGTACATAGTTATAGGACAGTTTCATTACCCCAAAAAGTCTCCTCATGTCCCTTTGCAGCAAGTCCTCTCTACCTACCACCACTCCTGTCAGCCACGATCAACTTTCTGTCATCATATTTTGCCTTTTCTGGAATGTCAAATAAATGACCATATGAAGTCTTTTGTGTCTGGCTTTGTTCACTTAGTGTAGTCCTTTTAAGATTAATTCATGTTGTGTATATTAATAGACTGTTCCTTTTTAATTGCTGATAGTATTCCATTGGATGGATCTACTATAATTGATCCATGCACTTGATACACGTTTGGGTTGCTTCTGGTTTGGGGCTATTATAACTAAAGCATCCAAGAAATAACATTAACATACATATATTTATGTAAACATACGTTTTTTTATTTCTCTTGAGAACATACATACCTAGAAATAGAATTGCAAGGTCATGTGGTAAGTGTAGGTTGAACCTTATAAGAAATTGTCAGTTTTCCAAAGAAGCTGTACCATTTTTATATTCTCACCTGCAGGGGAGAGTTCCAGTTGCTCCATAACCTCTTGAACACTTGGTATTTTAATTTATAAAAAAAATTTTAGCCATTCTATTGAGTATCTCACTCTGGTTTTAATTTGCTTTTGCCTAGTGACTCATGATGATCAGTTTATTTTCATGTGCTTAATAGCCATTCTTATATCTTCTGTGATGAAGTATCTGTTCAGCTGTTTTGCCCAATTGAAACATGGAGTTGTTTGTCTTAATATTTCCTTGTAAAAATTCTTCATGTATTTTAGATTTAAGCCTTTTATTAGGTAGATGATTTGTAAAATATCTCAGTCTGTGGCTTGCCTTTTTATTTTAACAGTGTTTTTCAAAGAATACAGGTTTTAAATTTTGTCAGTTTGTCCACTTGGTAAGTTTTTTTCATTTATGGATAATGCTTTTTGTGTTCTAAGAAATCTGTCTAACCCAAGGGAACAAATCTTTTGTTTTCTTGTAAAGGTTTTATAGTTTTAGCTCTCTGTTTTTGTAATAACTTTATTGAGATATGAGTCACATGCCATAAATTTGCCCATTTTAATTGTACAGTTCAGTGGTTCATAGTATGTTCACAGAGTTGTGTGACCATTACCACAGTCAATTTTAGAACATTTTATCATCTCAAAAAGAAACCCCATACCATTTAGCCATTATTCCCCATACCTCCTGTTCCTATCAGCCCTAGGTAACTTGCTCATCTGCTTTCTTTCTCTATAGATTTGCCTCTCATAGACATTTCATATAGATGAAATCATACGTGTTTTCAAGGTTTAGCCACATTGTAGCTTGTTTCAGCCAAATAACCTTACATTGTATTGGTATACCACATTTGATTTATCTGTCCTTCAGTGGATGATGAGCTTTTGGATTGTCTGCTTTTTGGCTATAGGAATAATGCTGCTATGAGCTTGTATGTACATGTTTTTGTGTAGGTAATGTTTTTATTTCTTGCACATACATGTTTAGGAGTAGAATTGCTGGGTCATATAGTAAATCTTATGTTTAATCTTTTGAAAAAATGACAGATGGTTTTCCAAAGTGGTTGCATTGTATTTTTCACTCTTATGTTTAGGTTTGTGATCCATTTTGAGTTAATATCTGTATATCACATGATACAAGGGTTAAGGTTCTTTTTTTTTTCCATGTGGACATTTAGTTGTTTCAGCAACTTGCTTTGAAAAGAATATCCTTCCCCATTGAAATACCTTGTCATCATTGTTGAAAATCAATTGAACATATATATGTGGTCTTATTTTTGTACTCTGTTCTGTTCCATTGATTGTATGTCTGAACATTGCAGTATTTACATCTTTTTGAGATTGACCTTTGTTTAGTGTCTTTTCTCTTGAAAAAGGGGTGTATCTTCCTGGTTCTTTGTATAACGAGTAATTTTGAATGGTATCCTGGATATTGTGAATGTTATAGTGCGTAGATTCTGGGTTCTGTGATATTCCTGCGAAGAATGTTGATGTTTTAATTTTGTCTGGCAATTAACTGTAAGCTGTGCCACCTTCAAGTCTCAGTTCACTTATTTCAGCCTTTGCTGTGCTACTTGGAGCCTGACCTGTGTATATATCATTCAGGTAGGGAGCAGCCCACAATGCATGTTAATTCACAGGAATAACGGATTCTCTTCTTTGATTCTCTTTCCTCTTGAGTTCTCCACTCATTCTGGTGGTAACCATGACTCCCCAGCATCCTTCCTGTTTTCCTCTAGCCAGAAAGATGTTGGGGTTTCTATCAGAGTTTTTGTTGCCTATGTTAGGCTACTTTGTGACTGATGGTCACTAGCAGGGCAAAACCCCTTAAAAGCAGGAGACTCCTTTACCCTGGAATGCTCCATGTTTTGAATCTCCTCTCCGTCTTCTTGCTTTTAGTTTACTGTTAGAATTCTCAGGTAATTAATTGGTTTTATTTTGTCCAGACCTTGTCATTGTTATCACTGGGAAGGTTAGTCTATAGGGAGTTTCTACAATAAAATCTGAATAAAATCTTAGGTTCTATCAGTTTTTTCTTCATGTATAAGGAAGCTATTCCGTCTTGGTGAATTACCTCCTTTAACATTATGAAGTATCTCTCTTTATCCCTTGTAATATTCTTTGTTCTGAAGTCTTTCTCTGATATTAACATACAGCTACTTTAGCTTTCTTTCTTTTTTTAAAAGATTTTATTTATTTATTTTTAGAGAGATGGGAACAGAAGGAGAAAGAAAGGGAGAGAAACTTTGATGTGTGAGAGATACATCGACTGGTTTCCTCGCACATGCTCCCAACTAGGGATCTGGCCCACAACCCAGGCATGTGCCCTGACTGGGAGTCAAATTGGTGACCCTTTGATTCACAGGTCAGCGCTCAATCCACTGAGCCACACCAGCCAGGGCACTTCAGCTTGCTTTTGATCATTGTTTTCATTGGATCAAAGGATTGGATACTTTTCCATCCTTTTACTTTTAACCTATGTATATAGTTATATTTAAAGGGGGTTTCTTAGAGACAGCATATAGTTATGGCTTGCTTTTATCCGGTCTAGTAATCTCAATCTTTTATTTGGTATGTATATACTAATTGTGTGCTTAGATTTAGTGTAATTATTGATATAGTTAGGTTTAATCTACTGTCTTATTCTTTGTTATCTATGTCTCATGCAATTTTTTATTTCCTTTGTTCCTCCTTTCCTGCCTTGTTTTTGATTAATAGGGTATTTTTTAATAATCTCATTTTATCTCTACCATTATTTTATTAGATGTACTTTGTTTTTTCTTAGTGGTTATTCTAGGTTTACAGTATACATCTTTAATTTGTAAGTATTACCTTTATACTATAGGAATTTTGCAACAGTACATTTCATTTCCTTCTCTCATCCTTTGTGCTGTTGTTTTATACATTTTACTTCTGTATGTGTAATAAGTTTGGTGATAACTTTGTTGTTATCTTTGCTTTAAATAATTAAAGACATTGGATGGGTGGAGGTGGAAGAGGGTATAATGGGGTAAATGGTGATGGAAAAGATATAATAAAAAAAGAAAAACAATAATTAAAGACATTAAAAATGAGAAAGGAGTTTTTTTACTTTTAACCACATATTTCCCATTTCTGATGCCCTTCATTCCTTTGTGTAAATCCACTTTCCATAGTTGTTCTTCCTGAAGAACTTCCACTAATATTCTTGTAGTGCAGATCTGCTTGCAATGAATTTTCTGAGCTTTTGTTGGCCTGAAAAAATATTTCACCCCTATGTTTGAAAGATATTGGTACAGAGTATAAAATTCTGTGTTGATAGTTTTTTCTTTCAGCCCTTTACAGTGTCACTCCAGTCTTTTTGTATTTATCCTGCTTGGGATTTTCTAAACTTGATAGGTCTTTTATTTACTATTCTTTCTTTTATTATTTAAAAAAATTCTTAGCCAGTATGTTATCAAAATTTTTTTTACATTTTCTTTTATTTTAATTGTTGTACAAATAGTTTTCTGTCTTTTACTCAAATATTCTTTTAACCTTGTTCTTTTATTCTTCTGAGATTCAAATTACAGGTATGTTAGACTGTTTGATATTGTCCATAAGCCTTTGAATGTTCTTATTTTCCCCCCTCTCTTTTTGTTTTAGTTTAGATTATGTTTATTACCCTGTTTTCAACTTTACTGATTCTTTCCTCAGCTATATTCAGTCTACTGATGTGCCTGTTAGAGAAGTTCTTCATCTGTGGTACCATGTTTTTTATTTCTATTATTTCTATTTAATGTTCTCTATTTCCTGAAATTACCAATCTGGTCATACATGTTGTCTACCCTTTCCATTAGGTCTTCTAACATAATAATCATAGTTATTTTAAAGTCCTTGATAGTTTCAGCATCTGGGTATGTTGGAGACTGCTTTATCTCTTGACATAAGTGGGTTTTATTTTGTCTGCTCTTCTGTCCTATAATGACTGAAAGCCAGGCATCATGTGTAGAGCATTAGAGACTGCACTTAAAGATGGGAAAGCCATTTTCTTCTGTTAGAGAAGTGAGTTAATTAAGCTCAATTTGGGTTTTGTTGTGACAGTATATTTTTTTATAAATGAGATTTAGTTAATTTTTATGCCAGTCACATTCTTTTTTCTAAGATTTTATTTATTTATTTTTAGAGAGAGGGGAAGGGAGGGAGAAAGGGAGAGAAACACCAATGTGTGGTTGCCTCTTGGGTGCCCCTACTGGAGACCTGGCCCACAACCCAGGCATGTGCCCTGACTGGGAATCGAATCCTTGATCCTTTGGTTTGCAGGCTGGCACTCAATCCACCGAGTCACACCAGCCAGGGGTGATCAATACCTTTATTGTACCATAGGCTTTAAATCCTTCTAACAGTAGGCTACCTTGTATTGTACTTGGGGTTGGAGGGGTTTTCTTAGTAGTCTGTTCTCCCCTCCCTCTCAGCTTTTAGCCACCCTGCATGCCTGAACCCTAGACAGGTTCTCTCTCCACACTCTGGCCCCTACCCTACTAGTAGACTCTTGCTTTTTACTTGGGTTAGATTTACTTGGGCTAGATTTGTGTAGAGGTAGATTGGTTCTGTGTTTCCTGGTTCAGACTCAGTCTTAGGCAGGGCCTGTGTTCTTTTGTTATGGGGTGAGGCTTTCTTAGTTTTTCTTACCTTCCTCCTTATCACTGCCAGTCAGCCCTCTATCTATGGTTAGTCTTGAGGAAAAAGTTTCTTGTCCATCCCTAAGCTATAGCAGATCTTTGCTACAGGATCAGGATAGGAACCTGGGCCTAAGATACAGGGTGGAGCAAAAGTAGGTGTACAGTTATGAGTACACAAAACACAGAGTTTATTCTTGTTTTATTACCTATTAATTATTGCATTATTTTCTATATAAACAGCTATAAATCCACTTTTCCCCGACCCTGTGCTTTCTAGACTCTCCCCAGGAGTAAGAGGTTTTGCTTTTACTTATATCTTGAACCCCAAAAATTATTTTTAAATTACATTTGACGTTCAGTATTATTTTATATTAGTCTCAGGTATACAGCATAGTAGTTATATAACTAAATAATTTATCTAGTGATTTTCCCAGTAATTCTAGTACCCGCCTATCACCATAAATAGTTATTACAACATTATTGACCATACCTCTATGCTGTACTTTAATCCCTGTGACTATTTTACAACTACTCATTGGTTTTTAAGTTATATTTTATTGTTTATACTATTACAATTGTCCCAATTTTTCCCCCTTTGCCTGCCCCACCCAGCACCACCACCTCCCTCAGGCAATCTCCCCACCGTTGTTCATGTCCATGAGTCATGCAGATAAGTTCTTTGCTACTCCATTTCCTGTACTGTACTTACATCCCGTGGCTATTCTCTAACTATCTATTTGTACTCCTTAATCCCCTCGCCTCTTCACCTATTCCACTATACCCCCTCCCATCTGGCAACCATCAGAATGCTCTCCAGTTTCATGATTCTGTCTCAGTTCTTATTGGTTTAGTTTGTTTTTTAGATTCAGTTGTTATAGATAATGTATTTATTGCCACTTTATTGTTCATAGTTTTGATCTTTTTCTTAAATAAGTCCCTTTAACATTTCATGTAACAATGATTTGGTGATGATGAGCCCCTCCAGTCTTTTTCTTATCTGGAAAGCACTTTATCTGCCCTTCCATTCTAAATGATATCTCTGCTGGGTAGAGCAGTCTTGGTTATAGGTCCCTGCTTTTGATCATTTTGAATATTTCTTGCCCATCCCTCCTAACCTGCAAAGTTTCTTTTCAGAAATCAGCTGTCATGGGAACTCCCCTGTAGGTAACTAACTGCTTTTCTCTTGATGCTTTAAAGATTGTCTCTTTTTCTTTAAGGTTTGGCATTTTAATTATGATGTGTCTTGGAGTGGGCTTGTTTGGTACTCTCTGTGCTTCCTGGACTTGCATGTCTATTTCCTTCTCCAAATTAGGGAAGTTTTCTTTCATTATTTTTTCAAAAAGATTTCCAATTTCTTACTCTTTCTCTTCTTATGGTACCCCTATGATTCAAATGTTGGACCTCTTGAAGTTGTCCCAGAGGCTGCTTGCACTATTGTCATTTTTTTGGATTCTTTTTTCTTTTTGTTGCTCTGATTGGTGTTTTTTTGCTTCTTTATGTTCCAAATCATTAATTTGATTCTCAGCGTCATCCACTCTACTGTTTCTCTGTAAGTTATTCTGTATTTTAATTAGTGAATCCTTCACTTCTGACTGAATCTTTTTTATACTATTGAGATTATCACTAAGTTTCTTGAGCCTCCTTATAACCAGTGTTTTGAAGTCTGCATCTGATAGATTGCTTTTATCTCCATTTTGTTTAGGGTTTTTTTCTGGAGTTTTGACTTGTTCTTTCTTTTGGGCTTCATGTTTCTTTGTCTCATTTTGGCAGGCTCCTTGTGTTTGTTTCTATGTATTAGGTAGAGCTACTATGACTCCCTGTATTAACAACAGCATGTCCTAATATAGTAGGTATTTTGTAGGGTCCAGTGGCACAGCCTCCCCGATCACCCAAACTGTTACTTGAAGTACACCCTTCGTGTGTACTTCGTGTGGGCTGAGTACACCCTCGTATTGTAGTTGAGCCTTGATTGCTGTTGGCAGGTCAAATGGAGGGATTTACCTGGGCCAGTCAGCTGCAAGGACTGGCTGTGTCCTCTGACCACCAACCACCACTCTCTATGAAGGATCAGCTGTACAGGGGCACCATAGTGGTGCTGCAACGTGGTCTGTAGCTATCCCCTGGGTGTGCAGGCTCTGGGGTTTCCCAGGTGGTGCAGGCCAAGTTCAGTCTTCTACCTGTGTTTTTCCTGGGACCACCCTGCATGAGCTATAAAGCAACCTGATTTGGCTGTTACTTGTGCTGAGTTTGAAAAATTCCTAGTCAAAGCCAAGCTGTGAATCTAGGCTGGCTGCTGCAAGTTCCATTCATGGAGCCATTTAGCAAAGGGTCATGGCCTGGGGGCTTACCGAGGCTGGCTATTGCTTGTTTGATAGGATTTGGGAAGTTGTGAAGCATGCGCCAAGACCAGCCATTCATATGGAAAAGCCACTGTTGACAGCTTGGGTGGACCAGAGTCTCAGGGCATCTCCAGGGCAAGGCAAACAGTGTTAGCCAGGTTGATGGATTCTCAGATATGACCCTCACTGGCCAGCTCTGTGGAGGGGAGGGTTCAGAAAAGGAACAATGGCTTCTGCCCATCTTTCTGTCTGGGAGAGAGATGTCACCTTGATGCCAGACACTCCCTGTGTGCCACTGGTGCCTTTCAAGCTGCCTCCCTGGTGCTGGAGCTCAGAGGGTGTGAGTCTGAGTAAGTTTGTGTGTAGGTTCTTTAAGAGGAACTGCTTGGGACTTTGGAAGTTTCTTCCACCAACTCAGTCCCTGCTGGTTTTTGCAGCCAGAAGTTGTGGGGACTTATCTTTCTGGCACTAGAACACTGGGCTGGGAGGCCTTGTGTGGGGCTGGGACTCCTCACTCCTGAAATATCCCTCCTGAAGTTTAATTCACCATTTTGGATGTCAGACCAGCCCATTCCATGTCTTTGTCCCTCCACCAGTCCTGATGGATGTGGTTTCTTCAGTTCCGTAGTCGTCAGACTTCCATCCATCTCGATTTCTGATGGTTCTGAGTGATGGTGGTTTTAAGTTGCAGTTTTTGATGTGGTTGTGTGAGGAGGCGAGCTGTGTTTACCTATGCCACCATCTTCACAACTACCATTTATATTTCTTAATCCCTTCATCTTTTTCACCCAGCTTCCCTACTCCACTTCCATCTGCTAACCCTCACTTTGTTCTATGAATCTATGAGTCTGTTTCTATTTTGTTCTTAGTTTTTCTCATATAAGTGAAATCATATGGCATCTGTCTTTCTCTTGTCTGACTTATTTTATTTAGCATAATACCCTCTAGGTCCACTCATGTTGCTCCAAATGGTGATATTTTGTTCTTTTTTATGGTCAAATAATATTCCATTATACATATATACCACATCTTCTTTATCCACTCATCTGTAGATGGGCACTTGGGTTGCTTCCATATCTTGACTATTGAAACTAATGCTAAAATGAACATAGAGGTGCATATGTCTTTCAAAATTAATGTTTTGAATGTCTTTGGCTATATACCCAGAAGTAATATCATTGGGTTACATAAGGTTGTTCTATTTTTTAATTTTTGAAGGACCTCCATACTGTTTTCCATAGTGACTATACCCATTTACAATCCCACCAATGGTACAGGAGGGTTTCCTATTCTCCACATCCTTACTAACACTTTTTGTTGATTTTAATGATAGCTATTCTGACAGTCATAAGGTGATATCTCATTGTGGTTTTAATTTGCATTTCTCTGATGATTAGTGTTATTGAGCATCTTTTCAGATATCTTTTGGCTATTTGTATGTCCTCTTTGGAGAGTGTCTATTCAGGTCCTGTGCCCATTTTTTAATTAGATTGTTTGTTTTTTTTGGTGTTGAGTTGTATGAGTTCTTTATAAATTTTGTGTATTAACCCCTTATCAAAGGTATCATTAATGAATATCTATCATCTGGCATTCAGTAGGTTCTCTTTTCATTTTGTTAATGGTTTCTTTGCTGTCAAAATATTCTTTTGTTTGATGTTGTCCCATTTGTTTATTTTTTCTTTTGTTTCCCTTGCCTGAGGATATATGTTGGAAAAAATATTGCTAAGGGAAATGTCAAAAAGTTTACTGCCTATGTTTTCTTCTAGGAGTTTTATGGTTTGGGGGTCTTACATTTAAGCATTTAATCTATTTTGGGTTTATTCTTATATATGGTGTAAGAAGGTGGTATAAGTTTCTTTTTGCAAGTATCTGTCCATTTTCCCAACACCTTACCCCCCCAATTTTATATTCTTGCATCTTTTGTCATATATAAATTGACCATTATGGTGTGGTTTTATTTCTGTGCTATTTTGTTTCATGGATCTGTGTGTCTGTTTTCATGCCACTAACATGCTGTTGTGATTACTATAGCCTTGTAGTATAGTTTGATATCAAATAGTATGCGACCTCCAACTTTGTTCTTTCTCAAGATTGCTGTGACTGTTGGGGGTGTATTGTGGTTCCACATAAATTTTTGGAATATTTGTTCTAGTTTTGTGAATAATAGCATTGGTATTTTGATAGGGATTGCATTGAATCTATAGATTGCTTTGTGTAGTATGGACATTTTAATGATGTTAACTCTTTCTATTCATGAACACAATATATGCTTCCATTTATTTGTATCTTTTTTATTCTTTCTTTAGTGTCTTACAGTTTTTCAAGTTCAGGTGTTTTACCTTTTTGGTTAAATTTATTCCTAGGTATTGTATTTTTTATTTTTGATGCAGTTCTAAATGGGATTATTTTCTTAATTTCTCTTTCTGATTTACTGGTTTTTAAAAATGCAACTGATTTCTAAATACTGATTTTGTATCCTGTAACTTTACTGAATTCAATTATCATTTTTAGTAGCTTTTTGGTAGACTCTTTAGGGTTCTCTCTATAATATGTCATCTACAAGTAATGACAGTTTTACTTCCTCCTTTCTAATTTGGATGCTATTTATTTATGTCTGGATGCTGTGTCTAGGACTTCCAAAACTATGTTCAGTAAAAGTAGTGAAAGTGGACAACACTGTTTTGTTCTTGATCTTAAGGAAAATGCTTTTAGTTTTTCTCTTGTTGAGCATGTCAGCTGTGTGTCATATATGGCCTTTATTATGTTGAGGTATGTTTCCTCCATTCCTACTTTGTTGAGAATTTTTATTATGAATGAATGTTGGATTTTGTCAAATGTTTTTTCTTGATCTATTGATATGATCATATGATTTTTTTATCCTTTATTTTGTTTATGTGGTGTATCACATTATTGATTTGTGGATCTTAAACCAATATTAGATTCCAGGAAGAAATCTCACTTGATCATGGTGTATAATCTTTTTAATGCATCGCTTAATTGTGCTTGTTAATATTTTGTTGAGGATTTTTATATCTTTGTTCATCAGGGATATTGGCTTATAATTTTCTTTGTCTGGTTTTTGGAATCGAAAATTGTGGCCTCATAAAGTGAGCTTGGGAGCCTTCCCTTCTCTTGAATTTTTTGGAATTCTTTGAGGATAGGTGTTAATTCTTTAAATGTTTGATAAAATTCACCTGTGAAGTCATCTGGTCCAGGACTTTGTTAGTTTTTCTATTGCTGATTTTGTTTTGTTGATAGTAATTGGTCTGTTTAGATTTTTTGTTTCTTCTTGATCCATAGTTCAAAGATTGTATGTTTCTAGGAATTTATCCATTTTGTCTAGGTTGTTTAATTTGTTGGTGTATAATTTTTCACAGTATTTTCTTAAAGTCCTTTGTATTTCTGTGGTGTCTGTCACTTCTTTCATTTCTGATTTTATTTATTAGGGTCCTCTGTTTTTTCCTTGATGAGTCTGTTTATCAATCTTGTTTATCTTTTCAAAGAACCAGCTCTTAGTTTTATTGTTTTTATTTTGGGGGGGACGGTTTATTCTCAGTTGAGAATATGTTTACTGATTTGTGACAGAGAGAGAGCAACATCATTTGGTTGCCTCCCATATGTACCCCGACCAGAAATCAAACCCACAGCCTAGGTATGTGCCCTGACCAGAAATTGAACCCACAACCTTTTGGTGTACAGAGCAACACTCCAACAAACTGAGCCATCTGGCCAAGGGTCATTGATTTTTTTTTGTATTGTTTTTTAAGATTCTTATTTTGTTTATTTCTACTGTGATCTTTATTATTTTCTTTTTTCTTCTGACTTAGGGTTTGTTTGTGTGGTTTGTTTTGTTTTTTTTAGTTCCTTTAAATGTAAGGTTAGATTGTTTGTTTGAGATTTTCTTGTTTCTTGAGGTCAGCCTGTACTTCCATGAATTTCCCTCTTAGGAGTCCTTTCTCTGTGTCCCATAGGTTTGGGATTGGTATATCTTTATTCTCATTTATCTCAAGGTATCTTTTCATTTCTTCCTTGATCTCATCATTAACACATTCACTGCTTAGTAACATGTTATTTAGCCTCCGTGTGTTTGTGTGTTTTTCAGCATTTTTCTTCTCATTGATTTCTAGTTTTATACCATTGTGTTGTTGGAGAAGATGGTTAATGGGATTTCAGTCTTCTTAAATTTACTGAGTTGTGTTTTGCGGCCTAACATGTATTCTGTTGCTGCTTTGAGGTGAAATGCTCTAATTATATCAGTTAAATCCATCTGGTCTAATTGTCATTTAAGACCACCTTTTCCTTTTGATTTTCTGTTACATTTTCTCTTTACCCAGAATCAGTGGATCTTTGTATTTGCCCTCTGAATGAGAGGGTTCGGTGCTCATTCCCCAAGTATTAAGGCTTTTACTTAGTAGAAGAGAAGCTTCTAGGGGAAATGGATGATATATTGTATCTGTTCACCAACAATTGCCAGTCACCTCCCTTATGCCCAGACTACCAACCGAGATTATCTCTAGTCTTCTGTCCTATCCCTAGTCGTTCTTGTTAGCAGACACGCCCATGGAAAAGTGAGCAGGAACTCTCTTATGTCTGGGGTGGGATTGCTGTTCTTGCAGCTTCCTAAGTGCTAAACAGAAGCAGAAGCACCCTGTGATCACTGCTTAATGTCCTTATCTGCTAATTCTCTTGTGTCTGTCACTTCTGAGTCTGTTTCTACTGACTGACTTTTCTCCTGGTTGCAAGTCAAATTTTTATGCTTTTTTTTTCATTGGACATTACAGACTATGAATTTATTATTATTGGGTGTTAGGTTTTATTATATTCCTTTGAAGAGTGTTCGATTTATTTTATTATTATTATTTTTTTGCTGGCATGCAGCTAAGTTACTTAGATTACTCTGACCCTTTTGAGGTGTGTTTTTAAGCTCTTTTAGAGTGAGTTTAAAGTAGCTTTTACTATAGAACTAATTTAGCCCCACTCCTAAAGCATGGCTGTTTTGAATTCTCTTCTGAATACCATACGGATTCAAGGGAGGCCTCTCTTCTGGCTGGAGGGAAGTCAAATGATTCTAGACCCTTTTTGAACAATAGGAATTATCTGTTTTACAGTATACCCTGGTAATAGTTCTGTCTTCATATTGTTATTCAGCCAAAGTTCAGGGAAATTCTATGCAGGTTTCTTGCGCTTTGTCTCTAACTCCTTCCTGTTTTGTACTGTGTCCTGCAAATCCTAGCTGCTTTGGCCTCCCTGAACTCCAGTCTCTGCCTTCTCAACTCAGTGAAGTTGCTGAACTCTGATTTAGGGCTCCTGGCTCTGTCACAGTTCAGGAGTTACTTCTAGGTAGAAAGCCTAGGTTATGATAGGGCTCATCTTGTTTGTCTCTTCTCATGGATCACAGTTCTTTGCTCCCTATTGTCTGAAAATAGTTGCTTCCTGTATTGTGTCCAATTTTCTAGTTGTTTACAGTGAGAGGTTAATTATCAACCACCCAGAAGTTCCCAGATTGCCCTATAAAAGCATAATATTTTTATTTTTGGGTAATTCAAGTAAAACTTGATTTTAAATATTGTTGGCTTTTGCCCTGGCTGGTATGACTCTGGATTGAGCACCAGCCTGCAAATCAAAAGGCTACCAGTTCGATTCTTGATCAGGGCACATGCTTGGGTTGTGGGCCAGGTCCCCAGTTGGGGGCCTGCAGGAGGCAGCTGGTTGATGTTCTGGAACATTGATGTTTCTCCTCCTCTCTTCTTCTCTCCCTTCCCCTCTCTCTAAAATTTAATAAATTTTTAAAAAAATTCTTGGCTTTAAAGTAATACCAGTAGAACTCTACTTCATACTGTATAGAAAAATCAATTCCAGGGACTTCCGGCCAAGACGGAGGCATAGGTAGACACACTGTGCCTCCTCGCACAACCAAGATTGGGACAACAACAATTTATAAATAGAATAACAACCAGAACTGACAGAAAGTTGAAGTGTATGGAAGTCGGACACCCAAGTAGTTAAATTAGACACGTTATTCCAGACCGGTAGGAGTGGTGGAGTTGGGCAGCCGGGCGAGGGTCGAGGAGCAGAGAGCGTTGGGACCGGACACGTAAGGCAACCAGGGCGTGCAAGACCACAGCAGACAGACCCTGGGCGTGCAAGCGGCGGCTGGCAGACCCCGGCCAAGGGGTGGCCACCGGCAGACCCAGCAAGGTGGCCATTGTGAAGCAAGGCACTGCGCGCAACCCAGGTGCCCAGCGCCAGGAAATACAGCCTTGGGGCACTGACTGAAAAGGAAAGTTCCATGGGGTGCACAAGCCCACCCACACGGGAATTGGCACCAGAGGGGCCCAGTTTGCTCAGGGGAAGTAGCAGAAGGCACTGAGGTCCGACGGAGAGTGGAGCAAGCACTATTGATCCTTCTTGGACCCCATCCCAACATACAGTGTCACAACCCAGCAACTGGGGTGCCCAGCCCTGTTGAACACCTAAGGCTCTGCCCCTCATACATAACAGGCACAACCAGATCAAAAAAAAAGAGAGAGAGAGAGATGGCTCAAACAGAAGAAGAATTGAAAGCCCCAGAACCCATCCTTTTAAGCGACCAAGAGATAGCCACCCTATCAGAGGCACAGTTCAAAGCACTGGTGATTAGGAAGCTCACAGAATTGGTTGATTTTGGTCACAAACTAGATGAAAAAATGAAGGCTACAATAAGTGAAATGAAGATAAATGCACACAGAACCAATAGTGATGGAATGAAAGCTGGGTCTCACATTAATGGAGTAGACCAGAAGGAAGAAAGAAGCATACAACCAGAAAAGAATGAAGAAACAAGAATTCAAAAAAATGAGGAGAGGCTTAGGAACCTCCAGGACATCTTTAAACGTTCCAACATCTGAATTATAGGGGTACCAGAAGGAGAAGAGGAAGAGCAACAAGTGGAAAAGATCTTTGAACAAATAATAAAGGAGAACTTCCCCAATCTGGCAAAGGAAGTAGGCTTCCAGGAAGTCCAGGAAGCTCAGA
>CM052551.1:16333081-16349843 GCA_028533065.1 Trachops cirrhosus | reverse complement strand
ATGTAGAAGCTAAAGAACTTATGACACATGGACATGAACTAAAGGAGGGGAATGTGGGTACCCAGGGAGAGGGTGTGCAGGGTGGAGGGGAATGAAGGGGGGTAATGGGACAACTGTAATAGCATAATCAATAAAATATATTAATTAAAATTTTAAAAAAAATCAATTCCAGATGGATTAAAGACTTAAGTGACAAAAATTTAAAACCTCTTAGTAAAAAGTATAAGTGACTACCTTTTAGATTCTGGGGATAGCAAAATTAAGACACAGAAAGCATTGCTCATAAAAATATTGATAAACTGGACTCTTGAAATTGAGATAAAGCGAGAAGACAATTAAGTGAGAAGACAGTTATACCCTAGGAAGAGGTATTCATAATACACAAATGAAAAAATTATATCGAGAACATATAAATAGCTCTACAATCGATGCACAAAGCACAAAAACTCAATATAACAGTGGGCAAAACATATGAATAGGTTTTTTACAGAAGAGGCACATGGACAATAGATACATGATGGAATAATCAACATCAGTAGTAATTAGGGAAATGTAAATTAGGACCACACTGAGAAATTTTTTTACACCCATTTCACTGACAAAAATTAAGAGTATCTTCTTAATATTACTGAAAGGAATATAAACTGATACAACTACTTTAGATTACAGTTAGCATTATCTTCTTAGACTAAATATTGTATAGTTCTACTCTTAGGTATATAGCTAAGAGAATCTCTTACACATACACATCAGGAGGCTTGTACACAAATGTCCAGAAGAGCTAAAACACAGAAACAACCCAAATGCCCGTCAGTGGAAGAACAGATTTTTAGGAAGCAAAACAGTAAAGTGTTATATACAACAGAATAAACCACAAAGATATATGATATTGTGGATGAGACTCATGAAAAAAATAAGTCCCAAGTGGTCTCATTCTGCATGTAACCTTTTTATAAAACTAAACTACCTTTTAAAATTAAAATAAAAAATAAAAACTTACTTTTTTTCTAATTACTTTTGCATTGCATAAGGAGATTCTCTTCTGTGTATTCAGTGGTACAATTGCTGTGGGTTGGTTATTACTAGAGGTTTGAGAAAATGAGAACAGTATAATATTCAGAATCTACATATGGGAGATTACCATTTAAAAGCCTTAAGAAATCTGTAGGTGCAGGTTAAGGAGCCAACAGCAAAACAAGATATCTGACATCTGGGATTTCATTTTTTTGTGAAGCTCAGATATTACTAGAATTGCTTTCTCTACAGTGATTTGTGCTCATTGCAAGAATGTATGTTACTGTCTTCTGGCCTTTGTTCTATAAAACTAAGTCATGGGGATAGAGAAATGGCATGGCATGGGTTTTTAACATTTACATATTGAGAAATTTTGAAGTTATTTCAAAGATGAATTTTGCAAATTTGACTTGCAGAATACAGAGGCAAATTTTAGATCATTGGTCAGATAAGTTTTATACTTTCCCCATCCATAATTAATCCCATTTCTCTTATTGGGGTTTAACTAAGCAAAGAGTATGTCAAAGCAGCTGAAACTTGCTACCCTCAAACATCTGGCTTTGCAGTCTGAACATTCCAACTTGAAGTTTTATAGGATATGGTCATTTGGAGAAGAGAATTGACCAGTGATCCTTAAATTCAACGTACTTTTGCAGGCTAGACTAAATTCATCTAATTCTATGTATAAACAAACCAGTCTGAGGATTTAAATTAAGATGGTAATATTCCAGAACCACTGCCTGCCTATGTATATCTTTAGTTCCTATTTGATTATGTTCCCCTTCAAGTTCAGAGAATGTATTTTTGATGGACATTCTCATTTGGAATGAGACTGTATTTCTCATGGGCCATGTATATTCATGATTTTTAGGCAGAGGACCTCAGCCAGGACTAAGTGAATCAATCTTTTTTTTTCCCCCTTTTTTTCCAAATGAGCATGTCCAAACCAAGGATATGAATACTAATAGATTTTGGTTAATTTTAAGGACAAGTGAAGAACAAAGCAGTCTCTGTTATGATCTCTTCTTGTATGTTTCTCATTTGCTAAGTACAGTTAATTTAAAAATGAATTGAGTCATGTGGAAGCCATTTCTACCTGCACTGAAGCATTACTGAACTTTCAAGTAGGCATCTTATTTATATTTGTTTCCTTTGACTTCACATTTAAATGGGGGGTGGGCTAAGAGGCTCTTTGATGTTACTCTTCTCACCTTATGAAGAAACTGTAAGTTGAATCAGTTTTTAGGGTTTCTTGTTGAGACTGTCACAAAGGCCTCTCATGTTGTAGGGTTCTTTCTACTATGAACTGTTTTACTGGACTTGAGGTCACTCAAGTGATTACCATTGAGGAAATGCAGCCTGTGCATTATCAAAGACCTACTGTACTCCATCTTGGAAGAAGACATTGGAGAGTATCTTTGAACCAGCAGTTTCACCAGCTAGTTTTACCTACCTTCCTTCCTTGTGTGAGGTACTCAGGCTGATTTATAATACCAGTAGGGTTGTGGACTTGCTTTTTAAGCAAAGGAATGGTGATGTTATTGAGAAATTTGGAAAGTTTAGTTTGAGAACTAAGTATACAAGACCAGATTGACTTAATGAGACTTCTTGAGATTACCTAGCTTTAGGAGAGAGCAGTGATGACAATATTTGGTGGTATGTGTCACCCATTACAATGAGTTACAAATTTGTGTGATAATCACAGGAAAAAAACTCATTGATCAGGATCATACACATCTCTGGAGCCTGTTTGATAGTCTAAGGCTTTGCTTTTAATTGGGGGAGGGATTAGAGGAGGAGAGTTGTGAGAGAGGAGATTTGAATGAATAAATTATTTTATTTTTGCATTTAATTCATGCTTCCTAAATCACAGAAGCATGGAAAAGGTTCTCCTTGAACTTGAAGCAAAGGCTTTGGCATATATGTTCTCAGTGATTAACTCTTGATTATATGAATAGATGACCTGTTTTTGAATACATTTAAAATTCTGAATGATTTTTGGTAAACCTATCTCTCTGCATTATTTGATGTGTTCTGAGAATACAAAGTAACTTGGATTATTTGATGTTTTTCAGTTATGCATTCCACCTCGTTTCTTTATAAGGCCACATACTCAGTTGCACGTGCACATATTCATTTCTTCATCAGTTTGCTGAGTGCCTACTATGTGCCAGGTCCTGTTCTAGAAGCTTGGCATGCCTCTGTCAACAATAGATAAAAATTTTTACCTATCTCTTCATGACAATTATAACTTTATTGTTATGAGGAGGTTCTTCTAGTACATTTATTCTTTAATTTCGTGTTAACCCTGTTTAATTAATGGAAGGGAAAAGAGCAAAACTAGGGTGACCTGACTTTAGGAAAGGAGTTTTTACAAAAAATCCATCTGATAACAAAAAAAGCCACTATTGCTTATATCATCTGCAGATATTTTCTTTGGAAGTTTGGGCCACACACAAATATCAATGACATTGCTTTAAAATTAACCCTAGCTTTTTACATCTCTCTCCAAATTTGTGTGCTTGTTCATTCTGTATATTTACCACATTGGCTTTGAATGACTTTTAGCTTTCTGAAAATAAAATCTACCTTTAAAAGCTGATAATTGCCTTTGAAGATATTTAAAACTGTATGTTGAAGGTAATTTTAATAGCAAAAATAAGATTGTGGCCCCTTTTAAGGGAGTAGCCCTCTTTTGTGTAATTGCTGCCATGTCTATTAAAAATAAGTCGTAATTTTACAATAACCTTGAACATATTCTGTTAGGGGTATAGCAGCATATACCTCACCAATATCAATCTGAGTCTGACTTTTGATGATTTTGTGATTTAATTTGTAGTAAATAGGTGTTTTTTGTTCTTTGCCCTCACCAGGTATACAATGTTTACATGGCAGGGAGGCAGCTGTGTTCTAAGCGGTACCGGGAGTTTGCCATCCTGCACCAGAACCTGAAGAGAGAGTTTGCCAACTTTACATTTCCCCGACTTCCAGGGAAGTGGCCATTCTCTTTATCAGAACAGCAATTAGATGCCCGGCGTCGAGGGTTGGAAGAATATCTAGAAAAAGGTAAACTGGCCTATTGTACTGTCTTGAGTAGACGTAGGGTCTAGGTTTATGTTGCAACTCTTAAACTGCATAGCAAAGTTTCCTGAAATGCAGTAGTGAAAGTAAGTCAGATTTCTGACCATAGGTGTTGAGTGATCTGAGCTTTGAAGCCAAGACTGAAATGTCTAGTACAGTGATTAATAGCCTATTGTATTGACTCACTGAGCATATAACAACAATAGAAAAATAATCATTAGTTTTTTATCTATTACTGACTCATCAACATGCTGAACTGATTTGGGAAATAAGTGATTCACTGGTATATCCTACTTGAAAATTCCTTATTCCTTTTGCACGTTTCCCTGGATAGGTTTTTGAGTTGTAGGTAACCTAAAGTCCCCTTGTTCTATTCAGGTTATAGGTAGAAGTATTTGAACTTACATGTTATTTCAGGACTTCTAAACAATACATAAGGAATCTGTGGATATGGATGCTGAAACATTTGTTTATCTAGACAGTTGGGTGAAATAACAGAATCTCTTAAATAAGATAGTTCATTTTGTAGCTCAGAGAAGAGACGTTGCTCCACTACATTATAGTGTTAACATGCTTTGCCATCTGTGCAATTGGCTTTTCTTTAAAATACTAATTTAATAGAATGATGGTCTTATGTGGTATTTAATAATTCTGTGTCCTTATGTAAAAACTAATTGACCTAGTTGAATTTTTTTTAAACTTTGGTAGAGATTTTTATCCCTGAAGAACAATTATTTCCCCCATAGAAATAGTGAGACTTCCCCATTTGTTTTTAGCTTTTTTCTAACCTGGAATGGATTCTAAACATAGCCCTTGGGAAATAAGAAATGTTATATATTTTTAAAATAAAATGATGTAAAATCATCAGTGTAATTTGTCATCCTCATGAGAGTATCAGGAAATTAACTTACTTAGATTTAGACAATTAACTACCTGCTTGCCTGCTCTCCTTGTTCCCTCCCTCCTTTCTTTTTGTTGTTGTTTTGCAATTCAGATTAGTGAGGTGAAGAAATCTGCTCAGCTTAATACTTAAATTACCTACCCATTTACCCTCAAGTGGCTTTGAATGTTTATAGTTCGGTGCATCCGGTCAAGATGGAGGCATAGGTAAACATGGCTCGCCTCCTCCCACAACGACATCAAAATTACAACTAAAATGTAAAACAGCCACCACCCAAAACCATCACAAATTGAGTTGAATGGAAGTCAGACAGCTACCAAATTAAGGAAACCACATCCATTCAGACTGGTAGGCGGGGCAGAGAGGCAGAATGGGCTGGCCCTACATCTACCTGGATAGAAATTCCCGATAGGTATCCCAGGAACAAGGAGTCGCAACCCACACCAGGCCTCCCAGTCCAGAGTTCCAGTGCCAGGAAAAAAGTCCCCACAACTTCTGGCTGCAAAAAATAGCAGGGAGGGAATCGATGGAAGAAAGTTCTGGAGCCCCAAGAAGTTCCCCTTAAAGTACCCACACATAGACTTACTCAGACTCACTCCTCTGGGCTATAGCACCAGAATAGCAGCATAAGAGGCACCAGCAGCATACAGGGAGGAACTGAAGTGTCTGGCCTCAAGGAGAAGCTGGGGGACAGCTTTGGCCCAGACAGAAAGGTGGTCAGAGGCCATTGTCCCTTTTCTGAGTGCTTCCCCCACAGAGCCACAGAGCTGGCAGTTGGGTGCCATATCTGAGACTCCATCAACCTGGCTAACATTGTTTGCCCCACCCTGGAGATTCCCTGAGACTCCATCCCACCCATCTTATGAGCCCAAACAAGCTGTTAACCATGACTTTTCCATAAGAATGGTTGGTCTTGGCTCATACTTCACAACTTCCTATCCTTTCAAACAAGCAACATTTGGACTTAGTAAGCCCCCAGGTCATATACCTCTTGCTAAGTGGCCCCAGGTCTGGTACTAGCAGCAGCCAGCCTAGATGCACAGCTTGGCTTCACCTGGAAGTCTCCAGCCCAAGACAGGTAGCAGCCATCTCAGATTGCTTTGTAGCTCATGCAGGATGGCCCTGGGGAGAACATGAGTGGGGGCTGAACTTGGCCTGCACCACACGGGAAACTCCAGAGCCTGCCCACCCAGTAGAAAGCTGCAGATCACATTGGAGTACTACCACCTTATCCCTGTACAGCTGATCCTTCATGGACAGCAGAGGTTGGTGGTCAGTGGTCACAGCTAATCCTCGCAGCTGACTGGCCCGAGTAAATCCCTCCCATTGACCTGCCAACAGCAGTCAAGGCTCAACTACGAGAGGAGGGTGTACTCAAGAACACACGAAGGGCGCACCTTGAGGATCCACCTTAAGTGATAGGAGAAGCTGTGCTCCTGTATCCTATAGGATACCTACTACATTAGACCATACTACCAAGACAGGATGTCATAGCAGCTCTACCTAATACACAGAAACAAACACAGGAAGGCAGCCACAATGAGGAGACAGACAAACATGGCACAAATGAAAGAACAGATCAGAACTCCAGAAAAAGAACTAAACAAAATGGAAATGAGCAATCCATCAGATTCTATCAGATGCAGAGTTCAAAACAGTGGTTATAAGGATGCTCAAGGAACTTAGTGAGGACCTCAACAGCATAAAAAATTCCAATTAGGGACAAAGATACAATATTGAAATAAAATACAATATACAGAGAAACAAGAATAAAATGGATGAAGCCGAGAATCAAATCAATGATTTGGAACATAAGTAAAAAACAACCAATCAAAACAACAAGAAGGAAAAATAATCCAAAATAAATGAGGATAGTATAAGCAGCCTCTGGGACAACTTCAAGCATTCCAACATTTGCATCATAGGGGTACCAGAAGGCAAAGACAAAGAGCAAGAAATTGGAACTCTATTTGAAAAAATAATGAAAGACAACTTCCTTAACTTGCTGAAGGAAACAGACATGTAAGTCCAGGAAGCACAGAGATTCCCAAACAAGATGGACGCAAACAGGCCAACTCCAAGACACATCATAATTAAAATGCCAGAGATTAAAGATTAAGAGAGAATCCTAAAGCATCAAGAAAAAAGCAGTTAGTTACCTACAGGGGAGTTCCCATAAGACCGTCAGCTGATTTCTGAAAAGAAACTTTGCAGGCTAGAAGGGATTGGCAAGAAATATCCCAAGTCATGAAAAGCAGGGACCTGCCGCCAAGATTGTTCTACCCAGCAAAGCTACCATTTAGAATCAAAGGGCAGATAAAGAACTTCCCAGAGAAGGAAAAACTAAAGGAGTTTATCATCACCAAACCATTATTATATGAAATTTTAAAATGACTTATTTAAGAAAAAGATCAAAACTGAACAATAAAGTGGCAGTAAATACATATCTCTCAATAATTGAATCTAAAAAACAAACTAAACAAACAAGAAAAACAGAGAATCATGGATAAAGAGAGCATTTTGATGGTTGCTGGATGGGAGGGGTGTGGGAGAATGGGTGAAGAGGTGAGGGGATTAAGAAGTACAGATAGATAGTTATAGAAGAGCCATGGGGATGTAAAGTACAATATAGAAAATGGAGGAGCCAGAGAACTTATATATATGACCCATGGACGTGAACAATAGTGAGGATTGTCTGAGGTAGTAAGTAGGGAGTATGGGGTGGAGGGGGGGCAAAGGGAGAAAAAATGGGACAACTGTAATAGCATAATCAAAAAATATAATTTAAAAAATACACAAATATGTATAGAATGAAATCTGGAAGGATGCATGCCAAATATTAGTAGTTATTTGGATATGACCAAATTAATGTTTTTTTCCCTGTTAATGTTTTGCTGTATTTTGCAGATAGTCTACAATGAACTTTTATTTGATAAAAAAGAAAATGTTTATGGTCTGGCTGGCCTGTTTCTAGGCCAAGTAGATATTTTTCCTTTTGTATTTCAGTTTTGTGTTTGGTTTATTTCTAATTGACCTTTCCCATGCTCTGTTGTATAGCTTGTTAATAGTTTGCACAAGATGACAAAGTTTTACTGAACTTTCATTCCTCCTTTTTTGGGTGACTTCCTTTGGCTATATTTAATATTTTCTGCAAGGTACATTTCTATACATTCTGTTATTCCTCCATTCTAGTTTATATTTATATGAATTTATATGAATGTTTGTCATATCTTAAAATATCATATGTTAGGTATAACATTGTACCTCAGCATTGCCTGATACCAATGATTTTACACTTGATATGTACTTGACTTTATATTCTTGTTTTTAGAGCTTCATGCCAGATTCTATCTTTGTTTTGTACAGTATGCTCAATACGAGTCATTGGTGAGAGTGACATCATGCAAGAATTCCTGTCGGAATCAGACGAGGTAAGTGACTACCCCTACAGTGACCTCTTGGCTCATTCTGGAGGAGAATAAATTAAAGATAACAATTATAGCAAATGTCTGATTTTTCACCTTCCTTTTTTTACATGTCTCACTTATCCTTCAAGACCTAGTGCTTGGTCCACCTTCTTTTTGAAGCCTTCCCTGTTATTGAAGTCATTGATATTTCATTCCACCAAGAACTTTTGCAGTCAGTACCATTTGGTTATCACCTTGCTGCTATCTCATTCTCTGATGTTTGTACATATAACCAGATTATTACTTTATATTTTTAGTTTGAGCTACCTGTAGGTAAGAACTAAGTCATTTTTTAGCTTTATTGAGGTACAGTTGACAAATAGGAATTGTATATATTTGAGGTGTACAACTTAATATTTTGATATATGTGTACATTGTGATCACCACGATCATGCTAATTAACATATTTATCGCCTGGTTACCTCTCCCTTTCCTTTCCTTCCTTCCTTGCTTCCTTTATTCCTTCTGTAGGGTAACACTTAAGATCTACCCTTTTTTCAGTATACAATACAGTATTGTTAACTGTGGGCAGCATGCTGTGCATGAGATCTCCAGAACAAGAGCTAAGTCTTGATCACTTTATATTCCCAGTGCCTTATCACAATGTCAAGGATATTGTAGGTGCTTAATAAATTAATAAATATTACCAGAATGAATATGTGATGCTACTATACTAGTGTGTTATACACAGATTATTTTATATGAATATGACTTCTCACAACTAGATTATAACTTGATTGTAGACAAGGGCCTTAACCAAATAATGCTTAGGGTGGTTTTAGGAAAAGAATAGTTTTTTTTTTAAATGATAAATGTTGATGGACCTGTTCTTAAATAATTGTTCCTCTCTAATAAAAATTACAAAGTCAAAAAATCTGTTAGATGAATGTGTTAATCATCAAAAACAATAAAAAAGAAGGATTTCTTTTGAATTAGGGAGCATAAGAATTGTTTACTCTTTGCTAGAAGAAAACTGGGCATCAGACTAACTCTGATTCGTAAGTATCATCTATTTTCCTTTCAAAGGTGTCGTGATTATTTCAGGAATCAGAAAGGAATCTAGGATACTACCTGAGCCTAACCATATGAACTCAGTGAATATTGGTTGAAACTACTGCTTTCACTTGTCTTTTCTTATTTGTGAGTTCTTAATGTTTGAAAATAGGCCAAAAATCTCACCTTGTTTGACCTAGACTGTTTCATACATTTTCTCTTTTAAAATGTGAACATTTTGACTTCAACATATTTCTTTCTTCCCTGTTCAAAAGATTAACTTCTGCTGCACCCTAAAGTCAGTTTAATGACTTGTAAATGTATTTACTTATAAGGTATCTTTTCTCCCATTTTCGTTAGAATACACTTTCTTTCTTTCCCATGTTTAGGTTGTTGTTTAGCTAGTGTGTTACTAGGAGAATGAAGAATACTGAGTCATAAATCTTTCTCTGTGTCTTTTCTCCCTAGAACTACAATGGTGTGTCTGATGTAGAGCTCAGAGTAGCTTTACCAGATGGAACAACAGTTACAGTCAGGGTTAAAAAGAACAGTACTACAGACCAAGTATATCAGGTAAGGTAAACTTGAACAAGTAGACTTGACATTGCATGGTTCAAAGCTAAGGAAGATAGATTAAATGGTTTATTCATAAAAAGTGCTTGGAGTATCTGGCACATAAGTCTATTAAATGTTAGCTACCATTATTGATGTTATTATTGTTCATGTGAAATTACTTGGTCCTCCTTTAAAGAAGATACAATGTATATCCTAGATAGTAGTGGTTCTTTTTTTTTTTAAGTATTTTTTATTGATTATGCTATTACAGTTTTACCAATTTTTCCCCCTTTATTCCCCCTCTGCCCTGCCCCCCAACATTCCCCCTGCTTAGTTCATGTCCATGGGTTGTACATATAAGTTCTTTGAGTCCTCTGTTTCCTATACCATTTTTTATCTCTCCCTGTCTGCTTTATGCCTATTAAATTATGCTTCTTCTTCCCTGTACCTTTCCCCTGCTAGTCCTCCCTTCCCCTTCCCCACTGAAATCCCTCCATATGATGTCTATTTCTGATTCTGTTCCTGTTCTAGTTGCTTGCTTATTTTTGTTTTTGTTGTTTTCCTTTTCTTTTAGGTTCATTTGTTGATAGTTATGTTTGTTGTCATTTTATTGTTTATATTTTTTATCTTCTTTTTCTTAGTTAAGTCCCTGTAACATTTCATATAATAATGGCTTGGTGAAGATAAACTCCTTTAACTTGACCTTATCTGGGAAGCACTTTATCACCCCTTCCATCCTAAATGAAAGCTTTGCTGGATAGAGTAATCTTGGATGTAGGTCCTTGCCTTTCCTGACTTCAAATACTTCTTCCCAGCCCCTTCTTGCCTGCAGGGTTTCTTTTGAGAAATCAGCTGATAGCCTTATGGGAACTCCTTTGTAGGTAGCTGTCTCCTTTTCTCTTGCTGCTTTTAAGATTCCCTCCTTATCTTTAATCTTGGGTAACTTAATGATGATGTGCCTTGGTGTATTCCTCCTTGGGTCCAACTTGTTTGGGACTCTCTGAGCTTCCTGGACTTCCTGGAAGTCTTATTTCCTTTGCCAGATTGGGGAAGTTTTCCTTCATTATTATTGTTCAAATAAGTTTTCAATTTCTTGCTGTTGTTCTTCTCCTTCTGGCACCCCTATAATTCAGATATTGGAACATTTCAGGTTGTCCCAGAGGTTTATAAGACTGTCTTCACTGTTTTGAATTCTTGTTTCTTCATTCTGTTCCAGTTGGATGTTTATTTTTCCCTTCTGTTCAGAATTGTTGCTTTGAGTCCTGGTTTCCTTCCTGTCACTGTTGGTTCTCTGAATATTTGACTTTATTTCATTTTGGGTATCTTTCATTTGTTTTTTCATTTTTCGAACAAGCTTAAGCAGTTCTGTGAGCATTTTGATTACCAGGGCTTTAAATTCTCTATCAGATAGGTTGGCTGTCCCCTCATCGTTTAGCTCTGTTTCTGATGTTTTGCTCTGTTCTTTCATTTGGGTCATATTTCTTTGTCCTGGTGCACCTGTTAAGTTGTGAGGGGACGGGGCCTTAGTTACTCACTGGAGCAGGGCAACCTGCTTTGACACGCTGTGGTGCTGCCTGTGTGGGAGGGGCCAGAGGGGGAACAGTGAAGCTCCCCTGCTCCTCTCTAGCCCGCTTTCCAACAAACTCTCGTGTGAGACTGGGAGTTTCTCCCACTGTGGCAACCGCTATAGTCCACAGTCAACTCTGAGTCTCAGTTTTGCCTTCAGCCAGCCCCACACTCGTGGTCTGCCACCTCGCCGTGGTTTTTCTGATCTGGCCCTACCTTCGTCACCATGGGTTCTTACTGGTCTGGTTGTTTTGGTTGACTTTTTCTTTGATTCCTTGGTTGTCAGAGTTCCATGCAGTTTGGTTTTCTGGCACTTCTGGTTATTTATTGATTTTGGATTGGTTGTTATCCTCCTTTTGGTTGTGCAAGGAAACAAAGGTGCTTTCTACCTACACTTCCATCTTGGCCAGAATTCCTCAGTGGTAGTGGTTCTGATTAACCCCCGCACCACTTTTAATTGTAAAAAACTTTTTAACCTACGTGAAAACTGAACAGAACAATAAACCTCTATCTGTTCATCATTCACTTAAGAATCATAAAGATTTTTCCACATTTGCATGATATATTCTTTTTCTCCCTTTATTTAAATATTTTAAAGCAAATTTCATGTTATTGGACCTGTGTGTATTTCAGTATACATCTCTAGAAAATACAGACATTCTTCTTACATAACCACGAAGCCATTATCAAACCTACGAAATTAATGGTACTTCCTTGGTATTAACTAATAATATAAATCGACAGTCAAATTTTCCTAATTATCAAACAATAAATTTGGTTGATCAATTTGGATCTAAATAAGGTCTTTATATCATACTTGGTTTTTATGTTTTTTTTTAGAATAGAGCAGTCTCTCTTCCCTTCCCCAACTTTTTTTTCCATGTCATTGTTTTTTTGCAGAAATTGGGTCTGCGTCCTGTGGAATGTCCCACATTCTAAATTTTATCTGTTTGTGTCTTCTACCTACTTGTGTCATTTAGTATGTCTTTCTGTTTCTTTATCATTTAAAAAAATTGTTTCAGTTTTTAATCCCCACCTAAGGATATGTTTACTGATTTTAGAGAGAGAGGAAGGTGGGGGGAGAGAGAAAAAAAATACATCGATTGGTTGCTTCCCTTATGCGCCCTGACAGGGGATCGAACCCTCAACCTCAGTATGTGCCTGGACCGGTATTCAAACCCAAAACCTTTTGGTGTTTGGAATGTCATTCCAACCAACTGAGCCACCTGGCCAGGGCTTCCTCCTTATATTTTTTTTAAACGAAATTTTTCTCTGGAGGTTTGATTCATTTTGAGTTCAGCTATTTTGATAATTGGTACTGTATACTTCATATTGCTTCTAACTAGGAGATATATAATATCTGGTTTTCCATTTAATGATTAATCAGTAGAATAATTTGTGAAATGTGAACAAAATTGTACAGTATTTTAAGTTCAAGAACCAGAGATACAGATCTTGTACACGTTAACAGCCTGTATTAAATGTAGGCTGAATGTTCAAGACTGGATATTTAAGAATTTATTTTTTTCTTAAGATTTGTTCTTATCTAGCACTTTTGTAAGTGCTGTTGAAAAAGACCCTTGTGGGCTAAAGTTATATTTCAGAAAGGAAGCTGATATTTAAGGAAGCTGACTATTATCCTCTTGAATTGGAGAGGAAAGACTCATACTTAGAGATCATAGCTGTTTGGATCAAATACAGGTGTCTTTTTTTCCCATTTAATTTCATACGTATGTATGTATGTGTGCATGTATGCAGACATGCAAAGAAGAATAGCTATGGACCATGAGTTTAGTTTATGTGAAACCAAGATGGCAAAACCCTCTCTTTCCCTTTCCTGTGCATACATCAGTTTTTTCCCACAGCATTGTCTGATTTAGTTTTTGTTGTTTTTTTTTTTTACACTAATCTATCCTGTTTACACTTTAGGCTATTGCAGCAAAGGTGGGCATGGACAGTACAACAGTGAATTACTTTGCCTTATTTGAAGTTATCAATCATTCCTTTGGTAAGTGCCAGTGGCTAATATTAAGTTTTGTTGGGGGGTATTTTATTCTAATACTGTCAGACTGAAGCTCCCAGAAGCTGTCAGACTGAAACTATTAATATTTGCTTAGAGAAGAAGTGCTTGCAGACCAGGGGATTCTCATTAGTACAGTCTACAACAAGCAGACCAGGCAAATCCCATTCAGTCCAAGTCTGGTTGTCTGGTCACTGTTGATCCTTTTTCCTCTTTTGTAAGTATAAGTTACTTGGACCTGTGCTGAAGCAGATACTTTCATGAGGTTCTTAAATCAGAGGTTCAAAATTAATATATTCCAGTGAAAACAGCCTTTAAAAGAGGGGATGTTCTATTTAGCAACAATTTGTTTTACAATAGTATACTTTATGCTTTTTGTAAGTTTTTAAGAATAGCTTTCTGTTTTCAGGAGTTAGAGATAAATTTCTTGAAAGCCATTGCTTGAATGCATATCTTTAAGTTTCTTTGTAAATAGATATCCTCTTCCTAGAAAGTTTTATTGCATCATGACAGGAAGCTTGTCTTGTATATTATTTTATAAAAGCTAGGCATTGTTGGTCACACTGGTTGCATCGAGACCACAAAGGGGAGGAAGTCTTGAGTGCTTGCTCTGAATGGCATAGATTTCCTATAGTTTATTTCCTACCATTTATGGGTCTTTTCCACATCATATATATATGTACATACATGTAGAGGGGGGCTCTGTCCCACAAAGCTCCCCTGGCCGCTGCAGATGAGAATAAGTCTCCCAAGACATGATCTCCTTGGGGAGGAAAGGCTGACCAGTCTCCCAGAGGGGAAAGCCCTTGAGCCTCTCTCTCAGTGGGCTTTTATTGGGTTTCGTTTGCATAGGAATACAGAGCATATACATAAAGCTCATCAATCATTGTCAGGCAGTAATGATCAAGGAATAGATAACATTCAAAGAACTCTAAGGGCTTATTCTGGGTCAGGGTCAATTAGAGTGACCCCAAAGTGCTATAAAACTTTGGGAAACAAACTCATTTTATGCTTGGATCCTTAACATTTAAATTGAGGGCATTCTTAGCAAAGCAGGTTTCACAGGATTTTATGCATTCTTTCTTATGCCTGATCACCCTGGCAACTGCCTGTTCCAGCACAGGGCCACACCCGCCTCTGGCATTGTTTTAGGCTTAAGTCAGGGAAGTAAGGCAGCCAAGAGATTAGGAGACTTCTTACAGACATAATGAGGACTCAGGGTATAATGAAGGTCACCCCTTCTCTAAAGTCCCCTAAGTCCTTCCCTGATGGCCCCTTCAAGTCAAGACTGTGCCTGTCTTAGGTTGTGCCTCCCTTGAGGACTCTTACCCATCATTGACTATCCAGCCATCCTCCAGGGGCCAAGCAGGGGAATATGAGAGAGGGGATAAGTTTTTCTTTCCTTAGTGGCTTATGTCGCTAAGGCCTTTTTACTCAGCCTTAGCCATGGGGGCTTATAGCTTCTGAATCCAGGCAGGGTGGTTCCCAATACATACACACAGGACTAAGGTCAGAAATGACATCCCAAAAAAGGGAAGAGACTTGGTCAACTTGGGTTGTCTTGCTGTCCCAGGTCAATGTAGAACAACTTGATTCCCCCTGAAGGAGCCATGTCCCTATTCTCTATCTTCCGAACTCTCTGCAGTCTACCTAGGCAGAGAAAAATGTTACAAAGGATTGCTAGGGAAGCATGACACAGATTCTAATCTTATCCTTTTCTAAGCTTTAGTTAATAAATAAAATAGAAAGTTAAATCTGTCTTTTGTAGTGTTAAAGCCAGTGAACATGAAGAGAAAAAAACTGAGCCTTTCCAAAGAAAAACAATATAGAAATTAAAAGTGGCTGTGTTTTACTCTGCATCTGCATTGTTAGAGAGAGGAGGTACTTTTACTCAGAGGATACTTTTCACTTTGATGAATGTTTTAGAGTTGGGGAGTGGGGTGGGGAGAGCCTTTCAACTCTTAACAATAAAAGTAGTTCATTGAGAATTGCCACATGAGAGACTCTGAATGCACCATAGCTGAATAGGAGGAGATGCTTGCTTTAAGAATATTCAGCGGAGCCCTAGCTGAGTTTCTCAGTTGCTGGGAGTGTCGTCCAGTACACCAAAAGGTTGTGGGTTCAATCCCCAGTCTATGGGAAGCAACCAATTAATGTTTCTCTCTCATGTCGATGTGTGTCTGTCTGTTGCTCCCCTGCCCCCCTTTTCCCTTCTTTTCTCTAAAAAAAAAAATCTATAAACATGTCCTTGGGTCAGAATTTTTTTAAAAAAGATGTTCAGTGGACATCACGGTAATTTAACAGATAATGGATCAGGTATTTTAATTGACTTTGTAGTAGGTGCTCTCTGCGTGTCAGCATGCTACCTGAAAGGCATGTCATTCAGGTGATGATAGAGTTCAGTCAGTTTGAGGATGATGGGCCACAGTCATAGTTAGAAGGGATAGATTTGACTGGACAAATGGTGGTTTTGTCATCCTAAGGCAGAGCTCCATGATGGATCTAAACTGATGTTCTGGTTAATGATAAACTGTCATTCTTCACCTGCCTGTTTATACTTTATCTGCAGTTTATACTAGGGAAATTCCTTGTATGTCTTTTCACTCTAGCTTTCTTTGTTTTGTCTTCTCTTTAGTACGTAAGCTGGCACCTAATGAATTTCCTCATAAGCTGTATGTCCAGAATTACACATCAGCTGTGCCAGGCACCTGCCTGACCATTCGAAAGTGGCTTTTTACGACAGAAGAAGAAATCCTCTTAAATGACAATGACCTTGCTGTTACCTACTTCTTTCATCAGGTGGGTGAATTTATCCTGGAAAGGCCTGATTTTTTTTTCTGTTTATATGAAATGGGTAATTTGCCAGTTTACTGTGATTCCTTGGGTAACCTGCTTTGCCTCTTGGATCTTAGCTAAATTTGTAAAATCTCATTTCACAGCAGATAAATAAGTTTAAGAAGTGAAGATATCCTGAAGATATATTTATTTATTTATTTACTTATTTATTGTAACAACAGGAAATGAGCATTATGGCTGTATACCATTTCAAAAATTTTTTTTTATCAAAATATACATGTATAGAGTTTAAAGCATCAAGTAGTTCTACACAGGTTATTATGAAAAATAATCTTTGCTCCCACTTAGCTTCATCTCTCAACAAAGACA
>CM052551.1:16316218-16332981 GCA_028533065.1 Trachops cirrhosus | reverse complement strand
TTTTGTCCATGTGTCCTCTATATTTGTTCCTGTAAACCCTTCCCTTCTCCCCTGAAATTCCCTCCCCTCTCCCCTCTGGTCACTGACTACCTGTCCTCTATTTCAGTGTCTTTTGTTATATTTTACTTGGTTCTGTTTTGTTGTTTAGGTTCCTGTTAAAGGTGAGATCATATGGTATTTGTCTTTCATTGCCTGGCTTATTTCGCTTAGCATAATGCTTTCCAGCTCCATCCATGCTGTTGCAAAGGGTATGAGTTCTAATACCATATCTTTTTTATCTCTCCCACCTTCCTAATGCAGGCAGATTATGATATTTGTTAGATCAGTACTCAGTGTTTATACTGCTGTGACCCTGTAACTGATGAATGTGTAGCAGAGTCTTGTGTTGTTGGAATGGGAGTCAGAGTATCTGGCTCCAGTACAGGCTCTGCATAGGTATATTCTCAGCATAACTTTGCTGAGATCTGTTTTCTGATCATGTAAGGGGAATCATATAGTATTTATCTTCTTGAGACCGGCT
The DNA here is from genome assembly GCA_028533065.1 of Trachops cirrhosus. Classification (NCBI taxonomy): domain Eukaryota; kingdom Metazoa; phylum Chordata; class Mammalia; order Chiroptera; family Phyllostomidae; genus Trachops; species Trachops cirrhosus. The sequence goes on along the minus strand of CM052551.1, from coordinate 16,332,461 downwards.
TATTTTACTTAGCAGAATGTCCTCAAGGCTCATCATGTTACAACAAAGGACTGGATTTCGTTCCTTTTTAAAGGCAAAATAATAATATTTCATTATATGTATATGTCTCACTTTGTTTACCTAGTTGTCTGTGGCTGGACATTGGTTTTTTCCCCCTACCTCTTGGCCATTATGAATATGCTATTATGAACATGGTGTGTGTAAATATCTCTTCAAATCCTGCTTTGAATATACCCAGATTGGGATTGTTGTCATGTAATTCTATTTATAGTCTTTGAGGAACTGCTGTGCTGTTTTCCATATGCAGCTGCACTGTTGTACATTCCCAACAGGGCAGAAGCGTTCAAGTGATTTTTTTGCTTGACTGGGTAAACAGTTGTGCCATTTGGAAAATGACATTAAAATTTTCCCTTTACTTAATTTTAGTTATTTTTTTGTATTATATTTTGATGGTGGATAATTTGCCAATGTATTTCATCAGTTCCAAGATGCCATCAATAGTAAGATACACTATTATTTTATGTGCTGTTAAGAAAGAGAAAAGAGCTACCAATTAAACTGATGTATCATTGATTTTAGAAAAGATAAAACATGAAAAAATGTGTACCCTGGAGTTGATGAAATATTAGATAATAGTGATGATAATGAGCCTTTTCCTTAAAGAATTCATAAGATAAAATTCATGGTAGGAAGTATTTAAATTCTGGCTAAACCTGGCAGAGTGAACACATATTTAGGTTTCTCCTTCTTGAAGGCTCACTAAATTAATAGTAATAGAATTTCATAGGCGTAAACCTTCAAAGATGGAGAATAGGAAAGGAGACAGCAGCTGAGAACTGTCAACAGTTTTTATGAAATGAGTGTCTGCAGAGAGGAGTTTGGTGTTTGGTTATTATGTAAGAATCAGAGAGGCTCACATGGAAAGTTACACACAAAAACAGCAGGCAGTTAACATCAGAGAAAAATATATGTACAAGAAGGGATGTCATAGTACAGTACATGACTTAGTTGTGAACAGTGTTTATGTGCTTACAATAATGTATTGATTACAGTAATAAATATTGAATATTGATGTAATTTTTATTGAGAGGTTGAAGGAAGAGGAAGTGGGAGTGTTTGATATAAGAAAGCAAGTCAATATTGCCTAAAATTTATAAGTTTGGAATTATTCATGTAAGCATGACATTTAGAATTATGGAAGGAACATATAAGAAACTGGTAAAGTGCTTCAGAGTAGTTGCTTCTGTGGAATGAGGCTGTGGTATCGGAGGCTGCTGTTTTTATTAGGAGCATTTTAGTAATTTAAAAATTATGTACATCTTCCACTTCAATAAAAACAATTTAAATTAGAAAAAAAGGACTCTAGTGTGATGATATTTGTCTTCTACTCAGGACTAGTCAAGCAATATAATCTTGATTAGAAGTTGAGAGAGGAGAGGAAAGAATGTTTTTACTGCCCCATGTGAAAACACTTCACTCAGAGTCGCTGGGGTAGATGTTCACTCAGACCCACTGGCTGCCCTGGGGAAATATTCAAATATTTAAGAGCTATTCCAAGTCACACACAGTTCTAGGTATTGGGGCAAGGACAAAACGCAGCATTTTTATTTGGTCATCAGGAGAGCCATTCCCCTTAACTAACAATTTGTTACATGGGAAGCAAAACAGATAGACCATTATTTATTTATTTCCCCTTTTTACTTCTGTCCAGCTTTTCAGTGATTGGTTTAATTTGGCCTGGAGTAGTCAAGTCTTTTGGTGGTAAAAAAAAAAATAATAATAATAGGGTTCAGGTTCTTTAGAACATTGTAAGGCTGTTCTTACTGAGCACCTCCCCCCACTGCGTGACCTTACTCCTCTGCGCCCAAGTAAGCCCTTGTTTTTATGGCTAGGATTGGGGAGAAATGGGCATAATCTTTCCATTAGGCAGTCCCAGGCAGCACATTAATATCCACATGTGGTTCTTAGAAATTAACAACTAAGTGATGCTAATAGCAATGATAATAGTAACTATTTACCTATATTTTACTTAACATCCATTATCTCATTTTGTTGTCTACCCATGAGATGAGTATTATTCCTGTTTTATAGACTAAGAGGGTTTAAGTGACTTACTCAAGTATATATTGGTAGGTGACAGACCTAGAAGTTGAACTAGTCTTTCAACTTCAATCCAGAACTCATTCTGTTATATAGCTTTTTTCCCTTAAAAAGACTGGGGAATGATTTCTACCTTAAGGAAGCTGGCAGTCTTCTTATAAGAGTTCAAGTGGGCCCCTGCCTGGTGCCAGCATAGAGTTGTCCTTGCAGTAATTCGTTGAGATTTGATTCTGAATACCCTGGACAAATGATTCTGTTTGTTCTTTTTTTCTCCCAATGATGATTTTCCTTCCATTGATTTTAAATGTTTTCTTGGGATGGAGTGAGCTTGGGAAAGGGATACATATTTCATTTAGCTGAATCAGCAGTTGTTTAGAATTAGTGTATTATATCATATCTAGATACCTTCATGCCCGTTTCAAGTCCTGTTGGGGATTTTGTGTGTGTGTATGTGTGTGTGTGTGTGTTTTCATGGTTTCAGATGTATCACTTCTCTTCTAATTGCTGCCCCCCTAGTTTAAGGTCTTGTTTCACTTTATGCTTAAAGTACGACAACATCATCAGTCTTTCCTATGTCTCTCTTATTCTCTCCTTAGCTTAATTCATTGACATGCATATGTAAATCAGTCTTTCAAAAAAATTTCTTTATTGCTATTTTAGCTCTCTACTGTCCTTAAGTCTAAATCCTGTGCCTGCTTTATATGATCCTTCTAATCTGTTAATCTGCCCCTCCAGCATTATCTTTCATTGTTCCTTAATATAAACCCTTTATTCACATCAGACACATCTGTCTCCTGAATGCACTTAAGCTCAAACTCATTCCTGCTTCCTGACTTCAGCTAGTAGTTTCTTCTATTTAACTTACCCTTTGGAGTCCAACCAAGCCTTCCTTGATAACTACAATTAACAATAAGCTCTCGTGTTCTGACTGCATATATCTTATTATCTATACCACACACTTTTGCTACTTCATTGTTGCCTGTAATCCAGTATAATATGCTATCTTTTAGTGTTCTTTAATTGTTTCACATGTATAAATTAACCAAAATTTAAATCTCTTACCATGAGAAGCCAGATTGCTCACATGCCTAGAACAATTGTTGAGTATATGCTTACATGCTGCTTACTCCAGTAAATATACCCATGTGGCAGAGTGCACTGGTGATGGTGGTGGTCCATCTGGGTAAGAGTTATTCTGAAAATGAATCTGTGTCTCTTTTTATTAAGAATGTACTTGATGATGATTTTTACATTGCTTTCTTCTCTGCCTTTGTTTTTGTGACAGGCTGTTGATGATGTGAAAAAAGGTTACATCAAAGCAGAGGAAAAGTCCTATCAATTACAGAAGCTGTATGAACAAAGGAAAATGGTCATGGTAGGTTTATGTCCTCATAATCTCCTTATAAAATGTCCTTTCTTACCTCTTAAATCTGTTGTTCCCATCATTTTTGAAAGACGTTGCAACCTGATGTGTGGCTTAACTAATTAAAAAAACGCCAGGTGGCTTAGTTAGTTGGAGCATTGTCCTGTGCACCAAAAGGTTGCAGGTTCCATCCCCAGTGGGGATGCGTACCAAAGGGAACAAATTGATGTTTCTCTCTCACATGGATGTTTCTTTTTCTTTCTCTCTCTTTCTCTCCCCCCTTCCTTTCTCTCTCTAAAAATCAATAAACATATCCTTGGGTGAGGATTTAAAAACAATTTTTTTTAAAGGAGGGAGAAATAGACCTTGATATAAAGTCCACTGTGTTCTTTCTTTTAGCACACAAAAATCTTATTTTGCTATATATAGATATATAACTTTATTACTAATAATAACCAAATGGAATTCTTTTTGATAGAAAAAGTTCTAAAGAAAGGATGTATAAAACATTTAATATGAAAAAGATAAGATTCCGTAAGAATTGATAGTAGGTTTTGTACCTCAGAAATTAATTTAGTTGTGATTCAGCGGTTGTAAAATCATTTGTTTTTACAAATTTAACCTCTGCAGTTGCTTAAACATTTATGCTCAGTAGTGCTTTTGGTTAGTATGAAATCCTAGAGCTATGCTGTTCAATTTGATAGTTACTAGCCTTATGTGGCTATTTGAGTTTACTTTTAAGTGTATTTAAATTAAATAAAATTTAAAATTCAATCCGTCAGATGCATTAGTGACACACATTTCAAGTGTTGGGTAGCTAGTAGCTACTCTATTGGATAGCTCAGATATAGAACATTTTCATCATCACAGAAAGTTCTGTTGGAGAGGGTGCCTAGAATATTCCTTAAATGTTTTAAAATTAGTTTTCAATTTGTATCTGCTATAAATACAAGGATGGAAATGATCAAAAATAAAATTTGTAATGAATGCTTGCAAAGCTTTCACTCACAGAGTTGAAAAATTTCTTGGCAAATTCACATGGAGTTGAACTACTTCCAATTATAATTTTTTATGATTTCACACAAGGCAGTAATTGTATTGGTAATGATTCTTACAGATCACTTGAATTTCTTTGTACCTTCTGTGCACTTTTTATGAGGGAATGTTCATCCATCTAAGTTAATTGAGTTGGAATGAGAATATACAAATCAGCAGTGAAATTTAGCCCATAATCTTATGTCTGCTGGGATAGTTATTTATCACTTATATGATGAAAGGTAAATTACCTAAGATCAGGGAACCATCTCCAAATATTCTACATACCAATAGGCTGAAATAGGCAACAAAAAATATTTTAAATAGAATTAAGTCTATTAATTTTCAAAATTTTGTTTAAAGGAATTTTAATATGTGGGAGATAGGTTTTTTTAACTCAACTTGTTGTCCTATAAGAGAATGGCCTTGTTTTTTATGTATTAGTGCATGATTCCAACCAACACACCTGCATCTTTTTGGTGAAAAGTGCCTAATATTAAAGGTTATCAACCTGTGCAGTAGTTCTTTGCCTTTTCCAAAGCCAACAAAGTCAAAGTAATTTCATAAGGGCCTCTGATAATACAATACCAGTATAAAATACATAATTTTTTTTTACACATGTAGTACTCCAAACACACTATCTTCTATTTATGCATTTAACCAAAAGTATAAGTTGAGCACTGAATGTGTGCCAGGCACAGTACTAGTGCTAGATAAAGGAATAGGTTGTTCTGTAGCAAAATAGAAAAATCTGAATTTAACAAGCATGGTAATCTATTAACAAAATCATTTTCAAACTCAAGTTTGTATCTTGGAATCACCTAGTTAAGAACTTGATTGCATTTGGCACATTGATGTGTTTTTCCATGGGTCACTAGAATTGAGTATAAAATATGCTTAAATATTTATGGAATTTTATTTTCTTGAAACCCTACTGCCAATATACAAGTGTGTACTAGCCCCATAATTTTAAAATCTGATTTTTTTAAAGAAATCCCACCAGAGTTTGAATTTTATTCAAGTATAATTTCATGTATTCATGTATTAGTGTTCAGAGACATTAGTTTAAACAAAATCTTAAAAAAATAAATTTCTATTAGTGTTTCAACATAATTTTTAGTGATTTCACACAAGGCAGTAAATGTGAAAGTCAATGTTTCTTAAAGTGTGGTCTCAGATCAGTTTTATGGGAATCACTTGTAAAGCTGCTCACAATGTAGATATCTGTACCCCATCTCACATTAACTAAGTCAGAATCCCTGTGGGTAGGATCTAGGTTTTTTGTTTTTGTTTTAAATTTATTAGAGAAGGGAAGGGATGGAGAAAGAGAGGGAGAGATACATCTATGTGTGGTTGCCTCTCGAGCACCCCTTACTAGGGACCTGGCCCTCGACCCTTTGGTTTGAAGGCAGACACTCAATCCACTGAGCCACACCAGCCACGGCAGGATCTAGAAATTTTTGTAAAGATTTGTACAGAAGCACCCTGGTGATTCTGAAATTTAAGTTGCTTCAGAATCACTACTCTAGGGTTTTGAGAGAGTTGGCTCCCAAGGTTCCTCTCAAGTCCTTATTTCAATATCAGACCTGGTTTGACCATTAGCATGTTGTTCGGAAGGACAGAGCTCTCCAGAGTGGACCTCAACCCACTCACCCAAATGTTCTGCTCTGTGAAGTCCTGAGTCTCTGCTTTCATGTGTCCTATTTCTGTATTTACCTGCCTTGTTAAAGATTGAGTATTCACAAAATGTCCCATGCTGTACCTTTCCTTTTTTCTGGCCTAATGTGGGCCATCATCTGAGTGGTATGTGAATCAAGGAAGTTAATTTAAGGTTATTAACTACTCAAAACTTAATATGAAAGGAGAATGGACAGGATAATTTTGTGTTTTAAATTTAGCTATACCCTTATGCAAATCTGTTTGAAAACAAAAATTCACTTTTCTTTTGGAAATTTGGGTTATATATAAAACTTTAAGTGTTTCTTCTCTTTGTGCTTTGTGCAAGTCCAGGAATGTAGAGATTGCCCACTTAAAGCTGAGAAATACTACCTGACCTGAGTATCTTGAAAACCTTAAGTCTCCCTGGTGAAACTTGACCTCTTTCGTCTCACCAAAGCCACAGGTGCCACAGGTTTCCACTCAGGTTATTTTTAGAACTATGCCATTAGGAAGTCCCCTGAAGGTCCTTTACTTTCAAGGACTACATTCCTGAATATGGAGGGTTAAGTCAGCTTTTTCATTTGAAGGGGATAGAGGGAGGGACACATTTGTGTCTGGTACTGTTCTGGACATGATGTGTAGGTTCTCATTTCCTCCTTATAACAACCATGCAGGTGTTATCCCCGCTTTGCAGAGGAGGGGTGGAGTATGCAAGAGGAAGATTGTTACCCAAGATCACAAAGTGTGTCAGAACTAGGATTTGAACCCATTTTGTCTGGCTCCAAAACATATGTTTTTTCCTACATCAGAGAAGGGAGGGTGACAGCAGTGTCTTTTATTTCCAGATGGCAGAGGGGAAGACCCTGGGTAGAAGTCACAAAGAGAGAGTTCAAGATACGCAGAGCTCCCCATCTCTTCTTTTTTTTTTTAAATTATACTTTATTGATCATGCTATTACAGCTGTCCTGATTTTTCTGGCTTTGCTTCCCTCCACCCAGAACTCCCCCTCTTCCTCAGGCAATACCCCCACTATTATTCATATCCATGGGTCATACATACAAGTTCTCTGGCTCCTCCATTTCCTATGCTGTACTTTACATCCCCATGGCTATTCTGTAATTGCCTATTTGTACTTCTTAATCCCCTCACCTCTTCACCCATTCTCCTATACCCGTCTCCCATCTAGTAACCTTCAAAACACTCTCTGTACCCATGATTCTCTGTTCTTGTTGGTTTAGTTTATTTTTTAGATTCATTTGTTGGTAGATATGTATTTATTGGCATTTTATTGTTCATAGTTTTGGTATTTTTTTAAAATAAGTCCCTTTAACATTTCATATAACAGTGGTCTGGTGGTGATAAACTCCTTTAGCTTTCTCTTCCCTGGGAAGTTCTTTATCTGCCCTTTGATTCTAAATGGTAGCTTTGCTGGGTAGAACAATCTTGGTGGTAGGTCCCTGCTTTTCATGACTTGGGATATTTCTTGCCAATCCCTTCTAGCCTTCAAAGTTTCTTTTCAGAAATCAGCTGACGGTCTTATGGGAACTCCCTATAGGTAACTAACTGCTTTTTTCTTGTTGCTTTTAAGATTCTCTCTTAATCTTTAACCTCTGGCATTTTAATTAGGAAGTGTCTTGGAAATAGCCTGTTTGCATCCATCTTGTTTGGGAATCTTTGTGCTTCCTGGGCTTGCATGTCTGTTTCTTCACCAAGTGAGGGAAGTTTTCTTTCATTATTTTTTTCAAATAGAATTCCTTCTTTCTCTTTGCCTTGTAGCACCCCTGTGATGCAAATGTTGGAATGCTTGCAATTGTTCTGGAGGCTGCTTATGCTATCCTCATTTTTTGGATTCCTTTTTCTTCTTGTTGCTCTGATTGGTTGTTTTTTGCTTCCTTATGTTCCAAATCATTTATTTGATTCTTGGCTTTGTCTGTCCTACTGTTGTTTTCTTGTAAGTTGTTCTTTATTTCAATTAGTGTATCCTTTGTTTCTGATTGGAATTTTTTATGCTGTTGAGATCCTCACTAAGTTCCTTGTGCATCCTTATAACCAGTGTTTTGAACTCTGCATCTGACAGACTTGGATAGATTGCTTATCTCCCTTTTGTTTAGTTCTTTTTCTGGAATTCTGATCTGTTCTTTCATTTGTGCCATGTTTGTTTGTCTCCTCATTTTGGCAGCCTCCCTGTATTTGTATCTATGTATTAGGTAGAGCTACCTTGAATCCATGTCTTGGTAGTGTCACTTAATGTAGTAGGTGTGCTGTAGGTTCCAGTGGCACCGCTTCCCCTATCACCCAAGCTGGGTACTTCAGATGTGTCCTTCGTGTGGGCTCAGTACACCCTCCTCTTGAAGTTGAGCCTGATTGCTGTTGGCAGATCAATGGGAGGGAATTAACCCAGGCCAGTCAACTATAAGAACTGGCTGTGACCACTGACCAACCCTTTCTGCCCTCCATGGAGGATCAACTGTGTAGGGGTGGGGTGGTGGTGCTCTTTTGTGGTCTGTAGCTGCCCATTGGATACACAGGCTCTGGGGTTTCCCATGTGGTATAGGCCAAGGTCAGCCCCCACTTGTGTTTTGTCCCGGGCCACCCTGCATGAGGTATAAAGCAGTCTGAGATGTCTGCTACTCGCACTGGGCTTACAGTTTACCAGGCGAAGAAGTCAAGCTGTGAATCTAGGCTGGCTGCTGCTAGTGCTGGCCCGGGGCTCACTGAGGGCCAGCACTAGCACTTGTTATGATTTGATTTATCAAATCAAATCATATTTGATATGATTTAACAAGTTGTGATGCATGCACGAAGACTAGCCATTCATATGGAAAAACAGTGGGGTGGAGTCTCAGGAGATCTCTAGGGTGGGGCAAATAAGTGTCAGCCATGTTGATGGAGTCTCAGATATGGCACCGGACTACTGGCTCTGTGCGGGGAAGGTTCAGAAAAGGGCAATGACCTCTGCTCTCCTTGATGCTAGATACTTGTTTCTCCCATGCCCTTCTGGTGCCTTTCACACTGTCACCCTGTGGAGCTCAAGAGGGAGTGAGGCAAAGTAGGTGAGGTCATGTGTGGGTTCTCCAAGAGAACCCTGGGCTGGGGGGCCTGGTGTGGGGCTGGAACTCCTCACTCCCGAAATACTCCTCCCGAACCTTTATCCACCATGCATGGATGTGGGACCAGCGTGTTCCGCATCTATGCCCCTCTAACCGGTCTGGGTGGATATGATCTCTTCAGTTTTGTAGTTGTCAGACTTCTATTCAGCTCGATTTCAGATGGTTCTGAGTGATGGCTGCTCTACACTTTCGTTGAAATTTTGATGTGGTTGTATGAGGACGTGAGCCATGTCTGGCCTATGCCACCATCTTGACCTCCCCATCTCTTCTGATGTCTTTCCCCAATTTCTCCCTTTGTCTGCGTGTTTCTCTTTTTAAAAAATCTATATGGTAAAGTCCCAATTAGGAATATGGCAGAAATTTTTTTTTAAACAATAGTGGTGCCTCTCAAAGAAGAGAACTTGAGCAGATGTGTTATATGTAAGCCATTTTTGTTGAAGTACATGAGCAGAACCAGCCTTAAGGCTGTGTGATACCTCCTGGCATTTGCAGAGTTCTTAAACATCTTTGAGCAGGAAGAAAGTTTCTGATGACTGTGTTAGGAGGCAAGCCTGGTTGCAGGGCACTTTTCTCTTCTATCATATTGTAGAAATTTTCAAATATATAAAGAAGCTGAGCCTTGGCTGGTGTGGCTCAGTGAAATGAGTGCCAACCTGTGGACCAAAGGGTCTCTGGTTCAATTCCCAGTCAGGGTACATGCCTGGGTTGCAGGCCAGGTCCCCCGGTAGGGGGCACGTGAGAGGCAACCACACATTGACGTTTCTCTCCCTCTTTCTCCTACCCTTCCCCTCTGCCAATCAATCAATCAATCAATCAATAAATAAATAAATAAAATCTTTAAAAAGAGTAATACATTTATTTAGTCACCAGGTACCCATTACCCAGTGTCAGCAGCCTTCAGCTTTCTGCCATTCATATTTCATTTGTCTCACTCATGTACTTTTTTCCCTGGAGTTTTTAAAAGTAATTTACATATATATCATTTCACAAAACATTTTTTTCTCACTTGAGGATATTTTTTCATTGCTTTTAGAGAGAGAGGAAAGGGGGTGAGGGTAGAGAAACATCGGTGTTGAGAGAGAAACATCGACAATTTGCCTCTTGCATATACCTCAACTGGAGACCAAACCCATAACCCAGGCATGTGCCTTGACTGGGAATTGAACCAGCGACCTTTCGGTTTGTGGATGGGACAACACCCAACCAACTTACTGAATGCCCATACTGACCAGGGTATACTAGAAGTTTTTATTGGATTCTGTACAGAAGAGAAATGCTTAGTTGTGAAAAACTACAAGTGGATCCCTGGCTTTGGGCTGTGGGGTGATATGAATACAGAGCTCCCTCTCCACTGAGCCCAGGGTCAAGCTGTTTATCAATGCAGCAAATAGGCCTGGAAGCTGTGCACAGTGAGAGGAAGCCCCTGGCTCCAAGGTCCTCTGCTTGGAGCCTTTCTTGAGAGAGAGTAGTTGAGCCCTCTGGCAAAGGATAACAGAACCTTTAAAATTATTTTTTTAAGATATAATTTATTGAATACCTAATTGTGCACTAAATACTGTGCTAAATACTGCAATGCTTGCAAATTACTGTGTAAAGTAGGTCTAGTTATTTCCCTTTTTATAGAAGATGAAACTGCGGCTCCTGGGATTTAGTAATTTTCTTGAGTTCGAGTAACTTTCCCAACAGTTAGGAAGTGATGGGGCCAGGATTCAAGCCCAGGCTCTTGATCACCGCTCCGTGTACTGCTTCCTGCCCCAATCTTTGCTTCTTCTTGTAACCCCGTAGGAGTTCTCTTCAGTGACACTGCCTGTCATACTTATCAGAGTACAGTGGCTGGGGGGTTACTTTGTCTTTATAGTGCCAATAATAAGGCTAAACAGTATCCATATTTATCACTGATTCAGGAAGGATGTGATAAAGGGGGATGGAATAGAGTGGTGGAATGGGAGATGAGAGAAGAAAAATGATGCAAATGAAGTATTCTGACACTTCTTATTGACCCTGCCCCTGTGTTCTTGCTACTCTTTAATGATTTTCCCCCTTTGAAGTTGCTACCATTTTACCTAAGCAGAAATAAACAGAAAGTAGGGAGCATGTGGTGTGATTTTTCCCTGGGTCCTTTAGTACCGAGCCAGTCCCTGATGCCAGGAGCAATGGGCTTAGGTGGCATTCATTGGTACCACAGCCTTAGGTTGCCTAGGGTCCTTTTTGTGCCCTTGTCCTTCTCTTTTCTCTTGGTAAGGCAGAAGGCAACTCTCCAGTTGTATTCTGATCTCTCTGCCCCTGTAATTGAAATCTACCAGGGTGCCGTGCCCTTGTCTTCTCTCCAACACTCCACACACGTCACCAGATGCGCCCTGCTCTTCCGGTGTGATTTGCGAGGCCATTTGCTTGTTTCCCAGGCATTCCCTGAGAGGAAACCGGGTCAGAGTCCACGAGCCTTTTTTTAATCATCTTTTCCCTGTTTCTTTTCTAGTCTCCTTCCCACTTGTCGTTGTTTACTCTCTTGTCTTAAAATAGGAAATTGAGTGAAAGAGAGGCCAGCCTTAATTATAGAAAAGAAGGGACAAATTGCTGAGTTAACAGTCAGTGGTTCAGAGACCTCTCTGGATTAGGCTTGTAGCATTGTACCTGTGAGGGTCATACGTGTAACTTGATTTTGGTCTAGATGCTTTTTAAGGAGACCCACAGGATGGTGGGGCTGATTTGGGAATTAGTTAGTGATAGAGAAAGGATTGGTGACCAAGAATTAAACCTGGCTTCCCACTTACTATTTATTACCTGTGGCCTTACGCAAGTCTCATATTACCTCTGGGTTTCTGTAAAATGGCTAGTTTTTAAAGTCTCAGGTAGCTTAATCATCAACACCGAGGTCATTGTAACCTCTGATTGGAGAAGAGATAGGGAGAAACATTAGGCCCCTTCCTTTTCTCTTTTCTTTTCTTCAAACAAACACCAGGTTTATTTGTTCATTTCTTGCATTTGAAATCTCTCGAGGACATCCTTTGCCTGGGACTCTTTGCCATAGTCCTTAACCAGCACACAACTGTATGCCAGCCACTTTATGGGGTTTTCCCTCTCTGTCGATTTTGCAGAGGCCTACCCCTTCCCCTAGTTTCTTACTGTCATCGACCTTGACATACACAAGCTCATCACAGTTGGATGCAAACACACAAAGGTGGGCCTGGTGCTTATCTAAGGTTTTGGCATCTTTTCGAATTCCGCGCTTGGCCATTGTGGATGAGGGTGGTTTTCAGCATCTCTTGTAAAGTCCATTACACCTCCAGCCTAAGTGCCTTCCTTTCCATGGCAGTAGGTTATGGGTGGAGCTGAATCTTGAACTCATCCAAGCGTCTGCCTCCACACAACTCAGTGGATGCAGGGAGAGCCCCTTAATTGGAAGAACAGATTCCATTCCCCTCCTTTAGGTCCACTGAAATTAGAGTCAGAGGGGCATTGTAAGTCCCCTTCTAATCCTAGCAGTTTTGATTACGTGTCTCTGCTGACTTCATCTGTATTATCTTTTAAGCAGAGAAAGGGGAGGTTGGAGGTTGGAAGTGGGATAAAGGATCACCTTGGACTCCTGTCCCGACTTAGAGATGGGCATGAGATCAGAGGCAAGGTCTTCAGGTTGTTGGGCAAGAGGATTCTCTCTGTTCCTGTGCCATCTCGGCAGCTCTAGTTCCATAGCAACATTATTTTGCCTTCCTTCTTTTTCTAGTACCTCAACATGCTAAGAACATGTGAGGGCTACAATGAAATCATCTTCCCCCACTGTGCCTGTGACTCCAGGAGGAAGGGACATGTTATCACAGCCATCAGCATCACGCACTTTAAACTTCATGCTTGCACTGAAGAAGGACAGCTGGAGGTGAGAGTTCAGCATGGGACTGCGGCTAGGAACCTGGGGATACATTGTTACTCACTTGCTTTGTTTTAGTGTCTTACGGGTGGTGGGAGTGGTTGGTGGTGGTGGAGGAATAATGGAGTCAAAACTGTTTTGACTGGGGTGGATAGATAGGCACTGGATTCACACTGACCCTCACCTTCACATGTTGCACTGACTTGTATTCTTCTGCACAGTCTTTTCCCCTAAATGATCAGACATGTCCGCTCATTTCTCCTCTGCTGCTTGGTTCAGAACCATCTTACCCAAGCTCCCCAGCATTCCGAAATTTAACACTCTTGTTCTTGCTTGTTTAGAACCAGGTAATAGCATTTGAGTGGGATGAGATGCAGCGATGGGATACAGATGAAGAAGGAATGGCCTTCTGTTTTGAATATGCACGAGGAGAGAAGAAGCCTCGATGGGTTAAAATCTTCACACCATATGTGAGTAGTAGATGGGGAAGCATGCTTAGGGAAAGTAGATTGGGCTTAAAGTTCTCCTTAAATGAAATGCTTCATTGGAGAGAGCTGCAGAGATAGCAGTGGTCTTGAAATCTAAACTGTTTGAATTCTAGCCTGTCTTTCCTTGAGGCCTGGCTGGGATTGGCAATTTCCCATCCTGCTGGACTCACAGTTACCACTAGAAGGAGCCAGAGAATAGTAGATGAACCAGGCCTGGGTTTTGTGGGGCTTATCAGGGCTTTTCTCTAAACTGAGCAAGTGTGGAAGGTGGGATGACTGGGGGGCAGAAGTTCAAAGGCATGGCCTGTGGTACATGGTCCTGAGAAGTCAATGAGTGTTGCTATGTTGTTTTTCTTTCTTTTTTTTTTTTTTCAGTTCAATTATATGCATGAATGCTTTGAAAGGGTATTCTGTGAGCTCAAGTGGAGAAAAGAGGTAATTCTAACCAATCTCAAACTGCTTTTTTTCATCTTTGTTTGTTTTAAATGCATAGGCCAGTGACCTGGGACCCTCACCTTCATCTCTGTCTCTCTGGGACTGTCAGTCAGGCTGGTTATCCCATGTGAGCCAGGGTGCTCCTCCAGAGAGGGTTAGCCTTTGGGTGCTGAACAGACCGTAAAAAGCCCTGCTTCTTCCCTTGTCTGGAAGATGGCCTTTGGCTGCAGGCTCTGCCATCTCTTGTGACTTCATGGGCCCTCCTCTGCCTGTTTTTATCAAATCACCCTCCATGCTGTTTCTGGCCCAGAAGGGCAACTGTCCTCGGTTTTAGCCGCTCTGACTGGATGAGTCACAACAGAGTCTGTCCAGGCTAACCAAGAACATGGCGAGGGAGTGGCGGGGGGCCAGGTGTCTGCTCCTGCTTTACTGCTCTCTGTATATGCTGGTGCTGGAGCAGAATTTGGAAGCTTCTGAATAATTAGCTACTTAGTCTCATAGAAAATGTTTCTGAGGTTCAGCAGGTGGAGTCAGGAACATGACAATGTATATTCCTGGTATAGCAGAAAGAACACTGGGCACTGGGAACCAGACCTGGATTTTCTCCTGGCTTTTTTCTCTTGTGATTTTGGGCAAATCAGTCTCACCAGAGCCCAGTTTTCTTATCTTTTCTCGTATGTAAAACAGGAAGACTGGGCCAGATGATGAATAGCCAAGGTCCCTTCCAGCTTGAAAAGGCCATGATTCCAGATGGGAAGTTGTACTGGGTGGGGGAAGAGGCCAATCACATCAAGTCATCCAGTCGTATCTTTTTGATTCTGTTTGAGTGGTTGTCTCCAGATGGGAGGCAATGTGGACACCTGAGGCTTCCCCATAACTCTTTCCTTTTTTTCCTTTCAGAACATTTTCCAGATGGCAAGGTCACAGCAGCGGGATGTGGCCACCTAGCCGTTCCTTATCCCCACCCCTTCTCTTCACCTTCATCCTCTTGCCCCTTTTGTCTCCCACGTCAGACAGAGTAACCATTAACACAAAAGAAGAGGAAAAGGAAAAAAGTCACTATACTCAAAAGCCCTAAACTAAATATTATTAATAATCCTTCTGAATTTCATGTCTCTGGAATTGAGCCGGTAGAAAACAGCATTTTGGTCAGCACCAGGAGTCAACTGAGCTAAGATCGGAAAAGAAATAAGCCCAACCAACTCGCCAAAGGTATCTTTGTCCTTTCACCTGGGCCTCATGCCAACAGACTCTCCTTGTACTATATTTTTAAAACTGGAACTATGAACTCCATCCGTTTGCACTGTTCAGACATATATATGTATGTATGTAAAAACTATATAAATACAAATTAGCTGCACGTATATACATATATATTTCTTTTTAAATTTCATATTGATGGCAGTACCTTTTTTAGCTTGTGTTTTTACACACCTTTCACTAGAATTCATGACTTCTCTCTTGCTCTCTTTGTTTTGAAACAAACTTGAAAAAGGAAAAAAAAACTACAGGGAAAATACCTCTCCTCCTGAAGGACTCGAAAAGTTTACAATCTGCTTGGGTTTTTTTCCCCCCTTTTCGTATTGAGTGAAGACTGTGGCTCATGGTTTACTGGAGAGTCTGAGGAGCAAGGAGCATAGTTTCTTTATCTTCCAAGGGGCTGTTGGGGAGGAAAGGGGTGTGCCCCTCAAGGGCAACAGGGCTGCAGGGCTGCGGGGGAGTCTATACACTTGGTGTGGACTCTTAATTCCAAGACGTTTTTCCTGGTCCATCTCTACCCCTCCCACTCATGGCTTTCTACCCACATTCCGCATTTTCCTGCTTCACTGGGGCCCCTGTATGCTTTCCCTCAACTGGCCTAGAATGTCGGGAGGGTGGGCTCAGGAGGTCAGTGCCACAGGAACTGGAGACATTTCATGGTCCTAATTTCCTATTTTCTTGCCTTTTCTGAAGCAGGGATAGTACTGGGGACCAGAGTTAAGGCTGATACTTTTAGGCACAAAGATTGGGCTTAGTTAGGGAAAGCAAAGAAGAAATGCCCCGTGTACATAAGCTTTGCCCTGCTCAATTCGTGACCAATAACCACCCATAACTATTATATTCTCTGTGACTTCCTTGAACAGCTTGTAGGGAGGAATCTGACAGGATCCCAAGGCCTTGGGAAAACTCGGCATGGGTCAGTGATCTGTGC
>CM052551.1:16273720-16316118 GCA_028533065.1 Trachops cirrhosus | reverse complement strand
CCCCGAGCAGGGCAGCATTCTCAGCCCCCGGGCTCTGTATTTGGGTACTGCACTGGGGCCTCTGAGTCAGGCTGGGATGCAACTGAAACACAACTTCGAGCCTTCTTTTCTTTTTCCCTTCTCTATCTTCTAAACAAAAACCTCCATAGGGTGGCGTCTTCTGCTTTGTCTAACTGGGAGGCACCTGTAGTTGGTTGTAGTCCACTCCACGGAGCAGTGTTGGGGTGGTTGAAGTTTCTTTTTCTGTAACTTGTTTCTGCAGATCATTGTGAGGCCTCTTTCTCTCTCTCACTCTGTTATCATGGCAGCCGCTTGCCCCAGGGGAGTGTAGGATCATTTAGGATATCCTGTCTTCTCTCCCCTCCTCTGAACCCAGGTGAAATCAGAGTGCAAAATGTATGAATGCTGATTGTTTAAAGTTTCAGAGTGACCCCGAACTTGAAGGCTTTGACACAGGATTAACTTCTTTTGGCTTAAATGAATTTAATAATGAGCCAAAGGACCCTGGAAAGAAGATATGATGATTTTCCACTCCAAAATGCTAAAGAGGCTTTTGACACCAGCTTTGTTCAAACTATAAAAAATAGCAGTAATTTGCCCCTGTTCCCTCAGAGTGGGCTGGGAATGAACAAATCCAGGAGGCCATGTGACAGCCCAAGTGCTGACCTCTGGAAATGAAACATAGTGGGGATGCCCTTAGAAGGGAGGCCCCTTAGAGTGGGTAGATGCTGCTCTGTCCCCTTTTGGCATGGAATTCACTTGGTGCTTTGGAGACTGGGTGAAGGCCCCCTAGGTAGGTGCTCTATTGGCAGAATCTGTGTAGGAGCAGCTCCTACTTGAAGCTGTACCACTGACAAAGCAGCCAGCTGCAGGAAGGTAGGGGGCGGCCCCAGGGGACAGCGCTTTCTCTCCCTCCCGCAGCAGGCCTCCCGAGATGGGGGCAGAGGTCTCTGGCTGTGGAGCTCCAGAGGATCCAGCTCTTCTTTGCATGAAGCAGTGTTGGTGTGACACTCCTTTCCCTCCTTACTCCACACTTCCCTTCTCTAATCCTGGCTACCTTTCTTAGTCCTGGGTTCTGCCCAGGGAGGCTTCAATTGCAGTTTGTCTCTGGGAAACGGAAGGGCTCTCCTTTCTCCCCGCCTTGCCCCAGCAGAGCCAGCAGAATTTTCCTGGTCTCCTGTGGTCCTCCCCTCCACACTCAGTTTCAAACCTTTTTGGTAAAAGCTTCAAGTTTTGTATGGATCAGGAGAAAATGCAGGCCCTGAGAAACCTGTCCCTGTGGAAAGGTTCCCTTAGGCCATGCCTTGGGCTCTCTGCTCTTTATACTTTTATTCTGCTCTCCATTTTTCTGCCCTCCCCTTGCCCTAGGCCTAAGCTCAGCACTGGTGAGTGCTCAGGGCAGCTCCTAGGCCTGGACAGAGCTCTCAGGGAGGAATTAGATAAATGTTCAACACCCCTATGCTGGCCCATCTGGTTTTGTCCTTTAGTCACCGGGCCAGTAGCTTTGGGTTATCCCCTCTTGTAGCTCCTGACCCAGTGCTTGGAGCAGCAGTATAGGGCATTGACAGGAGGTGATGCTGCTCTCTCATCTCAGAATTTGCCAACTTATGGGTCTGGCTCCTCGGAGGCAGTTTTCTTAAAAGGGACTGCATCCTGGGTAACCTGAACTCTTCAGACCTGGAGAGACTGCTGTGCCCTCCCTCATCTCCATCGTGCTCAGGGTGGATTGATGCAGCAGTGGAAACCATTTGGCCTGTTGGACTCCCAACGTGCCATTGGATTCTTGCACCAGAGTCACTGTGTCACATTAGCTTCCTTTTGGAGGGAGGATGGTGTGGTTGAATGCTGAGAGAGAGAATAGAGGCGGTGGGTGTGCTTTAGGGCCCCATCTTCCAGTCCCACCTCCTATCTTCCTCTTTGAAACCTGAGCACATCACGCCAGGCCTCACTCACACCAGGGCAGCAGCAGGTGTGTGGGAAGCTTAGGGCTCCAGTCAAAGAGGGGAGAGGTACTGGGTGAAGGCACGTGGCCGACGCTGAAGTTGGACACTGGTTTTATACCATGCCCCCTTTTTAAGCCAGTGAGCTGGGCTTCAGTTTTCCCCAGGCCATGCACTCTTTTAATTTATTTGAGAGAAACTCTAATTGTATTTTCACTGCAGTATCTTGTATTTTTTATTTGTGATTTAAGAAATGTGAAGAGAAAATACACAGACACATAATGGCTAACAGTGTTTCTTTCATTCCTTGTTCTAGAGCTAACCACTCTAAAATTGTTTGGTAATGTCACTTAGTGTAATTAATTGTAACATATTCTTTTAAATAAATTGATTTATTGATGAAACTATTCTTTGGTTTCCTAGACTACAAGTCCTTTGGGTTGTGTGGGAAGAAGTGAAAAGGGACCTTTGAGATTTGCGTTAGAATGGTCAGTCTGAAAATGGGAAGGCACATTCAACCAGCTTTCCCAAGTAACTAGTGAGGCAGTCTGTTGAGGGCAGGCGATGGGGAAGGGTGAGAAAAGGAGAAACTGGGAGGCCTATGGTCTAACGTTCTGTGTTCAGTGGCTCCTCTGAAGATTCCTCCTCGTCCCTCAGATCCCAGAGTTGATTGTGTCAGCCTGCACAAATCCTTGTTGGTTCTCAGGACTCCTCAATGTTATACATACAGCCTGGCAGAGTCCTTGGGACACATCTTAGCCCCCCAACCCCCGGCAACATGTATACACATTGTCATTTTTCAAATGACTCAGGAAACGTCTCTCTGGAATCTGAACTGAAAGGCACGTGTGACCCCTGGTGCATACCAGCAGAGCACCAGGCAGTCTGGTGGCGGTATTGCCTCCGCCGCCCACACCCTCAGAAGGAGGGTCACTCCTGTTCTTCACGTTCACAGAGCAGCCTCGGGGGCTGTGGCCTGAGTACCTGCTCTTAAGAGTGTTACTCCTTTCTGTGCATTATTCGTTCTTGGGCTGAATCTGCTCTGGGAAAGCTCAGCATTTGTATTAGGTCAGACATTTTTATTATCTTTATAAACCTTTCTGTTTTTATTATTTTTATAACCCCTGACCATGTGCTTTTGCTCCTTGGTTGAAAACCATAGAGCAAGGATGAGTCTGACATTTTTACAGTTTAGAGAGAGACATTGTTCTGGGTCTTACTCAGCCATCAATACTGAGTAATTGGAATCTGGTAAATATTACCACCCTAATGGGAAAAAATTTTTTTTCTTCAAGAATCCTTAGAGAAGTAGAAAGTGAAACTCTGGATTTAGAATTATGGAAGTTAACGCCAGTAAATGCTGATTTAGTGGGTCCTCACCAGGTACAGGGTGGTGTATCAGATACGCCACAGAGAAAAAGCAGAGCCAGGACTGTCCCTCCGGCCTTCAGATCTCACAGATGACCGCAGTCCACAGCGGTGGAGAGCTTAAGTCCTGTCACGGCTAGAAGAAGGAGAAGGACCTCTGGAAGAGGGCAGTTAAAGAAATCGTCATGAAGAAAGTGGTGCTGAAGGTCAGCTGTTCAGGTGCAGGGGCGTCCAGCCCGCAGCTTGTGGGCTGCATGTGGCCCAACACAAAATCGTAAATTTACTTAAAACATTAGGAGACTTTCTGGTTTTCGTTGGTGTTTGTGTATTTAATGTGTGATCCAAGACAACTTCCAGCGTGGCCCAGAGATGCCAAAAGGTTGGACATGCCTAGGAGCGTGAACCAGTTTTCAGTGAGCGAGCGTTTAACAAATCTGATTGAGCCATCAGTGCCCGACACCCGTCATTGGGAATGAAAGGCGGGTCAAACTTGTCCAGATGAACACAGAATAGTCCTGTTTGGTTAGAACTTGGAGACCGTGTAGTAATAAAATGGAAGATGAGGCTTTGAAGACCCTTGACTGCCAGGGTGAAGTGCTATACAAAAAACAACAACAAAGGAATGGAGGGAAGAAGAAAGGGAGCCAGAGTTTTGTTTCTAATCAGCTGCAGTTTAGAAACGTTGCTGTTTCAGAATATGTACAGAAGATCCGTTAAGAGACTGCTGTGAGTACTGGAGGCGGCAATCATTGAAAGGAGGGAAGTGAATATGGGAAAAATTACAGAAGGTGAATCTCTTGTCATTTAATAAAATTCATGTGAGAGGACTGAAAGACTCCCAAGGTTTCATGTGTAGGTGACAAAATATATAAGGGTTGGAACTTTGGTAGAGAAAATATTTTAGCTTTCGACTTAACAGGTCTATAATATGATTTAGGCCCAGGCGAGAACTAGATGTCCAGTAGTTGTCTCTTTTATTTGCTGACACCTCCAGTGGTCTGGACACTGTTTCGGGTGATGGTAATGCAGTAGTGAACAGGCAGAGCAGGGAGCCAGTAAGTATGTGTGAACGAATTTGCAGAAGATAATTGTTCTCCGTGGAGAATAGGCTGTAGGAGAGCAGGAGGGGAGACGCAGAGACAGGTGAGGACACTACGGGCCCCCAGGGGAGCGAGGGCAGACAGCGTTGGTGGCAGTGGAAGTGGAGAGACGTGAGTAGGGAGAAGCAGTAGGGCTTTGCGGTTGGACTGGGTAGGAGACGTGAGAGAAAGGGTGTGATCGAAGTGTGGCTTGAGTGAGTACTTGCTGGTGCTACTTACTAGTGAAGGAGGAAGGTGCTTAAAACAGTTCAGGAGAAAAATTAGAGACGTAGTTGGGAGTCCTTTTTATCAAGAAGTTGAGGGGATGTGATATACTTGTGGGGGACCCCCTTTATGGGCAGCAACAGGGAGGAAGCTGACTCCTCCCTGGGAGTCAGGGAGGGGAATCAACCAAAAAAGGTGCCTGAGAGTGAGAATCTTCTAAGACCCAGGAGCTTGGATCAGGGCTACTCAACTTCTCAGACATGGAGAAGAGAGTGAGGCTTGGCCATGGGTGGTGATTCCTTTGGTCACAATACAAGGAGCTACGGCTGTGAAAGGCTTTGAAAGGAGAACTGAAGACAGAAGGCATCCCTGAAAGTCAGAGGCTGAGGCGCTCAAGCCACCGCAGGGGTGGATCCAAAGGAACTGGGATTCCTTGCCTGACATTTGTACATTTTCAAGGCTCTGAACTATAGATGGGAACGGGAATGCCTGGAAGCAGTTTCCAGGGCTCCCTGCCCCACCCACACTCTCATCTCCGTAGGCCCCCTGACTGAGGATATTTTTCTAGCCTTTTTGTTTCTATAACTGGAAGGCTTCTCCAAGTCCCTACTATTAACCTGACAGCTCCACTCTTCTGCCTCGAGGACTTATTTCCCTTCCCACTTTATGCTGCCATTAACATTTGAGCAGTAACTTCATTATTTTAGGAGAAACTGGTGCTGAGTTTCATTTTGCTTTCATCACTTCCTATTTCTTCTGTCCCATTTTATTACCGAGGCCTCTTCTGCTCAGAAGAGGTGTTAGTGAACTTCCATAGCTAAGAGAACTATCCAGCATACCCTTCCTACTATATTTGAAGCCAATATGTTTGAAAAATGTGTTGATATAAGCAAGTTAGGAGCCTCCTTTTCTGTCTCAGATGGGCTCCTACATTTTGCTGTCAAAGGACCTGCAGGGGTGTCCGACCTTTTGGCGTCTCCGCACCACACTGAAAGGAGTTGTCTTGGGCCACACATTAAATGCATTGCGACACATAATCACAAAAAAACCTCATACTGTTTTAAGTACATTTACGATTATGTGTTGGGTCGTGTTCATAGCCATCCTGGGCTGCACGTGGCCTGCGGGTTGCAGGTTGGCCACCCCTTCGAGAATCCCTGCCCAAAAGTTTTGTTTCCTCCAGAAGACTCCTCTCTGTCTCCCTCATCCCCATCATTCAGCCTCAATTATCTGCTGCTTCTCTGGAGAAAAGCCGGCTGCAGCCTTGGTGGGAGGGGGACAACTATGGGCAGGGACAGACCCTAAGTGTAGTCAGTCTTCTGTGTCTGTGGGAGGGGCCGCCCGAAATCCGGGAAGGTGCAGGAGGGTTCCCAGGAGGAGGAAATGGCCCAGGCTTGCTGTATCCCGGCCCCCAGGTCCCGGGAGAAGCCCAGCCGGAAATCATCCTGGGAGGTGCCCTTTGGGCTAGAATGCTCCTTCAGTCTTTCTGTCCTGACCTAGAAACTGTTGCGAGGCCACAGTGAGACAGCGCAAGGGAAAAATAACGATGTTGATACCAACTCCTGCCGTCCCCCGACACACACTGCCGTCTCTGACCACACACACAAACACCTGTATATCTTTCTAATTAAGACTTCAGGCGCTGTGTACTTGGCTAAGATCCTAACTGGATTCTCTTCCTTCTGAGTAAGGTCCTGTCCCTGATCTCTGCCTACCCAAGAGACTTTTCTTCCTAAAACAGTGTCCACAGATAGGTCTCTATAGTACTTCGAGTGTTGCTTCTCTTTTAAACTATTCTTAATTCTGGGCAGTTTAAGAGAAGACCAAAGTATGGGGCTGAGGAGGGGTGAGTTGTGCTGATGTATTCCTCCTCTCACAAAACAGCTCTGGCCTGAGGCCGGATGGCTGCGGGGAGGTGAGCAAGTTTATAAGCAGGAGCTTACTGAGGTGGGTAGCAGGTAGCTGCCTCGAAGCAAATGGCCCATGTGCCGTGAAGTCAGAAAGACTACACCTGTGTGAGCCCCTGCACCCAGCCCTAACGCAGTCACAGAGAAGAATCTAGGAGCTGGACGGACTTAGGGCTCATTTAGTCCACCTTCTGCTTGATGGGGTCACTGCTACAGCCTGCTTGATGCTTCTTGGTACCTTTGCCTCAAGTCAAAGAACAGATAGTTGAACCTGTGAGAGAAGAGCATCATGGGATTGAGGATCTGGCACACTGGGTTCGACCCCTGCAACTTCGTGACTCCGGCTAAGGTGGTTACCCTCCAGAGCCTCCGTTTCCCTGTTGGTAAAATTATTTCCTGCCTCGCAGGGTTGATGAGAGGTTAAATGAAGGAATACATGTTAAGAGTAAATGCTTAGTAACGGTGGTAGTACAGTTAGCTCCTGGTATCCCCCTTGGCCAGTACAGGGGCAGCTCACCCCCGTGAACAAGGGGGAAGTAAAGGTCGGGATGTGAGGCTGCACATCAGCCTTCAAAGGGACAGGGCTGGATACAGGACAGCCTGCTGACCTCCTTTCTTCCCTTAGTGTCCAGCTCTGCAGAGTGTTGGAGAATTAAGCCCCACAGATGGCAAAAGAATGGGGTTGAGGCCTGAACACTGCTCAAAGGCAAGAGGTGGTCCTGCCTGGTAGTTTTCCCTCCCAAACCTCACTCTTCCCCTGACTGGTGTGGCTCAGTGGGTTGGGCATCGTTCTGCAAAGCAAAAGGCCGACAGCTTGATTGCCAGTCAGAGCACAAGCCTGGGTTGCAGGTTTGGTCCCCAGTCACGCTGTGGAAGGCAACCATTCGATGTTTCACTCTCACATCGATGTTTCTCTCCTCTCTCCCTCCCTTCTCCTTTCTCTAAAAATAAATAAAATCTTAAAAAAAAAACAAACTCTTGCTGTCTTCACCTCCCTCCTCCTCCCCGTGTGCACAAACCCTTACCCTCAACCTTCCAGACTCTTATTTGATGTTTTTAAATTTTTTCTTTATTTAGACAGAAAAGACGAACTCTTTAAAAGTAAAATGCAATAAATAAATAAGTTAAGCATAGAGAAGTGTCTGAAACTGACTCCCCAGTCTCCCCGTACCATGCCCACCCCCACCCCATCTCTTTTCCCTAAAACCTCTTCCTAAAGAAAATGATCAGGTAATAAACCCCTTTATCCCTCCCACTTTCCCCCCTCCCAAACACCCAATTACCGCCCCCAAAGCAAAGGGAGAAATCAAGAGAGAAAAAATCCAAGGGAAACATTGTCTAAACTCCCAGAAAGAGAGATGGCAGCGTCCGGGCGGGCCGGGCTGGATAACGCACGGCTGGTGGTGGCATTTACGTGGAGGGGACCAGCAGAGACTGTAAACATTTTCAGGGGTTTGGGGAGGTCTTTTCCTCATGAAAGGAGGAGGGTCTCTGTGGCTGTCTGGCAGAGAGGCAGCCCTCAGGGCTCCCCCACACCCTCCTTAGAGGGGGCCCTCGGGGGAGGCAGTGAGTTTTAGGGCTGGGAGCCCAGGGTTCAGGGATATCCTACCTCTAGCTGAGGGTGGCAGGGAGTCTGAGAACCAGCTTCTGAGAATCCCCGAATGTGGGGAAGAGGCTGGGATGAGGGTGGGGTAAGGAGCGTGTGGGAGGCCTCTGCTGCCCTCCGGGGGCTGCACGGGTAGAACAGGCCCACAGGTGGGGAAGGCGGGCGGAAGCTGGGCGCAGAAAGCCCGTCAAAGGAGCCCCAGCAGAAGGCAGATACCCTGGAGCCTTCGAGCCTGTTCCTTGCTCCCTCACAAAGGCCAAAAGGGCACCTGGGAGGAGACAGGCCCTTGAAGAGAGGCAGGGTGGTGGGAGTGGGCCGGTGTCCTGTGCCCCAGAGCCATGAAGCAGCTTTTGCCGCAGAGCCCAACTGAGGCCCAGGGCAGATGTGCAGAAAGGGCTGGGCCAGGTGTGGGAAGAAGGGGTGAGAAGCCCCTTCCCGTGGTATCTCCAGACCTGTGAAGGAAGGAAACATGGGTGAAGCCATGGGAAGACAGCAGCCGGTGCAGGTCACGGGCTCTGGGGAAGAGGTAGCTGGAGTGGCTCAGGAAGGCAGGTCATCAGAAATGCCTCAGTCCAAACGGAACGATGTGACCCCTTGGCCATTGGACAAGGGGCACGGATGGAGGAGATGGGAGTGAGGATGGGTGATATGAGAAACCAAAGATATTAGGAAGGAAATATTCAAACAGCCCATGAGAAAAAGAAAGACCAGAAGACAGAGACTAGAGGGGGAGAGAGGCAAAGAAATGAGACAGCAAACAGGCAGGCAGAGATAACTCGGAGAAAGGAGGGTGGGGTGCTGTGTCGGGACAGACATCTGAGGAGAGAGCAGGGGCAACCACAAAAGGAGGGCAGAGCAGGCCAGGGAGAGCCCAGGGCTGGGCTGGGGCTGGAGTCTCACAGGTAAGACCCCTGGGCCCTAGGGAGTACTCTCGGTCCTCGTTGGAAAGGAACGAAGAAAGCCAGAGAGAAATGCACAGAACACAGACCACGGGCACCAACCACTACTAGCCAAGCACATCCCGCGAGCTGCCCCCGGCCCTGACCCTGGGCTGGGGGGTGCTTCCCTCCATAGCCCCCTCCCCAAATAACAAACAAGTGGCTCCAAAGACAACACGCTCGTTCCATGCAACTTACAAGGGCCCGGAGCAGGGGTCCAGGGATGGGGGCTTCGGCCGACAATGGACACGGGCCCTGGGCTGGGGGCCCCCAGGGTGGGGGGAGTTAAGCAGCCAGGATTGGGGGGAAAGGGGGAGAAACAAAATGTGGGTATTGTTCTTGGGTTGTATTTTTTCAGGGGTTTGGTCCAAAGGAGATTACACATAAAAGTAACCAAAGCTCATAGCTCTAGGCCACGAGGTTGGGGTGGTGGCAGGCAGTGGGGTGGAGGGGACCTGTTCAGTGCAATTCACGGGTGGTCCAGCATTTCAGCCTCCTCCACCTGAGCCAAAGCTGCTCCCGAGAGGCCTGAGGCTGGGACTCCCCCCAGTCTGTTCTGTGCACTCTCCACTGTCCCATGGGTCCACTGCCGCATAAGAAAATCACCTGGAGTCCAGGCACCAAGGACCTGATGTTCCTACTTCTCAGAATAGATATTCCAGGAGCCAGGGATTCTATGACCATCCAGTAGCCTAAACCAGCCCTCTTAATCCTCAAACCCTCCCACTCCAACGCCCCCCGCAAAAGAAAACCAGAGAAAGACACAGACGTGGACACTGACGAGACACATGAGACCAGATGTTGGGGAAGAACTGGGGAATGGACACAGATATGTAAACACTTGGCTCTCTCTGGGGTCGCTCTGTGTGGTGGGGGGAGGAGAAAAGACTTGGGTGATGGGAAAACAACCAGAGGCAGGGCACCCTGAGGCTGGTGGAAGAGGGTGGAGGTAGTCCGGGTGCGGCCCTGGCTGCAGTGTGTGGAGGCTGGAGGTCACAGGACAGGAGCAGGACCCACCTGGGGGCCCTCAGTAGGGCCGGTTGGCATCCTTAGGCCGCTTTAGCTGGACTTTGAGGCGCTTCATGCCGATCTGGAAACCGTTCATGGCCTGAATGGCAGCCTGGGCGCTGGCTGGATTGTCGAAACTCACAAAGCCTGAGGTGACAGGGGCATAAGGCCGGCCCAGCCCCACCTCACTCTCCTGTGCACTTTGGTTCCCCAGCACCACCCTACTGCCTGCAGGTCCCCCAAGGCCTAGAAAACTGCCCGGCACACAGCAGGCCTTCAGTAGTAGCTGCTGACTGACTCGAGGAGTGAGTGAACGCAGCCCGGCCACTCTCCCACCTGGGTCATTCCTCTCAGCATTCTTTGAGGGGCAGCCCTTCCTCAGCCTGGGTGGTTCTGAACCTGCCTGTTGAAAACTCCATTTCCAGACCCTAAATGTCCTCTGAAGCAGGGAGGACAAGAATGTTCCCTTTTTGCCCTGAAGCAGTCTTGCAGGCAAAGACCTGAAGACAACCAAACCCGGCTCCTCAGCTTCCTTTCGGAAACAAAACACCCTGTTCTGGAGCCTTTTCCAGACATCATGGAGCACAGGTTTGACTGGTTTGTAAGGAGAAAAGATGGACCTGTGGTTTTCTAGAGGAGAGGTGGGTCTGGGCAGCAGCTGGTATAAGATATCAGGTGTGTTAAAAAAAAAAAAGGTCCTAGCCCTGGCTGGTGTAGCTCAATGGATTGAGTGCAGGCCTGTGAACCAAAAGATCGTGGTTCGATTCCCAGTCAGGGCACATGCCTGGGTTGCAGGCCAGTTCCAGGCAGGGGACCCACAAGAGGCAACCATACATTGGTATTTCTCTCACTCTCTCCTTCCCTTCCCCTCTAAAGATGAATAAGTAAAATAAAATAAAGGCCCTGTCTGGTTAGCTCAGTTGGTTAGAATATTGTCCTGATGCACTAGGGTTGCAGGTTCAACCCTCAGTCGGGGCCCATACAAGAATCAAGCAATGAATGCATAAATAAGTGGAACAACAAATAGATGTTTCTCTCTCTCTCCCCGAAATCTATAAATAGAAAGAAAAATATTTTTGGACTCTTGGACAATGTGGATTCCAAATATTGGGCACACTGCAACCGTAAGTGCCTTAAAGTGTATTAGACCTTGTTCTCATTTGGAGTTTGGCAGAAACGTGTCATATTTTATCTTTTAGGTCATCATAGTCTTACCAAAACACTTGCTCTGATTGGTGGCCCGGTCAACAAAGACTTTGGCTGAAATGACATGGCCAAAGGGGACGAACATCTGGAGGATCTCCGAGTCAGTGAACTCCTGGGGCAGGTGGTAGATGAAGATGTTGCAGCCATCAGGGCCTGGGTGGCAGCAGAGGCAAAAGTGAGAGCTGGGGACTGGGGAGCAGACTTGAGGAGCAAGGGCTCCAGGGAAAGCAGGTCCTGGGAGGACCCTATAAACCCAGTCCACGGCACGTGGGCCAGGGTGCCAGCCACCTTGATCCCACTCCCTTTCTTCCCCACCCAAGGGGTCAAAGCTGGATTTAGACCAGGCACAAGAGAGTTCTGAGCCCATGGCAAGGGCACCCCAGTCCCCAAAGTCTCCCTGCTGGGCCCCAGGCCACACCTTCTCGTTGTTGCTGCTGCTGCTGTTGCTGCTGCTGCTGGGGGGGCGGTGGGGGCTGCTGGGCGACCAGGGCAGGAGGCTGCGGGAACGCAGGTGCAACCAGGCTGTAGGCTGCCGGGTAGGCTGCTGGGGTGGCGAGATAGAGAGCTACTGGGGCTCCTGAGACGCCCCCGGCCCCAGCCCTCCCTACCAGCTCTGCCTCCCCGCCCCTGGCCCAGGCAGTAGAGTTGGCAGGGTTGAGAGATGTCAGAGAAGGAGCTATCCCAGACCCAGCTTCCAGGCCTCTTTCCATGTTGCCATCCCTGCCTCCTGGTTGTGCCATCCCTCCCGCCTGGGCCAGGCCTGGCGGGCTCCTCACCTGTATAGTGCTGCATCCCTGCATAGGCCTGCTGCAGGGGGTCCACCGGGGCTGCGGGACTCTGGGCTGGGGAGAGCAGCACCAACTGTGAGAGCAGAGGCTGGCAGGTGGGGAGGAGAGCCTCCTGTGGGCTCGGGTATGAGATGAGAGGGCAGACATGCACAGAGCCTGGTGTTAGCAAGACTTCGGTCTGACTGGCTGTGCAACCCTGGACAAGTCCCTCTGCCTCTCTGCATCTCAGCTTCACTGGCTGAGAACGGGAAAGAACATCCCTGCCCAGGTGGCAGAGCAGGAAAAAGCCTTTTAACCCCCAGCCCGGAGACGGCAGGTGCGTCACCGCTGCCGGCAAGGGGAGTGGTGGCTGGAGGGTTGCTGGGAGAGGGGCGGGCAGCAGAGAACCCCACCTGGGTAGGGGTGAACCCCGTTGGGATACAGAGCATCAGGGGCAGGCTGCCCGGTGGGCTGAGTGGGCACTGGGCTGTAGCCGCTGACACCCAGGGCAGCGGGGATTGCTGAGACAGGCGTGGCAGCGATGGCAGGAGGGGTGCTGGTTCCTGGGGAGGAGAAAGTGACAGAAACAGAGCCGCAGAGCCAACATACACACAAGTGCAGAGAACCAGTCAGCAAGTCTGCAGGCAGGGGAAGGACACAGGCTACTTTCTGACCCCTGAGCTCCTCCTGGACCCCAAGGCTTCCCTGAGCCATGCCCTGTGCCCCAGCCCCCACCCCACCATGTGGTAGCTCCCTGACCTGCCCCATTCCCACCAGCCCAGCCCTGCCCAGACCTTACCTGAGGATGGGGTGATGGGGGTGGCGATGAGGCCATTGGCATTGATGGCGGCCATGTGTTGCATCTGCACGGCAGCCATGGTGGCCATGGGGCTGAGGTAGGCACTGTGAGCCGCCACCAGGGCCGCCTGCTGCTGCATCAGCTGGGGGCAGGGCAAGAGAGAAGAGTGGGGCCAGGCCCCCTTGTGCCCTGGCCTCACTCCCTTTCCAATGCTGGGCCTTGGCATTGGGAGGGTGGGGGCAGGACCCAGGAGGCCAGGAGGAGAGAGGATGGGCTGGACCAGCGCCCCGGGGCAGTGCTCACGGCCTGGGTGTAGGCGCTGTAGGCTCCAAACTGGAGGGCGATGGGGCTGAACATGCCCAGCTGGGTGGCCACCTGCTGCATTCGGCGGAGACCTCGCTCCTTCTCTGTGTCAGCAAACTTCACCACCAGGCTGGACGAGGCACCCTGGGCACAGGCCCCAGAAGAGGACAGAGGGACAGAGGTGGGTCTCTCCTTCTCAGAGCCCTCAGAACCTGGCTCAAGTCCACCACTCACGGCTTGGCCTCTGAGAGGACAGCCATCAGTGCACCCCTGTCAAATGGGCAGATCTTAATCTCTCCCTCCCCCTGCGGATGTTCAAGAGACTAGAAAGAGCAGAGGAGTGTGAAGTCATGTGCTTGAAAAGAGAAGGGGCTCCCGGAAGGCAGACAGCATGCCTGGCTTCTCCGTGAGAATTTGGAACCGACATCCTCCCCAGGGTGGGTCAGCCACAGAGAGTGTTTAATCTCAGACTGGTCATGCCTTGCTGCTACCCCACCCCTTACCTGGACTCCTGCCCCCACCCGCAGGCCTCACACTCAAGAGATGCAGCCTCAAATTTTAATACCAGCTCGCACCAAATAAACACCAAACCGGAACTATCTGCGAGGATAGTTGTAGAGCCTAGAATCTGGAACACACTTCTCTGCCTAATGCTGCAAGCCCTGCTCAGCCCCTGCTGGACCTCTGCTGGAGAACCTCAAGCTAGCGGGCGCTCACCTCCTTGGGAGCCAGCTAGCTGTGGTTTACAGGCTTGTTCTCCACCCCACGGGTACAGGCAGTGGGCCCACTGCTCATGGGTCAGGGCAGCAGAATAAATGTGCAGCAGGCACACGGGGCCTCTAAGCAAGTGTCCTCACGCCTAGCCAGTGGGGGTGGGGGTATGGGAAGGTGGAGAAGAGGTGGGAGATCAGAAGATGGCTGAGGAATGGAGGAGGCAGGAGAGGAGGGTGAGGGCATTTGGACTGAGAGTGAGGGACAGGGACAGGGGATAAGAGGTAGGGAGATGATATTTGAAATGTGAAGGTGTCCCTAAGAGGTTGGATTCTTCTGCCAGAAAATTCTATCCAAATAAATTCAAAGACCCCATTGGGAATGGACTGCCCGCTGCTGTGAGCCAGGCCTGGTGGTGGGCCAGGAGGGGCTGGAGAGGCCTGTGGGTGGGGAGGGCAGGCTCACCGGCAGGGTCCGGCTGCTGTGGAGGGTGTTGATAGCCGCCTGGGCCTCAGCGTGGGTCTGGAACTTCACAAAGGCGCAGCCTAGAGAATTCAAAGGAGAGGAAGAAAGGATGAGTACTCACCTTTAAGCCCCGACAGTCCACACTACCCACAAAATCAGTGCAGGGGCAGGAGGGCCGAGGACCTAGGAGTGAGGAGCAGGTGTGGCGTGGGCTACCTTTGCTGGTGCCGTCTGGCCCCCGCAGCACAGTGCACTCATCTATGGTCCCAAAAGGCTCGAACATCTTCCGGACGTCCTCATCTGTCTGCTGCTTCCCCAGCATCCCCACAAAGAGCTTCCGGTCTTCTGGGGGATGGGGCACAGGAGGAAGGGCATGTTCAAGGCCTCCCGGCTGCTTTTCAGCTCTGTCCCAGGTTGGGATGAGTAGAGACCCCACCCTCTACCTTCAGTTCTTCCCTGAAGCTCCAGACAAGCCCTTCACTTTGGGGACCAATGGCTTTTAGGTGTGAAAGAGATGAAGGTTGGGGGGTAGGTAGTTACATAGAGGGCTCACCCCAGCTCTGAAGGACTTGCATTCCATTCTGGGCCTCGGTTTTGCCATTCCTATGGTGGGCTGAAACACATCCCCTCTGGCCACACTGATTCCTGTGCAACCTTGACTGGGAACCCTTTGGAATTCTGACTTTCTTCCTCGAGAAAGGCTGCCCCACAGCTACTCCATGCCCTGGGCTTGCAGGACGAGGGAAAGGGACTGAATCTAGAGGTACAGAACCTACCTCCACGGCTCTCGCTGTCAGCTGGCTTGACCTGGATTGGCCTGTTCATCTAAAGAAGAGAAGAGAAGGCAACTGCTGGGGACCTCCTCTGAGTACCCCAAGAGCCCTCCCTAGGCCAGGACCTGCAGAGAAGCAAGAGGGAGTAAACCCCAGGACCAAGAGGTTTCCCTAGCCCTCTAAATTGTTGGTGGGAAGGAAGGGAAGGGGCCTAAACTTGTTGAGGATTAGGACCAGCGAGGATTAGAGGCTGTGGAAGGAGAGGATGTAAAGAAGGATGCTCATGGGGCATGGATGGCACCAGGCTCAGGTGAGGCCCCAGATGACTTAGCCAGGAATAGGTGCTGCTCTCCTGAGCGCAAGAATGGACCTGGGTCCTGAGATAAAGCCGAACCAATGGGCTATTCAACAAGAGTGGCCCGAATTCTACACAGTAGGAGCAACAGAGGCCACCCATCACCAAGTGCCAAGAAAGACTTCAGACTGAGGGAGACTCCACAGATGCCCCAACTTCCTTCTGACCCCTAGAGGTGTGTCTGCCTCTCTTTCTGCCCCCTTACACCCCTTGACCCCAGGGGGAAGGCACTCAGGCAGCACAAAGGGAGCAGATGCCCAGTCTCCGTGGCAACGGGAGAATGCACGCCATGGCAACCGCCCACTCAGCCTGATTTATCCTTCCCTGTCGCCCTGGCGACCGTGGTGACGTCATCACTTCTGCTGCTCCACACACCCGCAGGAGTGGGAAGGGGGTGGGAACAGGGTATGCCGGGGGTGGAGGATTTGGTGGGGGCTGGGAGTGGGGGAGGGGCCCAGAAGAGCTTCCTGGAGGGAGGCATGCTGAGCTGGCCCTGCAGGGGGCCATACTGCCCCTTCTGCCTTCGTCTTCCAGATAAAATCCTTGGTGTCTCACAGCTGAGACAGCTCTGAGGGCTGCTGTCCCGTGCTCTTTCGAGATTCTCCCTGTTCCCGGAAGTCCTCCAGAGCTGTCCCCTCTCCCCCACTCCTGCAGCATCTCCCTTTTGTTCAGCCTCCAGTAGAAACGCAGACATGCAGTTCCACTCTCCACCCTGGCCAGAGGACTTGGGAAAGACTCCTAAGGGTTGATTTCCTTATCCCGGGTGGGGAGCATCTTAGGAGCTGGAGAGGGAGCGGACAGATTCAGTCCTCCGTGACTGAAAATATTTTGCTATTAAGGACAGACCGGTGGCGCCACACCTGGTCACCCCTCATCCCGAGGTAAGGCAGTCCTAGTTCCAGGGACCAAAAACAAATGAACAAAAGAAACTATTCATCTACATTCTGAGGGTAGAGCTTAAGTTCCCCCTCAGGGAAGGCACTGGACTGAAGGGCTGCCCTGCCACTCACTAGCTGGGTGACCTCGAACAAGTCATTTCTCTCATCAGGGCCTTAGCTTCCTCAACTGTCGAACAGCTCGATCAGGTGGTCTTGGGCCAGGTTCCCCTCAGCTCAAGTATTCCAGCATGGAGAGCTGTGTGTCATCACTTAACACAGAGAAGGGCAGAAAGGATAGTTCCCCCACCCCACACGGGCCTTCTTCCTGGGTATCACCTTACGCCACTTGGTCTGACTGGACTCTGTTGGTTGGGGATTCCCAGCCCTGGATCAAATCTAAGCCCCACCTCAACTGATGGGCCTCCCCTGCTCCCCCCATCTCTGGATATGAGAGCAGCTGGTAGGAAGGGGGCCACACAAATCCTCCCGTCAATCTCCTCCAGCTTTATCATCCACCAATCTGGGATTATCCCATGTGAGGTTCAATCTCCTCAGGAGAGAGAGAGTGTGTGTGGTGTGTGTAGCAAGGAGTGGGGTCAGACACTCAGACTCCTGGACTTGCACCCTCCTTCTGCTCTGTACTGTCACCCAAGCAATCAGGAAGTCCCCTCACAGGCACCTCAGCAGGCGCGCGCGCGCACACACACACACACACACACACACACACAGAGGAGAATCAGAACCAGGGTCGCAGTGTTGGGGAATTCTCACACTTGCCACTAACTCCTTCCCAAGAGGCCCCTGGGGATTTACTGTTCTAGTTGGGGATGGGGAACCTAGGGGCTGGAGAGAAAGGGTGCCGTTCCTCCCCACACAGGCTCCCAGGCCCCAAAATAGCGCATCAATAAATACCCACAGCTGATACGGATTTGCACAAAGGCACACAAGAGTGTACAGGCCACAGCGCAGACCACACTGACAGAAGGTTCCCCCACACTCCCTCCCAGACAGCCTCCCCTGGTGGCCCCCAGTGCCCCATTGCCAGCCTCCTCCTCTTGGCCTGGCACTTCCTGTGGGAAAGCTAGTCTTTGTTAGCTCAGCTCAGGCACACCTGCCCCCTCCCCTGAGTCCAGCTGGGCCCCGTTTACCTAGCAACCCAGCCTGGGTGCCTCTCTTCCCTAGCTACCACCCGCCAGGTGATAAGCCCTCCCTGAGGGCCTCCCAAAGAAGAAGGGGCTATTTATACCCCAACAAAGTATTACTGAGAACCCCCCTTACCAACAGAGTCACTTGTGAGGCCCCTGTCCTTCTCACCAATAGCAGAGACCCCACTTCCAAGAATAGCTCTTCTATCTCCTGAGGGCACAGGCCTGGTGCCCTGCCACTCCTGGCTCCAGACTCGCGCCCAGTGTCCCAGACCACACGCAGGCCCTCTCTATGGGGCCACAGTCCATGTGGCACCCAAGATAGGTGATGGGGGTCCTATGTCCCCAGAGCGGAATTTTGGCCCAAGTAGAGAGGGAAAGGCAGGCTGGAGGGAGTCCTTCACACCACCACCTCCAGGAAGAGTCCAGGGACCTGTGGCAGAGCCACTTCTGGGGACTCTTAGGGGAGAGAACAGGAAATAGAGCTTGACAGGCATAGGCCCAGCCCCCATTCTTTCTCTGCAGCCTGAAGCATCACCCCAATATTGTGGCACCTTCCAGGTCCTGGAGTGACAAAGATGGGGAGAAAGGTGAGAAGGCTGAATGACCCCATTAAGAAAGAACATGCAGTAGGAGGGCATGCGGATTGGACAGCAGGAAGAACTTCCCAACACAGTTGTGCAAGAGCTGGCACACTGTGTACACACACACACATACTCACACACACTCAACCACGCACACACACACTGACTGAGGGGAAACGATAATGCCAGGATGGCAAGTAAAGGTCTGGGGACACAAAAGGCCACAGATATCTGCTCCCTAGACTGTCCTGGTCAGCTCCCCCAAGCCTCCAACATGGCACCCACTTGGAGGACGGGACCCCTCCTTTCCTAATAGAGGTCCCTCTGCATCCTGTCCTCTGGGGCAAAGGCCAAAGTGGGGAAGACAGCCTCACCTGGGAGCTCGGGGGTAAGGCTAGGCAATCATTAACTGGGGTGCCTTCTCCCTGGCTTCCTCCGGAAGGGGAGGCAGCGCCTTTCCACACCCAGGATAGAGCTCTGCCTCAGCCACACAGGCAGCTGGAGGGGGACAGCCCCCAGCTGGCCCAGATGGCCCTAGGGCTCATGCCCACCCCCAGCTGCATCCTCCCTTGCCCCTCTGGTTTCTACAGGGGCTCTGAAAAATGGGGAGATGACAGGAAGACAGAGAAACAGCAGTGGAGTGAAAACTGTTGATTTGTGGGGGCCACCAGAGAGAAAAGGGAGAGAAAGGAAATTTGCGATGTGAAGCGATAGGAATCAGGCATCCCAGGGATGCGTGGGCCCACACCCACACACGTGGCTGTCCGCTGCCCACACACGTGTGCATGTGTGCACACATGTGCTCCTGAGATTCCAAGCTTGTTAGCTAGCACATATGTATGGACCTTAACTCTGTGAGCAATGGCTGTCCTGGGCTGCCTCACTACCTTACAGGGACCAGACAGTGGGCAACAGCAGGGAGCTGGCTGTTGATTTGCTGTCCTCATGGTACTCAGGGTTGAGGGCCACAGAGAGAAGTTGGGAGTGGTTGAAGCAGTTCTAATTTCCCTAGATCCCTCACCCTCTTTCCCCATCTCTTTTGTCGATTGCCTTTCCAGGAAGAGATGGAGAATCAACCCACTCTCCATTTCCTGCTGGCGGGAGGAGTAGAGGCTGGGACAGGTGTGTCTCCAGCACCCAGGCTGTGCTTAGAAAACGTCTGATAAAAGGATGGAGGGAGTTAACTCTCAGGAAGTACTTCCTGGGGTTCACTGTGCTAGTGACAATAGAATATAGAGAGCAAAAGTGAATGGCACGACTTCCTTCCCAGGTGGTGCAACAGAGGTGGGGGCAGGTGTCTGAGATTCTTCATTCCTGCCCGTGCCAGCCCAGGCCTGGGGCAATCTGAAAGGCTGGCTGAGAGGAAGAGACCAAGAGTTCTGACCTTGTAGGTTTGAGGTCACACTTGGTGAGATAGGGCCTGATTCTCCACGAGGATGTGCTTGCCCCCAGGCTTTCTCCCAGCCCAGATCCACACAGGCCCTGCTGCACCCTAATGCTCTATGGTCCTGTTCCCTTGCTCTTCTCTTCTTGGGTGACATGAGGTGAGCCTATTCAAGCTCAGAAGCCAGCACAGAGATGCCAGGCCAGCAGGCCCCAGCTGCCCATCTCGGGCAGTGGGCACTCCTCCCCCAGCTCACAGCCAGACTTCCCCCATAGCCGCAGAAGAGAGCCTGATGCTTCCTACTCACTCTGCCCCTCACTTGGTGTCCAAAGGCTCCTCCCTCTGCCTCCCAATCAGCTAGTCCTCCCTCAAAGTGTTGCCCAAGGGCAGGTGGGAAATGGAGAGGGGGCTGCATCCATGCCTTGCAAAGGTCACATTTCCTCCACTAACCACTTCTCTCCAGGTGAGAAGAAATGCATGCATCTATAGCAAGAAAGAGGGGTTCTAGGAGACAGGGACTTCCCGGTGACGAGAGGAGATGGAAAATATACTCAGTGTCTTGGGAAGGTGTTGATTCCCCTGGCTCTACTAAGGCCCTTCTCAGCCCCCTGGCCCTGGATAGGCCGGGACTCACCCCTGGAAGCGTCTTCTGTTCGTGCAGGGCGCTCTGGGCCTTCAGGGCTGAATCGCGGGCACAGTATGTCAGGAAGGCACATCCTGAGGAGGGGCAGGGACAGAGAGACCCGGTGGGCGGTGAGTCCCAGGTCTCCCCTGCCTAAGAGGAACCCCCCACAGGAGGCTGAGGTCTGGGAAGCTTGTTACTTCTTGCCACCTTCTACCTGCTGGGGTGGGGAAGTGTCTCAGAGAGGGGCAACCTTCTGCCCAGAGGATCTCTAGACTGATGAGCCTGGAGCTGAGACCCAGAGGCCAGGAGGCTTAACCGGTGGTGGGATAGGAGCAGAAAAGCACTGGAGCTGCTGGGAGATGGGCTTTGTTTGGGGGTGGGGAGGAGAAGGGGCATGTGATCGCCAGACAAGTGCATGTAGTGTGGTTTCCTCTCTTTCTTAGCTGATCTCCTTTCCTCTTTCTCTTTGCCTCCTCCTCCCTCCATCTTGGTCATCATCACCCCTTTCCTCTTCCATTTTTCCTATTTCCTCATCTCTCTGGGAGGCACGTGGAAGGTCAAGAGGAGAATAGAGAAGGGAAAGGAAGAACATCAGTGGAAGTCCCCGAGGAGGAGAAGGCAGTGTGGCCCTTCTGACCCCACTGCCTAGAACTCTCCAAGTCCTGACGCTGGGCCTGACCCTGCTGAGCCACACAGCACTTGGACAGGTCTGAGGTGCATCCTCTCTTTACCTCCAGTTCTTAACTTTCAAGTCCTCCACATTTCCCAGATCTTCACCAATCTTTGTCCTTCACACCGTGCTTCCCAGGTGCCTCTCCTTAGTCCTGGAGCTACCCTGCCCAGTTCATGTCTACTCCTTCCTGCTGAGCTCCTGACCCTGTGTCCTGACCTCCATCCCAATAGTGTCTGAGGCTACTAAGACTTTCAGTCTTGCACACACACACATGGCGGCCCAGCTCCTTATCTCCCAAAGCAGTTCTCTTGTTCCCCCGTCCTTCCCGGCGTTCATCCATGACCTCACCCCCTTATCTCTGGGAACCACATCTCTGCAGCCCCCTTGACGACTCCTCCCCCAAAGAAGCCTTCCTCAGTCCTCCATCCGGTTCCCCTGATCATCCTAGCTAAGTCCTCTTCTAACTCCTCAGCCCAGCCCAGAAACTCTTTTCCTTCTGGATTGGCCCTTTCCAGCCACTCCATCCCTCCAGCTACTTCCACCCTCCTCAAGGCCTCCCAGCCTCCCAGCCTCCCAGCCCTCTCCCTGAAGCCTCTCCAGCTTGGCCTGACCCCTCACCCTTGTGCAGCCCGGTGTACTTGTCCTTGATGACAGTCAGCTCGAAGATCCGACCAAACTGTTCGAAGATGGGCTTCAGGTCCTTTTCCTCCAGATGCCTCGGGATCTGCCCCACAAACAGCTTGATGGCATCCGGCTCCTTCATTGGGGCGGCCCAGGAGGAGGGGCCGAGGGGAGCAGGGAGAGGCCCAAAGGCCAGGGGGAGCTTCCCAGCAAGTAGGCAAGTGGTGGGCGCCAGGGGCCCAGCGGGCCGGCTTTCCCCTGGGCCCCCAACCACAGTGCTGAGCAGAGGGGCAGCTCTTCTCACACAAAGGAAGCCAGGGAGTTGAGGGCTAGGGGTCAAGGGTCTAGGCAGGCACTGTCAAGCCACCAGGGGGCATAGCCCAAACAAATGATCTCCTCCCAGAGATTTGGCAAATATCCCGGGATGGGGGTCAGTGTGGCCAAGACCTGAAGGGTAGGGCGGTATCAGGGGTGCTGTGAACTGGGGCTGAGAGGAGAGCTGGAGGTGGGGGAAAGGGCCTGAGGAGGGCAATGGGGGTGGAGGTTGAGGGATCAGGGGCCTGATGTGGTTGTCAGCACCGAGGTGGGGGTGGGGGTGAGGGTGGGAGGTGGGGGGGCACTCCTGATGTGGGGCAGGTGGAGCTCTCGTTGGCTTCCCTGAGAGGACACCTCCCCTGTGGCTGATCCTTCTGCTGGGTCCGAAGATCCCTGATGCCCGATGCTTGGTCTCTGATGGCGGCAGGGCTCCAGGGGTCCCTTTTGCCCTGCCGCCCCCCTTCAGGTCCTCCCCTCAGCCCCCCTCCCACCCCCACCCCTGTCCCCGGGCCTGGACTGCTGCTGGCTGCTCCCGCTGCTGGGGCTGTCTGCTTTCCCGGTCACCTGGGTCCCGGAGCTCTGCTCTCCGGCCGCGCTCTCCTCAACAAAAACCTCCCCCCTCCACACCCCCCTCCCCACTCCCACCTTCTTTCCCCTGACATCAGTGATGTCAGTCTCAGGGGTGGAATACAAATTCCCTACCCTGGAGAGGGACGCACAATCCAGACAAGAGCCACGCCCTCTTTCTATCTCCTTCCTCCCTGACTCCCTTCCCGCCCCCAGAAGAGCAGTTCGTCCCGTTGATAAGAACCCCTCCCCCATCTTACTCCCCAGTCACGAGTTGGGCAAGGCACTAAGATGGAGAATTTATAGAGGAGCCCTAAGGTGGGGTTCATTGTTCCGGGGGCT
Source organism: Trachops cirrhosus (assembly GCA_028533065.1). Classification (NCBI taxonomy): domain Eukaryota; kingdom Metazoa; phylum Chordata; class Mammalia; order Chiroptera; family Phyllostomidae; genus Trachops; species Trachops cirrhosus. The sequence continues at coordinate 16,293,534 of CM052551.1, read as the reverse complement.
GGAGCTGTCCCCGGTGCTGGAAGAGAAGACCCCATGAGAGGGGGCCAGGGGGGAGGAAAAGAGGAAAGACGGCATCTGGGGAGACTGAGACTGGGGAGTCAATGAAAGAACCCAGGGGAAAGAAAATAGCATAAGAACAGTTGGTCAGAGTGGGGGGTGGGGGTGGAGGGATGTGTAACTGGGGAGGGAAGCAGGTCACCGAGCCCGGGGTGAGGGGGGAAGGGCAGAAGGGACCCAGAGAAGAGAGATAGAAAGGGGGCTGGCAAGGGGAGAGGCGAATGAGATGAATCCAGAGAGAGGATTGCATATTTTCCAGAAAAGGAACCAAGAAAAACTACATCTTGCTGGCATTTGCGACGCCCCCTTCTCTCCGGCTGGGGGGTTTGTATGTATAAGTGCGTGGGTAGGGAGGCGGTGGTGACAGTGGGGGCTCTCACTTGAAAGCTCCTTGAAGACCAGGACAACGTTTAATTCAGCATTTTACAGTTCACAGTGTCTAGCACGGTGTCTTGATCATACATATTCGGTGCTTAACAGATATTTCTCGAATAAACAAATGATTGATGCAAAGAACCTCCGACAGAGTAGAGTCTCAGTTCCTTCAGCTGGAAGAACCATAGCTGTCACACTGTCCTTTAGGGCAAAGGAAGCCCGATTACTTCTTTCTTTTCTCCCCATTCTGCCACTTTCCCCTTAGGTTCCTTGAGTGGGACTCTAATTGAGTCAGGTAGTGAAGAGGGGTGGGAGACGCACCTTTGGGGGCTGTTACTCCCCTATACAGTGATATTAGGGATGATTGGTTTGCTTCATAATCTTGAGGGAGCTTGGCCTCTCCATGCACTGAGCCCACTCATCCCCTTCAATTCAGGGAGTATCTGCTGATGCCAAACCTCCTGAATGGGGCAGGAGGTTTGCCTGACATCATATGCTCCCCAACAGGCGTTCGAAAGCTTTTGTGGAACACACTGCCTTCTGTCATTCCCTGCTTCACGCCAGAGTGGGACTAACATCTCCACAGTGGTGCAGGTGTGTCTGAAAAATGTCCCAACTGAATCCAGCAGCCCCCTCCTCAGCTGTCATGGCAAGCAGGCTCCTCTCCTGGAAGTCATAGAAATGACACTTGGACAGTACTTACTGTGCCCTAGGCATTGTTCCAACTGCTATATATTTATTAACTTGTTTAAAGCTCAGCACCATCCTATGGTGTAGGTTCAATTATTATCTCTAAATAAAGATGGGAAATCAAGGCACAGGGAGTAAATGACTTGCCTAAGTTCGTGCAGCTGGAAAGAGATCTAGCTGACAGTGGAGTCAGGCAGCCCGGCTCCTGAGCCCATGCCTTTCTCTCTCACATCAGAAGCTCCTAGTAGGAAGGGGGAGAGTGATTAAGCCTGGCCTTTGTTCTTCCTGCGACTTCATGTGAGGCCTCAACAAGAGATTTCCTTCTTTCCAATGTCCTTCTTTCTACTGCTTGATTCACTATGACCACTTTCCATTCTTCCTTAATGTGGGTGTCTACAGCCTGAAGCTATATTCTGATAGGTGTGTATATTTGAGTGTGTGTGTGTGTGTGTGTGTGTGTGTGTGTGTGGACATGATTATACTTCATCATACGGACACCCAGTTCCTCCTGGTAAGGTCCCCTACGGTTGGGGGCGGGGGGAGATGGTAGAGGACCCAGTGCTGGGTGGTCAGAGCATGTGATGACAGTGCCAGGGAATCGAGAGTGCAAACACATCTGGAAAGTAACTTTGCACTCACCTCCTTCACCCCCAGTGCATTTTTTCTTCCTTCTAATCTGATCTTGGTATTTATGGAGATGATAAACAGATCACGCCCTCTGAGGATGGAGCCCAGGAAGACCCCACTGCCCTTTTGATCTCATTACTCTGTGTCTTGTCAGCAGATCTGCCGCCCTGCTGCTCATTTAGGCTTGGGGCTAATCATATTAATTGAAATATTAAACATTCACCAAAATGAATTATAATGAACTCCCCTCACTCCTCCTCCCAGTCAGCAACTGGGGAGTCAGCTGCCGGCAGCATAATGCCTCCAATCATTCTCCTAGTTTGTGGTCAGATGGAAGATGTCAGTCTGAGAGGAGAGGCAGGGTTTAGGGGAGAAGAGGTGGGCACTCTCATCAGGCCCTCCTTGCTGGATGACTGTGGGCACATTTTTGTTTTTCTTCAGGCCATGAGGGAGGGGAACCCTGTGAGGTACAGAGTGGGGGAAACCCCCAATGACTCAGAGGCTCATTCTGGAGAGCTGCTCTCCGGGAGGAAGTGAGGCTTCAGAGCTCTAGTTTCCCCAAGGTACTTTCTCTGTCCACTGTCTTCAAGCTCATCCTCTTTCTTTTTCCTCTGCACTCAGTGCTAAGCTGCCCTACACGAAAAGATTATTATTTTTTTAACTGAATTTATTTGGATGATATTGGTTCACAAAAAAAGATTACTGATCTTATAAATGGAGAACTCACTCATTTTAGATTCTTAGAAAATGAGAAATGCTGAATAATTGGGATATTTTTCAAAAAGGGCATAATGTAGTGGTGGTATGTGTGGGCAGAGTGGCTAGTCACCAAATACTTGCTGTCCTCACTAACTGAAAACAGAGTAGAGACGTCTGCAGCAGAGAGTGCAAAGAACTGGTAATATAACTTTCTTTCCCTCGAGTGCAGAGCTACCTCTGCACACAGGAGGCGCACACAGAGCGCAGTGGTGAGGACTGAGATGTCGTGAGAAGGTGAAAGTAGCCTCTCACTCACACACACAGGAATTTGGGATTTGGGCAATGGGAAGTGACCAGTCAGGAAAGGCTTGAGTGATTTTCAAAGCACAAGAAGATCATAGACCAGCAGAAGGGACATGTTCATTATTTTTTGTATGGAGGTGGGGGATGGAGAGAATGGTGCAGGGGTAGATTGGCCAGGCCAGCCCAGCACTGTCTAATATAATGTAAGCCATCTATGTAATTAAAAGTTTCTAGTAGCCACATTAAAAAACTGAGAAGAAACAAGTAAAATTACTTTTAGGAATATATTTTAAATTAACTGATATATCCAAAATATTATTCAACAGGTTTCTATAACATATCTAAGATATTCAACATATAATCAATACGAAGATTATTAATGAGGTACATTACATTGTTTTTTGTACTAGGTCTTCAAATCTAGTGTGTATTTTACACTTACAGCACATCTGACACAGCAACATTTCAAGTGTTCAGTAGGCATGAGTGGCTTGTGGCGACCACACTCACTGGATGGTACAGCTCTAGAGGTTCCACCATTAACTTCTCTGGGGGACAGAGGAGTGGGGAGAGACAGGTCTTGGCCAACAGGAACTGTCACCTCTGATTAATCTCTGCTCCTGCCTGAAAAAAAAATCACTTCTGACAGATGGCAGCTTATCTACCTCTCACTCTATTAACTCTCTCAAAAACCACAAACAACCAAAATGATTACTAACCCGGATAGGGTTCTTGGGAAGAGGCCTGTAGCCCACTACCGAATCTGCTTCTTCTGGGTTTTTCCTGGCTAGGGAACTGCCAACATTTTTACTTGTTTTCCTCAGTCTTTGCCCAGAAGGATAGAGGCAACCATTGAGAGGCCCCTCCAAGGCCGTGGCCGGATGCAGGGCTTCTTTGTCAGGCTTCTTCCTTGCTCCGTGGGCAGTTGTTCGCAAATCTGAAAAGGCAGCCCCCTTTTTCAGTTCTCTTTGCAGGCTGGCTGGCGGCTGGCTGGCAGAAGACCTCTGCTGGGCATGATCCCTGGGGCTGTAGAAACTCAGTGCACGCATACAGGAGATGACAGGCTCCTGCCCATTCCAGGCCTCTATTATTTCAGCTCTCTGGCTTTATCTCTCACTTCCCTTCCTAAATAGATACTAGAAGAACACATCTTGAAGACTGACTGGCTTTCCCAGCTCCGACTGAATTGAGAGTGGGGGAAATACTTCAGAATTTATGAGGATCAGGTTAATCTACACAAGAAAGTCACAAGAAGGGAAATGGTTAATCTACACAAGAGGGGGAACTTCTGGCAGGATGTTCCCCCACATCTTTTCCAGCATTTTCACTCTGAGACCGTTTATTCCTTTGCAGAAATCAGTTCACTCCATCCTGTGGGTTGCTTCCATGTTGTTTTAAGAATCCTACAGTTCGGTGTCAAGGGTCTACAGGACAGAGGAAGGGTTTGGCTTCTGGGTGGGCGGTACGAGAAGAAGCCTGAATCCTCTTTCCCTACTACTAGCCTTCATCCTGCTTCACCCTAGAGAGGGTCAGGAACCAGATTCTGGGAGACTCTGCCTTAGGAATTCCTTTTCAGTTTTGCTCTAGAGCTAAGAAAAAAAGCTATTTGAGGATGGGTGGAGTCCAGAAGAAGGGCTCATTGCATATACAGTCAAGCCGGGAAATCAGTCACCAAATCTGGGGAAAACCTAACCCTCCAGAGCTCACTCCCCAGCTTCAGAGCCGCTCTACACTGCTACGCTCAGCGCTCAGCTTGCTCTGGGCTGCTGGAGAGGGCCGGGCTTGGGAGCGGCCGGGCTGGGGGCGGGGCCGCACCCCTCGCGGCCGGGCCCGTCGCCTTGACGACCGCGACAAGATGGCGATGCAGCAAGGTGGGCTGCTGGCCCCTGACCCCGGGGCGCTGAGCCCCGCGCAGTGGGAGCAGCTGCGCAACTTCAAGGTGGGTGCGCCCCTGCCCTCGCCTCCACTTAAGTGCAGCTCTCCTATGATAAGGACCCAGACAGGGAGGAGGACCCTGAGAGGGGAGCCTGTTCCAGATAAAGGGGCGGAAGGCTGCGGGGAGAGCCCCGGCGAATCCCTCCTAGTGCAGGAAGAACTACAACAGGGATCTGCACAAAGAAATGGACCAAAATTACTGCCGGATGCGTTAACTTAGACACAAACCAGGACTTCCCGATGATGCAGACCCGACCTTAGTTAAGGCTCCTAAGCCTGCGTAGGAAGCAGCATGGGGATGGATGTTGATTTCTAAGAAGGCAGGGCTTACATTTTCAAACATTCACCGAAAAGACCCGGGTAAGGTGCACGTTGTTTCCCCAGTCCTTCTCACCTCCAGGGCTTGAACCCTGAAATCTGTCTCCTGATGGAGCGTGACACTTTGTTCTTGTCCCCAGATTCAGACTCGGATTGCTAACGAAAAGTACCTAAGGACCCACAAAGAAGTGGAGTTGCTCCTAAGTGGTTTTTTCAGGTAGGTGGTATTCCAGACTGGCCTTGAGCAACTAGTGGAAAAGTTTACCAAACCTGGGGATAGATGAGCGTGAGCGACTTCCTTCTTTTCGCTCTCCCTATTGCTGCCTCTAGGGTCTGAAAGTTACAAGATATCCTAAAGTTTGATTTTTTCAGCTCTGGAATTTGTGGTACCCGGGCGTTTCTTGAGTTATCTCTAGAGGTTTCCTTCAGTTATCTCTTAGATTTTCAAAAGTACTGATATTCATCCATTGTAGTTGTAAGGAAACCTATGTACCTTATGACATTTGGAATAAGGAATTGGCATTGAGAAACTCAGCAGGCAGCCATTGGGTATAAAACATTCTCCATCAGAGAAGCTTAACAGGATCACTAGAATTTTTAAAAAAGTCAGATATTTGACCTTTCCCTACTTGAGAACATAGTTGTAGAAAGACTCCAAGACTTGGGAGTCACTCTTCTGTAAGTCTTGGAGAAAAGACCGTTTTCCAGGGTATCCTGGAGCACGTTCTTTCCATCCCCCATGATGCCTTTCAGTATGGCATGTGTTTGAATAGAAAAGTCTCATAGCATAAAAGACAAAGAATTGAGGGGGAAAACATGATGGAGCAGCAATGGGTAAAATAATAGAGCTGTCTCAAATACTGTTTGGCTATAGACACATAGGCAAGGTTTAAATCATAATAATGGCTTTTGTTTGCAGGCACCATGTTGGTTTCCTACATCAGAAGTTATCACACAGTATTGTAATTGCATCGTCCATCTTCTGTTTCTCTGCCTGGACCAAAGCGTAAACTGGTGGAACCACGTTTGTGTCCCCAGTGCCCACACAGTGATGGCATCTTGGTGCACTTTTGCTGATCCTTCCATCGACTGTACAAAAGATAGTGTATTATCACTTCCATTTTACAGGCTTTTAATTTAAGGTCTGAGAGGTGGAGTACCTCCTTCAAGTTGCTGAACCAGGACCCAAACTTCTGGTTTTTTCACTGTGTTTTCTTGTAAGAACATGGAGCTGGGAAGCCAGAGATGGGGCTCTCCTTTCTCTTCTCAAAGGCAGACCTGGAGAGGTGTCTTTTTTTTTCTCAGGCCTCTTTGTTTTTCCTGGTTCACCATTCTTTAAATTTTAGCTATTTCTCCAAGTGGCAGCAGATTCTCAGAGGGCTGGAGGGGAGAGAGAAAGGGAAAAGTGAAACCTGTTTGTGAAGGTTGGTTTTATTTGGGTCACTGGTAAACCCTGGGCAAAAAGGTAGGTTAGGGGGTCCTCTGCCAATGTCAGCCCTGGGGATCAGGCCGTCAGTTTTTGCACCTTTTCTTCTAAAGGGAAATAAGGATGACATCCTTTTTATCCTGGGGAGCTTGCAGTCCAAAGTAGGAATGATTCCAGCAGGGAGCCTGGAGATAGAGGTTAAAAGCCCGAATTAAATCATCATTTGTGTTGTCCACAAAAGGATTAAAATCCTTCGGGGTGGTGAAGAGAGCGTTTTTTCAGTCACATGTCAGGGATGGCCCTACTTCTGTTCCAGAAAGTTTCCAGAAGCTGGACATCTGCGCCTGGCTGCAGAGGGACAGTCCCAGGCATCTCCCCTTTCCTTCCTTATCATTCATTCCCCTTCCCCAGGACAGCAGGCTTTTCCTTTTGCTGGCCCTGAAGCTCCCCTACCTGAAATCCTCCTGGCCACTTTTAGCCGTTTCTCTTTCTGGGGTGAAGGTGGGAGAGGGAGAGGAAGTGTTTGAAGTTCAGATTGCTGGTTGTTTGATGTTAGTGTTACTTCCTTTGGATGATGCCAGGATGAACCAGAATCAGCCCCTCGTCTGTACTGGATGCTTCCGATTGTCCTTCCAGTGAAAAAGAGGGAGGGAGAAGAGGGGACAGAATCCTGGGCAGCACACCTGTCCTTACCTGTGGTGCAGGTCTCTGCTGTAGGCTCACTTCAAGCCACCAGAGACTCTGAACTGTTTTTGTTGGGTTAGCAAGCTCCCCACTTGGGTTTTCCGATCTTAGTGATTTATGGCCACTCAGCCACAGCTCTCCAGCCTGTACTAATACAGTGTACAGAACTCGTAGTACCTTGCATTTTGAACCTACAAAATGGCAAGAGGAGGGATCTTACTTTAGGCATCCAGACAGTTCAGATTTTAGGCTGGAGATATGATAGCAAAGGAGTGAAATTTTAGAGAGGTTTTATTAAATGTTTTTGTAAATACCCAGGCAGATGAATCTTCCCCCACATGGCACTGATCATAGCATTCCTTGGCTGGAAAAATCTTCAGTGGATCTACACCATTGCTTTTCTTTTTTAAAACATTCTGTTGAAATACAAAGTACAGAAAAGTGGCATATCCTAAACTGGATGAACTTTCACAAGTGAGAACACACGTGGCACTAACATCCAGAGCAAGGAATAGAACCTGACTAGCACCTCAGGCAGGTCCTTTGTGGCCCCTCCTAGTAAAAAATTATCTTTTTACTTGTTTAGAAATAAGCCCCACAAAAGGCAGCCAGCACCCTGACTTCCAGTAGCACAGCTCTGTTTCACCTTGATATAATGGGTTTCTGCAGTCTGCACTCTCGTGTCTGGCTTCTTTTGCCCAACAGCATCTTGTAGATCCCCACTCTCTTCTGTATTGTATTCCGCCGTGCGCCTATGCCAGACTGTATGCATTGCCTTTGTCTTTTGAGTTGGGTATAAATGTCTCTCCTTGGCCTTCGTGGCACCCACAATAGAGCCTCCTTCACTTCCTGCTACTCTCTTCTTGTGCCTCTTACTCCAGCCAGACCGAACCTCCCTGATCATTCCCACTGACCTCGTGGAGGGACACTGCCACTCCTTGAGTGACCCAGTACCTGTCCTTGGGGAGTTCACCATCTACAGAACACAGACTGTTCCATTTCTGGGTTTTCCCTCTTGGGGCTTCCCTGGGTCTGGAATACTTTTGTCCCTCATCTCTTGTCCTGCACTAAATCCCATGTGCACCTCGAGGATCTTCTCAAGTGCCAGCTGCTCTGTAATTTTTGGGGTCCTCATCTCAGTACTCTCTCTCTCTCTCTGTCTCTCTGATCTCCCAGCACACCAATACCCCCTCTTGTAGCACTTCCTTGGGGTGGCCTTTTGGACATTTGGGAATTTACCCACTCCATTTTACTTGATTGTAGGGGGGCCTCAGTTTATATTTAAAAATATATCAGTCTCTCATGTCCTGGCCAGGTGACTCAGTTGTCCCGTACACCAAAAGGTTGCAGGTTTGATTCCTGGTCAGGGCACATACCTAGGTTGTGGGTTCGATCCTTGGTTGGGCTGCGAGCGGGTAGCAACCAATCTATGTCTCTCTCTTTCTCTCTCTCTCTCTCAAATCAGTAAATATATCCTCAGGTAAAGATTAAAAAATATATATATATATATGTATATGTACCAGTCTCTCTTATCTAGTGTAGTTACTTACACATAGTTTGTGCTCACTAATTCTCAAACTGAATTGAAGGAGAAGCAGGGAAGCAAAATTCTTAATGCTTGAGGGGCAGGGCCTTCCTGGGCCAGCCAGGCTGTCTAGGCTGGAAGGCCGGGCAGCCATGGCCATGAGGACATGCGGGAGAGCACTGGCCTTGGAATCAGAAAACATGGCCCCGTCTCCTTTACTTACTGGCTTTATGAACTTGGGCAAATGATTAACCTTTGAAAGGCTTGGTTTATTTATATGTAAAATGGCACAGTCATTCACCAGTTGTTGCCAATTGAGATGATGTTTGTGAACATATTTTATGAACCATGAAACTCTATGCGAGGTAAGGCATTTTTGACTCCCAGTGGCACTGCGGCTGTGGGTGCTGTCGTGGGGGTCTGTCTGCTGGACTGGAGGGCCACCAACCTTCTTAAGTCCACCTTTTCAGCTTTGTCTTACTGCATTTCTAGTCTCACCCCCTGTAGAAATTCGTGGTTAAACTTACTCGGAAGATTGTGGGGTTGAGTATCCATCGCGCCACCCCTCGAGGATGAGGCCACATGCTCTTCATCTGAGGTGCCCACCCCTGGCGAGGTCTCTGGTTTTGTGAATGTTTTTGTTGAACATGTGATAAGCTTCCTTTGGGTTTAGCACAGCAGCCCTGAAAGTCCCAGACCCGTGGCCACAGCCTACCTTGAAGCCTGCTTTGTACCCGATCCTTATCCCTTAATGTTTTTCAGAGAAATGTTTCTGAAGAGGCCAGACAACATCCGAGAATTCGCTGCAGGTGAGTAAGGCAGTGTCCTTTGCGGGTGTTTGGTAAACCAGCACAAGGAGTGTTATTGTGAATTTAGCCTTGGACAAGCCGGGACTCTCCTCACAGTCTGGGGTATGCCTCCACCCTGTGTCCCCCAAGGGAGCTTTCTTTAGAAGGCTTTTTTGTCCATTGTCATTTCCTCAGAACGAGGACAGGTAAGAAATGAGGCAGAACTTGCTAATCGTGAGGGTTAAGAATTCTGAGTTTCCCCAAACTCTTTCCCTGGGGATCCAAAAGCAGGTCCTCCTCCCTGGGTACACATCAGAATCACCTGGGGAGCTTTTAAAATACTGAGGCCCAGGCCCACCCCCAGGGGTTTTTATTTAATTAGTCTGGGGCAGGGCTTTGCCTCCACAGTTTAAAGGCTCCCTGGGTGACTCTAATGGGCTCCACTGCCCAGAGATGGCTTAAGGTCAATGATGTTTAGAGGGGAGGGGCGGGGCTGGATGATTTCCTGGGTCCTGTTCGCCCTGGGAGTTGGTTACATCCTCAAACCATTTCTAACTGAATCTAAGTGCGTCTCTGCTGCCACAGCAGATGCTGTCTCTGATTTACATTATGCTGGGTGTTTAAAAACCCTCTTCTGTCGTCATTCTCCGAGAGCCTGGCTGTCCTCTGAGAGGATATTTTCAGGGAGGGCGTGATATCTCAGAGACAAGAGTTGGCAAGCCGTGTTGAGACAAGAATAACACTTGGCATTTATTTGGGTCCCAAGATGGGCTGGGAGCAGAAAACCCAGAGGCTCCCTCAGCCCTGTGATGGCTCCCTGTGCGTCAGCAAGCTGTGGGACGCCAGTGTGGAGGGCAGAAGCCCTCCTGTGTACGCTCTTCCCTGGCAGGCTCAGACTGTTGGCGGGGCGGGGACTAGTGGGGGGCAGTGATCACAGGATTCGCTGTGACATCTCATATTAGGTGGTAAAGTGGGGCTACCAGTAACATTTCTGCAAAGACCGAGCCAACCTAACTTTTTAGCGGAGTACGTGTCTCCCCAGCACCCCCCTAGTCTTTTTCCCTTAGGTTTAGATGATTTCTTCTTTTTGATTCTTATCCCAGAGTACTTCACGGATCCAAGACTTCCCAACAAGATTCACATGCAGCTAATTAAGGAGAAGAAAGTGGCCTAATTAGTAAAATCATGATGCTCTGCTGTTGAAAGAGACCAGAAAGCATCCAGCCTGGGGTGGGTGTTAACCTCACTTGGAGACAGACACTCCTTTACTCGTGTGAATTAAGCACTGGCTTATTGGCCCAGGGTGTGAAAGAAAGCAAAGAGAAGAGTTCATGCAAGTGTTTAGTTTTCTTGACACCATTTTGGGGACTAGGGACTGTGAAGAGAGGCCCAGGGTTTGTCTAGCGTGTCCATGGCAGGAGGAGACATTTGTCTTCCTAATCCGAAGAAATGGGTGAAGAGAACGGAAGTGGGAGTAGTTAGGGGTAAAGAGAGCGACAGGGAGATAGGGGTGGGGCCTGCTAGTGTTCTCAGACTGCTCCTGCCCACTACAGGTGAGGGCAGAGGGGGCTTCTGGAAAGGCTGAGAGTGCTTTCCCTCACTGCCTCTTGGATTGGGCACTTCCTGCTCCCCTCCCCTTCAAACCAGGCTAGGCCATTGGGGCCATCACACATTTTACAGGATGATTTCTGAAATGATTTTGATGGCTGGGATTTTTTTCTCTTTTTAATGTGAGGTGGGAAAAAGCCACACTCCTGATTTAGCAGAACCCTTTTTGTTTTGCAGGCTCATGAGGACGTGAGAGAGTCCTGTTGTTAACAGTGTGGGTTTTCAAGCTGCCTCAGGCTCTGTCTGCTTTGCAAAGGCTTTTAAAGATACTCATTAAAAACAGACCTTCCTGATCTCTCTGCTTTATTTCACTCAGAAGGAGAAAGACAGCCCTTGTGGGAAGGCTGCTCTGCCCCTACTTTGACCTGGTGTGTGGCGGACCTGTCCCACTCAGAGGCAGCTCGTGGGCCACTCCGGTCAGGTGGATCTTTCCCCATGGGCCTCAGTACGTGTACTCCCCACCTCTCAGGCCCCCTGCTGCAGAGCCAAGACTGGAAGAAAGAACAGGGGTGGGGACCCTGAGTACCGCAGCTGGCCGTGGTGGTACTGAAACAGGGTCCACCCTTCAGCAGTGGCTTTGATTTTTCCTTATCTTACGTTCTGTGTATACAGGTGATGATTAACTTTTATTAAGATAGAAACAATAAGAAGAATTAGGCTGGAAGGACAGCAAATGAAATTAGATATAGAAAACCATTCAGGATCAATGAATACTGTGAAGTATGAGCCTAACGGGTGACTCGGAGAGGTGGTAGACTTCGTTCTTGAGGATTTTTAGAAACAACCTACCCATCCCTTTGATTTTCAGCTAAGAGGCATGTGAATGGACCAGTTGGTCTTAGGAAGTCCTTTTCAGGCCAGGAGGCATGGATGGTGCCTGTTTATGTCTTGCTTGGCCTCCACTACCCACTGGCTCCACAGTACGAAGGACCTGTCATCCATGTGTCACGTGTCAGCATTACCATGGCAACAGAAGCACAGCTGAAAGCAGAGACTGTATTTACCTTATCTCTGTTTTGTTCTCAGCTACAGTAGTAGAAAGGGCAACAAATTAGGGCATTTAGAGAACTAGAAACTACACATAATAAGCTTTGGAGTACAAACCTTGAGGCATTATTTTAAGTGCTTTTCAAATCACATATCAGTAGCTATAGCTCTCTTTCAAAAATCCTAATGAAGTCTTCAGCAAAAGACATCCACCGAGGGCCTCTGATGGAGGTGTTATGGTAGACACTCTCGGAACCTTTCTTGGGAGAAGTAACCTGCACCTATGTGGGGAGAGAGCAAAGTGTTTTTCAAGATGTTTGAGTGCATGATTTAATACTGTGAGAGTACAGTGGTTCGTGCTTTGAGGGTGAGGTTTTCCTGGTAGACAGAATAAAATATATTTCATCACCTGGCTGATGTAGCTCGGTGGATTGAGTGCAGGCCTGCGAAAAAAAGGGTCCCTGGTTTGATTCCCAGTCAGGGCACATGCCTGGGTTGCGGACCAGGTCCCCAGGACAGGGCACGTGAGAGGCAACTACATGTTGATGTTTCTCTCCCTCTCTTTCTCCTTCCCTTCCCTTCTCTGTGAAAATCAATAAATAAAACCTTTTGGGGAAGGGAAGGAGAAAGAGAGGGAGAGAAACATCAACATGTAGTTGCCTCTCACATACTGACCAGTGGAGACCTGTACTGCAACCCAGGAATGTGTCCTGACTGGGAATCCAACTGGCGTCCCTTTGTTTCACAGGCCTGCACTGAATCCACTGAGCCACACCAGCCAGGGCAATAAATAAAATCTTTAAAAATATATCTATTTCATCATATGTGGAATCTAATGAACAAATTGAACTAACAAGGAAAACAGACAGACTCATAGATGGAGAGCAGGATGACAGCCAGTAGGAGTGGGGAGGTTAGCAGGTAGAGGGATGGAGCAAAAAGGAGAAAGGACTCCTGGACGTGGATAGCAATGTGGTGATTGCTGGGGGGAAGGTATAATGGGACTAAATGGTGATGGAAAAAATATAATAAAGATTAAATTAAAAAATAAAATTATTTCAAAGACTTCCTGAGTAAAGAACGTATTTAACAGTAGTCATCGTGTCTCTGCTTTGTGTGAAGCACTGTGCTAGGTTCTGGGAATGAGACAGAGAGGTCCACGCAGTGGTTTATGGTCTGGGAGATGGGCTGCTTTTCTCCCCAAACTTTAACTGTCCACATATCTCACCTTTTAGACTGAAAGCTCCATCAGGGCAGGGACCAAATTGAAAAATCAAACTTGGTCACAGTTAAATTCCTGACTTCTAGCACAGTGTCTGGAATATAGCAAACTCTCAGTAAGCATTTGTGGAGAAAATGAATGTTTATGTAATTGAACACTCACATTTTATTTGTTGCTTTGAAGACAATCATATACCTGTGATGGAAGTAGATACATAATATAGGAAAAGATAGAAGAAAGAACACCAGGTGTGCCTGAAGGAGTAAGGGAAGGCTCATGGAAACTGGCATGTGATGGGTAAGAAAGGATTTGCCAGGCAGATAACAGGAGGGGAGGTGTGGGACAGTCAGGGTACCCCAGTGTTTCCCTTCTGCTGGGCAGGATGGTAGACCCTGTTAGTCGACTGTTCATCTTCATTACCCCTTTCTTCCTTGCTAATAGAACACCAATTTTGTTGAGGATAGCAGTGAGCCCTATCCCAACTGGTAGGTTGTATTTATCTAAGCCAATCACTGCAATCACATTCCCCAATTGCCCAGCTTCCCTTGCAGCTAAGGGAAGCCATATGTCCATGAGCTAGCTACTAGTAAGTGTGCCGAGGGTTCCTAGGAAAGCTTTTGCTTTTGTAACAAAAATACAGGAAGGGGTTGTGACAGATGAAGCTGATGTAGCCCTCCTTTTCCTTCTCTTTTTCCTTGACTTGAACCTGAATATGATATTGAACTGAGCAATCATCTTAAGGCCATGAAACAATAAGCAGGAGGGTGATAACCAGTCCTCTGAAGTGGCAGAGAGGTAAGATCAGAAGGCTCTAAGACCCTGGCAGCATCTTTGAGCACCTGAACAGCCCAGCAGTCGCCTGCCTTCAGACTTCTTGGCAAGTGAGGAAAATAAAGCTCTAATTTGTTTTGAAATCAGATCAGAGTTTAAATTCTGACCCACCACTTACTAGCTAGATGTGTGGTCTTGGCCAAGCCACTAAGCTTCCTTGAGCATTGAGTTGGATTAGGGATAGAGAATGGATGGGGCCTAGTATGTGGGAGTGTTCTCTAGGGGTGTGTCCTATGGGGGGATATAAAATGCAAAGGTGGGTGTAGTGAGAGACAAGAAAGTGGGGACAAATCATAAAGGACACCGTATATTAGGCAAATGAGTTTTGTTTTTCATCATGTAGTCAATGGAGAGCCAGCAAAGAATTTCAAACCAAGGGGAATTGATGAAGAGATTCATATTTACAAAGTGTCATACTGTGGAAGACAAGTTAGAGAAAACCGAGGCTAGAATAGAAAGTCCTGTTCAAAGATAATTGCCATAGTCCAGGCCACCATCATTTCTACCCACATCACTTCACTCATGTCTTAGTTGGTCTCTTTGCTGACTCTTGTGCCCACTGTAAGATGAGAATGTATTTAGCTGCAGGTAACAGAGACCCCAATTTATAGTGCCTTATGCAAATAGGGGGTTACTTTTTTCACCTAATGAAAGCTCTGACAGTAAACAAGATTAAACTGTTTAATGATGTAGACCGGTACCCAGACCAGCCTTCCATCTTTTCACTGCCAGCCTGAGTGGCCTTACAGTTCCTGGAGGGCCCCTGCATGCCCAGGGGCCATTTCTGTCCTTGTGGGAAGAAGGAAGAGCCACACCAGCTGAGTCTGTCCCCTTTTATCATGAAAGAAAAGTTTTCTGAAAATCCTCCCTACCTATGTCTCACAGGGTCCTATGGTTTACCCCAAATGCAACTGAGAACAGGGAAGGGAACTTTTAACTCCTCTAGCTTTTAGAGCAAAAGGTGGCAAGAGAAAAGAACAGTAGGAACAACTAAGTCAACCCCAAAGCAGTGTCTGCCCACCTGCATCCCTGACTCATTCTCCACATTAGAGTTAGAGCCAGAATGATGTTTTAAGAAACCTAAATCAGAGTATGTCACTCTTCTGCTCAACCCTTCAGCGGCCTGTCATCCACTTAGAATAAAACCTAGATGACTTTCCAGGGGCTACAAAGTTTTGTGAGACCTCCTCCACCTCTCTGACTTTATCTGTCTTCCCCTACCCCTTGCTCCAGCCACACCCATCTTTTCTGTCTTCCTCAAAACATGCTGAAGTCATTCCCACTTTACGGTCTTTGAACTCTGCCTGGATTTCTCTTCCCCCTACTTCACAGGGCTGGCAGTCCAAGTTGGGGTGCTCTACACAGAAAGGAAGAGAAAACTCTGCTAAGAGTAAGACTTTGTTAAGCAAATTGGGCTTGCTTTCCTCACACAGCAAGTGTGGAGGTGGTAGCTCCTGGTGTTGGTTCAGCACCTGCTTCTCTTCAGTTTCCTCTCTTTCCTTTATGGTCATGGAGAAGCAGGAGAACCAGAAAGGGACTCTGACCATTCTTGTTCTTTTCTGGAAAGCAAAAGCTTCCCTCTCCCAACTCCGCCAACTTTCACTAACATTTCATTGGCCAGAGCTGTGTACAAGGCCCCTCCTTAAGGGAGGTTGGGAAATTGAGTAGTTAGCCAACCAACAGTATCCTAGGTAGCTTCCTGTCACTTTCTTAGAGAGTCTTTTCCTAGCTGAAGTAACTGCCCCCAGACATTTTAGAAATATTTAATTAAACTCCCCCCACCATCCTCTATCATATCACATGTTTTATTTTACCCAACAATGTCTGATATTGTTGTGTTTATTTTCTCATCATTGCCTGTGGCTCCAAGAATGTGAGCTCCAGTGAGAGCGGGTCTCATCAGGCTTGTTCATTGCTCCCAGGCCAGTGTGCAGTAAGGACTGCCTGATTCTTGCTGCTCAAGGAGGGGAAGGATGGGCAGCATCTAGAAAGCAAGGCACTCTTCTCCTCGCTGGGCAGGCCTCTGCTGCCCTCTCCTGGGCATGGCTACAGAATTGGCTACAACACCTGGAGAGTGCCTGTGTGAAGAGCGAAGAGCCAGCGGGAAGAAGAGAAACAGGGATAAGAGTGGGAAAACATTCAGAAATTTACAGATTCCTGTAATAGTAAGTTTCTTCACAAGTTACCAAATTCAGGGCTTTATCTCCGACCTGTGCTGCTTTATGAGCTCCTTAGATGTCTCCTCAAAAGTGTTGGAAGAAACCTCATAAGGTGGATTATTCATTCACTTGTTTACTCATTCACTTATTTATTCAACAACTATTAGGGCATATTGTATACTCAGAATACAAAGTTTTGGGAATAAATGACATTCTTTCCTCAAGGAGTGAAGACGAATACATACATAATTATAACACAGTTTCAAAAATGAAATGATAAGAGAAACATCCAAGCCATTAAGGGCACACAGAGGAAGGGCACTTGACTGGCACTGGGGCAGTGGGGTGGGGGCAGGACAAGAAGGTGGCTGTAACATGGGCCCCCACATGGGAGCTGAATGTTAACGGTTGAATTGGAATTATAGGCACCAAGTTACTTTCCTTTTTTTTTTTTAATTTATTTATTTTTAGAGAGAGGGGAAGGGAAGGAGAAAGAGGAAGAGAAACATCATGTGTGGTTGTTTCTCACGTGGCCCCCACTGGGGACCTGGCCTGCAACCCAGGCATGTGCCTTGACTGGGAATTGAACCGGTGACCCTTTCGTCCGCAGCCCGTGCTCAATCCACTGAGCTACACCAGCCAGGGCCCAAGTTACTTTCTAATACAGTAGCTCCCCATTATTAAATCTGAAGAGCAATTCTTTTTCCTCCAAGAAAATTCTTTCTGATGTCTTCTCTCACTTTGACTTTCATGTTTAACAGTTTCTTAGGGCCTTGAATTTCTTCTCTGTAAAAGAGGGGCTGCTACTAGATGTTACCTTTACACATCCTGAACCTGACTGAACTCTAAGAATGCTGACCCTGGATGTGTAAAAGCATCTCCCTGGGAGCAGGTTGGTATGTATACATGAATGTGAAAACCCTAAAGTTTTTCACCATCCACAGGAATTTTCAACTTGAATCCAAAAGAACCAAAGGTGCTTTGCATACATCAGCCTCTCACTAAATGCTTGTTGAAAAGAATGAACTCTCAACATTCTTAAACCACTCCTGTTGTTGCTGAGTTTATTTCTCTATAAAGGGGGAGAGCAGGCCCTTTGTGGAGTTGTGAGGGTTGTCTGAGGGGAACCCTGCCCCACAGAGTCCTCCCGGTCTCAGATGAAATGAGTCTGCCCGGACACAGTCTGTCTGGGGGAAAAGGGGCTGGCAATTCCCTCTAGTGGAGAATGTCCTGAGCCCTTCTCCGAAATGGCCTTTACTGGGATCGGTATTGGGATCAGTATTGGGATCGGTATGTGCAGGGGTATACAGCATGCAAGCATAGCTCATCAATCAATGTCCAAAGGCTATAGTTATGGAAAACAGACATTATCTATAGATAACAATTGAAGAAACACAGAGATCTGCCTCAGGTCAGGGTCTGTTAGACATGCTGATGCCAGATGGTTGTTAAGGTGTGTTTCATGAGATAAGGAGTTCACTCCTTTTGCTTTGAACTTAAACATTTGGTTTATATTAACAAAGCTATACAAAGCAAAGCAAGTTTCAAAGGGTACGATGCATTCTTCAGACCTGATTTCCCATGGGAACCCTCGGTGTTAGTATTGGGTCATGCCTGCCTCCTGCATTCCTGGCTTTCTGGTCAAATCTTACAGGCCTCTTCAAGGCCTCACTGGTGCAGGGCTACAGATTCCGATACCACACAAAGTGGTCCCTAACAGTTGTCATTACACATCTGGGCTCCACAGCCATGTCTGGCCCATAGGCTTTCATATGTAGCAGCTATTTTTTCTGTGAAGTAGCAAGACCAATTTGACCTGGCACAGGGAATGGTTACTGAGGAGATCACCACAAGTGTGGGCATGCTGGTGAGAAGAGTTTTCATGTTGGAGGTTAGGACTATTTAGTGTGAGACTGAAGACTTAATGCTTTCTCAAGAAAGCTCTCATTAAGGCCCAGCACAATGGACAGAAGTCGAATTTCTGACCCCATCTTGCAGGCCTAGAATCTGAAGCAGACCCTTCTTTTCTCTGATTGCTAATTATGTTGAATATCTTTTCATGTGTTTTTTCTTTTAAAGATTTTATTTATTTCTAGAGAGAGGGGAAGGGAAGGAGAAAGAGAGGGAGAGAAATATCAATGTGTGGTTGCCTCTTGCACATCCCCCACTGGGGACCTGGCCCACAACCCAGGCATGCGCCCTGACCAGGAATTGAACCGGTGACCCTTCGGTTCATAGCCCATGCTTAATTCACTGAGCTGCACCAGCCAAGGCAATATTTTTTCATGTTTATTTTCCCTCTTTATATCCTTTTTGGTGAAATTTATGCTCCAATCTTTTGCCCATTTTCAGATTGGATTGTTTGTAATTTTTTACTCTGAGTTTCAAAGTTCCTTTTTACACTGAAGAGAATGCTCTTTGTTGGATATATGGTTTGCAAATACTGTTTCCCAGTAGCTTGTCTTTTCATCCTTTTCACATGGGCTTTCAAAGAGTAAAAGTTTTAAATGTTGGTAAGGTTCAAATTCTTCATTATTCCTTTTATGGATCATGCTTTTAGCATCAAATTTACCAGCTCTTTGACTATCATAGGTCTTGAAGATTTTCTCCTATTGAAAAAAAGTTTTAGAATAGGGGACTTCTGGCCAGGATGGAGGCATAGGTAGACACACTGTGCCTCCTCGCACAACTGAAATAAGGACAACAAAAATTTAGAAACAAAAAAAAAACAACCAGTACAGACAGAAAATTGAACTGTATGGAAGTCTGACAACCAAGGAGTTAAAGAAGAAACATTCATCCAGACCGGTAGGAGGGGTGGAATTGGGCAGCTGGGTGGAGAGGACTCTCGGCAAAGCAGTGGCTTGCCGACCCCAGGTGCACAGGTGGCAGTGGGCGGACGGGCCCAGCAAGGTGGCGGATTGTGGAGGGGTCTGAAACACAAAGTGGCTGGTGGACCCGGCGGTCCCACATCCGCGTGCAGATAAGCCAGGTAAAACTGGGGAGAGAGACAGACCTCGAAACCCAGGGCTCCAGTGTGGGGAAATAAAGCCTCAAAACACCGATTGAAAACACCTGTGGGGGCTGAGCTGCCAGGAGAGACTCCCAGCCTCACTGGAGAGTTCGTTGGAAAGACTCACAGGGTCCCAGAATGTACACAAACCCACCCACCCCGGAATCAGCATCAGAATGGCCCAGTTTGCTTGGGGGAAGCGGGGGAAGTGACTGAAATCCGGCCGAGAGGGAAGCAAGCGCCATTGTTCCCTCTTGGACCCCTCCGCCACACACAGCATCACAACCCAGCAATTGGGCTGACCCACCCTGGTGAACACCTAAGGCTCTGCCCCTCACTACGTAACAGGCGTGTCAACACACACAAAAAAGGCCCAAATGAAAGAACAGATCAGAGCTTCAGAAATAATACAACTAAGCCATGAAGAGATAGCCAACCTATCAGATGCACAGCTCAAAACACTGGTGATCAGGATGCTCACAGAATTGGTTGAATTTGGTCTCAGTTTAGATGAAAAAATGAAGGCTACACTAAGTGAAATAAAGGAAAATGTACAGGGAACCAATA
>CM052551.1:16236039-16273220 GCA_028533065.1 Trachops cirrhosus | reverse complement strand
AATCCTAGAAGCAGCAAGAGATAAGGGGACAGTCACCTACAAAGGAGTTCCCATCAGAAATCAGACTGTCAGCTGATTTCTCCAAAGAGACCTTACAGGCAAGAAGGAGCTGGCAAGAAGTATCCCAAGTCATGAAAGGCAAGGACCTCCATCCCAGATTGCTCTATCCAGCAAAGCTTTCATTTAGAATGGAAGGGCAGAGAAAGTGCTTCTCAGATAAGGTCAAGTTAAAGGAGTTCATCATCACCAAGCCCTTATTTTATGAAATGTTAAAGGGACTTATCTAAGAAAAAGAAGATAAACATGTATAGTAAAATGACAGCAAACTCACAATTATTAACAACCACACCTAAAACAAAAAGAAAAACTAAGCAAACAACTAGAACAGGAACAGAACCACAGAAATGGAGATTACATGGAGGATTAGCAACAGGGGAGTGGGGGGAGGAGAGGGGGGAAAAGTACAGAGAATAAGTAGCATGGATGGTAGATAGAAAATAGGGGGAGGGTAAGAATAATATGGGAAATGTAGAAGCTAAAGAACTTGTTAAGTGTGACAGATGGACATGAACTAAAGAGGGGGATGTGGGTGGGAGAGGGTGTGCAGGATGGAGGGGAGTGAAGGGGAAAAATGGGATGACTGTAATAGCATAATCAATAAACTATATTAAAGAAAAAAGTTTTAGTTTTACAGTTTACATTTAAGTCTGTGGTTACTTTGAGTTAATTTGTGTACAGGTGTTAGAGTTAGGTTGAATTTCATTTTTTGCCTGTGGCTGTCCAATTGCTCTAGTATCGCTTGTTGAAAAGGTCATCTTTCCTCCATTGAATTTCTTTTGTGCCTCAGTCAAAAAGTAGTTGGGCATATTTGCGTGAGTGTGTTTCTGGGATCTCTGTTCTGTTGCATTGATCTGTGTGTCTATTCCTTCATCTATAGTAACAGCATTGATTACTGTAGCTATATAAGAAGTCTTAAAATCAGGTAGACTGATTCCTCACACTCTGTTCTTTGTCAAGATTATTTTAGCTAGTCTAGTTCCTTTACCTCCCATATATATTTTAGGACAATCTTGTATATGTCTACATAAAAATTCTGGAATTTTGATAGTAATTACATTAAGCCTGTGTGTCAGTTTGGGGAAGAAGCAACATCTTTACCACGTTGAATCTTTTGATCCACAAACACAGTATGTTTCTCCATTTATTTAGATCTTTGAATGCTTTCATTAACATCGTGGGTTTCAGCATATAAATCCCACATATTTTGTTAAAGTTACACCTGAGCCCTTTTAAAAGAAATTGTAAACAGTATTGCATTTTTAATTTTGGTGCCCACATGGAGGGGTGTATGAATTTATTCCTAGGAGGTTTTCTTTAAATATTCATTGAGATTTTCAACATAGACAATCATGTCATCTCTAAATGGGGACAGTTTTACTTTCTTCTCTGATCTGTATGCCTTTTACTTCCCTCTCTTGCTTTATTGTGCTGTCTAGAACTGCTAGCATTACGCCAAATAAGAGAGGTGAGAGTAAATGTACTTGCCTTGTTCCTGATCTGATGAGAAAAACAGTCAGACTTTCACCATTAAGTATAATACTAACTACAGGCTTTTTTGTAGGTGTTCTTGTCAAATTGAAGAAGTTTCCCTGTATTTATTTCTATTTGAAATTAAAAAAATCATGAATGGGCATTGAGTTCTGTCAAATGATTCTTTGTATCAATTGATGTGATCATGTGATTTTCTTCTTTAGAATGTTAATATGGTAGATTACCTGCATTGATTTTTGAATATTAAATCAGACTTGCATCCCTGTAATATCCCACTTGGGCCTGGTGTATAAATCTTTATACATTGCTAAAACCTATTTACTGAGACTCTGTTAAGGATTTTTGTGTTTATAGTCATGAGAGATACTGGTCTATACTTATCTTTTTTGCACTGTTGTTGTTTTCAGGGTAATACTAGCTTTATAAAATGAATTGGGAGGTGTTACCTCCTCTTCTTTTTTGTGGGAGAAATTATATAGAATTAATGTTGATTCTTCTTTAAACATTTGACAGAATCCTCCAGAGGAACCATCTGGGCCTGGAGATTTTTTGGGGGGAGGAGAAATAGGAGTTTTAAATTATCGATTCAATTTCTTTAATTGTTACAGGACTATTCAGATGACCTATTTCATACTGGGATAGCTGTGATGGTGTGTGTTTTTCGAGGATTTAGTCTGTTTTGTCTAAGTTGTCAAATTTATGTGTATAGAGTTCCTAGTATTCCCTTATCATAGGTCTCTAGTAATATGCTGTATTTCATTTCTGAGAGTTGTGTCTTTTGGGGGGTCTGTCTTGCTACTGGTTTGTCAATTTCATTAATTCTTTTTCAAAGAATAAACTCTTTGTTTTATTGATTTTCCCTGTTTTCTTTTATAAATTTCATTGGTTTCTGTTCTTTTTCTTATCTTTATTATTTCCTTGCTCATGCTTGCTTGAGTTTAGTTTACTCTTCCTTTTCTAGGTTCTTGAGGTGGGACTTTATATGACTTTTCCTCTTTTCCTCTTTTTTAGACTTTTAGATTTTAGACTTTTCCTCTTTTTTAATTGTATTTAGTGCTATAATTTTCCCTCACTACTGCTTTAGCTGTGTGCCACAGATTTTGAAATGTTGTTTTTTAATTTTTTTCAGTTCAGTGTATTTAAACAAATTTTCCTTGAGACTTACCCACTGAACCATGGATTGTTTAGTAGTGCATTTTTTATTTTTGAAGTGTTGGCCAAAAAGCCTGTTATGTTCTTTTTTTGTATGATAGCTGTAGTAGCACTTAGTTGTCTTTAATTTCATTCAGAACAATTTTGTCAGATTGTATTGAGATAGCTGTCATATCAGAGTGCATTTTAAAAAAACATCAAAATTGGTGAATTTTTGTGCAGCCATTTTAATATTGAAGATGGAAAAATATGCAACATTTTCAGTGTATTATGCTTTATTATTTCAAGAAAGGTAAAAACATAACTGAAACTCAAAAAAGATTTCTGCAATATACGGAGAAGGTGCTATGACTGATCGAATGTGTCAAAAGTGGTTTCAGAAGTTTCTTGATACTATTGACATTTTGGCCAAATAATTCGTTGCTGTGGGGCTGTCTTATGCATTTGGAAGATGTTTAGAAGCACTTTTGGCCTCTACCCATCTAAAGCCAATAGCGGGAGATAGCTGACACACTCAAAATATCCAAATCAGTAAAGTTATTGGTGAAAATGAAAAATGTGTCTTTTATTTTACAGAAAAAATGTAGCATACTTTTTGGCCAACCCAATATTTGGAGATTTCCTTTTATCTTTCTACCACTGATTTCTAGTTTGATTCCATGGAGTTCAGAGATAACATTCTGTATAATTCAATCCTTTTAAATTCATTAAAATTTGTTCTGGTTGGTGTGGCTCAGTGGATTGAGTGCTGGCCTGCAAACCAAAAGGTTGTTACCTTGATTCCCAGTCAGGACACATGTGAGAGGTACCTGATGGGTCCCTTCCCCACCTGAAAGTAAATAAATAAAATATAAATTTGTTTATGGTCTATCTTGGTATGCTTCTGTGGAAGCATTAAAAAAATGTCAATTCTGTTGCTGTCGGGCGAAGTGCTCTATGAATGTTGATTAAGTTCTCTTGGTTGATGGTGTTGTTGAGTTATTTTCTTATCCTAGCTGATTTTCTGTCTAGTTATGCTATTGATTGAGAGATGGGTACTGAAATTTCCAAATAGAATCGTGAATTTGTCTATTTTGCTTTTTAGTTCAGTTCATTTTTGCTTCACACATTTTCCAGCTCTTTGGTTTGGTGCATACACATTTAGGATTGTTACGTTTTCTTGGTGAATTGATCTGTTTAATATTATATGATGACCTTCTTGGTCTCTGGTAATTCTTTGCTCTGGAGTTTACTTTATCTAATATTAAAATAGCTGCTCTTGCTTTGCGTCAGTTAATATTTGCATGGTATAACTTTTCCCATCCTTTTACTTTTAACCTGCCTATATCATTATACTTAAAGTGAATTTCCTATACACAGTATATAGTTGGGTTGTTCTTTAGTCCATATTGCCCATCTGTTCTTAATTGGTATATTCAGACCATTTACATTTAATGTACTTATTGGTATGTTAGAGCTTAAGTCTGCCATTTTATTTTTTTGTTTGTTCTGTTTTTTTTAATTCTGTTCTCTTTTTCCTGCTGTCCTGAGGATTACTTGAACATTTTTTAGAATTCCATTTTGATTTACCTGTAGTGTTTTTGAGTGTATCTCTTTGTATAGTTTTTTTTATTGACTGCTTTAGGTATTGCATTATATACATATATACACACACATATGTATATGATAAGTAACTTTGTTTATATGTATATGTAACTTTGATAAGTTTGATGTATATGTATATAATTATATATAACTTATCAAAGCCTTCTGACATTATCACATATCAGTTTGAGTGAACTATGGAAACTACCTCTCTTCTGTTCCCTCTCTCATTTATATATAATTATTTTAAATATTTCCCCTGTATACCCTTGAAACCAAATCAGTCAATATTATCATTTTTTCTTCAACTGTGAAACATAATTTGGAAAACTCAAAAGGAGAAGGAAGACCTACTGATTTTGCCCATATTTTTTGCTAATCATGTTTTTTCTTCCTGATGTTCCAAAATTCCTGATTTTATTGTTTCCTATCTGTTTAAAGAACTTCCTTTCGCCATTCCTTGAAAGTATGTCCACTGGTGACAAGTTTTGAGTTTTTCTTTATCTTAGAGTGTCTTAATTTGCCCTTCATTCCTAAAGGATATTTTTTCTGGGTATAGAATTCTGAGTTGATAATTCCTTTCTTCCAGCACTTGAAAAATAGTGTATCACTTCCTTTTTGCCTCCATAGTTTCTAATGAGAAATCTATTATTATTTGAATATTTTGCCCTTGTAGGTGTCATTTTCCACTAGCTGCTTTCAAAGGTTTTTGTCTTTAGATTTCAAAAGTTGTATCTTGGGTTTATCTTGTTTGGAGTTTGTTTAGTTTCTTGAATCAGTATGTTTATGTCTCAGCAAGTTTGGGGAGTTTTCAACTATTTTTCCTTTGTGTGCCTTTTCAGCTCTGCCTTATTTCTCATCTCCTGGGATTCTAATTACAGGAATGTTAGATCTTTTGTTATTCTCTTATAGGTCCCTGAGGTCCCATTTACTTTTTTTCAGGCTATTTTCTCTTTGCTCAGATTGAGTAATTTCTATTTCAGCTCCTTGATTCTTTTCTCTGTCCTCTTCATTCTGTTTCTAAGCCCATCCACTGAACTTTTCATTTTGATTATTGTATTTTATAGTTCTAATATTTCCATTTGGTTCTCCTTTATATCTTCTGTTTCTTCATTGAGATTTTCTATTTCTTTGCTGAAACTTTCTATTTTTTCCATTTGTCTCAAGCATGTTCATAATTGCTTGTTGAAGCATCTCTATCATGGCTACTTTTAAAACTTTGTCAGATAATTCTAATATCTTCATCATCTCAGTATTTGCATCTATTATCTTTTTAAAATTCAGTTTGAGATCTTCAAGTTCTTGGTGTGATATTTCAAAAAATTGGAACATGAACATTTTTATACCAAGTTTGAGACTGAACCTTAATTTATTTTATTTTTTAAAGACTTTATTTATTTATTTTTAGAGAGAGGGGAAGGGAGGGAGAAAGAGGGAGAGAAACACCAATGTGTGGTTGCCTTTCACGTGGCCCCCACTGGGGACCTGGCCTGCAACCCAGGCATGTGCTCTGACTGGGAATCGAACTGGTGACCCTTTGTTTCGCAGCCTGTGCTCAATCCACTGAGCTACACCAGCCAGGGCTGAATCTTAATTTAAAACTTCTGTTTTAACTAACTTTCTCTGACACTGCTTTGACATGGGAGGGAAGGGAACTTCGTTGCTGACAGGTGAAAGTGGAATTTCAGATGTTCTACTTCACCTCTGTTGACACCCAAGGTAAGTTGAGCCTCTCTTTACAGCTGGTGGGGTGTGAGTTCCAGCTCCTCACATGGTCTCCAGTAATATTACGGTGGATGTGACTTTGTTACTGCTGGGTAATGGTGAAAGTCCTAACTCTCCACTAGGTGTCCTTTCATACTACCTGGTGGGAAGGTAGGTAGGAGTAGATGCCCAAGTTCATA
Source organism: Trachops cirrhosus (assembly GCA_028533065.1). Taxonomy (NCBI): domain Eukaryota; kingdom Metazoa; phylum Chordata; class Mammalia; order Chiroptera; family Phyllostomidae; genus Trachops; species Trachops cirrhosus. Next base: position 16,267,029 of record CM052551.1, on the reverse strand, counting down.
CTGACACCATGGTCTTTAGTGACACCATGGAAGGAGAGGAAGGCTCATTACTGGCTGGGGCGGGGGATCGAAATCATAGTTCCCTACTTTGTATTGTGTGACACCACCCTGGCGGGGGTGTTGGGGTGACTTCTTATAATCTTATGAGGGTGAAAGTCTAGGTTCTACACTCAGACTGGGTATGGATGGGGGTTAAGGCCACAGTATTGTCTATAATGTCTGGTGAGAGTAGAGTAATCACATAAAAGTTTTGTCTTACTAGGCTGCCCCTTTCCTTTGGCTAGTAGGAGTAAGCTGCTGTTGGGGTTTTGTTTTGGTCTGTGCCCCAATGGCATATCCAGGTTGCTGATTTCTTCAGCTCCAAAACTGGGATAAATGAGGCAAAAACAAACAAACAATAACAACAAACAAGAGTCTAACAATAGTGTTAGTCCTTGGCTCCTGAGATTCCTAACCAGCCTACTTTTTTCCACTTTTCAAAGTCTTACATTTGTTTTATATAATTTCCTGTGTTTAGAGTTGTACCAGGAATGGTAAAAGTACATTTGCTGCATCTTCCTCAAACCAGAAGTTCTATCAGTTCACTTTTCATTTAGTACAGAGTGGGCAAAAGTAGGTTTACAGTTGTGAGTAAGCAAAACACAGCTTATTCTTGTATTATTATTAATAATTATATTATTCTCATACAAACAACTGTAAACCTGCTTTTTGCCCTACCCTGTATATTGTATTTTCCATCTCTAGCTATTCCATTTAGATCTTTCTTATGTTCCATTTCTCTTGTTGTGTTTTTGTTGCCTTTACATTCTTTTTAAAATTATATTTTATTCATTATGCTATTGCAGTTTTCCCAATTTTTCCCCCTTTGTCCCCTTCTGCCCAGCACTTCCCAGTCCCTCAGGCAACCCCCACATCATTGTTCCTGTCCATGGGTCATATGTATAAGTACTTTGGCTACTCCATTTCCTATATTGTACTTTACATCCCCATGGCTATTCTGTACTTATTTGTACTTCTTAATCCCCTCTCCTTTCACCCATTGACTCACATCCCCCTCCCATCTGACAGCTATCAAAGTATTCTCTGTATCCATGATTCTGTCTCTGTTCTTGTTTGCTTAGTTTGATTTTAGATTCAATTGTTGATAGATTTATTGCCATTTTATTATTCATAGTTTTGATCTTCTTTTTCTTAGATAATCCCCTTTAACATTTCATATAATAAGGGCTTGGTGATGATGAACTCCTTTAGCTTTACCTTGTCTGGGAAGCTCTTTATCTGCCCTTCCATTCTAAATGAGAGCTTTGCTGGGTAGAGCAATCTTGGCTATAGGTCCCTGCTTTTCATCACTTTGAATATTTCTTGCCCATCCCTCCTAACCTGCAAAGTTTCTTTTCAGAAATCAGCTGACAGTCTTATGGGAACGCCCCTCTCAGTAACTAACTGCTTTTCTCTTGCTGTTTTCAAGATTCTCTTTTTATCTTTAAGTTTGGCATTTTAATTATGATGTGACTTGGAGTGGGCCTCTTTGGGTTCATCTTGTTTGGGACTCTCTGTGCTTCCTGGACTTGCATGTCTATTTCCTTCTCCAAATTAAGGAATTTTGCTTTCATTATTTTTCAAATAGGTTTCCGATTTCTTGCTCTTTCTTTTCTCCTTCTGGCACCCCTATGATGTGAATGTTGGAATGCTTGAAGTTGTTCCAGAGGCTGCTTATACTATCCTCGTGTTTTGGGTTTGTTGTTTTTTAATTCCTTTTTCTTTTTGTTGCTCTGATTGGTTGTTTTTTGCTTTCTTATGTTCCAAATCATTGATTTGATTCTTGGCTGCATCCACCCTACTGTTGTTTCCCTGTAAATTGTTCTTTATTTCAGTTAGTGTATCCTTTGTTCCTGACTGGATCTTTTTTATACTATTGAAGTTATCACTAAGTTCCCTGAGCCTCCTTAAAACCCATGTTTTGAAGTCTGCATCTGATAGATTGCTTTTATCTCCATTTTGTTTAGTTTTTTTTTTTTCTGGACTTTTGACCTGTTATTGCATTTGGGCCATATTTCTTTGTCTCCTCATTTTGGCAGGCTCCTTGTGTTTGTTTTTATGTAGCTGCTATGACTCCTTATCTTGGCAGCATGTCCTAATGTAGTAGATGTCCTGTAGGGTCCTAGCACCCAAGGTGGGTGCTTGAAGTACACCCTTCATGTGGGCTAAGTACACCTTTCCTGTAGACTGAGTGCACCTTCATCTTGTAGTTGAGTCTTGATTGCTGTTGGCAGATCAATGGGAGGGATTTACCCAGGTCAGTCAGCTGCAAGGACTGGCTATGTCCTCTGACTACCAACCTCCACCCTCCATGGAGGATCAGCTGTGCAGGGGCAGCATAGTGGTGCTGCAATGTGGTCTGTAGCTATCCCCTGGGTGTGCAGGCTATGGGGTTTCCCAGGTGGTGTAGGCCAAGGTCAGCCCCCACCTGTGTTTTCCAGGGCCACCACCCTGCATGAGCTATAAAGCAACCTGAGATGGCTGCTACTTGTGCTGGGCTTGTAGATTTCCAGGTGAAGCCAATCTGTGAATCTAGGCTGGCTGCTGCTAGTGCTGGGCCTGGGCCCACTTTGCAAGAGGTACTGGGGGAGGAGGACTAGGGCATCACTGAGGCCAGCTGTTGCTTGTTTGATAGGATTTAGGAAACTGTGAAGCATGAGTCAAGACCAGCCATTCATATGGAAAAGTCAATGGTTAATAGCTTGGGTATGCCTGTGAGGTGGGTGGGATGGAGTCTCAGGGAATTCTAGGATAGGACCAACAGTGTTAACAAGGTTGATGGAGTCTCAGATATGACACCAGCCTGCCAGCTCTGTGGCTCTGTGGGGTAAGGGCTCAGAAAAGGGACTATGGTCTCTGCCTGTCTTTCTGTCTATGAGAAGGCTTTCTCTCCCCACTCCCTCCATCCCCTCGCTTTGACCTTGATGCCAGAAGCTTCAGTTCCTCCCTGTATGCCACTGGGGCCTTTCAAGCTGCTACACCAGTGCTGAAGCTCAGAGGGAGTGAGTCTGAGTAAGTACATGTGTGGGTTCTTTTTTTTTTTAAGAATTTTTAAAAAGATTTTATTTATTCATTTTTAGAGAGGGGGAAGAGAAGGAGAAAGAGAGGGAGATAAATATCAATGTGTGGTTACCTCTCGAGCACCCTGTACTGGGAACCTGGCCCACAACCCAGGCATGTGCCCTGACTGGGAATCGAACTGGCGACACTTTGGTTCACAGCCCACGCTCAATCCGCGGAGCTACACTAGTCAGGGCTGTGTGTGTGGGTTCTTTGAGAGGAACTGCTTGGAACTCCAGAAGTTTCTTGCACTGACTCAATTCCCTCTGGACTCCAGTAGTTTCTTTACTGACTCAATTGCCCAGGGTTTTTTCAGAACCCAGGGCTGGGCAGCCTGCTATGGTGTTGGGATTCCTCACTCCTGACATATCCCTCCTGAATTTTCATCCACCACATGTGGAATGGCACTAGTCCATTCTGGATCTCTACCCCTCCTACCAGTCTGGATGGATGTGGTTTCTTTAATTCAGTAGTTTTCAGACTTCCATTCAGCTCGATTTCTGATGGTTCTGAGTGATGGTTGTTCTGCTGTTTAGTTGTAATTTGATGTGGTTGTATGAAGAGGAAAGCTGTGTTTACCAATGCTGTTTTCTTGACTGGAAGTCTGCATTCTTTTTTTTTTTTTTTTTTTTTTAACAAATACAGTGTGTACACAATATTAATTTTTTCTCTGTACAGCCTGGCATGAATTGATGACTTGATGGCCAGCTGGGCTGCTCTGTCCACAATGGCTTTGTGGTTCTTTGAGGAGACATTGTGAATAATCTCAGCGTAGTAAGATTTGTTGCACATCATCAGTACTTAAAGCTCCTTAACATCGTAGACCAGGAACTTCTGAAAGCCACTGGGCAGCATGTGCTTTTTCTTGTTCCCATAACCAATATTGGGCATTAAGATATAAACCTTGAATCTTCTCCTTACCCTATTGTCAATGCCTCTGGGTTTCTTCTTGTTCCACTTAATTTTGACATATTGGTCTGACTGGTGCTGGATGAACTTCTTGGTCTTCTTTTTGACAATTTCATGAGGGGTCTGAGGGCAATAATAGTGCTGAGTAGGATACGACTGCCACCTCTGTAGGCAGCACTGAAAAAGAGCTGCCTTTACATTTTAAAGTGTATGAAGTGTGTTTATAGCTGTTTGAATGTCCTGTCTACCATTGCTGTCATTTCTGGGGCTGTTTCTCTTGGTTTCGGTTAATATTTTCCTTAATCTTTTTTTTGTTTTTGTATATTTTATTGGCTATCAGACATTGGGAATTTTATGTTGTTCAGTGCTGGATTTTGTTACATTTCTTTAATGAATATTGGTGTTGGCTCTGGCATATGTGGTATCTGATCCTTTCAAGACTTGCTTTCAAGCTTTGCCTGATGGGTCCAGAGTAGCCTGTATTCTAATGTCCACTACTACTGAGTTTTTTTGAGGACTCTACCTGATACTCCATGTATTATAAGATCTATTCACACTGGCTGTCAGGAACACAACCCATTCTCAATCTTCTTGTGTGAGCTTTGGGAATTGTTTGACCTACTACTTTCTGGTGGTTTTCCCCACTAGCATCATGGAGTTTCACCCCATGCATGTACAGATCAATATTCAGCCAAAGATTTGAGGGGACCTCTCTTCAGATCTTCAAAATTCTTTCTACTATTGTACTTTCAGTTTCTGGCCAATTTACCTTCCACAAACTCTATATCTTCTCCACACATTGAAACTGCTGGCTTTATTTGGGTTCCCTCCTCTGCACTGCTTCCTGCTGCAAAGTGCAGGAAACTACTTCAAGGCAGTAAACAGAGGCAATCATAGAGCTCACTGCATTTTCCTTTTCTCAGTTAATAAAGTTCTGCACTTCCTGATTTCCAATATCTGTAACATTTCTTTTATAATTTTGTTTGGTTTTTATAGTTGTTTATAGTGAAAGGGCAATTTCTGTAGCTGTGATTCATAGGTGGAAGTAGAAGTCTTCCTGAGCTAATATTTTTTTTAAAGCTAGAAACAACAGAAGAAAGAAGCTTAGGTCCCCAGGACAAAGGACCCTGATACCATGACAAGTGTATAGGTAATAATTCCTCAGTCTTATTCAGTAGGGACTTATGATCATTTATTTGCATAATATACAATGCAGAAAGAATAATAATATTCACCCTGGCTGGTGTGGCTCAGTGTTGAGCACCGGCCTGTGAACTGAAAAGTCACCAGTTTGATTCCCAATCAGAGCACATGCCTGGGTTGTGGGCCAGGTCTCCAGTTGGGACCATGCAGAAGCAACTGACTGATGTTTCTCTCACACATTAATGTTTCTCTCCCTCTCTTTCTCGCTCCCCTCCCCTCTCTCTAAAAAATAAATAAAGTCATATTTCTGGGACAACCCAAAACACTAATTTAAAAGAACCTAAGTACCTCTATGTTCATTGCAGTGTTATTTACAGTCGCCAAGATTCAGCCCAAGTGTCCATAAGTAGATGAGTGGATAAAACAACTATGGGACATTTACATAATGGAATACTACTCAGCCATAAAAAAGAACATTTAACCCTTTGCAACAGTATGGATGGACCTAGAGAACATTATGCTAAGTGAAATAAGCCAGTCAGAGAAAGACAAGTACCATATGATTTCACTCTTATGTGGAATCTAATGAACAAACTGAACAAACAAAAGTGATAGACTAATAGATAGAGAGCAGATGACAGCTGTGGGGGTCGGGGAGGTTAGGGGGTGGAAGAATTGAGCAAAAAGGAAAAAGGACCCATGGACATGGACAACAATGTGGTGATTGTGGGAGGTAGGGCGTATAAGGGGACAAAATGGTAATGGAAAAGATACAATAAAATTTAAAAAAAGAAAAATTTTTAAAAAGTAATAATATTCAACCATTTCAAGAATTGTTGGATACAGGGTCCTATATGACATTAATACGCACTGATCTGAAGCATCATCATGGCCCCCTTTAAGAGTAGTAGTGAATCAGGGCTAGGTAACAAATGTATTCCAGTCCTAGATGTGACTCTTATTGGGTCTACTGGGTTTACAAATCCACATAGTGGTCATTTCACTGGGTCCTTAATGGATAATTGAAATATTTGATATTTGGCTTCTACATTAACCATGTTAGGTTAAGAGATATCATACAGAGGAAGGCCAACATGATGTTCCTGAAAATGCCTCCACCATCTCATGCCAACATAAATAAAAATATCAAATTAATGGCCCTTTGAGACCTAAAGGATGCAGAGATGGTGGTACCCATCATAGTGCCATGGCCCCTGCTAAAACCATACAGTTCCTGGAAAATAACAGTGGATTATGGCAATCTCAATCAACAAGTAGATTCAATTGTATCTGCTGTGCCAACTGTGATATCTTTACTAGAGCAGGTTAACAAAGGCTCAGTTACATAGTCGGTGACCATTAATCTGAGTAATATAGAAAGAATCATACAAAAATTTGCTTTCACTATTGAGATAAACAATAATATACATTTACAGTCCTGTGCCTGGGCCATATAAACTCTCCCACCCTCTGTCACAATATAATCTGAAGCAACTTGGATCATATGGACTTTCCATAAAATATCACATTACTATATTGATGAAATCGTGCTAATTGCACAAGATGAGCAAGAAGTGGCAAGTACATTGGAGGCCTTGGCAGGATAAACATTGTTCAAATGGTAGTACATAAATCCCAAATATTTAGTGAAGTTTATAGCAGTCCAATGGTCTGGACCATGCTATGACATTTCCTCCAGAGTAAAGGGGAAATTTCATAACTCACTACCAAGGGAAGACAATGCTTGGTAAACCTCTTTCAGGTCTACAGATAGCATATTCCACACTTGGGAATATGGCACTGACACATATATTGGGAACACAAAAGATTGCCAATTTTGAGTGAGACCCAGAGCAAGCAAAGGCTTTGCAGCAGGTCCTGTGGTACAAATGGCACACCTGTTCAACTGAAGATGTCAGTGCTGGAACATATGCCACATGCTGTTTACAGCAAGCTTTAATAGGAAGTCACACATAGGTCCCAATGGTTCTAGAACAAGGCCATGCCATCTGAAAGAGCATTACACCTTTCAAAAGATTGCATCTGTCATGTTACTTTATCCTAGTTGAGAAAAAGTGCTTAGCCCTGGGGCATAAAGTGATCATAAAGTAGCCAGAAATGCCTATTATAACCTGGGTTCTGTCAGACTCACAAGTCATAAGCTTGGGTGGATGGGTCCCTCACCAGTCCTTCATAAGATGAAAATGATACAAATAGAATTGGGCACAAGCAGAGCTGGAGGACAAAAGCAAGCTGCATAAGCAAGTGGCAAGACCCCCATCACCCACCACTGTTGCCCCAATGCTTCTTCTTCAGTTCATATCTATCACCACACGGAGCAGAGGCAATCCCTTATGATCAGATGACAAGAGAGGAAAAAGGCTGGGCTTGGTTAATGTATGGGTTGTCATGTAAGGTGGAAGTAAGCTGAAAATAGACTGTGGAGGTACTATGCCCCCAAATAGAAGTGGCCCTGAAAGACAGCAGTGAGAGGAAATCTTCCCAGTGGGTAGAGCTTCAGGCAGCACACTTCCCTGAAGAAAGAATACAGACTCATGGGCAATGGTGAATGGCTCTGCTAGTTGTTCAGGAGTCTGTTAGAAGAAAAAATGGAAATCTGAAGACAAGGAAATTTGAGGAAAAGGCATTTAATTTATCTAAGAATGGGTACAGACTGTGATGATCTTTATATTGCATGTTAATGCCCACCAGAGAACATCCACCACAGGAGACACGAATGACTTGGCCAGTCGATATTAGCCAGTCTCTGTCACTGGCACTGCGAAGATGGAAAAATGAGTGTTTGAGTGGAGGAGCCACGGTGAAAGCCATGCATGAGACCAACATCAAGGACTCAATAAGGTTGATCAAGCTACAGTTGCTGTGAATGTCCAGCTCGTCAGCAATAGAAACCAACACTAAGCCCCTGATGTCACTACTTCCTCAAAGAAACCATTTGGCTATTTGGTGGTTGATTATATTGAATCCCTGCCACCCTGGAAGAGGCAGTGTTCCATCTTAACTGGAACTTATATATATTAGGGGTACGAGTTTGCCTTTCCTGTCTGCCAAAGGCTTACAGAATATTTGATCCATTAGCACGAGATCTTGTGTAACATTGCATTGGACCACAAGACCCACATTATATCAAGGAGGTACAGCACTGGGTACATAACCATTGGATCCACTGATCTGATCACATACCATACCACCTAGAATGATGGAACAGCCTGATGAAGGCACAGCTGAGGCACCACCTTGATGATACCCTGTAAAGATGAGGAACCATGCTCCCAGATGCAATATATGCCCTGAATCAATAGCCATCCTATAGTGCTATGTTCCTAAGTAAAATATATGGGTCTGGGAAACAAGTGGACATAAGCAAAATCCCCCATTACCATCAGTCCAAGTGACCTAGTTGGGGAAACTGCCTCCTATCCCAACTCTGGGCTCTGAGGATTTAGAAGTCCTGATTCCCAGAAAGGAAGTATCTCCACCAGTGGAGACACCCAGAGTCTCACTGAACTTTAAGCTATGGCTGCCACCTGATTACTACTTCAGATCACTACCAAGAAGACAAGCAGGTAAAGAAAGAAATCACTATCTTGGCAGAACTGACTGTGAAAATCAGAAGGTAGGGCTGCTGTTACACAATGTGGACAGGGAAGGACAATATTTGGCATCCAGGCCATCCACTTAGGTGTGTATTGTTTCTCCTTTGCCTAATTTTGATGATAAATGGACAAGTACAGTCATGGCCTGAGAAAGGCCTGATGACTGTCTACCTTATTAGGTAACCCACTTGGACCAGCAGAAGTACAAGTTCAGGGGTTGTGGGTAGGGATCTAGAATGGGTAGTTTAGGAGGGAGATGAGTACCAATTGCAGGCTTAAGACAAACTACAACAGCAGAGGCTGTCTGTGGTGTGGCTCAGACCTTCATCTTTTAAGTTTTCCCAGAAAACAGGGCCCATCAGAATCCTGAAGGGATCATTCTAGAGCTTATAAAGCAAATAGATTGGAATAGTGCAAGAGGTGGACTGTAGTGGAGACTGGTGTGCTGCTCAGAAATCTCCCTTCAGGACTGAAGCACTCATTTCTCAAGCTGCTGAGAATACTGATAGCTCTCATCTGACTTCCCCTCTGGGAACTACCTTTGCCTGAAGTCAGTCACCTCACTCTAGGTCATGCCCTTTTCCCATTAATCTGGGATATACTGGTCTGGCCATTTGTTTCACCAGGACACACATTTCTGCACAGCCACCCATCCTAATTGGACCTTGTGGGATTGACTGAAATCTTTGTTGGGACTATCAGCTCAACTTCTTCCTCTACCCAATCCTGCTTCCTTCTCTCCCACACAAGTGTTGATCCAGAAAATTCTCCATAAACTTCCTGCATGCAAATCTCTACCCTATGGCAAGTATTATTTTAACAGGAAGACCTCGTTGTCTTTTTTTTTTTTAAGATTTATTTAGTTCTTTTTAGAAAGAGGGAGAGAAACATTAACGTGTGGTTGCCTCTAGCATACCCCCTACTGGAGATCTGGCCCACGACCCAGGCATGTGCCCTAACTGGGAATCGAACCAGAGACCCTTTGGTTTGCAGGCCAGGACTCAATCCACTGAGCCCCACCAGCCAGGGCCTATGGCAAGTATCTAAACACTTTGAAATTAGTTGTATGGAATGTTGTGCCTGTTGCTCAACTTCAGAGACTTCATGATGGTGATAGTGATGGTGGTGGTGTTGAAAGATGTGTTAAATAAGCTTTCCATTTCAGTAACAGTAGGGATGGGGATCATAGAAATGACAAATTTCAAACAATACCAGTGCTAGACTTGAGTTACGGCATTCTGGCAAGTGTGAGCTTGGGTAGTTATCAGTGTAACCACTGATGACAGACCTCTCATTAGCTGAGATGGCTTCATGTGGATGTGAAAGTGCTTAATTGTCTGGGAGTGGTAGCTTAATTGACTCAGTCTGACAAAAACTAAGCTCTGTAGGCTCTGGTTAAGGACAGCAAGAGTCAATGTCCTGTCTTTATCCTTCTTAAATTGCATGACCCCCTCATTTTGAGTGACTCTAGCATAATTCGCTTGTCAACAGCTGGGTATTTTTCCCATTAATGAACCTCAAACTTATGCAGAACTACTTCTTTCTTCACTTATCAAGGCACCCATCCCATAAGATGACCAGCCCCCATCTTAACTTTGGTTTGGTTTGAAATCTTAGTGGCTGGTTCAAGAAACAAAACAGAAGTTTCCTTTTTATGTTTCTTTCATCCCAGCTTCATTTCAAAAATTGCTCTTCCCCAGCAATTACCCTTGGGCTTTAATTCAGATTGCCTTAGAAAAGTAGAATCCATTGTGCTTATTTATTTACTTAAAAAATGTTATTTGATTTGAGAGGAAGAGAGACATTAATTCATTGTTCCACTTTTTTAAAAAAATTATTTATTTTTAGAGAGAGGGGAAGGGAGAGAGGGAGAGAAACATCGATATATGAGAGAAACATCAATCAGTTGCCTCTTACATGCCCCCAACTAGGGACCCAACCCAAAACCCAGGCACATGCCCTCACTGGGAACCGAACCAGCAACCCTTCAGTTCACAGGCTGGCACTAGATCCACTGAGCCACACCAGCCAGGGCCATTATGCATATTTATACTGATGACTTATATCAAAATACCTAATGAGAGCAAGTTTTAAGGCCAAAGACATTACAGCTCATGAGTAACTAGCCCATAGCAACTGTAGCCTGCAAATGTATCCTATTCTTCCTTTTTAGTAGCAAACCTTGGTGGCTCAAGAGGACATCCCATGTGGATATCCTGTCCCCAGTCTACTGAAGCACAGTAGAAAGAACACCTAAAAAGAATACAACCTCTTTATTTCTTCTTGAGACAGAAATGTTTGTTCACTTTTGATGGTAAGGATGAGCCAAGTACTAAAGATAATAGCTAGCTCTTCCATTTGTTCCAATGAATTCCAACAGAGGAAGAGGAAATAGGATCGGGAGTGTTTTAGTCTACTAAGATTCGGCTTATCAAATCTATAGCTTGGTACTTCTTGAGCAAGACTACCCAACAAGGCTAGATGTGATAACAGAAGATGAAGATGGCAAGATGATGAATTCAACATGAATATACAGTTTCGTTCAATGTCCCCACATGCTCTCTTGAATTCAATTATTTGGTCAGAGCTGGCCCATCTTTGTTCCACTGCGCCTCAGATCCTGCTTTGCTGCTTTTGAGGGAGAGTAGGTAGGTTCAGATTGTCTGGGAGCTGGTGGAGGCCATTCCGTTGGCAGCTTGCTGGGCTAACCAGTGCTTATATCTTTTGGTCTTGGGCCTCTCAAAGTTCACCACAGACATAGGTACCCTTACAGTGTCAAGGCCATTAACCTGTACATAAAAGAACAGGAATCCCCAGAGATCAGTTGTGCAGATCAGAGCTAACAGCACCCAATCCCAGCTTTTCACCCTGCCAGAAAAAAGAGCTCGTACGTGAACACTCACCGTCACCTCACACCAATACTCGCCCCACCGTGTGATGGGCTCTTCTGGTAACTTTAATGCATGTGGGGCTACCACAACACCCAGCTGGAAAAAGAATCACAGAAAAAGGAGCTCTGTTTATATGTCTGCCACTCTAGGCAACCTCATAAAGAGGGTTCTAGAATTTCCTGTTCAGAGATGAATAAAACTGGGAAGTTTATCCTGGCTAATCCCACAGGAGGGCACAGACCTCCACAGGTAGTGGCAGAGAAACTCAGTCCTAATTTCTCAGAAAGGGGGGTGGACTCACAAAGAGAAAAAGGGCAAGACCAAAATTACTTCATTCACAAAAGAAAAATTCTCCAGTGAGCCACATTTCTTCAGGTCTTCCCTAGCTGGAGAGGAAATAAATGATACCATCTCTTCTTATTTGTCTTCAAATTCTATGTGACTATTAGTTCTTAGCCATTTCCCTCCCACACCCCTGCAAACCATCCAAGAATACTTGCCCTAACTCCAGCTAAACGCACACTGTTCCTAACACAGGGAGGTAGCTTCCACCCTCAGTGGTACAACACTACACGGGAACACTCACATTTCTGAGAAAGTGACGGGCAACTATTTCAGGGTTTAGCTCCCACTTGACATTGTTCTTCATCCCCACCTCCAGGTGACAGCTTCTCAGAAATTTCACTGTCTGAGAGAAATTATAAGCACGGGTTATGTTAGAGCTGGAATCATGTTAGCAAGAGGCACAATTTCTGCCTCACAGCCAAGACACGTGAGAAAAGAGAAAGGACATTCTTATGTCAAGGCTGATATTGTGGGAAAATGTTTTTGTGCCACTTTGGAGGAGAATGCCCACTGTATCTAGATGTTCCTAATCAAGGAGAAACAGGCCGTGTTTTTGTATCAATGGGGGCACTGGTATACCTCAGGATGGAATGGCTTTCATAGACTGTTTTAACCCAATACTTTTGGCACTTTAATTTCACCCCTACCCCGTCAATGATTCTTCCTTACTTACAGAACAAAGTATCAATTCACTAGAAGGATTCAACATGTTTTATAAATCCTGCCCCAATCCCCTTTCCAGCCATGTTTCCTAATATTATACTATACAAGGACTCTGTTTCAGCTAGACTAGTCTACTTTCTATGTTAATGCATGCTTTAACTATTTTCTTATACTTTTTCTTATATAAAGAATACCTTTTACACCTTCCTGGACTAACCAAATCCTACCAATCCCACAAGGCCTAATTCAATTCCATCTGGGAAAAAAGCCCTCTCCAATCACCCCAAACCATTTTGGTCCATGTGGCTCTTATCATTTACTATCTTGAGTTTATTGATCACTTTCCATGTGTTTACATTCTCTCTAACTTGTCTGTAAATATCCCTGAGGCAGAGCCTTCATCTCATACTCTTCCATGGGTCCCCTGGTGTCCAGGATGGGGCCTCCCTCAGTAAGCTGGGGCACTTCACCAAACAGGTCAGGACTTCCCAGGAGGTTTCAGTACCAGTTATAGAAATTACAAATCTTCCCCTTTTTGCTACCCTTGTGTCTGAATCAAGAGACTTCAAGGAAATCAATAAACCTCTCAAGAAGAGGTTGGTGACTCCTGTAGATAATAAATAAACACTTTATATGTTTGTACTCACCGCCTCACCTGCCTTGGTCTGGATCTTTTCTAATTTTCCTTCTTGTCTTTGCTAGAAAAGAAAGTTAAAGATGGAAAGAAAAAAAAGAAAAGTGAGCCCCAAAAAAGTGGGGACTAGAACTTCATTTTCAAATTAAATATAAAAAGGACAGAAATTGCTAGAGAAAATCTGAAAGTTTTATTCCTCCCTGTGTATTTCTTTGAGCTCACCAATTTCTCCTCTTCAAATAACTTCTTGTTTTCAGGAGATGCATATACAGCCAGTCCTTGAGGAAGCAGTCTATTACGGCCCACTGATTTCTTCACTGAAACCATGTCACCCCTGACTCCAAGCTCTGCCAAAGCAAACAGAGACACTGGGTCAGTATCTCATGAGAAGATGATCAAAGGTAGAAGCTCCTCTCATTCTCTCAGTTTTTATTCTTCCTAGAAGAAATGTTAATATTCAGTAGAACAACATTAAAGGGACTTCTAATTAGTTTCTTGAGGGCCTGATTTAGAAACTTAATATTCCCTGTACAAAGTGAAGAGCTGTCCTATCACAGGATTTCATGTCTGTGGCACGCAGACCTCTCCGCCACACACACATACTTAATGATGTTCCTGCACTCCTAATTTTCCGCGCAAGAGGCTGAAGCACAATCGTACTACTTTTTATGGCTTTCTCTTCTCAAATGTAGAGCTGATTTTTTCCAAAGTAGGAAAAGGCAACAAACAGCTGAGGGGACAGGGCAGGAAAAAGTTGGTGCCAAGCAGAACCAGCCTGCGATTGAAGTACCTGTGCCCGGGCCTTACCCTCTACCGACTGCGTGAGGATGAGCTCTAGGTTCTCTTTGGGCCGGTGTTTTGTGTCCTCCACCAGCTTGTAGACTCGGTGTCGCCGGTGCAAGCGTGGTTTCCGTCCCTCCCCGGCCAGCGGCACCTTCCACCAGCGCTCCACGATGACGGTGCTCTGGTGGCCAGACGGGGAGGATGAGCGAGTCTTCACGCTGGGGCCCCTGGGTCCCTGAGCCCACCGCCACTCCAGGAGAGCCCGCTACGTCTCAACGCGCTCTCAGAAATGGGACTAGGGCGTAAAGGGCCCCACCAGAGTCCAGGGTTCCGACACCCAAACCTGGCCCTCACCCGACAGTGAGACAGGCTGAAGTTGCGCTCTGGGCCGGCGGTCCTTCCTTCGAATGGCGGCCGCAGCAGCACCCAGATTCCTCCTCGCACCAGCCGCTCAGCGGCCGCCCGCAGTAGAGCCCGGCCCGGGGCCGCCACGGGGGCCGCCATGTTCCCGAGCACCGAGAGGACCTGCAGGAGACGGGCGCCGGTGCAGAAAAGGCCCCCGCCGGGTGCCCGCAGCGCGCCTGAGGCGGCGCGGCTGCCCTGGTGGAGCCGAGGGGTAGGCGCCAGGCAGCGTGGATCGCAACCACTTTTATTCCTGGCTGTGGCGGGAAGTCCAGAGATCCGAGTAGATGACCCGTGATTCTGCGTTTTCCCCACTCCCTTCTCCCTGTTTCTTTTGGGGGAGGGACGCCCATTGCACTGACAGATAATGGAATGACTGTTAGGTGGACTGACACAGAAAAGACACTGTCTCCCTGTTGGTTTTGCTGTATGTCGCTCTCTGAAGTCGCTTCCAATTCTTTCAATTATCCAGTTTATCAACTGGATACTGAGGGAAGGGAGTTGCTACTCTCACCTTTACTTACTTCAAATCTACCTAATGGTTGTGAAAGGAAGAATGCCGCTGGAAAAC
The DNA here is from genome assembly GCA_028533065.1 of Trachops cirrhosus. Lineage (NCBI taxonomy): Eukaryota > Metazoa > Chordata > Mammalia > Chiroptera > Phyllostomidae > Trachops > Trachops cirrhosus. The sequence continues at coordinate 16,251,972 of CM052551.1, read as the reverse complement.
TATGATAACCCAGGATTTGTCTTTTAATCTTTACAAGTGCGGTATTTAAGCTAATATTTAAAGAATCCTAAATCATAAGGGAGATAAGCCATAAGAAAAGGAGACTATGGAGGGGCTCAGTACTGGAGAGAAGATCCGATAAATGGAATCAGCGAGGTCTGTTTGGCAGAGGAGATTATGGAAAGATGCCCTGTTCATCATATTATTTGACCCATAGATGACCTTTGGCCAGACGTCCCTCCTCCTTAATATACTTTCTTTACTTATCTTCCAGGACACCAGTTTTCTTCAGTCACCTTTGCTGATTTCACCTTTTCTCCCTTCTTAGAGTGCCCCCAGGACTCTGTGTTTGGATCTTTACTCTTCTCAATATATACACTCCTGACGATCTCATTCAGTCTCATGGTGTAAAGTACTATTAATATGCCAATGACTTTCAAATTTCTATCTCCATCCTAGACTTCTAAACTCCAGACTTGAATATCCAACTATTTAATTTGTCTTGCCCTTATATGTCTAATGGACTTTTCAGTTACCATGCTCCAAACTAAACCAATCTCTATTCCCCTGCCCCAGACTGCCTCACCTAGAGCCTTTTCCATCTCAGTTGATGGAAACTCCACTTTCATTTTTTTGATTCAACTTCTCTCATACACAAGGAAATTCTGTGGGTTCTGTCTTTAAGCTGCTTATAGAATCTTACCATTTCCCATCACCTCCAATGCTTCACCCTGGGATGACACTACCCTTTGCCTGGATTACTGCAATAGCCTTCCTGACAATTGTCGCTTTAATGCTCTGCAGTTTATGTCAGTCTGAGTCTTTTTAAGAACATAAGACAGATCATGTCATTCTTCCAGCCCAAAACTTTGAAATTACTTCCTGCTTTACTCAAGTCCATATAATGGTCTATAAGGCCATATGTGATCTGGTCTGATAGCTCTCTGACCTCACCTCCCTCTCCCCTCCTACAGTTTACACTGCTCTACCCACAGTGGCCTCCTTTCTTTTTCTTGAAAACACTGGTTACACTTCCTCCATAGGGTTTTGCGCTGGTTGTTGTGTAGGCATGGATGGAATGCTCTTACCCCTCCCTCACCTCCTTCAACTTTGATTAAATGTCACCTTGACACCCTTTTATTACTGCAACCTGCCCCATCCCCTTTACACTCCTGATCCTCCTTTATCCTGCTCTATTTTTTATTCATAGAATATTTTCTAACATACTAAATTATTTTCTTATGCTTATTGTTTAGGTTTGTTCTCTCACTGTTAGAAGATATGTCCATGGGGAAAGGATCTTTGTTTACTGTGCCTGACTCATGGTAGGCCCTCAATAAATATTTGTTGAATGGATGAATGAATATGCACAGGTCTCAAACTGGTGGCCCCTGAACAAAGTTTTACTCACAGTGTTTTGTTTTTTAATCATTTTAATTTTTAAACTCAATTTAAAAAAATTGGAGATATTTACCACAAAAATCTGTGTTTCCAGTTTTGTTGAAAAATCATACACTCTGGTACCACAGAGTCGGCATTCCTGAGTGGCAACTCAATGGATTGAGCTGAGCTGTGTTGGCTTGAAACATGGTATGAGATTTCCATTTTGCTACAACTCCACCCAGCAGCTCCACTAATTTCCTTTAGCTGTCAGAAATCCTGGAGACAGTTTGCAATTCCTGCTCTACAAGGCAATTAGAAAGTTTAAACATGTGTAGCACCCTTGGATTGTTAAAGGTAGGAATAATAATGAAAATACTGAACTGTTGGAGCCAGGAACCAAACAATCAGGTCAGCCCCTGGACACCAACTCTTTAGTTGCAGAAACTTAGGGGAGGTGGTTGTGTGTGTGTGTTGGGGGGCGGGGCAGGCTGGGTAGGCACAACAAATACTCAGGCAGGGCTGTTTACCACTGGCCCAGCTGTGAAGTGCATACTTGGCTAAAGGGGAAGGGTCAGGTATGGGGGCAGCTGAGTCCTGAAATGACATGAAGGCTGACTCCTTGTCCATGTCATAATGCCCACCGGGTCACAATGGCACCAGGTTGCCTAAACCTTTGTCATCCATCTCTGAACCTCACTTTGCCACAGGGAGGCACTGAACTGAGAAACTGCCTTGTAACAGGTTGCGCCCCTCTTTCTACTCCCTTTCTTATATCAAGAGGGGAAAAACACGGAACTACCTCTACCCAATCTGGTCACCATACGCCTATTATCTCTACTGTTACAAATACCGGATCACCCTCCGGGAGAAAATGCTGCCTTGTTACAAAAGGTACTTGTTTCCATTTCTACTTGTAGTTGTTTATGTAGAATGTAAGGAAATATAAAGGAATTTGAAAGAACCTCTCAAGTGGCAAGAGATGATAATAGCAAAGTAGGGTGAAAGGCTGGTATGGAATTTAAGAATTTTTCCAACTGGCTGGCTTGGGAAAATGGAAACAGACTGCTCTAGGGAAGATAAAGAAAATAGAGCCAGAGCCTAGTCCTGTGTTCCTGGAAGTTAGGACCATTTCCCCATCTCAGACTTAAACTAATTTGGGCCTCTTTTTCCCAACCAGCATCACTTATAAGGAACGGGAGGACTTGACACTCCGGCCCCGTTCCTGTCTTCAGTGCTCCTGAGTCCCTAGTAGGCCCCCAGATGGGCAGAAGCACCGAGCAGGGTGACCATGACCAGCTTAAAGAATTGTATTCGGTAAGTGGACTGTGAGTTGGTGCCGGGCAGCCCATGCCTGCTGTAATGATTCCTTGTACAGAAGGAACATTAGCTAGTTGGAAAAATAAATCATAGAAAGAGCAAGATGAGACCTCAAAGCTCATGTGTAAAAGCTACTTGCTTTATAGATAAGGATTCTGGCCCAGAGATCTTAAGGTGGTGGTGAAAAGCAGGATGGCAAAAGAGGAAGTGGGAACAAAGAGCAGACTGTATAAAAGACTTGGTAGGACATAAAGCTGTTCAGATGCTAACTTGGGCTAGAACCCAGACCTCCTGCACTTGCCCTTGTATCATTTTGCAATAACTTGCTTGTGTGTGACCTTTGCATTGTAGATGAGAAATGGGAGAATTGTGAATAAACTCATATGATGGAAAAAAGTGGAAGGGTATTATCAATAAGACACAGATGGCACAACTTTATTTAAAGAATAAGCTTTGTGATGTAAATGTCAGTTTCTAAAGGGATAGTGCACCCTGAGCTGTTGTTAGTAGGCAGTAATCCTGCATTGACATCTGAATCCAGATTGCAGATATTTGCTATTGTGGAGAACTCCATGACAGAGATGGAGGTCTTAGGGCTAAATGGTATGTAGTTGAATAAGACCTTGTCTTCAGTTCTCCCAGGCTCTCCATCAGCCCCCTCCTTGCTTCCTCAAACACCCAAATCAGCCTGAGATCTGATATGTAAGTACTAGCTGCATGCTGCACTTAAAAACAGGAGACTGTTACTCTCATTTGTACTCCTTTTCCAGGCTGGGAACTTGACGGTGCTGGCTACTGACCCCCTACCCCACCAGGACCCAGTGCAGTTGGACTTCCATTTCCGCCTCACCCCCCAGACCTCTGCTCATTGGCACGGCCTTCTCTGTGACCATCGACTCTTCCTGGATATCCCATATCGGGCCTTGGATCAAGGCAACCAGGAAAGGTGACTGAGCCTGGATGGGAGAGTAGGGAGGGAAGAGAGTTGAGGTTTCACTCTTTTATCACATCATCAGATACTAGGCATGCTGCTAACCAGTGAGAGCTGACTCAGGAGCTGGATAGAGTGAAACCACTGAACTGGCATGCAGACAGGCCTGTGAGCCAGCCTGGATCTGGGGTTCAAGGGATAACAGTCCATGGAAGGTTGCTGAATTCAGTCAGAAACACAGAAGTGAGGATCCATAAACAGTTGAATAGGACATGCTTTCCAGTTGTTGACTTTATAGAGTGGTCCCTTCTCCCCAGATACCATCCAGTCTCATGGTGTGCAACCCCTTGGCTTTAGAGAAAAATCTATCAAAACTAGTTTAGCAACTTCATTTCATGGCTTGGGTTAGCAAAAACTGACCAATAAGATTTCTTTTGAATTCTGAGTTTTCTAAACATTTCATTAACCATGATTTTTCTCCCTGGCTCCTAGTTTGACTGCCACACTGGAGTATGTAGAGGAAAAGACCAATGTGGACTCCGTGTTTGTAAACTTTCAAAACAACCGGAATGACAGAGGTGAAGATCTGCTGTCCTTGGCCCTTCGTGCTGAAGCAGCAGCTAATAGTGACTTTTCCTTTTTAAGACACTCTCTTCCCCCCAACTCTTTTTTAAAAAGGCATGCTCAAGCATTTCAGGTTACCCCCACCAAGGCAATGAAAGTATATAGCATTCTGTTCAAGTTACAAGTGGACAGTTAAAAGTCCCTGCAGATAAATTTCAGAAGCCATACTAAAAGAGCACTAATGAAATTACACAGAATCCATTCAAGGAATTTGGCTGGTAGGACAGAAAGGATTTCAAATATTAAATACCAACAGTATGAAAGGGTTAGGCATAAGGCCCATAAGGCCAGGACAGGAATATATTTAACTAGATGCTTGGACCACATGTTAAAGAAACTACAACCCTGTCCCTCAAGGACTTGATACTCTGTTGGATGTAAGTCAAAAGATGAAGAGTTTACACCACCATTGTGTTAGGCACTTCATAAACATCTTGTTTAAATTCTGTGAAGAAGGTTCTGTAGTCCCCATTGTACAAAGAGAGTAAGTTCAGAAGGGCTAATTCATAGGATGTCACAAAGCAAAGCAAATGTTAAAGCCAGGGTTAATCTTAAAGTCTGACTCCAAAGCACATCATCCTGATGCCTGCACTACACTACTCTCCCCACAGCCATTCCCTAATGAAAAAAAAATCTCTGGGGGAACAGTGGTATTGAGTTTCAGAGTGTCCAATTTGTTCTCTTCTTTCACAGGTGCCCTACTACGGGCCTTCAGCTACATGGGCTTTGAGCTGGTCAGACCAGGTCACCCTGCCCTCCCTCCCTGGAACAATGCCATCTTTATGGTGTATCCCCTTGAAAGGGACTTGGACCACCTGCCCAGTGAACCTCCCTGAACATGCTTATTCCTACTCTGTGAGGGACTGGGGGCCTTGATAAATGAGACCCAGGATGTGATTCGAGACACCTTCTTCTATCCTACGAATAAAGGGTAGTGCAATCCTCAAGTGTTCAGTTTCTTGGGGGGAAGGTGGGATCAGCTGGAATGGAACATGGGCCCTACAGAGCTGAATTCACTGTAGGAAACGTTTCATGACTGAAAAGATCAGAGGGACCTGAACAAAGAGGAAAGGAACCCAAGGATTTTAGGCTCCTTTTACCTTCCCCTCACCCCAAACTCATTTCCCCATTTATTTTAACCATTTACTGAGCACCTGCCAGGAGCAAAAACTGAGCCTTATTGGGAGACTTTCATTGATGTATTTCAGTTCAAACTGGATACAAGTGCTAATTCCTTCTCTTTGGATGTGAGAAAAGAGAAGGCACATGGGTCCCACAGCTTTGACTCAGGGATTTCAACAGAGAAAATAACAAGTAGGAAGCATAGAAAAGGGAATTTCTGGCAGTAGGAAAAGTACAGGGTTGTGTTGAAGAAGAAGGAACCCATCAGAATGGGATGTAAACCGACAAGACTTAAAAGCCACATTAAAAGAACAAACTTTTATAGCAAACAAACATAGCAAACTGTAGCTAGGAATGAGATAGCACTTATTTTTCACAGCAAGACTTATGATTTATATTACGGGTCCTCTTTACTTAACAGTAAAGGCCAAGGAGCTGAGGAAACGGGGTTAAGTGACCTCATGACCTTGCTGTAGAGTGGCTCCAATTCCAGGGCTGAGCCAAGGTCTGGAAGGTCAATGGCAGCCCTTCATTGATTTTTCTGACTGCTCATTAGAGCTGCTCCTCCATGGGAGTGTGTCTGCTAACTGGTACTGAGATTTTTCTTAGGAAATAAATTTTGAAAATTGTCCCAATGGGAATATAGACTTGTTCTGTAGTGTATGGACAGACCAAGATCACTCATTCCTAGATTTTTTAAAAAGGTACTCTTAGGTGCTAATTTCAAGCTTTCCTGTTTACTTTGTTGATCCTTTAAAAAAATGTTCATTTGCCATCGTTTTACCACCCATATTACATTTATATTTACTTTCGAGTACCTTTCCAGTTTCACTAGATCCTCACCATACCGTCAGAAGTGGAGAGAGGCTGTAGAGAAACAGGCTGCCTAAAGTCCAGAGATCTATTTGTAGACCCAGGTTTCTAGAATCCTAATCCAGGCCTTTTCTTCCAAACTTTAGGTGGGGTCTTATTCACACAGCCCAAACCTCAGTTGTTCCTGGAAACTTTAGGGAAAGAATACATGGGAGGAGCATTTGTTCACAGATGGGTCCTTCTGTGTGAGGTATTCACAATTTTCACAAGATTAAGGTTCAGAAGATACCCATAGGCCGCTTCCACCTTGTGATTCAACCAGTATTTAGTTTTAGATAATTTTTTTGAGAACTTTATTCAGCAAAGAATCTCCCAAACACTTTAAACAACTATATACATTTTTCTCTTTGGGGGTATGTGTATATGTGTGTGTATATATATATTTTATAGATGCTATACTAGCAATTTAGAATATTTCCTGAGCTGCCTCTCCCCTTGCTTATATTTTAACCAAAGTGTACAGAAAAATAGATGGAACACTGTTTTCAAAAGACTTGTCTCCAATAGCATCAGCAATTGAGGATGAGAGGCAGCATTCTCTCTTTCCCACTTCCTGAGAGTTTTTAATACAAATATGCTGATTTTTGCCTTTGCCTTCTTCTGACTCAACTGCAGTCTTTGAGTTCATCACTCAAAAACTTCCTTTCACCATAGTCACCTGAGAAGGTGAGTCAGAAGTGTGCAGAATCATCACCGATGACCAAACCTTGGCTGCTTCCCAGCCTCAAAAAGGACACAGCCCAGCAGGAGTATGCATTCGGACTGGCTGAGGGAAACAAGCCAGATGTTGAGTAGCCTGGACATAATGCAGCAGTATTAAAACACTGGAAGGAAGGTTGGTGTGGGGTGGAGTATCTCCCTCTACCCCATACTCTTTCTGGTCATCCCATGGAAGGAGAAAATGCATTTGGTCCACAGCAAACCATATTGTGTAATAAAGGAAGAACTGCATAGATCTCTTTATCATAGGCTCCTCTCTCCAGGCACCAAATCCTGTCAAAAACAAACACAAAGACAAAAACAGCTTGAAGGGGCTCAGCCTGTGAGCAAGTTAAGCTACAGGAAAGCAGCTGCAGAAGTACTATTTAGATAGGCTATGGAGAAGAGAGTAAAGCAAGGCCCCTATTGTCACCCTCGTTCCTTTTCCTGTTGCTACAGAGATGATAGCTCCACTCACACAGCAAAGCAGATGGCTGAGGCAGCTGAAGCAGATTTCAAATTAGGTAGTCATCTTCAAGGTTATCATCACCAGACATAGAGGCAGCTTCTACACAACAGAAATGAGGGGAAAGTTAGACACTGTCCTAATTTAGCAGGCATTGCCAGTAAGGCTCAGTCACCTTGTTTAAGAAGCAAGCCTGAACAAGCTCCCTAGTCTGGAGAGACTGACCGAGAAATGGTAATTTCCAAAGATGCTCTAAGGGAAGAAAGGCTGTTTGTACCTGATAAGCTGAGGCAGGAGAGGGTGTTTGCTATCTCTCCAGAGCTCTTTTTGGTTTCAGTGAGCATGCTGCTGAGAGAAACATCTGTTTCTGTGTCCTGAGAGGATGTAAACAAGAGAAAAAGAATGTGTTGGCTGGTGGGAAAGAAGTGGCCACTGTCATTTTGCTCACAAGATCTGGTTTAGGCAGTTGAGTTTGGTTGCTGAAGGGAGACACAGTGCCTCCTTTGATAAGCCAGAAGAGCACTCTACAAAATGTCATGCATGACTCTAAGTCCTCATGTCTTGAAAGACACAAGACTTGCCCCAAAGAGACACCCTCAATGATGGCAATAGCTCACTCACCACATCATGTAACATGTCTGGGACAGTTCTGTTTTCTTCCATGTCTTCAGGAAGCTCAACTGCATATCCTTGACGAACTAATTCTAACCCAATATCAAGTTTCTGAGGAGAAAAATGAAAAGGGAATGACGTTCTCTCTGTAAGGAAGGGCATATCTGAGGAAACGGCAGAAGAGCTAGGATTGATACTTGAAAGACATTCCTTTGGTGGGATGGTAAGCAGGATCTTATGAAGTAGAAATAACATCAGATACGGTTTCTGGGAAAGAAAAAAGTAAATGAGGCTATAAATATACTAAAGAGCCAGTGAGCAATGGGTTGGACCTCAATCTTACCTTCCCATTGCTAGTATCATATAAGTAGATCTTGGGCCAAGTTGAGATACCAGTCTGGACATAGCTAGAGATCTTGGCCACCAGAGGCTTCCAGTCAGCACAGTGAGTAAGTCTGTCAAACTCATCCAAAGCTTCCTCTTCCCATTGTTCACCTGGCAAAAGATTGTAGGGATAGCTTAAGAAGGGGACAGTTCTGACAGGGGAGGGATTATACCCTGGAGGGAATTAGAACTACCTCTTTCTATTCCAGAAGGCACCTATGTCTGACAGCTAGGCAAGTTTCTGGCTGTTGATTCCTAGTTCTGGTGAGGAAAAGACACCTGAGCCCCTTGAACTCAAAAAGCCTTGGAATATGAGAACTCCCATGTATTGTATTAAAGTTATTCTATTTGGAGGCAAGGTCAATAGGTGTTGCGACCAATTTACCTGAGGGGGCGATCCGTGCCAGACTACACTCTATTGCTTGAAATGGAAGACTTAGGAAGTCACTCCTAAAGTGAAAGAAATTGAAATTAGACTCCTAGTGCCAGAAGGGCCTTCTTCTATTCCTGTTCCAGATAGCACTGACTAACTCAGTGGGAGAAGATAATCTGTTCTATGTAAATAGGCTCTCCCAAACCCCCCTGGTGATGAGCACTAATAGCTAACTCAACACCCTGTGGCCAGGGTTGAGTCAATAGTTGGCACTCCTATCTTGGCTAGTGTGGTTCAGTTGGTTGGGCATTGTCCCACGAACTGAAAGGTCACCAGTTTGATTCCTGGTCAGGGCCCATGCCTGGGTTGCAGGTGTAGTCCTCTGGGGCATGTATGGAAGGCAACCAATTGTTGTTTCTCTCTCACAATGATGTTTCTTGCCCCCTCTTCCTACCTCCCTTCCTATCTTAAAAAAAAAAAAGTTGGCACTCTAGCCTGATTTCACCTGGCCTCCACACTGACCTGAGTGCCCTGAGGTCCCTCAGTGGGCAATCTCCATTATCTCCAAAGTCAACAAAGTAGAGGTCTAGATTCCCATTCTCCAAAGTGCCAAGGACCTGGGCTCGATACCAGGAACCATTTGTAGATAAAGGTGCTGCTACAATGTCTCCTACATGCACAGTCAAGTCTTCAGGCTGCACACATAAGGAGTCAGGAGAGGGTAGTCAGAAAGGGGTAGGCTAGTCCTAGCTGGTGTAGCTCAATGGATTGAGTATGGGCCTGCAAACCAAAAGGTTGCCCATTCGATTCCCACTCAGGGTACAAGCCTGGGTTGCTGGTGAGGTCCCCAGTGTGGGGGCTCATGAGAGGCAACCACACATTGATGGTTCTCTCCCTTTCTCCTTCCCTTCCCCCCTCCCTAAAAATAAAATAATAAAATCTTTTTTAAAAAGCGGGTAGGCTAAAAAAATAAACAGACAATATCAGAAGGAAGAAAGAATGAGTTGTTGCTCCACAGGAAAGGAAGAGAATATACCACAATGAAAAGGATAAGCCCCTTTTCATCAAATTCAGTCCTCTCCCTCACCAGACTATTCTCATAGTGCTGAGTCATCTCATTGACAAGCTTATCCAATTGCAGGCTTCGAGAGCCAATGATTTGAATCCAGAAGTGGTTAGGATGTTCAGAAGCAGAGACGTAGACTTCCAGGAACTCATCAGCATGGAAACTGAAGTCAGGACTGGGGACTAAACACAGGGATAAGTAAGTTAAGATGCAGAATTATCACCATCTAATATGGTAATGATATTGGAATCATCTCTGGTCAGGATGAGGAGACTGCATCAGGGGTGAGAGGTAAAAATACCAAGTGGCTATTACAATTTTAAAAGTGGCTGGAGGAACAACTGGATGAATCACACAGGAACATCCTGAAGAAAGGTACGAAGCTATGTTCTGTACCTTCCTATGTAATTGAGTAATAAGAGAGTTTACATTCTTAGTCATCTGCCATGTATTCAAATCAGTCACCGAATATAATGATGGTAAATCCTCCATATGCTAGCTGCAGCATGGACCAGCAAAGACACATGGACTGATGTGGGTTTGTCCAGATTTCATTCTTCCACTGACTCATTGTGTGACTCTGGACAAGTCTGTGAACCTCTCAGGGGCCCTGGTTTCCCCTGCCTATCCCATACCTAGACATGAAAAAGAAAGCTCACAGCCTTTTAATTCTTCTTGAATAGTGATGACTTTTAAAAACAATGAGACAAGCAAAAAAAATTGGGCTGAGTATTTTACCTGTTTAATAAGCATGTTAGGAGAAAGAATATAAATTAATTATTCAATATTATTACTCACAGGCTAGTTTCCTGTGAACTAGTATAGTCCCATATTGTTTTCCATAATTTGCTTGTTTGTATTCAGAAAAATATTATCTTCGGTACTAATCCAAGTAAAATACTACCAGAAAGGTGTATCTGTGATGAAACTTATTAGTCAAGAAAACAGAAATTTTTTTTATTGCTTCCAATTTTGGGTTATCTAAGCCAGTATTTCTATCTTTCAAACAGCTATGGGTTCCCTCTGTTACATACTTTCAAAAATGGACATCTCTGGACTGCTCTGGGCTCCAGACTTCTGAAAGCTGTCACCATTAGATTTCTCCCAGGAACCTTCTTCTGGCCCTATAGCAACCATGTCACCACCTCCTTTGCAGGGAGGAACTGCCAGTGGTGAAGCCTGCTCCTTGCTAGTACCAGAGTTTTTCCATAGAGCTGGCTCTCCAGCTGCACCTGACTCTCTCACTTCCTCTCTTCTTACACTGATTGGCTGCTTGCGTGGGACTCTGGTTTCTGCAGAATGAGTAATTCTCTTCCGAAGTTCTTCATCTTCTGAAACTTTCTCTAGTATCAGATGCTGTGGAAAATAAAAGAAGGGATGATGGCTATGTGGCCAGATATTTTGACCCAGGATGGAATAAAGGGTTCTTTTCACTCTTAGATATGATTTAAGTCTACCAGCTACTTGCCTTGGCTGCTGCCACTTCCTTCTGTGTTCCTGAGATTTTAATAAGTCTTGATAGTAGTAATGTCCCCTCTGATTCTTTGTCACAGGTAATTTTGGCTCCAGAGGCCTTGCAGATAGAACGAATCGTCTCGCCACCTCTCCCTACATTGAACAATACATAAAATCCTGTCCTTCTGTCCTAGCCAACTTTAACTGCTAGAGAAATCACTACTTTGTATACACTAGGAGAAGAGAGTTAGTTCCCATTTTCAAACTGAACAGAATGCAAAAGCAGGAGATACTGAAATCCCTACTGTAAGAATAATAATTCTGGATTATTTGATCTATCCATTTTATTTAAACTCTAACATTAGCTAGGTTAACTTCTTTATATCATTTCCATTTTCTGACCACTCAGCATACTTTACATCCACTTCATTAGAAAAGATCTTACAAGGTGTGGTGTGTGAACCATTGGACAAAAGACAGGACATTTCTCTGCTTCTAACAGCAACATAAGGAATGCTCTAGAGGAAAGCATGGCAGGTACTCTCTAGAGCACTATCTTGAAAGATCTGGGAAACACAAACATCCTGAGTCCTTTTAAAATCTATTATGAGGTCAGTACCTTTACCCGAACATTTTTGGAACCTGTTTGTAAAGTTCAGATTATACAACTTCTTAAAGTAATGGGTTTTGCTTTACCAACAGCTCTGTAAAAAAAATAAAACTGTGGTCTCCATCTCCTTTTTTTTGTTTTTCCCTCAGCAAGGTGAAGGGGGAATAGGCTAGGAAAAACCCTTGTGAAGGTGTGAAAGAAAGGGAAAGGAAAAGAAAAAAAAAAAAGAAACAGTAGAGGAAGCTGTCCAGTGGTACCTATGATTCTGCCCACAGATCTCTGGGGAACTGAGAGCTGCTCAGACACTGGAGCATTCTCTGTCAGGATCTGATGGATTGCTGCTTTGGCTTTGCACACCTGAACAGGAAAACCACTGATAAGCAGCACCCGCTCATCGCCTACATCCTCCGTGTCCACATCAATCCGAGCACCTGTCTGTTTCCGCAGCTGCAGAGAAAAGGATACATAGCAATATGTTCTGGAAGAGCTCCCCTTTAGCTAAGGACACCCTAAACCTAACCGTGGAGGAGACAGATTTGGATACAATTATCAGCAAAATCAGGATGTTATAAGCAGTCCTCATAGGTACTTATGGGAGGAAATGAGTGACAAAGGCAACACCCAATAGCAGTTAATTTAAAATAGTTTCTCTTTGTGTTTAGAACACTCTTCCTAATATTATTTGGATTAGAGAATCAAGTATTTTGCTTTCTTGACACCACACCTGAACAATGAAAGATGGTAAGAAGAATCAGGCAGCAATTCAGTATTTAATGTCAATTAATGAGAATTTGTTAATTCCATAGTAGAAAAGAATGGTTCAGGCTATACCAAGCTGAGATGCATCCAATCAAAAATCCCCATTTCAAGCTAAGTCATCCAATCTCTAGGGAGCAGAAGTACTTATTTCTAGAAGGTAAATAGCATATTAGTTAAAAAGTTCCTGTATTTTTTTTTAAATATACATAGTGTGGGTTGGTTTTATGAGATGGGGGCAGAGAAGGAAAAGTAGAATCAATTTCTGGGAAAGCAGATTGCTGGCTCACACACTTACCTGTTTAATATTGGCTCCTTGCCGGCCAATGATGAGCTTTACAGCCTCCTGGGGCACCCGCATCTCTATCTCGATGTCATCCTCCCCAACAAATGTCAGACGTTCTTCTGCACGGATCATGGCTCATCAGATCAAACTTAGATAACACCTAAAACTAATACCAGCCCTCCCCTGAATCTAGCTGTCACAGATATGTTGATCTAAAAGATAAACTGAGGATCTGAACCACAATGACAAGGAGAAATAGCATCTGAGTGGGAATTAAAAGATCCCCAAAGACCAAAAGATGAGCATTCTCTCTGGGATACTGTTTCAGATGTTAATGTAGGGAACACATTTGGCTGTGCAACCAAGTATTGGATTTTAGGCAAATTATTTCTCTTGGAGAAGAATGAAAGGCTAGAAATTGCCTGAGGAGTCCATTAGGCTCAGAACTTCTCCTGTTTGTACATAAATCATTTCTTTAGGTCCTCTTCTCTACGTTCAGCCTCTGGGGAAAATCAAACCCCACAGTTCGCCTTCTCTCCTAACAACTAAATAGAAGGAACATATAAAAAAAGATGAGAATATTATGGCCATTTTAAAAAAGAAAAAGAACCCATTGCAGTGTGAATGTTGCTGAAGGGAACAGATCAATAGAATTATAAAATGAATTCTTCATTCATAGGAATGATAGTTTCATATAAATGATGATAGCTTCACATTAAGAATATAGAAAAGAAGAAACTATATAGTTTCCTTCAAAGACCCCTCAGAGAAAGCCAATTACATCCCAACAAATGATCCCTGGTCTGGCAAGGACAGTTTTCATTTCAATTCAACAAAGCTGGAACACAGTCTGAACATTTCCACGTGTGCAGCTGTGGGATTCACATACCTCTGCTTTCCCTGTATCTGCGGTATAGGATATAGGCAACTGTTGCACCTGCTGGGATCCCAAGGCCCAGTGCTATTTTCTGAATAGTGGACAAATTTGTCCAAGAAGTCCGTTCAGTGGACATTTTCTGCTGTTCTCTGACTTACATCCTGAAATAAGCAAATGAGGGAAAATAAGGAACTTTCATCCAATTCCTTTATGACTGGCAGAGAGACACAGGAACACATTCTATTATTATTAATATTGAAGAGAATACTACTGCCTACTTTTCCTTTTTAAGAGTTTGAGCAGTCTCAAAATCGATATCATGTAAAAGGTCTCAGGGTTTTGTTTTTTTTTTTTAAGTTAGCTAAGGGGCACATACACATACAGCTAAATAGAGGCATACTCTATCCCCCCCCACTCAAGTAGAACTACCCATTGATCACAGTTTTCAAAGACAAAGAAATGAAAAACTATTAAATGAATATTTTGAAATATATATTTAGATTTTTATATCAAACTATTTAAAATTCTTATATGAGCCCTTCTATATGCCTCCAGACCTTTCTTAAACCTGTTGTCTCTGCTAGGAATGGCTTTCCAGGCTTAGTTTTGGGCTTTGCTACTTCTACTTACCCTTCTTGGAAGTACTGTCTTTATTTACTATCTATATACTCCTGATTTCTATTTGCTACTCAACTAATAGTGTAAGGTTCTGCCCTGTTCCACCAAAACTACAACTTCCCAGATAATCAACCTAGATGGCATGTATAAGCCTTATATAATTTTATCTCTATTCCTTCTTTTTCTTTGAAATAGCTTTCTGCTATTTCGCTGGAGGGGCCTTCTGAGTTCTGGGCTTGTCTTCCTGTGGCCTCTATCCATTGCTATTGTCACTCTGCTCTCTTTGGGTGATTTCATACACACCTGCAGCTTCAATTATTACTTACCTGCTAATGACACCAAAACACTGCACTTGGACTGATTCAGAAGTTTATCAAATCTCATTTAGACCATTGTAATGGTCTTCTTACTGGCCTTCTTACAATGGCCATTAAGAAGTCATAGAGTCACTTCTGGTCAAGATGGAGTCATTAGGTAAAACATGGCTCACCTCCTCACACAACCACAGGAAAAATACAACTAGGCTACAAAACAAATATTACCCAGAATCATTAGAAAATTGAGCTGTATGGAAGGAAGTCTGACAACCAAGGAATTAAAGAAGCCATAGTCATCTAGATAGGCAGGAGGGATGGAGACACACAGAGGCACAGACATGTGCTGAGAGGCATGGAGAGATGTGGGATGGGCAGTCCCTCAACAACATGTAGTGGATAAAAATTGGGAGGGATACCTCAGGAGCAAGGGATCCCAGCCCCACACCAGACCACTCAGCCCAGGGTTCCAGCACAAGGAAGATAAGTCCCCGTGACTCTGGCTATAAAATCCAGTGGGGGTTGGGACAGTGGAAGAAACTGTGGGATTCTCAGGAGTCTCCTCCTAAAGGGCATGTAACAAACTTAGGACTTCGGCAGACTCACTTCCTCTGGGGTTCAGCACTAGGGCACCAGCTGGATGGGCACCAGCATCATAAGGGGAGAAATGGAATGTCTGGCATCAAGGCTAGTGCCGGGAGACAGCTTCCTTCCAAACAAAATGCTAGTGGCCAGGCAGGGGCATTGTCTCCACTCTGAGCCCTCCCTCACACAGAGCCGCAGCACTGCCACATGGGTTGCCCCACCCAACTTACCAGTGTGCTTTTCTACAGTAGGCCATACTACTATGATAGGGAGTCAAAGCAGCTCTACCTAATCTGTAGAAACAAACACAGGGAGGTTGCCAAAAAGAGGAGACAAAGAAACATGGCCCAAATGAAAGAACAGATCAAAACTCCAGAGAAAGGGCTAAATGAAATAGAGATGAGCCTTCTATCCGATGCAGAGTTCAAAACACTGGCCTATAAGGATGCTCAAGGAACTTAGTGAGGACCTCAACAACATAAAAATATCCAGTCAGAAACAAAGGATACATTAATTGAAATAACAGTTTACAGGGAACCAATAGTAGAATGGATAAAGCCAAGAGTCAAATTAATGATTTGG
>CM052551.1:16169067-16235539 GCA_028533065.1 Trachops cirrhosus | reverse complement strand
CCAAATCATTAATTTGACTCTTGGCTTTATCCATTCTACTATTGGTTCCCTGTAAACTGTTATTTCAATTAATGTATCCTTTGTTTCTGACTGGATATTTTTATGTTGTTGAGGTCCTCACTAAGTTCCTTGAGCATCCTTATAGGCCAGTGTTTTGAACTCTGCATCGGATAGAAGGCTCATCTCTATTTCATTTAGCTCTTTCTCTGGAGTTTTGATCTGTTCTTTCATTTGGGCCATGTTTCTTTGTCTCCTCTTTTTGGCAACCTCCCTGTGTTTGTTTCTACAGATTAGGTAGAGCTGGTATGACTCCCTGTCTTGGTAGTGTGGCCTAATGTAGTAGATGTCCTGTAGGGTAGTGGCATAGCGTTCCCTATCAGCCAATTTGGATACTCAAGGTACTCCCTTCTTGTGGGTTGAGTATACCCTCCTCTTGTAATTGAATGTTAATTGCTGTTGGCAGGGAGGGATTTACCCAGGACAGTCAGCTATAATGACTGGCTGTGTCCACTGACAACCTCTGCCATTTGTGGAGGATCAGCTGTGCAGGTGCAACGTGGTGGTGCTCTGACATGGTCTGTAACTGTCGACTGGGTGTGCAGACTCTGGGGTTTCCTAAGAAGTGCAAGTCAAGTTCAGCCCCCAGCTGTGTTCTGCCCAGGGCCACCCTGCATGAGCCATAAAGCAATCTGAGATGGCTGCTACTTGTGCTGGGCTTGGAGATTCCCAGGCAAAGCCAAGGTATCTAGGTTGGTTGCTGTGAGTGCCAGGCCTGGGGCCACTTAGCAAGAGGTACAGGGGCTGCGGGCCGGCTGTTATTTGTTTGATAAGATTTAGGAAGTTGTGAAGCGTGAGACAAGACCACCAGTCAAATGGAATAGTCATAGTTAACAGTTTGGGTGGGCCTTTAAGTCAGGTGGGATAGAGTCTCAGGGGATCTCCAGGGCGGGGCAAACAGTGTTAGCGAGGTTGACGGAGTCTCAGATATGACACCAGCCTGCCAGCTCTGTGGCTCTTTGAGGGGAGGGCTCAGAAAAAGGACAACAGCCTCTGCTCGCCATTCTGTCTGGGAGGAAGCTATCACCCAGCTCCTGCTGTGCTTCAGTTCCTCCCTACATGCCACTGGTGCCTTTCAAGCTGCTACCCCAGTGCAGGAGCTTAGAGGGAGTGAGTTTGAGTAAGTCTGTATTTGGGTTCTTTAAGGGGAACTGCTTGGGACTTCAGAACTTTCTTCCACTGACTCAATTCCCACTGGTTTTTGCAACCAGAAGTTATGGGGACTTAGCTTCCTGGCACTGGAACCCTGGGCTGGGGTGCCTGGTGTGGGTTGGGACCCCTTGCTCCTGAGATATCCCTCATGGATTTTTATCCACCACACCATGTCTCTGTCCCTCCCACCAGTCTGGATGGATGTGGTTTCTTTAATTTAGTAGTTGCCAGGTTTCCATTCAACTCGATTCCTGACAGTTCTGAGTGATGGTTGTTCTATATTTTAGTTGTAACGGTGATGTGGTTGTTTGTGTTTACCTATGCTGCCAACTTGATCAGGATCCTCCCATTCAGTTTATTTTCAACACAACATTAAAAAATTAATATCAAATAACACCATTCATCTACTTAAAACCTTCCAGTGGCTTCCGATGTCCCTATGATTAGAAGCCAAAGTCATTATAATGACCTACAAGGTCGTCATTTTGGTTATCTCCCCATTAGAACATAAACTCCACAAGAGTAGGAGTGTGTTTTTTCCTTCCTTAGTGCTTAGCAATCAGTAGCCAGTCAATGACCATTTATTGAGCCCTGACCAGGTAGCTCAGTTGGTTTGAGTGTCATCTGATACACCAAGGTTGGGGGTCCAATCTCTGTTCAGGGCACATACAAGGATCAACCAATAAGTGCATAAATAAGTGGAAACACAAATCGATGTCTCTCTCTCTCTCTCAAATCAATCAACAAATAAAATTTTAAAAAATCATTTGTTGAATGAATAAACTTCCTCTTCTTAGCAACTTTGTTGCCTGCATATAAACTCATTAGTGGCACAGAAGTTCTTTGTAATTGGATCTCTGCCTACCATTATATTCTAAACCCATCTCCACTAGAGGACTATGATGTGCTCTCTTATGTATACTTGCTCGGACAGGTATCGCTTCTGTCTTCCTAGTCTTACTCCTTAGCCCACCTGGAACCCCTGGCAAAATCCTATTCCTTCTTTAAGTCTCAGCTCTGCTGCTACCACTTCTGCAGTCTCTGGGGTTTCCCTTAGCTAATGTCAGGGGAGTTTCTTCTTAGCTCAATGGTTTATCTGTTGTCTCTAACCACTGGCTTCACCAATGCAGTTCAACCACATTTATTAAGCAGATGTACTAGATGCTAACTGTGGCACTTAAGGACATGAAGAGGAAAAGACATACGTATTAAGTAGATACTATGCCATCAGGCATTTCACATACATTACTTTATTCAATCTTCATATAATCCTGTAAAATAGGAAACATTAATCCCAGTTTTGCAGAAGAGTATACATGATTCAAGAGCTCACCTGACCTCTTACCCAGAATCTGAGTTATTTGCATAGTAACAACCTTTTAAAGAGACTCTGGAAGCATCCCTATCCCTCCTTTTAAACTATCAGTGAAACAGTTCTGGTATCTTTATTTTTTATTTTGGTCAACACACTCAATTAAAAATGAATAAATACTGTTGGAAAACACTGTAGGTGGTAAAACAAACAAACAAACATCAAACAAAAACCCCCCTATAAGACAGTGTCTATTTCCAGATATTACAATCTAGTAGAACAAAACACAATGTGGCTTTTAACAAGATTTGCTTTAAAATGAGCTAGAAAATGTAACTGATGCTACAATTTGCCTCCAGGTACAAAAATTCAACACACATAATTATGATATCCAAGAAAAAAAAGGACTATCCTAGTAAGCCTAAAACATATTTATTAATAAAGGACCTACTTAAAAATAAAACTTTGGTTCTATATGTGCTTTCCTGAAAGTCTCCCAGGAAGAGTGATGAGAAAAAGGAGATGACCTAGCACAGAAATCTCATTCTGAGGAGCACATAAAACTCACATAAGGAACTACAGGTGAATTTCTTACTACGGTCAGTCAGAGGACCCAGTTTTGCATCTGGCCTCAGAGAGCTTTACTGACCAGCAGAAATGAATAAAGGTCATCAGAGAACTACTAGAAGTTTCCTAAATCTATTTTTTCTAGTCAATAGTTTTAAACAAATTTAATCCCCTCTCTTGCCCAACTCATGGCCTAAAGATAAAAACAAAACCTCATTTTATCACCTTGGTGAGTGGACTCTTTTCAAGTGTCTTGTTATTCTAGGCAATTAGTTACTCAGTAAGTAGATCCAGTATGCTACATCACTTCTAGAGACTGAGTATAAACCTACTGGAGAAAATGTGGCTGCTCTACCCCCCTCTCCCAGCCACCTTTTAGTGGGTAGGAAGAAAAAGGTTGAGTTTTAATGTAGGGTTGTTTGAAATATGAGGTTCCTTCCCTACCCTAACTGGATAAAAATCAGTTACTGTACTTTTTCCTCCCTTCCCCCAACTAAACTGCAAATAAAACCTTTCAACACTTTCTATGAAAGTCTGGGTGGTATTATGTAAACATCTTTTTATATATTGGTCTGGCCAAAAAGTCTATATGTTTTTTTCCATATATAATAAGAGGCACATTTTTCATTTTCACCAATAACTTTATTAATTTGGATATTTGGAGTATGTTGGCTATCTCCCAGTATTGCCTTCTAGTGGTTAGAGGCCAAGGGTGCTGCTAAACATCTTCCAATGCATAAGACAGCCCCACAGCAAAGAATTATTTGGCCAAAATGTCAAGAGTACCAAGAAACTTCTGAAACCACTTTTGACACATTCGATCAGTCATGGCAGCTTCTCCATACACTGCATAAACCTTTTTTTGCATTTCAGTTGCGTTTTTACATTTCTTGAAATAATAAAGCATAAAACACTGAAAATGTTGCATATTTCCTTCTATCTTCAATATTTAAATGGCTGCACAAATATTCACCAATTTTTATTAGCTTTTTTAAATGCCCACTGATATGAGAGCTGTCAGATTACAATCTAACAAAATTGTTTCGAATGAAGTTAAAAACAACTAAGCACTACTAGAGCCATCATATGGAAAAAAACTAAACAAACTTTGTGGCCAACCCAATACCAAATGAAAGGAAACAAGTTCAGTTTCCTAAAGGCCACTTTTTGCTTAAATAACTCTTGAGTCACAAGAACTGCCATTTTCCTATATTAAGAGATGGCTTATTCTGGGTCTCTAGAAAAGATTTCAGTTCTTTCATCTACTGGTTATTTCATATATTTTCTCATAAGGTCCTTAAAGTGCAAAGCTTGTCTTCACTATTAATGTGCCCCAGTTAAACAGTGTTATCTCTCTGTTGTAGGCTGAGCATGCTGAGGACATAAGAACTCCTGCCCTGAAATACTCAGCCTAGTAGGAAAGGTCAACACCAAAACAACTAATTACATGTAATGCAAAGGCTATAAATTTTTGAGTAATACAACAACTATTGGTTAATGCACCAGCTGGGAAGAACTAGAACTTAAAAAGGTTTATTCCCTAGATGATACACAGGTGAAAACCACCCCATTAAAATACAAATTACTTATCTTGTGCATTCAAACCAATAAATATTCAGTATCCACTGTGTGCCTGGCCCTGGAGATACAACAGCTCAGAGAGACTTGGTAGCTGCCTTTATTAAGCTTTCTATCAAGCAAAGAAAGTCCTATCATGAAAGACAATAGTCTGAGGTGTCAAAAAGTTAGGGAAACTGAAAGAAGTCTAGCCCTGCAAACAAGAGCAGTAACTCATCTGGACTCTAGTGTTGTCTGCCTTTAATATCACCTTTCTGGCCATAATTCATGTTTATGGGACAAAGAAACTATAGAATTTCAGAACTGAAAGGGACCACAGAGATAATCTGATTCTACTAATAATGGTACAACTTGGGGGAAACTGAAGCCCAGGGAGACAAAGAAATTTCCCTAAGGATACAGAGCTAATTAGTGATTTCCACACAATGTGGTGTGCAATGTGGTTTGAAGACCAGTCACCAATGGCACCTCTTTAAGGAGACTCACAGAACTAACAGTATTGTTTTTCCCAGTTCAGAAAACTCTCAGGATCAAGGCAAAATGATATCTGATATTCCTCTGGCTCTGCAACCAAATCCTCAGTCCTGACCCTTATACTACATTAGGTCTCATTGTTACGGGCTTCCATAGTACTCCAAATACTCCTCCAGAACACATGCATTGCTTGAAAGTTTTGATTAAGGGCTGTGTCTGTAGTGAAAATGAATTCAAGACAGCTACAGTGGGGGTAGGGAGACTAATTCAGAAGCCAGTCCAGGTGTCAGTGATAAAGATGGAGAAAAGTAGATGGATTAGCAAGTTTTAATAGGTAGACTACATAAGACTTAGCAATTGATTATGGAAACGTTACAGGGTGAGCCAAGAAGCTGGCTACCAAATTTCCGATTTGAGCACCTAGTAGATGGTGGCATTTGAGACAGAGAATATTGATGATTTGGTGGTGGGGGGGGAGTGTGTATTAGAGAGATGAATACCTGTGACAAGAATACACTTACTGGGGGACTTCTATTTGAACCAAAAGCTAAATTTTACTAATTCTTCTTCAGCTATTACAAGTGAAGTTTTTGTTAATTAAGTTATCAGCTGATGTCTCACATAATATCTATTTGATCAAGTAGTTTTCTTTTTCTTACAACTGACATATTCTTTCACACTGTTGTTTCTTTTCAGGAAAAAGAAACAAAAATGGGAAAAATACGATGGAGATGGGAATAATTGTATAATACTGAATGTGAAGAGCAGGTCAGAATTTAAGACCATAGTTCCTAGGGGAAGCTGGGTTAAAGAGGAGACATGTGGATCATTTCAAGGTGAGAACTGTAGCTAGATGATGGTTTTTAGTATAGGCAGAAACTTCAAAGTTACCTGACATTTGTATTAAACAGCTGCTAACAACTATCTGGTATGATAAGGCTTACTTCCACATATCATTTCAAAAACATAGAAATCAAATCACATTGTGAGTTCCAGTACTCTCATTCCAGTATATCTCCTAATAACCAGAACCCACAAAGTACCTAAAACGTGTCAATAGGCTTGTTGAAGTACCTCATTCAGCGTCCTCATCCTTGCTACATTTATTGTTAAATCAGTGAGTGAAAAGGCCTCAATCCATTTCTCTTAAGCTGAGAAAAGAGCCTATAAAAATGTAACTTTGGCACGGGAGTCTTCTGCCAAAACCCACGATGATATCTGCACTAAGGAGTAAGGAGGGAAACTGGCGAAACAAATACCCCACCCCCACTTATTATTCTGACTACAGTCATTCTATTTGAGATAATCCAAGAAAAAGCTGGGCAAAATAAAAAGCGAGCTGATAAACTGACGGCGGTTCTCAAAAAGGCTCAATCCATGGAAGAGTCCGAACTGGCAAACCCTCTCGTACTGGGTCGCCGTGCCTTACCCCTGTGCCCAGAGCATCTTCTCTGGATCCGAGTAGGTCCCCAGAAGACAAAGTTGTCCGCAGCAGCGCCTCACCACCCGGGGCTCGCACGGCCGCCCCTCGCCCGGGGCCCTCGGAGACCTCCCTTCCTCAGCCCCACACACATTTTCGGCTCCTGGGCGCCAAGACGCCCCCAACCGGGCTCTTCCATAACCTCAACCTCCGCTCCCGCTACCCGCCCTTACCGCTCTTCGCTCTTCGCGTCGGCCGTCGCGCGCTCCTCCTCGCACCTCAGCCCAGCTGCCGTCGCCTCCTCCCACTCGCACGCTGGCTCGCAGCCCCGCAGACTTCGCTTCAGCCGCCTCCTCCCCGCCTCCGCAGCCCTCCCGCACCAATCAACGTCCGGCTCGCATCCCCACCAATAGTATTCCCAGCCACAACCAATCCCTCAGCGGGCTGCCCCTGAGCGACAGGCGGCTGAGTGCTGATACGCAATTACCCGGATGGAATTCAAGGCCGGTTCACCATAACAGCCAATGGGGCCCAGGGAAAGCAGACTGTGTTCATTGAAGAGTGCACCTGCTGAGAATTAAACAGCCAATTAGAGATTTCACGGAGTCCTCCCCGCCCGCCTCTAGGCTAATTACCGTGGAGGCTTCCATCTCTTAAGCCTTGGGTGAAAGACCTGCGCTTTGGTGGCTGGGATCAAGGTGCGAGATTGGGGCTTGAACCACTCATGAGTGTCAAAATTTGTACTAAGCCAGTGTCACCCCACAACCCAGTGACCGTTGGGAAAAAAGTATGATGGGCCGTGCTCCGTTACTTGTTTGCTCTGCTATCTTTTGCCTCGATCGGTCCCGATACCACGACAGGGGATCAGGTGACGTGAAAACTTTTTTGGGGGGTGGGGTGCGGGGGTTTGTACATAAAAATAGGCTTCGTAGAGATGAAGAGAATGTCAAAGGGAAGTTGTTGCGCAGCAGAGAGCCAGGGCCCGCTGTGAAGGAACACGATGAGGGCGGTGACCACAGGAAAGATGAAGGACCCAAGTTCTGAGTGGTAAGGGAGCTGCGGGCCTGCCCTTCCCTGGGGATTGAGAGAAACGGGTCCGGCGACAGGCGCAGGGGTCCGTTTCTGTGGGGGACGGGAAAGCGGGTGGTCTTCTGAAAGTGGCGGTTTGCTTTGGAAGAGTGCATTCCAGCCGCCGTTTGTCCTGGAACGTTAGGGACGGTTGGGCCAGGTCTCGGCCTCTGCGCAGCGGGTAGCACGGCTAGCTGGCCCGCGCCCCTTCCCAGGCCCCATGCCCCGCCCAGCACTAAGGGCTCAGCGTGGGACAAGGGGTGGGGCGCTCCCTCCAGCTTCTATCACAATTTCTGGCGAGGGATACTCAGTGAACATTGAATGAACGTAAGATTATGTCTTTAGTCAGCTAGGTAGAGGGAGGCCTTTGGTAGTTAGTTTTTCGTTTTATATTAATTTAAAATATATTTGTTTTGAAGAAGTAACACATGCACATTCTACAAAATTCAAACGGAAAAAGGTTATTACAGTGAATGTCTTATTTCCCTCGGAAGCAACCAATATTATCCAATTTTTGTGACTTTTCACAAGATATTCTGTAGTAAATATGCATATATGTTTTTACCTATCGATAATAAACTATTTTACAGTTTCCTTTTTATGTAGTTTAGATGTCTTTCCATAGCACTACAGATATATCTGCCTCATAGTAAGTTTCATAGTAAGCCTGAGGGATATACTGATATATTTAACCACACGTTACCATTATATTAATACCCAAGTATATTTCATTTGGCTTTTGCATCTCCGTATAATAAATACTTAGAACTACAAATGCTAGGTCAGAACATTGTGTGTGTGTTTTTTTTCATCTGGCTACATGGAACTTTGCAAATTCTCTCCTCCCACGAAGATGTTTCTCATTTCAATCCACCCACCAGCAGTGTTTTAAAGGATTTTGATAAGTATAGATGGTATTGCCAAATTGCCTTCCACGGAATTTTTACTAATTTTCTCTCCCATCAACATGCTCATACTATACATTGTGTTATCAAACTTTTGATTTTTGACAGTCTGATAGTGTAAATGGTATCTCATTGTAATTTTAATTTCTCTTATAAGGTTGAGCATCTTTTAATATGTTTAAGTGGCAATTGTATTTTATTTTTCTGTAAATTCTGTTCATATAATTTGTTCATATGTTAATGTTTTATCTTTATGTAAGTTATATATTTTTCTTTTCCCAGTTTGTTCTATGTGTTTTTACTTTGTTTACGGTGACTTTTTGCTATGCAAATATTCTTTATTTTTATGTAGTTGAATTTGTCATCATTTTCTTTGATAACTTCTGGGTTTCATATCATATTTAGAAAAGCCTCCTATTACCTAAGATTATTTTAAAGTTATTCTATTTTTTCATAAATATATGAAAAATATATTTATGAAAATAAATATATCTATTTTTAATAAATATTTCTATTTTTTCATAGTGTCTTTTCATATATCTTAATATTGAATTCACCTGGAATTTATTTTGGTGGGAGAAAGAAAAATCTAACTTTATTTCATTTGTTTTACTTGACCCTGCTTATTGAATAACCCATACTTTCTCCCTTGTTTTTGAATGCTACCTTTATAAAACTCAAACAGCCATATGTATTCTGGTCTGTCTTGGAGTTTTTCATCTTCATTGATCTCTTCATTCGTATTCTAGTACAGTCAAACCTTGGTTCTCCAACATCTGGGTTCTTGAACAATTTGGTTCTCCACCAGTTCTGTTCTTGATCAAGTTGTTCACACAAAAGAAGTATTGATTCTCTACCTGAAAACCCTTTCATGATGATACCTGTATAATCAATCACGTGTCTGTCAGGCAACAAAGGAGATTCAGTTTTTGAACAAATAGCTTCTTGAACAGTTTTGTGGAACAAATTAAGTTCAAGAACTGAGGTTCCATTGTTTCTTGCTGTTTTTGAAAAATTGATGTACATTATGTATTGTTTACCATAATTTAAAAATGGATACACAATATACATATAGAAAAGTACACAAATGAAAACTGTACACCTTGATGAATTTTCAAAAATGGAATACATTTGTGTAACCAATGTCCAGATTAAGAAACAGGACATTACAGCATGCCTGAAGTCACCCTTGTGTCCCTTCCCAGTTACTACTATTCCCCTTAAGGATAACCACTCTACTGACACCTAATAGCAGAAACCAGTTCTTCCTGTTTTTGTTTTTGTATATGAAGAGAATCATATAGTATACACTCTTTGTGTCTGGCTTCTTTTGTGCAACATTATTTGTGTGAGATTCAGCCATATCGTGTGTAGTTTCAGTTCATTCATTCTCATTACTCTGTAGTAGTATATTGTGGGGATATATCACAAGTTACTTTTCAGTGTACTGTTAATGCTATTTTGATTGGAACACATATTTTTAGATTACCTAAGGGAGAATTACTGCACAGAATATTCCTTTATACATGTTTAAGTCATTGATGTCCCATCGTCAGTGTCTTAAAGTTTTGTCATATAGAATTTACATATTTCGTAAATTATTCCTAGGTTCTTGAGTGCCTTAATTGCTATAGCTGTTTTTATTTTTTAAAAAGTAAAAGACTAGTTCAGACCCAAGGAAAAATGTCCACTGTTGCTATAAAAAGTACAAACCTACTTTATGGGCCCATCATCTTCCATTTCCAATGGGAAGTGGTAGGAAGAAAAGAAGAAATGAAATGGAGATCCAAAAAGAGGGATTAAAAATTAAAAATTAAAACCACAGGAGGAATTTCTTTATCAGAGTAGTGTAAAGCAGGTATAATTAGTTTTCCTGGAAATTTTTTGAAGGAAGGTTAACTTCAAATAATTGATTGCATAGGGAGGTTGAAGAATAGAAGGGATAAATTTAGGTGAGATGATTCCAAACTTTCAGTCTCTGTGTATTTGGGATTTGTCATCTAATTCCCCCTTTAAGGGCCCAAATCAGGATTGAAAGATTGAACTGTGTAAGGCTGGCATTGGGTGAATTATAATTTTTAAATTTTCATCACCAGTTTCAAAGAGTCCATTCTTTTTCCTTGAAGGGTTTTTTGAACAGAGTGCAGGAGGCAGTAGGTGGAACTAGTTAAGAAAGTCTGGGTTGCCTAGAGAGTTTCATGGGCAGGTGTTTCCACTCAACAAGCCAAACTGTGAAAGTAGACTTTAGCTAGAGGGCTGGGCAGTGAGGGGTTCTCAAACACAGTAGCCTGGTTCCAGAGTCCTGACTGATCAGAGTTCCCTTCCTGGACAACATACAAACAGTCTGTTCAAGTGATACTCAGCTCTCTGAGTTTTTGGCAAACAGAACACTCCCTTTGCCCATTATAGTCATCACCCTTTTCTCCCCATTTACTCAAGGCTCTTCACCAGAAACCGGCAACTGGGAGCATGGGCCATAGTATCAGAAATTATGCTGGAGCTACTCTTCAGTGTTTAGATCAGATTGATGAGTTGAGGCAGGTGTCCTAGGAGAGAGACACTCCCTCAGCCTTTCCAGCCACCACCATCCAGCTGTCTTCCTACTTAATTCCCCTTACAGAGGAGTCTGGAGGACCAGAACTCAGCAGTCCCTGATCTTAGTGCTCTCCAGCCTGAATCACCACCATAGTCACTTCTTTTTTTTAAATCCTCATCTGTGGACATTCTTTTCCCTTGCTTTTTTAGAGAGAGGAAGGGAGAGAGAGAAATATTGATGTGAGAGAGAAGCACTGATTTGTTGCTAGGACCAGGGATCGTACATGCCCCCACTGAGGACCAAACCCTCAACCTAGGTATGTGCCCTGACTGGGAATCAAACCCGCACCTTTCAGTTACTGGATGATGCTCCCACCAACTGAACCACACCAGCCAGGGCCACAATCACTTCTTAGAGCAAAAGTCCCACCTAAAGTTGCCTGCCTCTCTGAAAGATGGATGCTGGTGGGAAAAGGGAGACAGAGAAGCGAGAAGGTAGAGGTAACTGTTTTCTTACAGGGTCCATCCTACCATCTGTTCTTACCTGTGCTGTTATCTACTTCACACCATAGTCCTTCCCAGCCTTTTTTCCTTGCCTCTAATGGACTCTGGGAAGCACAGGCAGCCTAAGTCCTCAGCTTTTCTCCTGCTACCTGAGGCTTCTCACAGCAGAGGTTCTTTATTTGCATTCTGTGGAATCTTGGATGGCTTCAGGATGACGGTGGACAATGTATAAACATTTTTGTTCATAGCTTGTACCAGATATTGTCAGAGGGGTCCCTGACTCAAATAAGCTGACAGTCATTGCCTTGCAGGCTTCTCATCCCTTGAATCAGGGACCCAGCACAGCAAAGGAAATTGAGAAATGAAAATGTATCAGGGATCATGATGGGGAGTGCTGAAATGCTGCCAGAGTATCTTGGGTCCAAACTTCTCTCATCTTAGGGGACACCATATCTGAAATGGAAGGGGAGGGTAGATGGAGGGTGGATGGAGTGACTTCAGGAAGGTTCAGTCCAGCAGAGGTAGGCAGAAGGTGGGCAGAGTCAAATCTCCCTCAAATCTGACATAGTTCACACATTGTTCCACCATATGAGAAATTCCTGAGCAGCATCTCAGTAACCTAAGAGGTTGTTGAGGTTAGAACCCAGAGAGGGACCTAGGAAATCTGAAACCTCTGGGGTTTTTTGGTTTTTAGTTTTTGTTTTTAATCCTCACCCAAGAACATTTTCTTTTCATTGCTTTTTAGCAAGAGAGGAAAGGAAAGAGGAAGGGAGAGAAACATCGATTGTTACCTCCCACACACGCCCAGACTGGGGATCTGGGCCTGGACCAGGGATCCAACCCCTTGGACCAGGGATCTAACAAGCAACCTAGGTATGTGCCCCTACCAGGAATCGAACTTTCAGCCTTTTGGTTACAGGTTAGTGAGCCATGGTTCCAACCAACTGAGCCACACCAGCCAGGACTGAAACCTCTGTTTTTAATTATGAGAGCCTCTGTTGCTGGCAGCCAGGCATTTCAGTTCAGTCCATCTGATCCCTGGAATTTCTGCTGCATTCTGCTGGTCCCTGGGACAGAGGCAGCAAGGACATTGGGTGAGGGAACTGAGAAAGAGTAAAAACCAACCAACCCTCAGCTTCTCGAATCAGTTGCATTAGAGTTACTGAAGGAAGGTGAAGATTAACAACTGACCCCAGTTTCCCTAAAAAAGTTGTTCTGAGCTATTGGGGTAGAAGGTGAACCCTGGATTTTACTTTGCTCCCCAGGCAGGTCCTGCACCTAAGAGACCATGGGGGAGGGGTTATCAGAACATGCAGTGACTAGAACAGTAGAGCAGTATGGTGGAGGCATTGACTTTTGAGTCAGCCCTGAGTTCAAATGCAGCTCCCTTACTGAATAGCTCTGTATACTCCAGCATTTACTTACTTTATTTAACTGTTAGTTCTATCAGCTAAGATGCCCTATTTTATGGGGCTGATGTGAGGATTAAATAAGAAAACAAAGATAAAGCCACTGACATAGAATATGCCCTCAGTAAATGTTATTTTTCTCCTTTCTCCACCTCTGTCTCAGCCCCAGGAGAGCTCTATTGGATTGCCCCAAATGATGCAGACCATAACATCCCTGTGCGTGCACATGCATGCACACAGCTGCACATGTCCCTGGTTGCATTCACACACTTGATACCCACACACCAGCCTGGACAGTTGCACCTGAACTAAGGGCAGCCTTCTCAGACAGGTGCTGTGAGGACTGGCTCGCTGATTGTACAAGCTGCGGAAGTGCTCATCAGAGTAACGTGGCTTCACTAACCGTCTCTGGAGAAGCTGTGTGATGAGAACGAGGGGCGGCAGGGGGCATAACTTCACAGGCACTTTCCCTAGCTTGAATGTGTTTCTCGAGCAATACTTTGCCATCTCCACCAAGGAGTCCTCGTCTACGCCCAGAGTTGTAGTGTCTGGAGCTGCGCTGTCCAATACAATAGCCACAGGCCACATGGGGCTATTGAGCACTTGAAAGATGATGACTAGTGCAACTGAGGAGTGGACTTTAAAATTTATTTCATTATAATTAATGTAAATGTGAAAACCAATCCTTGATTTAGTTATTAGAAAACTTTTAATATGTTTGGAACAGCTTGGATGTGTAAGTCAACTTTTTCAACAGTGAATTTTATGAAACCTAAATACCAAAAAGATATTTCTGGTGAAAATGTAGTGAGCAAATTGGAATGTGCTGTGAGTGTAAAATATACAGTGGATTTCAAAGGCCTAATATGACAAAACAGTGTAAAATATTTCATTACTAATTTTTATATTGCTATGTTGAAATGATAATAGCCTGGGTACATTGGGTTAAATTAAATAAAATATATAGTATTAAAATTAATCGTATCTGTTTCTTCTTGCTTTTTTAATGTGATGTTAGGACATTGGAACTTGCATTCTATTTCTATTGGGCAGTGCTGCCCTTGAGACTCTGGGACTCAGTGCAGCATCGCCCGCTCCAGACACACACCATCTGTCATCTGTTCCCCACTGCCTCAGGGGGCTTCTCAGAGATTTCTCTGAACAGCAGTGTGGCTTCCGCTCTTTCTGCATTGCAGAGTAGACAGCTAGAGTGAGAAACACGAGCACCCCCAAGTCCCTGCCTAATACACTGCTGGTGGAGAATCTGGAGAGGAGGGAGAGGGCTGTGCCCACCAGGAAGCCTTTCTGGTGTCTCATAAACTGGAGAGGGAGGTGGTTGGGATACAAGGAGAATTGTATGTGCATGGTAGGGGTAGGGTTGGAGGCTCAGGGATACCCATTTCACAAGATTATTGATTCTCCAGCCTGTCTTTAAACCTGGGGTTCTCTCTTTCACCTCTGGCCCCACCCACAGCTTCCCACCTTGCCCAACTGAGAAGCTAGCCTGGCGGTGAAGTCCTGCTGTGTCCTCCTGGTGCCGGCGCCTCCCACTTGTTGGGGACAGTAATGTGTGGTCTTTCAGAACCAAAACCACTGCAGCAGGAATTAGCTAGGAGGTCATCACATTTGTAGATTGTTGGTTAAGGTTGGGTGGGGGCTTTTGAGGGTGGACATGCAGAGAAGCCCTCCAGGGCTATGTGGCCTCCACCTTTCTGCCCCTCCTCCCTGCTCCTTTCCCTTCACTCCTCCCCTTCTGATGATGTCGAGGCTGCTCTCCCTTGAGCTCTCAGCATCTCTAGTTTTTCTGGCTCCGCTTTGCCCTCTATTTGAAGCACACTCAGAGGCAGTCAGCATCTCTTCTTCCTACCTGCCTCTGCACCAAAGGTCTCCATCAGACAGTGACCTCTCTCCAGAGAGGGCTTCCCGCTGGGGCTGCATTAAACAAGGGAGCTGGGGGAAGGGTAGTGGAAGTGAACTAGGAGGCATTCCTGCTGCTGCCTCTTCTCATTTTCACTAAAGCGCTCAGTGCCCCTCCTCCCCTGTTCCTGCAAGCCCAGTCCTGCTGTGTTCTGGGTCTCTCTCCTTTGACAAGGGCAGATTCTTGCTTTTGTTAGGCATTTTCTAAGAGTTCCCCTCTTGCCTTCCCTCAAGGGCAGTAGGGATCTGAGACACAGTAATGATAGGCAGATATCAACAAGAATGAGAAAGGAGGGATGGAGCTGGGTGTCCTGGGTTGGAATTTCTGCAGAGGAATCCCTTGGGACATGGAGTACTGCTCCTCCAACCCTGGAGACGAGAGTATGGGGAGGGGGTGGAAACTGAAATGGGCTCGGAGTGCTGCTCTCTCCAGGCCTGGCTGGTCAACTTTTGCATAAACCCCTGTTTATATTAGATGCAGGCAAGGCTATTGGGATACACGCTCAATGGGCAGCGAGAAAGGGCAGGAAGGGGGAGATTTGACAGCAATAAGGGGCACGAAAAGTCTGAAGTAAAGAAAACTCAGGAAATCACATGTAGTTTGGACTGCTACAGTCATGGGCTTTGGGCAGCAGGTTTAATGGTGTGACAGAGGCAGGTGGTGGAGGTTCATGCGGACACAGCGCCAGCGTGTAGTCTGTCTTTCCCCATCCCACACTGTACCCTCGTCTCCTTAGCCTGAGGTCCTCGACCCTGGTTCCTTGTGCCTGGAGAAGGGGGCAAAGCAGAAAGAGAGGGACAGCACCTGATTGAGGAGCAAAGATTCTAAGAAGCAACTGACACTTCCCTCTGAAATAATCTTAAAGCTGTGGTTGGCAGTTGGTACAGGTTATGAAAGAGTGTAAGTGTGTGTAAAGGAAGACTGATAGTTAGACTAGCAGGCTGGAGCCTTGGTTATGTTTCCTGCTTTGTGTATGGTGGGCAAGGCTGGGCTGACTATAAGGTCTATATCTCCAGCTCCCTGGGGCCCTCTGGGAAGGGGCGACAACGCTATCCTCAGACTGCAAAAGCATGAGGCAGACTCTCTATTAGGAGGCATCATAGCTGTGCTAGCAGTGCAGGCAGGAGGTGTGGGAGGCCTGTGCTGCTTGGGATGGGGTTCTGGTCCTGGTCCACATGGTCTTGGTTCCCTTCCCTTTTGGTATCTGAAGCTGGCTTGGCTGGGTCCCCAGCATGAAAGTTAAGGTCAGAAGAGCTTGGCAGTGACCCGGTTACCCCCAGAGTTCTTATCCCCAGAGGGCCGAGGTGCCACAAAGTCAAAGGTCACGTGATGCTTGACCCGTCCTTTGCCCTTGCTCCAGAGGGCAATAAGGCCAAAGCAGAGGGTCACAGAGGTAAGGAAGGGGAGGAAGCCAACTGCCAGCACCATAGCTACACCTCTGCTGTCCAGGAAGAAAGGCCCTGGGACTCCTGGCATGGTAATGTTGTGGTCAAAGAGAGTGCCATTTGCTGCCTCAACTTGGATTACTTCCAGCCAGGTCCTCAGGGAGTCATTCCCAGCAACATTGCTGACCACACAGATATAGGCCCCTCTATCTCGTAGCTGCACTGAGCGGATCTCCAGCGTCCCATCCTCTAGCACCCTTACTCGCCCAGCCCTTCCTAACCAAGCCCTTGGAGGCCTCATCCAAGAGACGGTGGGGGCGGGGTCCCCATCCCCAGAGCAGGAGAAAACAGCACGTCCACCCTCCTCTGCGATGACCCATCGTGGCCCAGACTTTTGGATCAGGGCTGGTTGGCAAGTGAAGTGCCCTGGAGGTAGGATGTCTGAGAAGTCCCTCAGGCTCTTCCCCCGGACATGCTGAGGGCCAGCACAGGCAGGGGGGGACGTGCCAAAGTCCAGGCGGCGGCGTAGCCGGAGCAGCCACAGGAGGCGGCAGTCACAGGTCAGGGGGTTGCCAGACAGCCTCAGGGTGACCAGTTTATCTGGAGAAGGGAATGCCGTTTCCTCGAGTGTCTGAAGGGCATTGTCCGCCACATCCAGGAGGTGGAAGGCAGATAAGCCATGGAAGGCGTGGGCAGCGATGGAGGTAAGGCAGGCCCCGGATAGTCGAAGCTCCTGGAGTCGAACCAGGGGACTGAGCCTTCGGGCTGGGATGGCCGAGATGGGGTTCTGAGATAGATCCAGGACCCTGAGGAAGCTCAGGTGGCGCAGTGCCTGGAAGGGCACGGAGCTCAGATTGCAGCGGGTGATGGCCAGGCTGCTAAGATTGAGCCCAGCCAGGCTCCCGGGCTCCAGGGACTCCAGAGCTGGCCAGTGATGGATCTCCAGCTCTTTTAGCTGCCCCAGCCCCCGGAGCGCCCCCGCCGGCAGCCTCCCAATATCCAGTTCTCGAAGCCTTAGGGCCACTAGCTCTGGGAGCCGGGCCAGGGCCAGGCCGGGCACTGTGCTGAGGTTGCAGCGCTCCAGGGTGAGGGCGTTCAGCTTGGCCAGCCCTGCAAAGGCCCCTGGAGCCACAAACACCAGGTGGTTGTCCCCAACCTCTAGCTGCTGGAGGCTGCCCAGCTCCCCAAATGCTCCGTCAAGGAAGAGGACAATCTGGTTAAGGCGGAGGTCCAGCAAGGTAAGGGAAGACAGGCCTGAGAAGACCCCTGGCCCCATGATTCGCAGCCGATTGCCCTGCAGTCTTAGGGTGAGTAGGCTTTGTAGGCCATGAAAGGCCCCTGGCTCCAGAGTGGACAGCTGGTTGTAACTGAGGTCCAGTTCCTGGAGCAGGCCCAGGCGGGAGAGCATCCCCTGCTGAAGTGCCCACAGGCGATTCCCACTCAGGTCCAGGAGCTCAGTGTCCACCGGGAGTCCCCCAGGCACGGCCTCCAGCCTCCGGTGATCACAGAGCACTGCCCGGGGCTGGGAGGTGCAGTCACACACAGCAGGGCAGCTGCCACTGCTCCCTCCAGGCAAGAGGAGCAAGAAAAGGAGAGGGGGCCATGGGGGCCAGGCTTGCATTGGAGCTACTGTGGCTGCAGCCATTCCCTCTTCAATCCTGGAACAGATGATGACATGGACCTTTTTGCAAAGTGGCTTCAGGTGATGGTGACCATAGACTTCCTTAGGCCTCTTTAGAGCAGAGGAGGTTGGGGGCAGGGGGAGAGAGAGAGAGAGAGAAACCATCTCAGCACTGCTGGGAAGTAGGGCACCGACCAGGAGGAATTCTGGTGTGTACCTCCCTGGGGCTTCCAGCAGCTTTTCTTTGGGGAATCTCCTTTCCTCTGGGCCCTAGGTGCCTGCAGGTCAAGTGATACTCACTCATAGACCCCTAGTCAAACCTGATTTCTGTGGGGAGGTTTTATAGGCCTGGGACTGGGACAGGAAACTGTGGGAGGTAACTTAGAGTCTCCCTGCAGTGGGTTTTTCCCTACATCTATGAGATCCAGAAATGCTTCAGGTCCCTTCTCCCTGATATGTGCTCTCTCCAAGTTCTGCTTTGTCCCTCTCTTCTCTCCTGTTATCTACCTGTAGCTTTGTCGAAGGCTCAATGGGATCATAGCCTTGGATCCTAAATGGAGAGAGGC
Organism: Trachops cirrhosus; assembly: GCA_028533065.1. NCBI lineage: Eukaryota > Metazoa > Chordata > Mammalia > Chiroptera > Phyllostomidae > Trachops > Trachops cirrhosus. The sequence goes on along the minus strand of CM052551.1, from coordinate 16,217,068 downwards.
CATACTGTGAGTCAGTCACCCAAGGGTGGGAACCCTGCAGACCTCAGCCCCTCTGTCTCCTCTTACTGCCTCTCTGCCCTCCTCCAGCCTGGCCAAGATTCTGAGGCCCTGGACTAGCAAGATCCAATCTCCCCAGATGCTACTGGGGTATGTGAGGGACTCAGGAGATGCCCAAGTTTGGAGCTTTGTCACTGGGTCCTCAGACTTGACGCTTCTCTTATGTCCCTCCTTCACAGTGTTTTGATTCAAGTCCAGTGTGTTCATGTGAGGGAATCTCTTATCCCTTCCGGCACTGGCTGCCTGAGCAATACACAAGAGACCGACTGTGAGCCAGGGAGGCACAGACCAGCACGGAGAGACAGCACCTAACTGGACATGGTGTGTGGGAGCAAGGCGGCCCTCGGCTGGCACCGCAGATCTCTGGACACAGGCTGTATGCACAGCCTGCTCACTTAAAGTGGGTCTCTGGGTGCCAGGGGCCTGGACAAATCCAGGAAGACTATGACTACGATGACCATTGGACACTGACTGAGGTGACAGAGGAGAAAGGTGGTGAGGCCCCATGACTCATCCTGTTCAGTGCCAACAGGGACCCCCAGGGAGGGGAAGGTGTGCAATTGGCAAGGGAGAACTAAAGGGAGGCAGGATGCCCAGATTTCTTTCCGGCTGCAGATCCTGGTCACCTTTGGGCTTTCAGTCTTCAGGCTTTCTGGGCCCTAACAGGCTTAGCTTCTTACTACATGCCTCCTTTTCTCCACATGGAACTTAGGAGGGGCAGATGAAGAGATGGTATGGTTTCTTCTCCTTTCCTTCCCACTCTGTACCCTCCTCTAGGATTGTTGTGGCAGCTGTCCTATAGTACTTCAGAGGCTGTAGGAATTGCGAAATGATGAAAGAGACCAGAACAGCAGAGGGATGTAGGACACTACTCTGAGGCTTGAGAGAGAATGGCATGGGGCAGGTAAAGGCTGCTGGCCAGTCTCCTCTGGTCCCTGTCCCAACCTAACAGGTATCTATGGCATGCCAAGAGTGCTCTGGGGAGACAAATGCCCCAGCCTCCCTCGTTCTCCCTGTGCCTGTTCTGGGAAGTCCACCTGACAGCTATCCCTTTATCACCACTGCTGCAGTTCCTGCTCATCCTTTTTTGCTCAGCATTTGAGAAAAGTGCAGTGAAGCATGTAGCCCAGCTCCCCTCCTTCCCACTGCTGTGACTTCCCTCTTAGTTCCCAAAGCCTCCTGAGCCAGGGGCTGGGGGATCTGGGCCCAACCCCTTTACTTTATATATAAGGTGGCTAATTTAATCACAAACTTCCCTTACCAATCTCCATGGCTACAGGACTGGCTTCCGGCCCCTTGTAGGAAGAAATAGGTGTCAGAATCACTTCTCTCTCTCTCCTTAAATGGGCTGGGGTCTGGGGCACTACCCCCTAAAGGAATAGGGTGCTTCTTTTGTCTCTGTGTTGCAGTCCAGAAACACATTTGGACCTGGATATCCTCTTTAAAGCAGACCTGATTGAGGCATGGGGACCTGTGTGGGGAGGGGGCTCTTGGAGGAAAGACTTCTGGAATATCCACACTGATTTGGGGGCCAGAAGACCCTTCTCAGAGGTAGAGGGAGCACTGGGGAGATACAGAGAGGTCTCCTTGGAGTCTGTGCCCCCAGGGGCACTTGGGACATCTTAGTTTTCCCATCAAAGTCCTGTGGGGCCAGGATCAATGGTTGGGCTGGGGTTGGGGTCGGGGTGGGGCCCCAAATCCTCCAGCCTTGACAGGCACACGGGTCTGGCCTTTTCTCTGAGAATGTTACGGAGAAGGGCGATTACAGCGCTGGGACGGGAGGTGGGGGCACTTACCGGAGAAGCTGGGGATCCGCATCAAGTTGGGCGCTGCATCTGTCCAGGGCTGGGGGCCGTCCCATTCGAGCTGCACCTTGGCTCACAACGCGCCCCCGGGAGCTCACACCCTCTGACCCCCTGCCCGCCTGCCCGTCTGCCCGCCTGCCCGCCTGTCTGCCTGCCCGCCTGTCCGGCTGTCCGCCTGTCTGCCCGCTGCTTCTGTTGGTGCTGCATCCGCTGCTGCCAAGACCGAGGTAGAAAAAGAGCCAGAAAGCATTTCTCCTTTTTTTTTTTTCCTCTCTCTCTTTTTAAACCAGGCGAGAATGAGTCTGCAGCAACCCTGTTGGTGCAAAATAAATAAATAAAGCAACCAGGGAGGGCTGCAGCAAGCACCACTAGAGGATGGCGAGTGAGGGGGTAGGCCCCCCCCAGGCTGGCTCTGGAGCCCCTGAGGGTGGGGTTGGGCAATAGAAAGCAGCTGGGCAGCTCCAAAGGGTCTCTTGGACATCCTGCTTCCCTTCTGGGGAGCCCTGGGGCCAAGCACCTTCCTTAGGGTCATCTTTCAGTCTCCCAGAGGCAACGTAATTCTGTGTAACCTCTCAATGTAAATGTCCCCTGTGGATATCATTTGTGGGGAAAGTTCTCAGCCCAGAACACCCTCTGTGGAGATGAGTTTGAGGCTCTTTCCATGGGGGCTCCTGCGGACCGGCTCCCAAGGTTCAGGAGGCATCGATGATGGAAGTGGGGGCTAGAGTCCTTACGAACACTGGTGGGTGGCTGGGCTGAAAACCTGGGTCCCCACACAGAACCAGACTGCAGATCAGGGTGAAGGTAATCTCATTTGAGGCTCCCCCGACACGCACACCTCTTGCCTTTAAAATTATTTTATAAAGAATGGCACAAGTTGGGGTTTACGTTTACCCAACTACCCCTCCCCTGCCAGGCAACCCCCACCCCCACCCCAGGACCTGCTGTTAATCCCTCAGCAGAGGTCTCACAGCTCTTTTTAAAGCCAAAAGGAGGGCCTCCCCCCTGCTGGAGTCGGTGGTTCCCGATGCTGAGTGGCAGAACTGCATCTGCTTCCTTTCTCCTAAGTGGAGCAGGGCCAGAGAGCAGGGCCCACACAGTCCTCCAGGGGTCTGTCCTTGGCCTTCCGACTGATCAGTGTCCAGCCAACTCTGCTTCTCTTGGATTTTCTTGTGATAGGAGACAGCTGGGCTGGAATAGAGTTTGGAGCACCCCAGGTCTAAGGCTGGTGGGTGGGGTACCAGGGGAGTGTTCTGGGTCCCTTAGGATTGGCATTCTTCCTGAAGCTCCCCTGAGCTGTTACCTCAAGGAAGACAGAGAGTGTGTCAGATCAAGTGTGTCTGTAGAGCTGCGTGACTGCAGGTTGAGTGTGTTTCACCTGTATGTGGACGTGTGTCACTGATCAGATTTGTGCTAACCTCTAACGTCTATTTTTAAAGTGCACATAAGAGGTTTGAGTTCTAACTCTCTCTCTCTGTCTATGATGCTCCTGGCCTTCCTTGTCCCCTATCCTATACCCAAATCCCATTTAAAAACTTAACCCTAGCCCCTCACTGTCCATGTATGCAGTTTTTTTCTTTTGTTTTTAAGACCCCAGGAAAAGGGACAGGGTGCCTAATCGTTTCCTTGCTGAGCTGGGAAGAAGGGAGAAGGCAGGAAATCTAAAGATCCAGATTCAAGTTCTCTACAGGTCCTTCTGGGCTCCAGCCACCAGTCTCTGAGCTTGATGCCTCTCCCTCCGCTGAAGCCCACAGGAAAATGCAATGAGGTATTTCAAAGGCATATTCTTGCCTTCTGAGCCCAGAGTTGAGTTCAGGGTGTCCTGGATCCCCCTGTTGTCCTGAGGACACCTTGGTCCTCCTAGAGGTCCTATCCCACCCCCCTCCAGAAGCTGGGGGGAGGCGCATGGGAAAGAGGACAGAACAAAGCTGAGGCTGGATATGCTGTTGCTCCACCCCTGTCCTCTGGCTCTGGCCTCCCGCCAGGCAGCAATGTGGGCAGAAAACCAGTCTCAGCATTTGCTCAGTCCCACAGAGCAGATAGGGCCACCCTCCAGGAGGCACGGGGAAGGAAAAGGCTGAGGGTGGAAGGGGGTCCAGGGAGGTGGTCCAACAGGCTCTGGGAAGGGAAAGGAGTCCCTCTTCCAGGTCACTCGGACAGCCCCTCAGGTGACTCGATTTCAGTGCTGAAGAGTTCCTTGTAGAGTGGGGGGAAAGCAGCTTGGACCACGATGGGGTGGAGATGCTGGAAGTTTCGCAGCTTTTCCATATGCTGGCTACACAGGCTCCGAAGCTTCCCCTTAGGTGGCAGCTGGAGATGCGTTAATGGGGAAGGAGGGTCAGTACTTCATGGCTCTCCCCAGAGCAACAAAGTCCTCTCATCCTTCCTGGCCGAGGATAACCCTCCTTGCTTTCTCTCTGTGCACCTGGCACTTGTGGAACAGCCAGCCCCCACTGCTAAGGGTAGCTATATGTCAGGAAAGTGGAGGCAAGGCTACGCTCATGTGGGCCATATACATGTTTTCTGGGTGAAACCCCAATCATATTCCTGCTACTCTTAAAAAGAAAGCCTTTAATCCACAATTTATACTCTTATAATAGTGAAATTCCGTGACTCTCTGGTTTACATATTGTCACATGACTCTGCCTTAGTTGATAACATTCCCTTTGCCTGGAATGCCTTTCTAATTCTTTGCTTGGCTAATTCTTACTTTTAATTGTTACTTCCTATGGGAATATTTCTCTAACTAGCCCCTCCTCCCTCCAGGTTAGGGGCCCTTCCTCTGTGTAGCACTCAAATCCCATTTTAGAAAAATGATCCAATTTGTCCGCTTTCTCACGCCAGGTTTAAGTTCCTTGGGTAGCGTCTCAGTCTCTCTCTCTCTTTCTTCCTCCTTCCTCCCTCTCTCCGCACGCCCCCCTTCCACAAATGCTCAATAACTGTTTGTTTGAATTGAACAGTTTCTAAGATGGTACCCAACACTGCCAGGACTCAGTGGCAGGCGGAATGGAAAAGATCCAGAGACCCATGCGGAGACAGAGAGGGAGACCTCACTGGAGAAAGGCTGAGAAAGACATTTATCTTCTGCAGTTTCCGCTATAAGCAAGTGAGTCTTAAGAATACCTATCACAGCTACCCCCACCCCCTTCTGCCCATCTGAGTTTCCCAGGAAAGGGGCAGTCGGGGGAGAGTTTGAGTTCATCTCTTTTCATTTATACTGCTTTACTTTGAGTTTGTCCAGGCTTTTGCAATAGCTTCATTCATTTATTCATTCAACAAATGGTTGTTAAGAACTTACTCAGGTAGGCACTGTGATGGGGTGTGGTGATACATCAGTGAATAAAATAAAATATCTGCCTTTATTAAATGTATATTCTAGTGAAGGATCCAGAAAATAAACAAATATATAATATGTCAGAGAATTTTAAAGAACAGTAAAGCAGGGTGAGGGGCTTTTTTGTATGAGGTGTTCTGGGAAAATCTTTTCAGGATTAAGGGATGGAGCAAGCCATTTAGAAAGCTCCAGGAAGAACCTTCTAGCAGCTGGAACAGCAAGTACAAAAGCCCAGAGATACAACTGTGTGTGATGTGTTCAGGGAATAGCAAGGAGGCCAGTGGACTGGGTAGTTGAGAGAGCAGTGGAAGGAGATAGGTGGGGAAAGAAGTCAGGAATCGTATTGTGAGGCCAGAAGGCCATGACACAGACCCTAGATTTGATACTCAGCATGATGAGCACCTGTAGGGGGGCTGAGAAGAGTGCTGTGTGGCTGACATAGGACAGACAAGGCTGGAGCAGGCAGGGGTCCAGTTAGAAGGTCTCTCTAATAGTCCGAGTGAAAACTGATAGCTGGGTGGGGGAGGTGGCATGTGGGGTGACAGTGGGAGGTGATGTATTCTGAAGGCGGATCTAACCAGATTTGCTTCCAACTGCTCTCCCAGGTTCCAGCCTCTCCCCCTCCTAATCTGTCCTACCAGACCCAAAGTTCTTTAGGGCAGAGACTGTTGTTTAAGTCATTGCTGTATCCTCAGCCTGGGCACGGTGCCTGGCACATAGCAAGGGCTTGTAGCTTAAGTGCTTACATAAGCGGTTCCTTTACACTGGTTTCAAATTAAATTGCCTAAATAATAGCTCTGATGATATCATCCCTCTAGCCCTTGGGGCTTGCCATTGCCTAGAAATAAAGCCTTTGCTCTTTAATATGTCATTTAAAGTCCTTTCTGATTTGCTCCCTGACCTAATTTTCAAGCTTGTCTTCTGCTACTTTCCTGCCTCCTTCAATCTATTCTGATCTTACACTTTAGTCAAAATGTACCATGAACTATATTCTCCATACAGGCATTATTTTGTCTCCTTATTTTTGTTCATATTATTTATTCGCTAAACTTGAAATGCCTGCCCCACTCTCATGAATGTCTGTTGAAATCTTACCTATTTCATGGCCTAGTTTAAGTACCACCTTCTCTAGGAAGCATTTATGGTTCCCTGCTTTTATCCCCCAATTATTTTCAATCCTGTTCTATGCTCTTCTAACATTTCCCCAATATTTCTTATCAAAGAAATGCATAGGGATATAGAGATGTGGTAGAAAGAGCATGGGATCAAATCTCGCATTTACCACTTACCAGTCACGTGAACTTGGATAAGTCACTTAAGTCTCCATAACCCTACAGGAAGATATTAATCCCTGTCCTATTGACAGAGCCGCCCTGAGGGTGAGAGAGCACCTCTGCAACAGCACTTGTTCATTGCATTATTATTATATCACATATTACCTTCTACTCTATGTTAGAGCTATTGGTGCCTGAGTCTCTCCTTCACAGCAGATAGAAAACTTGTAGTGGGGATAAGGACACATCTCTGTATCTTTCCACTCCACAGTGCCTTGTACAAGCAGGTGCTGGGTAAGTGTTGGCTATATTAAACTGAATTGCTCCCTGGAGGTCCCTTCCAATTCCAGGCTCTCTAACTTTCCAGCTTTATGCAGCTCGTAGAAGTGACTACCTGCTCCCTTATTTCCTGTGCTGTTGCAGTCTCTCTAATGCATTATGGCAGCTGTTCCTCAGTACCCTCAGACCATGGGCTACACAAGCCCTGATGTCACAGCTCTGGCGCTGAGCCTGGCCTCTTCTACCCCGGGGACTGCTCCTACCTCTGCCAAGATGCCTTGGCGATGAGTCTTGCAGAGATGATGGTGAAAGGCCACCTCCAGATTGGCCTGAAGCTGTTCTACTTTCCTTTTCTCTTGGAGCCCTGGCCGACCTGAAGTAGGGGATGGGACCAGAGTGAGAACAAGAAAAACCATGGACATTAGCTTCCACCAAAACAGTGTACCATTTTGGACATCTGTGCTAGATAAGGTCTTTCAGCTGAGTGTGTGTGTGTGTATGTGTTGATTTGATAATGGTTAGTTCTGGGGGCTTGGGCTTGGCTAGCTGGCTACAAGGAAAACTGGGGAGAGAGATGAAAGCGATGAGAACATCCAGTCTCCCCCCTCTAGGCTGTCTTCTCTCTGGTACTCTGGATGCTTCATGTAGTCTATCCAATGCTAGTCACTAGGATTCTGCCATGGGGAGAAAAAGGCACTGGAAGAGAGTCCCTGTCCCATAGCCAAGGACGACCTCAGATAGGAAGGGGTGGCCTTCGTGAAGCCACCTAGGTCAGCATCAAGGCTGCCACATCAGTCTGTAGCCAACTCAACAGAGAAGCCACCTTTTGCCCTGGGTCTGCAAAATAGCTGGAAGCCATTATTTCCAGTTTAAGGAATATTTTTAGGTCTCTACTCATTGGCAGAGCCAGAAGACTGATAACTTTAGTCTGCAAACTCAGGATAGTTGCTCGACCCTTTTCCCCAGGTTCTTTGAATACTGACCATTCTGCCAGCCCAGCCCACTCCCTGTTAGCGGAGTGGGTGTCCAGAGTCCTGCCATGATGGTGTACAGGCTTAAAGTTAGTCCACACAGAGCGCAGGTTTGGTGGCACACTATGACCACCTGTGGGAGGCTGTTAAAAACTCGGGTGCTCTGGCTGCACCCCAGATTAATAACCCTGGAGTCTCCAGGAGGCAGACAAAGGCAGCAATCCTTTTGAAAGCTTGCCAGGTGATTCCAGCGTGTGCCATGGTGGCGTGACTGACTTGGATGCACATGCAGTGGCTCACTTCCCCTCATCCTCACATCTCCCCACTTCTCCAACTCCACCTGTGCTCCCCTTTCCCCCTCTCAGGCTCCTCTGAATCTTCATTTTAACTCCTTTGACAGCAATTTTGGGCTTTAATGGCCCCATATGCTCTTTAAAGCAATTTCCCAGATTTAGCCACATTGGAAGGTCCAGACTCCTCAATAATTGTCACACCTGTACTAGCTGAATGTCCCTTACCCTAGCCCAGTGACACTCACTGGCATTGATGAGGACAAGGGCTGTGTAGAGGGCAATCTCATCCTCGGAAAGGCGCAAGGCACTCAGGGAGCGGGAGAAGTCAAAGATGGAGCTGATGAGCTCACTGCAGCCTGAGAAGACATGAGAGTGAGCAAGCTGGGTGAGACCACATGCCCAAGGACGCCCACCCTCTTGGTGTTTGGAGCAGAGGGGGCAATCTGCCCGGAAAAGAGGGTCTCCTTGAAGCTTTGGACCCATCCGACTCCTCTCTCACATTTTCCCCGACCCTCACCCAAGGCTCGGAACAGCTCCACACCACCGTATTTGCCTTCGAAGAAGACTGTGTGGTTCTCGGCATTGTAGGCCCGGCACATCCTCACCAGCACCACTTCCATTGCTCCTGCGAGAGGGGGAGAAAGGTGCAGGTGCAGCGTCACAAGAAGCCAGGCAACTGTCTCTGTTCCCCTCAGGGTCCTGGTTCCTTAACCACTTCCCTCCACTCAGCCTGGCCCCATTCCACACTCTGTCCCCCTTCCCTCTGGGCCTGTCCACCCTCCCTGGGCACCTGCTTTGAGCAGCACAATCTGGTCATTCTGGCAGAGCTCCATAAAGCCTGAGAGCCTCTTGGCGAACTCCACCACGTACTGAATGGCCTCAGTGAGCCGGTGGGCACAGTGTTCCCACATCTCCCACATTGACTGCAGGGAAAGAGAAGGGTCCCACTGTAGCCCTCTTAATGACCCGGTGACCACTCCAAGCCCCTGGGAGCCCAGACTAACAAATTGCAGGGGGAAGGTTTTGAACTCCCTCATTCTGTCAACACGGCTGGCCATTTTAGCCTATTCTTAGCACAAATGTGTACTCGGGGGCAATTCTCGTCGTTGAGTCACACTTACTAAGCCCCCACCAGTTGCTGGCACTAAGCAAGCTCTTGTAGGAGAATTAAAAAATTCTACGATACAGCTTTTTCCTCAAAGAGTTTGCATCTTGTCGAAGTAAAAAGAACGTTCTGACCCCTCTCCCCAAAAGGACATACCCAAAGGTTTTAATAATCTAGAGGAGCAACAGTTCAGTGCCAAGCGAGTGTTTTTAGAGCTGGTGATACTGTCAGAGGGTGATAGAGAGACAACATAAGCTTTGGAGCCCAGTGGATTTGAATTTGCCTTTGGTTCCACTCTGACCTGGAGTGACTCTATTAACCACTCTGAGCTCAGTTTCCCGGTCTGTTAAAAATAGAAACACATGCAAGCCTCCTAGGGCAGTTGTCATAAGGGTCAAGGATAATGTAAAAAATCATTTAGCACAGTGCCTGGCACAGAAGGGGTGTTCTTTCAACAAATGGTAATCAGGGCTCTGGCTGTTTTTATGGTTGACAGAGGAGGAAGGACAGTGTGCCAAGCTGGGGTGATGGAGACCGAGTAAAATGTTACTAGGCAGGGGCTCAGGGAAAGCTCACATCCGTCTGCTGGGGTGTACACAACCCCCACTTTGAAGTGTGTGCACATTTGCGTGTATCTGTGATACCCAGCCTCGCCCCAGCCCACACAGTGTGCAGGCAGTAGCCACCTCTGGACTCCTCAGTGTTTGGATGTCCTCCCTCCAGGCAGGTCCCCTGGCCTCACCTTCCTCTGATAGCCAGCCACCTCCTCCCGGGAGAAGAGGTTGGAGCGCTGCTGTAGCAGGTCCTCCAGCCGCAGCTGACACGTCTCTCGGTAGGACTTGCACACATTCTGCACCAAGTGCTCTGGGGCCAGAGGAGAAGGCATGGGCTCCATCTCAGCCAGCTCCTACCCTACACATATGAAATGAACCCCTCTGCCTGGCCTACCCTTGCTCTGCTTCCCCCTCAATCCCTTCTCCAAGACCCCTCAACTCCCTTGGCTCATGTTTGGTTTACGTGGGGTGCCTACTAGGGCCTCTCTCTTGGGAGCCCCCCTCACCTTCCCCACCCCTTCTGCCTCCTCAGCTGCTCACCAATCTCCGTCAGGGAGGCATAAGGCGCCTCTGGGGTGCTGTGGAAACTGGGACTGCAGTAGCTGTCTGGGCCTTGTCCTGGTTCCCCCAGCCCAGGATGCCTGGGGTCTTCAAAATGAAGTCCATATCTGTCAGGGGCCAGCTGGCTGCCTGTGCTATAGAAACTCTCTCTGCCATCAGCCTTGCCACGCTCAGGGCTGTATTCGGGATGGTATGAGGCCCCGTTGAGCCTGGCCTTGGCCACACTGTTGGAGTAGGAAGGCCTGGGGCCCGAGGCTCTCAGGAGGCCAGGGGGACAGGCAGAGGCCTCAGGCAGGTCAGGCGAGGAGCCCAGGGGCAGCTGCCCGTCTGGGAGCCCCAAGGTACAGGAGAGGGGGTCTGCCCCTTGGGCCCCTGCAGGAGGGGTCCTGGCCACTTGCTCCCGTTGCTGCTGCTGCTGCTGTAGTTGTTTCTGCACCTCAGCGTGTAGGCTGTCCCTTTGCTTCTTGGACATTCGGCCAAACTTGACAGCTGAAAGAGGTTGGGGATCAGGAGTTTTTCAGGCAGGAGGAGGACAGGTATGGGGTAGAATCGACAGGCATTTTGATTATTGTGGGATTAACCCTGAAGAGCTGAATTGCTGACTCCAAGCAGATCTTTTCAGGTCTTGCCTGAGAACCTCCCTTCAGGGGACTTTTGTTCAAGACGCATCCCCACCCTGCCCCCACCTCTGTCTCCTGTTTGCTTCAGGGCTCTGTCCAACGCAGACGTTACGGTCTCCTGAGCAAACTCTCCTAGCTTGAAGACAGTTTCTAAATGTGGCAGAGTTTAAGCAATGAGTCTAGGCTGAGAATTCTGGCCTCCTGATATTGGGGCTGAGGTGGTCGAGTAGGGGGCCTCAAGCTGTATTGGGGTCACCTCGCCTTTCTAGGAGGGTCGGAGGAAGAGGAGAGCTGAGAACACAGGTCTCCCTGTGGTCAGGCCTGCAGGCTCCCTGGTGACCTAGATACTCACCACAGCCCAACCCAGGCTCCGCGGCTTGTTTCTGAACATCCTCTTCTGCTCTCTTTCCTGCCTTTTCACTCCCCCCAACCCCTCCCAGGTGTGGGGGCACAGCCCCTCGCCCCGCCTGCCCCTTGCACCCCTGTGTGTTTCCTTTCACTTTGTTATTTTGGGCGCTGAAAAGTGCTGACAGTCTCCTTCTGGCTCCTCATCACCTCATGCCTCCCCCAGCCCCGCCTTGGGTTCCCTCTGTGGTGGGGGTAGGGGTGGGGGTGGGGTCGTGAGGAGGTGGTGGGTGAGCAAGGTGGAGAAAGGCACCAGGGACAGCAGGCCTCCCATCCTCACCACCGCTGGGTTGTTCTCAGGCTGCCATTCCTGTCACAGTGCTGTGTCCAAGGACTGGGGTGGGGGGCTAAGAAGGAAGATGGGCTAGGACTAGAGCGATGGGGCAGGAGGGAAAGAGGCAGGATCTGGATGGTTTCTGGGCTGGGGGGTGCAGAGTGAGGAGAATCCATCCCGAGGAGAAGAAAAGGAAGGCTTGAGGACCTTGGGGAAAGGAAGGTTGTTCTGGCAGAGCCTAAAGTTGGGGACTGTGAAGAGCTCTGTTGAGGGTGGCCTGCCCACCCCCATGGTGGGCAGTGGAAGAGACAGGACCTGTCAGGGAAGGACAGAGAGTGGACCTTTGGAGGGCATTTGTACCGCCCCCCAAGCCTGCAGGGAAAGCTCAGGGGGCTGCCCGAGTGGCCTCACCGTCTCGGGACATGCCCAGTGCCAGGCATTTCTTCAGGCGGCAGTGCTGGCATCGGTTTCGACTAGTGCGATCAATGGGGCAGTTCTGCTGCCGGGTGCAGGAGTACGCCACGTTACACTGCTGGCTCCTGCGGAAGAAGCCCTGGGGAAGGCAGGTGGAGACCTGGCTGCTGATCCTGGCAGGGCCCGGCTCAGTCCCGAGTCCCTCTGGCCCACAAGCTCTGGCCCCAGCTTTCCCAGCTCCTATGATCAGTTTTCTCTCCTCCACTTCTTAGCGTGATTGTACTTTGTCCTGCAATCACTTCCCCAAATTAAGGCAAGGCCCCATTGTGTGCAGGTCCCTCCAGGTGAGGCACCACCCTAGCTGCCTCAGGAGCCCATCCCTGGAGTCAGAGGCCACCAACCCCCTCTCTTCATCTCTGGGAGACTGTGTACAGATGTGTGCTCACCTTGCACCCCTCGCAGGTAATAACCCCGTAATGGATCCCAGATGACTTGTCCCCACAGATTTTGCAAGGGATCACTTCAATTTGTGCTGGAAAACAAAGAGCAGGAGGTTAGCCTGGGAGCCTTTACTAGACCCTACCCACGTTCCTGGGCTGCTGGTGCAGGGGCACGGTGTTTCCCCACCCTCCCGGCTCCAGCTTTGTTCCCCCCTTGCAAAATGGAAGACGTGAAGTGCCAAATGCTGCTAAGCAAAGGGTCTGTGGAGGCTGTTTTTTGTTTTTTTTTGGGGGGGGAGGCTGGGAGTTGTACCAGCTCTAGAGGGGCAGAGAAAGCAGCTGCAGAGAAGCCACCTGCTCAGCCCTTCAAGTTGAAAAGCTCCAGTTGCCTCCCTCCCGCCTGGAGACCTAGGAGTCTTCACTGCTTCGAAACACCTGCTTCCCGCCCAGGGGGCTTCCTCTGTGTCATCCTCCCCCACTGGGGCTGGGCTCCCATGGGCAGAGTCTGGGCCATGGTGAACCAGGCAGGGGGCACCTAGGGGCCAGGTAGAGATGCCAGCCTGTCCTCAGCTGGGCAGTGAAGGCTCAGGGACGGTCAGAGTCCACAGGGTGGGGCCCACAGAGGGTAGGGGAAGACCAGTTGGTGCGCAGGAGAGTAGGGTTAAACAAGCCGCCTCTGCTAGATTCTTGAGAGCCAGGGAGAGAACCAAACAGTCTTCCTGAGCTCTTGGCCCTCTGAGCAGAGAGAGGGCGGCCCTGTGTGTACTGGCACGTTAGAGCAAGTATGTTTATGTGTGTACGAGGGCCTCTGTGTTCAACTATATGTACAGAAATCATGAATGTTAGCCATTGCCTGGGACTTGAGACCATGTCTTTGAACCTTTACCAGGTTCACATAGCTAGATTGTCTCAGAGCTGGTTCTACATCCCAATTCCCCTGAGCTTTCCATTATGCTGTTCTGTGTACATTGCTTTTGGGGTGCACATATCACTGGGCATATTTGAGTGTGTGTGTGTACACATGAAAAGTCCATGTGACTTGTGAGCCAACAGGCATGTCTGCTTGAGCCAGTCTGCACACGTGCATATTTGCGTGTTGGTGTTTGTTCACCGGGCGATAGACCCCCCTCCTGTCCACTGAGCTCACTGTAAGCTGTGCCTGCCGCCCTCCCTTCACTGGGGCTCGCCTCTACATTGCCCTGGCCCTGTCAATGCCCACAGCTCTTTTCTGAGTTTCAGTGACCAGCAGTTGGCCCATCTTCGAAGGCGAGCCGCTCAGATTTGAGCCTCCTGCCACTTCAGGGGTTTTTGTCACTCCCGAAGGTGTGTGGGGCTCCTCTCTGCCATTGCTGACCTGCTGTCTCCCCTCTGAGGGGGTGGCCTGGGGCAGAGTGGGCCAGAAAAGTGGCCTAGAACTGAAGCCTCCACCAATCTCTGACAGGTCTACCCCCGCCCTTCCCCAAGGGGTCAGAGGAGGGGGCAGCCTGCCTGTAGGGCAAATCCACATTCCTGTGAGCTCCCCTCTGGCACAGACCTAGACCCTGGTCACATGCAGGGCCTGAAGGGTGAGGTGGAAGGGTGACCACGGCTTGCACACCACTCTCTGAAATGTTGTTTCCATCGTCCTTGAACCATCTTCCCCTCGGGCCAGCCTTGAGGTGAGTCAGAGTGAGCAGCTGCCTCCTCAAGGGGAACAGGGCGGATGGGTATCTGAAACCCTCCATTAGGACTCCATTCACCAGCCCCCCAGCCCAACCTGCCTGCCGAACACCCACACAGCAATCTCTGATCATCCAGGACAGACGGGAAGTGAGCTTTTCAGGTTCTTTCCAGTACATTCAGAGCAGATTGGAGTGCATGGAGGGGAAGAGAGAACAAAAGGCATTCGAGTACTTAGAAAAGGGCGGAAAATGTGGGGACACCTGCACGTCCAGCCACTTAGATTCTCCAGGCCTCAGTTCCCTTGTCGGTAAGGTCAGGATAAAAACACCATTGGCTGTCCCCGGGTGATTGCAGGTAGTACAGTTAAATGATATCACCTGAGGAAAGCACTGTGCGTGCCTGTTACTGCTGAGCAGAGCTGAGGGCAAAGAAAGCCTGTGGGCATCTGAGATGGATGGACATTCTTGCACCCCATCCAGTCTGCCCTTCCTCAACACCTCCCCCCAACACTGTGGTATCTCTCTACTCAGTGGACCTAAGCCCAGAGAGGGGAGAAACCAACATGGGTCACCCAAAAAAGTAAGCGGGCGGGAGATTAGGCCAAGCCACAGTGGGAACTCAGGCTCCTGCCCTGCCGTCAACCACAGGCCTCCCTGCCTGTTCCCTTCTCCCAGAGCCACATCCGTGTGCGTGTGTGTGCTGACCACATGGGTGACCCAGACACATGCCTCTGCCCCACACCTGACCTGCTGCTGGTCTTGGTCCCAGGAACTTCACAACAGTGTCACCAAGACCTTACCCTTCTTATGGGACAATGTGGCCAGCCACAGGCCCCCTTCACAATACTGTGTTTGGGGGATGTCGGAGTTAGGGTCCCAGCCACCAGCCCAGCCACTCCCCCACGTCCCCAGCTGTAGTCCAAGACAGAGACACTCAATGAGACAGACACAGAGTCAGAGGGTCCAAGCCAGAGGGTCAGGTTAACTGAGACTTAGACCCAGAGATGGAGGGGTGGCCAAAGGACCACAGAGAACCCACTCATGTCCTGGTCCTGTCAGCACTGGCAGGCCCTCTGTCCTTCTTCTCCCTCCTTCCATGGCCACTGGTGTCCCCTTTGATGCCATCTACCCAAAACCTCAAAGAGAAAGTCCCAGTGTGCATGAGTGTGACCGTGGAGGAGGGGAGGGGAGGGCAGAGGACGGGAAGGGGACTGGCAGAGGTGGCAGTTGGGGCAGCAGGAATTGAAAAACACCTCAGATACCTCACCTTCTAAATCTACCCCTGAGCCACTGCCCTGAAGCAGCAGGTGCTGGGAACCCAGATTGGGGAGGGGGAGCTGAGTAATCACAGGATTACTCAAACTGTTGCCTGGGAGCCTAGCCTGCCAGGAACTTGCCATCTAAACGCCTGACAGTGCCAGGAACTAGAATCAAGCAAAGGTCAGGAACGTCTAGGCAAGCCCTGCAGCATGACTCCCACAGCAGCCCTCCCTCTGTGCGCGCCCTGCCTGCACTGCTGCTCTGGGAAGATCTGTGTGTCTCTCTGTCGAGGTCTCCCCAGGCCGTCAGAGGAAGCCCTCTCATTCCAAGGAGAGAGAAATGTCCACACACGCACGTTGTCTTCTAAAATCATCTAGTGCCCGGATGACTCCAGCCTTTTGTCTCAGACAAGATCACCTAGGGATCTTGTTAAAATGCAGGTCCTGACTTGGGAGGTCTGAAGGGGGACCCAGATTCTGCGTTCGAACAAGCTCCTGGTTGGTGCCCAAGCTTCCTGGGCCCTAGTCTACACTTTTGAGTAGCAAGAGTTTCCTCCCTCTTCCTGATTTTGTGCTTGGCTGCTCCCACTGGGGGATGAGGGTGCTGTTGGTGGTCTCTTCCCTAGCTCATTCTGGTATCTTCTCCATCATCCAGTGTGACCTCTAACAATATCATTCTGATGCAGTACTAGGAAAATAAAATGAATCTCTCTGGGATTGCTTCGGACATTGAAGGATCACCAGGGAACTTCCTACGGGCACATCCTCCGTGGGGAAACACCCGGTAGAGACAAAGTAGTCTGTGTTCCCCCCCTCCGACCTCCTCTAATCTCACCCTTTTCACAGCTGCGAGATTCACTGATAACGCTCTTTGAATACATCCAGAGCTGGTCCTGTGCCACCCTCTGAAGCCAGCACTGGGCCCCGTCCAGGTGCCCTGTGCCACAGAGAGGAAGTGGTAGACACAAAGTGGGGGCTGCAACCCTGGGGGATCTCTCTCCTCAAACCCCAGAACCACGCCCAGCCTGGTGGAGAATGGATGCAGACAGAGGAACTTGGGGTCCTCATCTCCTCTTTGTGCTCTGTCAGTCTAGAGCTGGACATTCCCTCTTTTCTCTGTCTTGTTTTCTCCGGTGGAGGTTGGTTGAAGAGGAGTAATAACCATAGGCATAAGTGCTGGCTGCCTTGTAGCTCCGTGCCAGGTTTTGTATACATTTTTCACTTAATGATCACAACGACCCTGTGAAGTAGGTACTTACTTGTATTGCCCCCATTTTACAGATGAGAAAACTGAGTCCAGGAGAGAGAAAATGGCTTGACTAAGGTTACATAGCCAGAAGTGGCAGATCTGGCATTTGAAGCCCGGTCTCTAACTTGAGAGCCAGTGTCCTCAACAGCTTAGCTATATACCTTACAAGGATGAGCTGCCCAAATGCACTGAGGAGAATGGGATAGGGGATAGGTCACTTGCTGGCTACAGGGGAAAGTGTGAAGTGAGGCGGGTGGGCTAGGACGGAATTCAGGAGGACACCCATGGACTAAGGCCAGGACTCATGCCTAGTGTAAAGGTCCAGAGACAATATTCCCTCTGTCCCAGCTCTTCCTCTGTGGTGTCAGCCTCCTTCCACCTTTACCCATTTCTCAGGGGCAGGCTTCTGAGGTGCAGGTGGAGCAGCTCGCCCATCCCAGCAGAGCTCCTGATCTGGGGCTCCTCTGAAGACCACAGCTCCTTTGGGGTATGGACTGGCTTTCATACATCTCAGGAGACCTCTCTGCAGAAATGAATGAATGTGTCTCTTTTCTTAGCTTATGTGCCCACCCCTCTCCCTGCAGCCCAAACTCTCAGTCCCTTTCCCCACGGAGACCACAGTTGGCCCACTGTGTGCCCCAGCCTGTCGCCAGCCTCCCTCCTTTCTCAGCTCTCAGTTCCCGCAACTTCTGCAAAGCTGGAAACCACGGGTGGTGGGTACCACCACAGGGGAGGAGGGGGAGGGTTGGGTGGGGGTCAGGATAAAAGCAGTTCTACCTGGCAAGCACTTCTCCCAGCCATAGCAAGAACTTTCTGCTGATACACCCGGATCCCAGGGCTGAGAAAGTAGCGAAGCTAAAACTCAGGTGGGCGAGGGAGAGTCTGGGGTTTTGAAAAGCCACGAAAGACAGCCAGCCACCTGAAACCCCCTCCTTGTGCCCCCGCCACCCCCACAGTCTGGGACAGGAGAAAGGAGGGGAAACAAAAGAATTGAGTGAAAACAACCAGTGAATGGGGGAGGGGATGAATCACCAGGAGGAAGGCCTGAGGAGTGGGAGCCCAGACAGTCACACTCAGCCCCTTCCCCTGCCTCCAGGGCTACATCTCCTTTCCAGAGGCCTCAGCTGCTCCTCCAGGCCAGGAGGACTCACAAGACCCTGGCTCTGGACTCGAGGCCCTGCCCTGTTACCATCCCTCCCCCAAAATATATCTCTGTCCTTTCTGAGTCCAGTCCCAGGAAGGGGCAGCGTCACAGCAGCAGAAGGAGTGGACTAGCCATGGAGGACAGGAGGAGACCCCAGGACTGCCTTTCTTGGAGAGCTCTGCAGCAGGGGAAAGTCCCTGTTCCCTGTTTGAGTCAGGGGCACAGAGGTAGGGCAGGGGGAGGGAGCACTTGGGAGGGGCGGCCATGCCAACACCCATGTCTCATTGTGATGGGACAGGCTGGGGAGCCCTGCGCTGGGGTGGGGTGGTGGGGGATGTTTGGGGTCTTTTTTGGGGGGAGATCCTTGTTAGGAATTGGAAGAGAGGAAAAGAGGAAGGTGCAGGAATGATGCAAGAAAGGGGGGCCCTTTGTAAAGTCAGGTGGTGCTGGTGCTCAGGGTGACATTTGTGGCACCCCGGGGAGTGGACATATTTTTGGCCCATGCTCCTCATTAGCATGACCAGACCTGAGAAAGATCAGGTACAGTGAATACAGGCAGGCACCTGTATGCCTCATCCTCCCACCTCTCATCCAGGCCCAACACCAGGGCCTTAGGCCTCTTGGCTCCACCCTGGCCGTGGCTTGAGCGAGATGACTGGGCTGCCCTCCTGGCTGGCTGGGGACTTTTTGGCTCATGGACATTTCCTCTCTACTTAGGAGCAGGGAGCCTGTACTGTCCTTCCAAAAACTCCGTAAAGTCCGTGCCTCCTACTTTCCACCTTCCTAGACCCCATCGGTACTCAGCATCTCCCCTCTCCTGCAGGCATGCCGTCCACTGCATCTCTTCCTGAGGCCGTGCACCTGTCTGCCTTCTGCACTCCAGTTCTGCTTCACAGGGGTTTGGCTCTTCTGGCTTTTCTCCATTTAGATCTTCATCAGGACATCGCTCTCTCCCATGTGTTACATTAATTACATTAATCTCTGTCCTTTGAGTTGGGCCTCTGCATCTCTCTTTATTTCTCAGTCTGTTTCTGCTCCTTGGTCTTTGGGTGCATCACAATTCCAAGTCCCCAGTGCTCCAACCTTGCCCCAGCTGCATCCAAGGGCATGGTGCTGGCTGACGCTCATGGGGGGACAGTCAGATAAGATGGGGCTGTGACATACCTGGAGATATCCAAGTGAGAAGAACCAGTGGCACAGAGACCCCCTCTCCTTCCTGCCAGCCTGGATGGAGCTGTGCAGGGGTATCATGTAGAAGTGCCCTGGTGTCGCCCCCACCCAGTCCTGGGGACTCCTGCCCTCCTGCCAGACACTGAAGCACACCCAGTCATTGGTTCCTAGGGCAGATTTGCTGATTTGCGACTATTTCTGGGAAGACAGGTCTGCTAACCTTTGCCGCTAGTGGGAAGAAGCTAGAAGGGAAACTAACGCTCCAAGGGGTCCTTCTTCCTGTGGAAGTTGTAGGCTCCTCTCCTCGCCTCTCCTGGCCCACCCCAGCTCATACATTTGCCCTGGAGTCCCCATCCCAAGTGTGGATGTGGAGCTCTTCCCTTTGCTTTCCTCCTCTCTGTCCACCCTCTGGGAAAGCCAAGTGTCCTCCACTACCTTTGAGGTACCTAACTCGGAGACCGGGGCTCTCTCCTTGGTGCTGGGCCCTCAGAACTGGGAGCCTCTTCAAAATTGGTTTTGTTTTTAAATTCAGCTCCCCTGTCTTGCAGATGAGGAGACCATGGCCCAGTGACTTGCCTAAGACTACATGGCTAGTCAGTGACAGAGGTGGCAGCAGAACCTGGTCTTTAGATTCTCAGCCCATGGGTCTTTCCAGGTCCCAAGATGGCTTTGCTTCTGTGTCTTGTGGGAAGACCCCAGTTTGAGGCTAGGGCTGCCTCAGGGTTTAGTTCACAGGGGCACAGGGCTTCCCTTTTTCTCCTGCGCCCAGTGCTCTGAGAGGCTCTCTGGGTTCTCTTACCTGAACACGGGGGCTGGCAGATTCACCCACCCTTGCTCTGCTAGAAGGCACAGGGACCCCAGATATCTGCCCACCAGCTGTTGGCCCATGGCTCCAAGCCAGGAAGATGGTGAAGCTGAAAGCTTTCTGCTTCCATCTCCACTGTCTATCTCCCTCATCAAATAGACGACAGAACCTCCGGACATACACACTCACAGCACCCTCGCTGGATTCTACTTGGTCCGCAAGTCCCTGGTCCGGGCAGAAAGCACGGTGGCTTTGAGGCCTGGATGCTGGGGTTCTGACCCCTTCTGCCTACTGACCTCACCTGACTGTCACCGTCCTGCTGCTCCAGGGCACAGCAGCTGCTCTGGCCTCCTTTCCTCCCCACTCCCAGGCAGGTTGAAGTCCCAGAGACAAACACCACACCGGGAGCCGGGAGCCGGGGGAGTGCATTCAGGACGCCTGTTAATCATTAGCCTCCATCTACTATAGCTGTGTGTCTGGAGTGAAGCTCTGCGCCTCTCTGGGTCTCAGTCTCTCTTTAAAATGAGGGGGCAGCGCACCTCAGGTACTCTTGAAGATCCTTTCCAGCACTCTTGACAGAGAAGTCCCTTTACTATCGCTGCCCTAAGAAAACTGCCTGGGGAACCAGACTCCTCAGCTACTCCACCCATCTCCCAGCAGACCTTGGCCTTGACCGGGACACACCCTGCCTGGGGAGAGCACTCAGCTGTGCTCACTTCGTTCCCAAGACACCCCTCCTTTCCTGAGGGCCTGGGGATGACTACGGGATCCAGGCTTCCCCCGCTCCCAGGTAACCCCATTCACTTACTTCTCATGGCTGAACTGCGGGGCTTTGCCACCTTGGCTCACTGTCCTTCTCAGCAGGGGGTGGTCCAGAGATGGGGCGCAGCTGGCAGCAGGGTTGGGGGCGAGGCCTCTCAGCAGAGCCTGTGCTCGTTGTTCTGCACCCAGCTCTCCCCCAATGCTTCTGGGCAGGGGGGTTTAAGCTAGCACCACACAGGTGGCCGAGTGACAACCCCCCCCACCCTGCCACCCCCCACCCCTCCCTGGGGTGCAGCGGGTAGGATGACAGGCGCCCCACGTGGCCAATCTGGGTCTGGAGTAGGGTGTGAGGGGCGGGGCAGCCAATCACAGGGGGCGTTGGAAAATTCCAAAACCACATGCGACAGCCACACGCGGTAAAAGCTGTTTCCACCTGACAGGGTAGCTCTGGCTGGGGAGCCAGAATGGAGCTCACATGAGCCTGGGGCCAGTTTTCTACTCCCCCTCCCTTTGAGGACCCCCAAGTCTGACTCTCTTTGCCAGTTGACTCCAGGGACAGGGATGTTTCTAGAGGTAAGTGACAGGATGTCTGCCCCGGGTAGTGGCACGTTCCACCTGAGACCCTGTGGACTGCCAACAGCCGTGCCCATTGAGGTGCAGTCTGGAGGCTGCCCCACCACCCACCATGCTCACGGCCTCCCTGCAGACACGGTGTATGCCCTGGGCTAGGGAATAAATTATAATAGTAGCAGAAATAATCAGACAAATGCCATGATCTGTAGGAGGACTTAGTCTGTCAGAAATTTCCTTAGGAGCAAAACTGTTGATATTAGGATGATGATGATGATGATGATGATGATGATGATATTATTTACTATGTGCCAGAAATGGTTTTTAATGTTTTATGTAGATTATCTAATCCTCATAAGATATTTTATGAGGCAGGTACCATTATCCCCATTTCAAAGATGAGGAAAGTGAGACACAGAGAGGCTAAGTAACTTGCCCAAGGTCACACAGCCAGTAAGTGGTAAAGTCAGGATTCAGATTCAGGCAGATTAGCCTCAGATCGCACTTGAGAAATGGTATGGTTTCTCTGGTACAAGTTTGCTCTTATGGGTGTCTTAGCTTGGGAGGGCTTCTTGTGGCCTGGGGGTCTTTCTGAGGGCCCAATCAATTTTAGAGGCCCTCTCAGGCTCATATCTGCTCTATGATACTTCATATCATAGATACTTCAGCCTATGGGGGTGGGGGTTCCCTTTTCAGGGCCCCTTAGTAATCAGGCCTTCTCTTGGTCTGGTGGTCCCTCCTGAGTTTCTCCCTTCTTGGGGTTGTCTCAATTTGGAGCCCCTTTTTCAGGACCTCTCTGCTGGGTGAAGTGTTAACTTTTCCTGGCTTCTCTGGGTCCAGTCTCCTAAGAGGTCTCTGATCTTGCCAGAACTCCAGTAGCTCCTCAGCCTGGTACAGGCCTCTCCCTGCAGGCCTTCCTCAGCTTTCAGGACCTGGGCATTGGATTGGGTGAAGGGCTACCAGCCTGGGTTTTTGGGAGGACATTCAGGGGGTGAGGGTTGCTCAGGGCCAGTGGGTTGGGAAGGGCATAAGGTTATGTGGCCCTGGCCGAGGTTTCTGTGGTAAGGGGTTAAGGGTAGGAATGGAGTTTAGCCTCTTCCAGTTCTAGCTGCTCCAAAACTCCCCCTTAACCCCCCACCCACATAAGGTCCCTAGCTCTCCTCCCCCAGCTCACACGTCAGTCCTTGACCCGTTTTCCTCCCAGGGCCCTGCTCAGCATTTCCGTGGGGCCCTGTGGCTAGGGGCAGGCGAGGCACTGATCAGGATTGTGCTGAGCAAAGCAAGCCCCCACCCAGGAGGATGTAGCATCCTGGATGGCCCCCAGCCCCTGTCTGTCCAGCTCAGGCAGAGAGTGATGCTGCTGCCCTCCATGGTTCCTCCACCTGAAACAGGGAGGTTCTAGGCGATTCTGGCAGCAGAAGGGGTGGGAGCGAGCCCTCAGGAGAAACTGGTGGGCCATTCAAGGGAAGGCCAGAGAGGTAGTGTCTCCTGCCCCAGAGTTGTCCTCATCAAGTCAGGGACCTCTGCTCGTGAAGGGCTCCCCCTGAGTGTCCTCTGGCTGTTAGGGTGAGCATGGCTCTGATGGGATATAAGCTCTGGGGCTGAGGTGGAGTGGGTGCATTTTCTGAAGGAGTAGCTTTTCCCACAAACCAGGAGGGCAGATCTGATGTGTTGAGAGGTTCCTAGAGAGGGTACTGTTTACTCCCTAGTAACCACTGGGAAGTCCTTCCCAAACTCTAGTCCCTCCTTACATGCTGTAGCCTCAGTCTCCCAGGGCCCTGGGACCCAGGGTGTCCCTTTCGGTTGTGTTTTCTACAGAGATGAAGACTTCCCTGCTCTCCAGCCCTGCACAGCCTGGCTCCAGGTCCTTTCACACCTCAGTATGTGTTAACCACAGAGATGAACACCAAACCTGGCTCCGCTGCCACAAAGCCTGGTGCAGCCTCTCTGCCTCCCTGCGCTAGCCCCTTCCATCTCCCGTGTCTCTGTCCAGCACCTCTCCGGCCTTTTCCCACAGCTCCCTTTTAATTGGTCTCCTAGTTTCTTTGCAATGTTCCCTCTCTTCAGGCTTCTTCCTTATCTCCTACCATCGCCCTGATCTTGAGGTTTCTCCACCCCTCCCTCTCCTTTCCTCATCTCCCTCTCTTCTTTGCTTTCCTGGACGCCACCTCTCTTCAGGCTGGGCCACCTCTGCATGGCTCCTCCACCTCTGCATCATCTACATACCTTTACGAGAACCTCCCACAGCCCTTGCTGGATTCTGTGCCATCTCTCCACACCCCAGCACCAGTCCTTGCCCCAGTCCTCTACTCACAGGTGTGGGTCTTCTTTGCAGCCAGCAGAAGACCACTGTGAAGAGAAGAGAGGGGTCAGGGCCAGCAGCTTAAGACCACGGGAACCGAGAGACACTCCCCCCATTCACAGGCCCCCATCCCCACCCCATTCCTTCCCAGTGGAACCTTGTATCTCGGGAGAAGGTGGGACCATCCTCCACAGCACCTCCTCTTCTTCTTTCTCTGCCTTTCAGTCATATTGGCCCTCTTCCCAGTCCTCAGGAGTACCAGGCTCCTCACCAACTCTGGGACTGCCCAAGCTATCCCTTCTGCCCAGAATGCCTTTCTCTCATACCCCCTCAGTCTAGCCAACTTCTCCCCAGCCCTCAAGTCTCCCATTCCACTTCCTCCTTGGAGAAGCTGTGCGTGCCCCTCTCCCTGCCCTGGTGTTTACACACTCAGCACCTTGCAGTTGATTTCCTGGCACTCACTGCATCACCTAACTGATAGAATTGTGTCATTACCTGTGAACCGGGGCTTTTCTGCTAGATGGTAAGCCCGATGGGGAGGCAGGGACTGTGCCTGCCTTGTTCACCCTGTTCTTCCCAGAGCCTTCCATTGGCGTGGGCCATTAACGGTACTCAATCAATATTCTTCAGCCAGAGTTAAATCTCCGTGGGCATTCAGTCTCTTGGGTGTTTATTTGTGCCTGAAAGCACCTGGGAATCCCAGAGGTGTGGGGGTTGAGAATAGGTTGGTGAGGATGTTTGGAGGAAGAGGACTGGGGAGCTGCAAGCACAGAGCTTGCTCTGCCTTCCACAGGCCCTGGCTCCTCCACACACCAGGCTGCACAGGAAGAACTCCCTTCCCACCTGCTCTGTGGCATCTGTCTGGGTGGAGAGTGGGCGGGCAGCAGGGAGCACAGGTAAGTTGATGTGGGGTAAGTAGGGAGGTGCAGACCTCCAGAGGGGCAGCTGCTGAGGAGAAAGCCTTAGCTAGAGCATCACTGAGGGTTATTCATTCATGTGGTTAGCATTTATTAAATATCCACCAAGGGAGCCCTGAAGGCCCTCCCAGACCCCAGACCTGGTCCCTTTGCGACATCTGTACAGCAGCTCCTCACAGGCTACAGGGCCAGTCTTTTGTCCCAGAAAACCCTGCAGCCCTGCCTTATGTCCCCCATAGTTCCCCTAGCCTCTGAATGCACTTTTCTGTTATTTTTTTCCTTCTGTGGTCCCATCCTGGACACCTCCCACCCCAGCCCCCACACCGTCCCTCTGGCAGGCTTCCTCTGCTGGGTTGAGTGGACTTGAAGGCCTGGCCCCTGCTTGGGGGTGGGAGTGGTTCCATCCGGCACCTCTCGCCTACCCACCCCCCCACCCCCGCCGCTGATCCTGCCTAGCCCCACCCAGCTTCCTCTCTGACGTGGCACCTTGGCATTGCTCTCTGGCCTCCAGCCTTGCACTTCAGAGCAGTCCTGGGGTAGGGGGGTGTCCCCTTGCATGCCTGGCAGTGGCGTTTTTCCTCCACCAGGGGGCCCCAGAGCTTGGCAGCCTGGCACTCACGGTTTCCCCTCAGTTTTTGCAGCTGACCAAGCATGTGGCCATCGAATGTGCTCTAAGAGGGTCTCTGAGTTAAACCACTGGCTCAGGCAGCCAGAGACTGCCTGACTCTCTGTCCCCTACCTCCCTGGGCTCGGTACGCCACATTCTCTGCAGAAGTGAAACCACATGCCCCTGGGCCAGTGGGCATGGACACCTTTCTTCCTCCCCCCAGCTTTGTCTGTCATCCTCATAGGCAGGACAGGTTTCTCCACTGGTGAATGAACAGAATTTTAGTGGCTACCTTTCCAGCCACTGCTCCCCAATCCCAGACAGCTGAGCCTGTACCGCAGTGACCCCACTGCTCCCAGGGGCTGCTGACATTTGGGGGTGGGGTTGCCCACATTCTAATCCTTCTCTTGATTTAGCTTCCCTGCCTGTGCCTCTGTCTCTGCCACCCACCCTACTCATCTCCTCCTTCCTCACTTCTCCCTTTCTTTTCCCTCCATGTATTTCCCATTTCTCCCCGTTTCCTATTTCTCCTCCTCTGTCATGTCCCCAGTCCCTCCTTCGCCTCTATCAAGACTTGTCCTGTCTCATCTGCCTGTGTTCCCCTGACAGTCCATCTCTCTCCTCTCTTCTCTTGTTCCTCCTCCCCTCCTCACTTTTTGACCAGTCCCATCTCTCCCTCTCCTCTGAACCTCCTGGCAGCCCCTTCCACCTGCTGGCAGGGAGTAGGGCCTCTTACCCCTTGTGGCTCGGTGGTGTCTCTGTGGGGCCCTGTCCATGGGGCAACTCCCTGGGTGCCGTCCTTGCTGCCCTGGCTGCCCAGGAGGGCAGGGAGCAGGGCCCAGGGGAAGGGGGAGGGTGGAGGCAGGGAGCACCTGGCCCGTCAGCAGGCAGGGGAAAGGAGTGGCTGGCAGAGCGTCCTGGCACCAGGAGGGGACAAGGGGAGGGACCAAAGGAACAGACTTTGGAGCTTTGAGGAGCAACAGGACAGGTGAGTGGAAAGGAAGGGGACTAGCATTTGCTGATCACCTACTGTGTGCTTGGCCCTTTGCCATGTATTTTATGTAAATTCATGATTTTCTTCAGTCCTCACAATACCCACCAGGAGGCAAACATAATTACTCCAGATTTATTCATAAGCTAAGTGTTGCTCAAAGGTATTAATGATTTAACACACTTGCAAAAGGACAGTAAGTTGTTGACCTGTGATTTGAACCTGGGTCTTTGTGACTTCAAAATCACAAAGTGCTTTCTCCCTGACAGATGACAGGAGATAGGGAGATGGGAGGGAGAGGTAGGCTTGTCTGGAAGGATTGTGCCTCTTGTCCAGGATGTGATCAGACATCCCAGTGGTTCCTTGGTTCCTTGAAGCCTCTGCCTGTTTAGCCCCGTTCTCTCACTGCCCTTGCCTAGAATTCCCGGACTCCTTGTTGCCTCCACATCCTCCTGGGCTGTTGGGGCCTGGGGGAGAGTATGGAGGCAGAGGAACAATGGGAGGGGAGTAGAGAAGAGAGGTGCTACACTTCACTAGTTGGGGGGAAGAAGGTCCCCCAGGCTGAGTGGGCCCACACTGGCACCTGCACGGAAGAAGGGCTCTGTGGAGGGGAGGGCTGCAGGATGGGGAGGCTTTAGCAGGTCCTGGATGCCACTTCTCTCCTGCACAGCTTTGGCCCAGAGTTTGATTAGCTGGGCCTGGCTCTCCTTGTTACCCAACAGGCCAGCTGGCTAGGGGCCAGCCTGCAGTGGGGAGGCTCCCTGGCACCTCCCTCCTGCTTTCCCTCGCAGCTGGTAAACAGCAGAGCAAAAGCCGGCCACGCCACAGCCTCGTGACCTTCCCACTCCCCCCCACCTGGTGCACGTGGCACCTGGCGTGGAGAGGGGCAGGCAGCTGTCCCTTCCCTCTGGGCCCTCCCATCTTGCCATAGTCTACTCCTGCCCGGCCCTGGAGCTTCACACTCCACTGCCATCAGCACCTCTGTTCCTGGGTAGCTCCCAGAGCCTCCCAATGGCTGCAGCTTGAGGGACAAAGGTTAGAAGTAGAGGAGGAATTTCCAACTCCCCAAATGGTTGACAAAGGAGATGGGGAGTGAGGAAGAATGGAGTGGAAACTTGGGAGATCATCTTGTATGGAGAGTAGGGTGTGTGTTTGCATGTTTGAGCCTCTGATTATCCCCGTGTCCTTTTGGTAAATTTGTGGCCCACGCATCTCTGTGCACTTCCCTGCACAAAACAGGATGTTGGTCTGTTTTGGGGCTCTGTCCTTAGGCAGACTTGAAATAAGCAGCAAAGCTCTCCAAAATACCACCCCACCCAGCACCCTCTGGCAGAGGAGTAGAGCTAGCAGAAGGCAGAGGGACAGGGTGCTGGGCCATGATGTCCCACTCACCCTGCCCTCTGGTGCCTGGATTTGCTTCCATTCAGTATTCTCTGTCTCTCCCTGAGCCTTTCCCTGTCTGTGGCTCTTCTGTTTTCTGTTCTCTCCAACTCTTCTTTCTCTGCCTCTTTTGTTTAAGCCCCTCTTCCTCTGTGACTCTGGGTTCCAGGCCCTTCTTGACCTCCCAATCATGGACACAGAGTGAGACCACGCAGAGTGCCTGGGAATGGGCACTTGGCCGTGGCACCGTGCTTGGCAGCCCTGCCTGCCCCAGATTCCACAGGTATGGCTGCCTCTCCCAGCTGGGCCACTTTGTACACTGTGTGGGATGGGGAGGAAGTGAGGGGTGGGGCAGGGGGTTGGAAGACAGGGTCCTGGCCTCGAGGCCTAGGTGAGTCACACACTTCTTAGATATTTTCCTGTCTCTACCCTTTTTCTTCCCTAAGGAGCATAGATGACTGTGGTTCTTTCTCCCCAGGGCAAGAAGGCACCTGGGTCATCCTTTTGGGAAGTTCCCCTCAGGCCTCACCTTCCCTTCTGCTCCAATCACGGCCCCTTTTCTGGATGAATCAGTCCTTTCAAAGCAGGGTGTTTCCTTTTCAAATACATTTTTATATTCTTATGCAAGGAGGAGGCTGATAGGGATCAAGAGAATCATTTTACCCCCCACAGTGCCCAAGTTCCTTTATCAGGCTGGGGCATCTCAAAGCAGGGGGCAACCAGCCTGGAGCAGGTGGAGGCTGGTGGTGGTGGCTTGGAACTGGGGAGCAGTCACCACCTTCTTTTTCCCTTCCTCCCCACCCCCCTAAACCACAGAAACCACTTAAAGCTCAGTACAAGCCTGTCCTTCTAGGGAGGGCCTGGGGTTGTGAAGGGGAAACGTATGTGGGTCTTGGACAGCCTACATGCCCTACCACCCTAGTGCCACCCTTTGAGGGCTACCCCCCTCTGGGAAGCCTGATCTCATGATTAGAGACCAGTTTTCTTTGGGTCCTTTCTAGGAAGTCTATGCCTGGAGACACCTCAATCTACTGGAGTGATTCAGGGAGGGGGCGGTACCCCCTTCCCCCTCATCCATTAAAAAAGAAAAACCCTCTCTCTATTAACATCTATAGATCTTACAGCTTCCACCCCTCCCCCTTCCTCTCACAAAGGCCACTGTCGGTGGAGGAAACAGCTGGAGTTTGACCCCAGCTCCTGGCTCTGAACTTCAAGAAGGGTAGAAAGCAGGAGCTCTGAA
The DNA here is from genome assembly GCA_028533065.1 of Trachops cirrhosus. Classification (NCBI taxonomy): domain Eukaryota; kingdom Metazoa; phylum Chordata; class Mammalia; order Chiroptera; family Phyllostomidae; genus Trachops; species Trachops cirrhosus. The sequence continues at coordinate 16,188,625 of CM052551.1, read as the reverse complement.
TTTTGGAACCAAAAGGCTTGGACAAGAATGTGTCCTGCCACTTGTTAGTCCTCAGTTACAAAGGGGTCTGACACGTGTTTGTGAAAGTTCTTGTGCTTGGAGGCCAGAACAGTTTGTGGTAGGAGGTGTTCTTAGGACCTGATCTGCCCCAGGCGATATCTGTGGTGTTAGCTAGCCAGGAAGTTCCTCCAGGAACACAGTGGCCCCCATTACAGGGGGACAGTTCACAGCTATGAATTCTGGGTGAAATGCTCCTTAATAGGATGGACTTGAGTACTACCTCACAGCCTCCTCTGAGTGGCAGGGGGCAGTGAGAGCCTGGGTGGAGCTACAATCCTCAATCTTCCCTGCAGCCAAGCTGATCCCCAGGTAAATGTACTTTCCCTCTCTGATCTAGCCCCTCAGGAAAATGGGTATACGTGCGTGTGGCAATTAGCTGGGGTAACACAAGTAAAATACAGGACCTGGTACAAAGAACTCGGTCCCTTTCTCCTCCCTCCCTCCATTCCTATAACCTTCCTTTCTTCTTTTTATCTGACTCTCCTTTCCTATACCCCTTTTTGTGCTTCATTTTTCTCTATAACATATCACCTAGTTACATTTTTTTTTACATTTAACTTATTTATTTTGTGTCTTGTCCGACCCCCACATCTGATTGGACCACTGCTGTAGCCTATGCCTGTTGTCTCGCAGGCCCCCCTTCAGTGTTTGTTGGAGAAAGGCACAAAGGTTAAGTGACCTCAACATTTCTTTCCAGCTATTTTCAAATGGTTGTTGCAGGAAGATTTGGGGTTGTAGAGAACAGTACTAGAGATAGCAGTAGACTGAGGGGTGTCCTTCATAGACTGAAATGGTTGGAAGGAAGAGACCCCTTTCAGAGTGACCTGGTGGGGAGGCAGCAGCCGGCATTGAGGGATATTATAGTGAAGTGACTCTGGAGCCAGACTCTCTGGGTTGGAATCCTAATTCTACTCCTCACTAGATAAGTCCAAGGTCACACTGAACCTAGTGGTACTTAGCTCTCATGGGGGTCTCTGAGAGGAATAAATGACTTAAGTTGTTCGAACCATAGTTCTTTGCCTGGTGATAATCTTGTTGGTCGATGCTACCACCTGGTGGACACCTGGAGCAAGCCATGTCCTTGGACTAAGTGGCCTAGGGCCAGGGCGGAAGAACCTAACTTCAGGAAGCAGAAGGAACTAGGGAGCTGTTTGAATGGAGAGGTGTGTGTGTTGTATTAGCTTTACACACACAGAGGTATATCAGGATCCAGCAGGCTCGGCCCTGGATCAGGGCGCTGTGGAAAATGAGAAAGGGCCCAAGGGAAAGGGCAAAAGAAGCTGGCCCAGTGCTTCCCTCCTTCCCTCCTACCCTCCTCCAAGCCTGGCCTGAGCCAAGAGGAACCAGCTCCAAGGAAGGTGGAAAGACCGAAGAAGGTCACTGCTGACGTCAGAGACATTCAGGTAGGAGGTAAACACAATCTGACCTACATTCTTTCATCCACCTTCCGTGCCCTCCCCCGACTCACTGGGGTGCGCTTTTCTGGGCATCCCCAGCTCTCACATTCCTGTAGGACCCCTCCTCGACCAGGATCTCAATTCCTGGGACATCATACCTTGGTCATTCAGTACCTAAGTGCTACTCTGGCTCTGGGCTCTGGCTTTGCCCCCCAGGTTGGCACAGGTGTGGAAGGGACAGGCAAGAGAGAGGACACCTAAAGGTACTCCCAAGACCCAGACATTTCACCTTTCTTCAGGACAGATGTGGCTCATGTAGAGAGGTGGATGGGCGAGGGAGCTTTGGTTTCCCCAGTGTAGCCCCGAGGAGCCCTCAGGGGAGGGTGGCTTAGGTTGGTTTTAGTCACAGAACTTTTTCTGGAGCGATTCAATGACTGGAGGGCCCCCTGAAAGGGTGGGGGCCTTGTTGGACAGGGACCTTAGGTCCTCCCTAGTTGAGACCTACTGAAACTAGTGTCAGAGTCTCTTGGGGAACGGAGCCCAGGACTCTGCGTGTTTAACAAGCTACCCCAGGGTTTCTGATGTCTGGCTATTCTGAGGCTCTTTCGAGTTTGAGAACAACTACTTTAGGTCTGCTCCAACTCAGACCATCTGAATGAGCTCCTTCCATACCTGTATGGCCAGGACAGAGGTAGGGGGTTGGGCTGCAGACCTGAGAGTTCGTAGGGTGCAAAAGTGGAGATATCTCCCTAGAGACAAACAGACCTTTTATTAGCAAAAAATAAATATGCGCTAGGCAGATGGCAGGAACGGGAACTGAAGACCCGGAGGAACAGATGGTCTCAGTCTACAGGCTGAAATGCGCAGGTGCCAAGGAGGCCCCTGGACCTAGCCCCCCACTCAAGGGGGGCAGCAGAGCAATAAGGGGCGTCTCACATTCCCCCAGCAGCACGTCCCTGCACAACCCTGCTCCCCTTTCCAGCACCTTGGCCCTCAGACTGCGGGCGGCCATGTCCGGCGGGCCGAGCCCGTCGAAGAAGAAGTCCTCGTTGAAGATGGGGTTGGCGCTGCATCTGACCACACGGCTCCGCTGGCCCCGCGGCCGAACGCGCGGCCGCAGCCCTAGCACTACGAAGCAGCCGCTCCCGCTCCGAGGGCCGGCTCGCGAGCAGGGCAGACCCTCGGCGCTGACAAGGCGTAGCCGCAGTTGCCCCGGCCCGGCCTGGTAGTCTGCGGAGAGCCGCAGCTGCCCGCCACGGGGCCCGAGGCGCAGCACGCTCTCCTTGGCCGGCCGCAGCTGGCAGCACAAGAAGTCCAGGTGGAAGAGCGGCGGCGGGGCTGGCTCCGCGCGGCGCGGCGCGTACGGGCTGGTGTCGGCGGAGCTCACCTCCTCCGGGGACAGCGAGTGCGGCCTGGGCGATCGGGTCTGGCCCGGGCCAGGCCGCGGCGAGCTGAAGGGCGACGACTCCGGCGAGGAGGCTGTGTCGCTGTCAGGGGCCCAGCAGAGGCGCAGGTCCGGGGCGGAGCCGTGCAGCCGGTCCCGTGCCGGGGGAAGCCTCTCTGCGGTGGCGGGCTGCGGTGAGTGGAACAGGGACTCACGCCGGCGTGTGTGCGGGCTTTCCGGCAGGAAGGCCCAGCCTTCGCGGCCTGCCAGGTGCGGCAGCGAGCAGGCCGCCGGGAGGCCCCGTCCGCTGGCTTCGCGCACAAGTTGGGGTTCTGCACCTCCGGGGTCGGGGAGCCGAGGTGGGATAAAGAATTGAGGGATGCGATCGGGGGTGAGGACGTTGGGGCAGGCGCATGCGGTAGGGCCTGGGACCCGGCGCTTAGAGAACAGGCCGCAGGGTGCCCACCGGGCCCCGGGCTCCGTGGTCCCCACCCTGTAGCCAACTTTCTCTAACAGCCACATGCGGTGGATGGGGGTAGTGAAAGTGCGAGCTTTGAGAGGCCAGAAGGTGCCAAATGCAGGGTCTCAGTGGCCGTCTGGAGAGCTGGCTGGACGAGGAGAGAAGAGAGGAATCCGAGGTCGGTGTCGCTGGAAAGAACACCCGGTCGTCCGCCACCGCGACCTGGCCGGGGGCTCACGATGCACACGGACCCCTATATGAGCAGGAAAATCCAAGGGCAGCGAAGACTGGGGGCTCGGGGAGAAATGGAGGGAGCCGAGGGCTAGACACATTTTCAGATGCAGGCCTTGGGACTTCGGCGTACACACTCATTGGTACTAAAGATGTCATCCACTTTAGAGTTAGAAAGCCCAACACACCCACTGTCCTAGACTTCTGTTGTGAGACTAGAGTAACACCCGATTATCAAAAGGTATGTCGTCACAAACAGGGGCCAAGGTCCTTAACCGTCTTTGTTTACACATTCACCCTAAGAGACACGGTGGCCCTTGGCCAGCTCACCCACCTCCAGCTCTCCCCTGCCCATGCCTTAGGCTCGGGGTCTCCTCCAAGGTCTTCTCTGGAGCCCCTGGGAACCCCTTCCCCACCTTGCCCAGGCTGCTATTCCCTGTCCCACCGCAAGCTTCTCTAGGCTGAGCCATCCTTCCACCGGAGCACCCTCCTGCAGCCCCCACACTGCCCATCTGCCTCCTCTTGCTCCTCCCTAGCCTTCCCGAGTCACTCCAGGCTAGAAGCAGACTCGCTGCACACCCAGTTGCTGCCAACGGGCACCCAGGGCCAATTCAAGGAGGCGCACCCTCCCGGGACACAGAATTCCACCCGCCTTAAGCCCTGAAGGTTCCGCTGCTGCCTCTCAGCCCCACCACAACCAGAGTCTGCAGGGCGGGACAGGCCTGGGCCGCCCCTCCCACTCTCCACTCCTTTCTCCCTAGGAAACCACTGAGCACAAAGGCAGCTTTGATTCTCCGCCACCCCGGGCGGGCTCTGGGAGGCTACTGCCGCCTTGCACTCGCCGCACTCCCTCGCCGCACCCCCGCGTGCGCGGGGTTCCGACAGTCTGCCTGGGAGTCTGGGCCCATGCGGGCTCGGTCGGGCACCCAGAGTGCAGGCCTCACCTTTGGGCCGCCGCTGGGTCTTGGCCTCTGGTCCGGAGGCGTTCAGAGCATGAGGGAGCAGCTTCCTCTCTACCTTGCTCCCATAGCCCAGTCCTTCTGGGAGGAGCTGGCAGGGGCCTCCGTTGCCTACGTACGACCTCTTTTCCTGGATAAACACCGCTCTGTCTCTGTGGCCATCAGCCCGGCCTTCTTAACTCCTTCCTCCAGCCAGGTTTCTAGCAGCATGCCAGCCCAGTGCCCCCGCCTCCTCTGCTGGGCCCGGGCTCCTTGGGAGTTGGAGAGGGCTTCAGTGAAGAAGGAGGCGGCACTCAGCGTGTGGTGGCCTCCAACCCTCTCTGCTGCGCCGGCCCCACCCAGCCCTCCTAGGTGAAGCCCAATCACAACTTCTGCAAAACCCTCCTTGCTGGAGTCCTGCCTTGGTCCCCGTTGTACACTTCTGGAGCCATCCCAATAGCTCCCAGACAGTGTGACTGGCAGTGACTAGTTCTCTGAATTACAGTGACCCGAGAAAAAGTGACCAGGCTCAGGATTTCTGCACATAGAGACACTGAGGAAAGAGCTGGTTCTGTCAGTAGTCCAGGTCAGGTTGTCTACAACATCCCCCGTCCCATCCTTAGTAGAAGGCTGTTAAATTGTAAACATGGAGGATGTTCCCGCTTCCCTCTTCGACCCATAGGCAGAGCCTGGGAAGCACAGACTACTGCTGACAATGTGAGACAGATGTCAACTGCAGGCCAGGCATACCCACCATCCTTTAGTCTCTCAAAGGCATCAAACTCATTTCCTTCTTAGGACCCTCCCATAGGCTCTCTCCCCTCCCTGGACCACTATCCCTTCATCCTTCAGGCCTGGAGGCCCTCTCTGACGCCCACACCCCATACTTTTCCTTTACAGCATCGATCACATTTTTTCCCTGTGATTTATGTATGTGATTATTTAATGTCTTACTAGACTGTACACATCATGAAGACAGTGCTTAGAACAGGGCAGGTGTTCAATCAGGATTGTTAAATGAATTAATGATATTAAGCAGAATTGTACTTGAGTCACTTCTTTCCTCCATTGTGCTAGGTGCTGGGGATAGATAGGATGGAGAGGAGTCTAAGGGGAGAGACAGACAATAAATGTGCAAAGAGCAACAAAAAAGAATGTGAAATGCAGGAAATAAACCAGATGGCTATTTTGGCCTGTGATATTTGAGGGTTTTGAGGGAGCAAGCATTTCTTTTGTGGAGATTCATGGCCACCCCCCAGGCCCTGCATTCCTGTGGCTCCTGACTCAGTTTGGCCCTGGGCCTGGGGTCGGTCATGTCTGGGGCGGGTGGTCTTCATGTCATGCTGCAGCCAAGAACTGACGGCTTTGGCATTAGTGGGGCTGGGACCTGGGCTCTGTGACACACTAGCTGTGCTGTGTGACCTCTGATAGGTAGGTACCTTCATCTCTCTGGGATCCACCTTACTCATCTGGAAAACAGAGAAAATATACCTAATTCTCAGAGCTGGCATGAGGATTACATGAAATCGCATGGGCATCAGTGAGGTTGACTTCCGGCAAAGTACAAGAACACAGAAACCCCAACTCAGTCTGCTCTGACAATAAGGACACTTTTGGCTTCTGTAATAAGAAGTCCAGAGGTAGGGTAGAATTCAGGGGAGCTTGATTCTGTGCCTTTATTCATCCATAGTTCTTTACTACCTTCTATGTGGCAGGCACCGTGCCAGAATCTGGGGATACAACAGTGAGAAAACAGATACATCTCCTGGCCAGATGGAATTTATACTTCAGTGGGGAAAGAAAGACAATAGACAAAGATAAATTAGTAAAAATAGTATATTGCATGGAAGTCAGTATTAGGGAGAAAATTAAAGTAGGGAAGGCTCACAGACAGTATCAGGAGAGTATGCGATTTTCAATAGAGTGGTCAGGGTGGCCACTTTGGGAACATAATGTTTCAGTAATGATATGAAGGAGGCAGGGAGGATATGTGAGGCTAAAGCATTCTATGTAGAAAAGTTGCAAATGCAAAGCCCCTGAGGCAGAAGCATGCCTGGAGTGTTCGAGGGGGCAAAGAGGCCAGTGTAGCTGGAACAGAATGAGTGAGGGGAAGATGAGGTTGGACTGGTGGAGTTTGTAACCACTGTAACAATTTCAGGTTTTCCTTGTGGCAAGCTGAGGAGTGATGTGACTTGACAAGTGTTTGAAGGGTTGCTCTGGTGGCTGTAAGTAGGGGGATAGGATGTAAGTAGGGAGATGAGATAGAGTTTTGAAATAATCTTTGCATGAGATAATTAGGGTATGGATAGGGTTGTAGCAGTTAGTTTCTGGACATATTCTGAAGATTAAGTCAATAGGGTTCTTGTCCCTATATAAAGGGAAAGAATGATAAGGTTTTTGGCCTGAGCAACGGGCAGAGTGGAGTTGCCATTTACTGAGAGGGGGAAGTATTAGGAGCTCAGTTTTGGATTTGTTAAATTTGAGATGCCCATTAGACATCTAACTAGAGATGTTGAGTAAGCAGTTAGATATGTGAATCTGGAGCTCAGAGGAAAGATCCAGGCAGGAGGTATAAATGTGGGCACGAAGAGAAATGTAGATGGAATTTAAAGTCACAAGACTTGATGAAGTGTAGGTAGCAAAGAGAAAGGATCCAAGGACTGAATCCTGGGTGCTCCAGCATTTAGAGGTGGGGAGGATGAGGAACCAGCTGTGCCAGATGCTGTGGCAAGCAAGGTCTGGTACAATGAGGCCTGAGAACTGACCATTGGATTTAGCAATGCAAAGTCATTGTGACTTTGACAAGAGCAGTTTCGGTGGAGTGGTGGAGGCAAAAGCCACACTGGAGTGGTCCTGAGAAAGAGTAGGAGGAAGAGGGAGAGCAAAGGCTCTTGGAGAGTTTGCTGAAAGAGAAGAGAAAAGTGGGGTAATGGCCAGAGGGGGGAGGGTAATCAAGAGAGAATTTTTTTCAACAACAGAAATAATGCTGTGTTTGTTCTGCAGATGGGAAAGACCCAACAGAAAGGGGGAAATTGATAACACAGAAGAGAGGAGAATTTTGGGAGCAATATTCCTGAGTAGACAAGAAGAAATAGGTGTGACGCATGACAGACTGTGCCTGCTGTGGGAACAGTTCACCCACACTTACTGGAGAGACAGTAGAATAAATGGGTGGAGATTGTAGGTGGAGAGATATGGTGGTGGAAGCTTATTTTTTCTGGATGCTTCTGGCTTCTCAGTGAAACAGAAAGCAAGGTCATCAGTGGAGAGGAGGTGGTCCTAGGGGTTGGAATAGAGAGGACCAGAATAAAGCAGTCACCTAGGAGAGCAGGAGAGTAGATGGTGTAGGGAACTGCAGGATGACCGCTGGGCAGTCCCACAGTCCCACTTGAGGGTAGTGATCATGACTTTAAAGTGAGACTGGACAGTGTGGTAGTGTTCTTTCTCCAGCTGGGCTCAGCTGCACAATGGAAAGGGGAAATGGGCAGAGATTTGTATTTGGCCAGGACTGTGCTCAATCATTGACAGTTTACCTTCCTGCTCCCTCTTTCCTTCCATCTCCTTCTCTTGGTGGATATTAAGTTAATGAAATCAAGGGTGCCCACCAGAGTGCTCACCACCTGTGCGCTGCACAGCAGCAGGATTGAAAACTGATGAGATAATCCGCAGCCTGGCTGTATTAGTCAGGATCCGATCAGGAATTTAGCACTTGCTAGGCGGTTCAACAGAGGGAGTTTAACACAGGGAACTTGTTACAGAGGTATTGGAAGAGCTAAATAGTCAAATAGGACAGTGAAGGCTGTTTAGCAGGATCTGTAACCATGGAGACACAGCCACTACTTGAGTTGCCTCCCAAAACAAAGAGAAGAGGAGAAATACCTGACTTCATACTTCCCACCTTCCAGTCTTTGGTAAAACTTCTCCAGTCCTTGACATCTTCCTGGATATCACCTCCACATACTGGCCTCGATGGAATCCTGTCTGTTCCTGTGGAAGAAGCTGTTTCCCACCCCTGTCCTCCACAGGTACCACTGTTCTCACTGGCTTATCCAGCAGTCCCCCTGGGTCTTGCCAGCTGGCTCACACCTTCCTTTTACCCCAGGTTGGTGCCACTCCAAGTACCTGTTTTCCACCAGCAGCTAGGCCTTCAGCATGCTGGCCCACATGTACTTGGGCAATTTGTTTTCCTGGTCCTCATAGTGACTTATCCAATTCATTATCCTTCCTCTAGAACTTTCCCCCTCTGATGGTCTTGCCTCCTATTTCACTGAGGAAGTCAAGGCACTCTTGGATGAGTCCTGTCAACTTTCCCTCCTGTTCTGCCCCCTCCCCTGCCCACTCCTTCCCTTTGGTCTCAGAATCACGCTGACGCTCTCCCATGACTACTGTCTCCAAAGTGCCCTTGACCCATCTCTAAGACCAGATGGCTGTGCTGCTGGATGACACTTCTCTCTCCCCTAGAGTTTCAGCCTCTCTCCACTAGCTCCTTCCAAAGCAATTTATAAATACACCCAAACTTTTTTCTTTAAATAACATTTCAACAACAAAATTCCTAGAAAGAATCATCTAGTTTCATTTTGTCATTCCCACTCATTTTTTTATCCACCCTAATCTGGATTTTGCTCCTACCTCCTAGCACAGGAGACCACCACTTTCCTCACGGCCAAATCCAAAGGCCTGTTTTTACTTGTCATCTGTCTTGCCTTCTCTTAGCATCTGATACAGCTGACCTCACCCTTGTAAGAACCTCACTCCTGTTCTGTTTCAGCCTCCTTAGCAGTTCTTTTGTCCTCTGCCCCAACTGTAAGCCTTAGTGTGACCAATGGTTCTATCTCTGACCCCTTTTCCTATCCTTCCTTTCTCTCTCCTCCCCTCCCCATGATTCCCCTCTCCCCTTCCTCACTTTTACTCTGCATAATCCACTCCCAGGAGCTCCATGTCAGTTTTTATATTGATGACTTACAAATGAAATCAGTCAGTCATCAATGTTGAGCTCCAAATCACATATCCAGGTTCCTGCTGGTGCTCACCACGTGATGGAAGTTCCATGGACACTTCAAGCTCAATGCATGTGAAACGGAACTTATTATCTCTGCCCACCTCAGACCTGCTCCTTTATATTCCCAGTCATGCCACCTGGAACCACCAAGTCAGAAGCTTGGAGTCACCCGTGAAGGCTCCGCTTCACGGATCCACCAGGCACAGGTAGTGGTGAAGTCCCGCGCTCTGTTGTCTGTAACGTTTCCCATGTCTTTCATCTTCCTGACTCTGAGCCCCATCAGGCCCTTACTCTCTCCAGTCTGGAGCCCTGCAAAGGTCTCCTAACAAGAGCCCCCACCCTTAGTCTTGCTGACCTCCTACTGCCACCAGGGTCATCTTTCTAAAACAAAACAAAAACAAAACTTTATGTCATTCTCTAGCCCAAACCCAGTTCATTCTCTAGCCTAAACCCTGTTGCCTACAAGACAAAGTTCAAACACCACAGCAGGGTTTGCGAGCCTTCTGTGGCCTGCCTCTGTCCCTGCCCCCTTCTCTTTCCGCAAAGTCCTGCCCCACTCCACACCTTGCCGTTTTCCAAGGTCACTGTGCTCTCTCACTCTTCTGTGCCTTTGCTCTTACTGTTCCCTCTTCCTGGAGTATCCTCCATCCCCTGCCTGCCTAGAGAACACCACTTAACTTCTGAGACTCCGTTTAAGAACAGTTTCCTCTAGAAAGCCTTTTTTTTTTTTTTAAATCACTTTTGTAGAGTAAAACTGACTATCCGTCCCTTGTGTCTGCCCTGCACCCATGATGGGGGCCAAGGTGGAGGGGAGAACCAATGGGGCACTGTGTGACTGACTCAGCTCCAGCCCATGGCTGTGTACCTCAGGCTCCTCTCTTTTCATTGCTGTGTGCTCAGTGCCTCACTTAGTGCCAGTGCCTGGCAGGGGCTCAGTAAATCTCTTCCATTGGTGCTGACTGGGGGAGTGGGTGTGTGGGAGGCCCTGGAAGGACTTTGACTTCCAACTACAGAAGGGTCTTGGACTCAGAGTAGGATTGTGAGACTTTATTTGCTCAGAGAAAAGTGCCCCCTCCCTCCTTCATCAGTGGCTTCCCTGGGGAGCCCTCCCTGCCGTGCAGTGGGTCCCAGGTAGGCAGGACAGTCAGAGGTCGGTTCTCCTGAAGGCAGAGTGACTGTTACTCCTGTTCCAGCTGCAGCCGAATGAAAACACCTGCAAGAGAAGGGCGAACCAGGTGGCAGGAATGAGGGCAGAGATGGAAGGAGCTTGGTGGGGCGCTCTGAGCATTTGCATTCAGTCAGTTACCCAACACCTGGATCCTGTCCTGTGGTACAAGCTGGGAAATCACATATCGGAAAAAAAATCCTAGTTGATCTTTCCCTCACTTCACCCTGTCTACAGCAGGTACCCAATCTCAGGTTGAAAAGCAGGACCTCAGCTTGGGACTGGATGCTTAGTATTCTTTCTTCCATTTGTTCTGGGGCTGGTGGTGGCAGGACAGGGCCTGGGGCTGAAGGACCTGTTTACCTGAGGACTTGGCATAGATTGTCTTCTGGTCTCTGCTCTGGGTAACGCAGGACATGTAAAGTTTCTGGTCCTCAATCTTTTCCACGTCAATGTTTAGTACAGCCAGAGAGCCCACGGGGATCAAGCTGGGAGAGGAGGAGGCTTAGCCCAGCCTTCACATGAACCCCTGGCCCTCACTTCTTCACCCCTGTCATCCCCCACCATTCTCTTCATCCCACCTTGCCTCAAGGACTTAAGTGGCTATGGGCTCAGGGCCCGCCTGCCAGCTCCCAGAACTGGGGAAGGTGAGAGACAGGTGGGGCTCCTGTACCCCAACTGCCCAGGACAGCCACCCCCCATGATTAAAAGGACCAAGACTTTGGCCAGCACCATGAGGATCTGTACTTACTTTTTGAACCTGATGTTGAGGCTGAGTGTGAACAGCCCCTCTCCAGCCAGGTAGGCAGTTTTAGAAAAGGTCTCATCCATCATAGCTGCCAGGGACCCTCCGTGGGCAAACCTGGGGTGGGGGCAGGGAGCAAGGCCAGGCTGCAGTGCTGGGCAGACTGGTTTCCTGCACCTTCCCCACCCTGAGGCAGAACCATGTTGCCTCTACCTTTCCCAGGAAAAGAAAAGAAACGGAGCTGGACCCCACCTAATCGAATCAGTCAAAATCAACTGTTGCTTCAGCATGTATTAGGTACAATTATTTTATTTCACCAGTAAAAAAGTTTGTTCTTTTTTCCTGATAGAGTTAATAGGAAAACATTTTTCTGATTCATCACCTAATTGCTGGCAGCAATTGCCAGAATTTGAGGCGCACACTCAAAGAGGGGAAGGAAAACCCTAGACTTGTTTGGTTTAGTCTCTGAGGAACAGGCTAGCTCCACCTTACGAGTCACTATGGCCAGTGCTGAGCCCACATTTAAAAAAAAAGTATTTATTTGTTTATTTTTTTTAGAGACAAGTGAAGGGAGAGAGAAATAGAGTGAGAGAAACATCAATCTGATCATTTGCCTCTCTTATGCGCCCCAAAATCGGAGCAGTGACCTTTTGCTTGGCAGGACGACACCAAACTGAGCCACACTGGCCAGGGCCTGAGCCCACATTTTCAAGACAGGTAACTGTGAAAGCTAACTTATGACCCAAACTTATGACATAAAGTGCCGATAAAGGGGACTCCTGAGCAGCGCTGCCTGGGAAAGCCCGGATCCCCTTCACAGGGTGCAGCCAGTGTCTGATCATTTGAAGTGCAGAAAACTCTCATTCTCTCTCTGTAGGCTGACCTTTATGCCAACACTACTTCATTGTTGGTTAAGTTGGGGAAATTGAAAGGCACCTGGCTTTAGAATGCAGATAGCACAACACAGATTCGAGTTTCTGACGTTCAAAAGCACAGTTCCAATTCTCCATGGACCCGGGCACCTGTCCGGGCTGTACCACATGGGTTACCTTTGGTACAGCTCCTCCCACCAGCGGGCTTGCCATGGAACCATGCCCACCTGGTGTGACTCCTGTTTGATCTGGGGCAAGTTGCTAAACCTTTCTGAGCCGTAGTTTTCCAGTATGAATTGTGAAAAAAAATTCTTATCAGATTAGTGGAGGTAATGTTTTCAAAGCCTCACATACACTTCTGGTCACTCCCCTCCCCACACTGCTTGAAAGAGGGAGAAAGGAGTTGGTGTCAAAGAGCGTAAACCTGCCGCTTTTCCCTCGCTGTCCTCACTGGCCAGCCCGGGACCATTGGCAAGTACCTCGGTTCTGCAGGATGGCTCTTGGCCAGCCAGCAACCTACCTCTCCTTGCCTAGGGGCTGGGTGGGTACTTGTGAGACAAAAGAAAACTTATAGATTGGTCTGTGCCCCCAGTTCCTGGCACAGAACTCCTGAAACTCTTGAAATTTCCGAGTGGATAGGAATCTTTTGTTAGACAGATGGCTCCTGGATGTGGCAGGTTGCCAGAAAGATCAAGCGTGATTAGAAGCTTGGAATTTTCTGCCCTGCCTCCTCCCCCCCAACCCCCACATTCTCTTGAGAAGGGAGAAGGACTGGAAATGGAGTTAATGATCAATCATGCCTACATGAGGAAGCCTCCATAGAACCCCAGAAGTACGGCGTTCAGAGGCCTCCAGGCTGGCAAACACACTCACACTGGGAAGGCGATGCACCCCAGTTCCACAAAGACAGAAGCTCCTGTGCTCAGGACCCTCCCAAGCCTTACCCCACACATCTCTTCATCTGGATGTTCACCTGTCTCCTTTATCAAATCCTTTAATAAACTGGTAAGTGTGTTTCCCTGAGTTCTCTGAGTCACTCTAGCAAATTAATCAAACCCTAGGAAGGGATTGTGGGAACTTCAGATTTGTAGCCAAATCAGAAGTTATGAGTAACTTAGGGACCTACTACTTGCGATTGGCATCTGAAGCGGGGGCAGTCTTGTAGGACTGAGTCCTTAACCTGTGGGATCTGACACTCTGTCCAGGTAGGCAGTGTTAAAATTGAGGTAAATTGTGGGATACTTTGCTGCTGCCCCAGAGTATTGCTTGGTGTGGGGAAGAACCTCCACACATTTGGTAGCCAGAAGTGTCAGAAGTGGAGCGTTCTGTGTGAGTAGCACAGAAGACACAGGGGAAAGAAAGACGTAAGAACTGTGTTTTTCCCTGCACAGAAGGTAGACTGAACTGGGTTTTTCTAATTCAGTAGTAATCTCTTCTCTGGACCCCTGCAGTACACTGACCTCAGTGTGGGGTGGTCCTCCAATCAAAGCCAGCCACATGTCACCCCCATCTCCACCTCCTTGAGGTTTTCGTCTTCAGAAGGGAGGGGATCCCTGACCTGGCCAGGGCTCTGGCCTTGTCCTCCAGGGTCTGCATGCACTAGTGTGGAAATCAGTGGAGATGGAAAGTGCCAAGGGCTGCAGGCTGAACCCACCGCCCATGGAGGGCTGACATCCACTAAACTCTGTGAATTCTTTTTAACTACAATTGGGTCCTTCTCAGGTCTTGGGACCCTGAAGCTTCTTCTTATCTCTCCTTTCTCTCTCTCCCTTGCAGAAATTCCAGCACTCCCAACAACCTTCAGTGACTGTCCAAAGCAGGAACTGGGATGGAGGAGAAGGTAGAAAATTATGGATTGGGTGGTTCACTAGCCTTAGGCAAGAGGCTCAGGGACAGCCTGATTTAAAACAATTTTTTTAAAATGTTTATTGATTTGAGAGAGAGAGAGAGAGAAACATTGATGTGAGAGAGAAACATTGATCCATTGCCTCCTGTACACATCCTGACCGGGGATCAAATCCACAACTTAGGTGTGTGTCCTGACCAAGAATTGAATCCGGAAAATTTTGGTGTACGGAACGATGCTCCAACCGAGCCACCTGGCCGAAGCCACCCCGATATTCCTTATGGATGTATTTATGTCCAGAGTGAGGTATTTCCTAGCTCCCTTCCAAGTTTGGAAGCAGCAGAATACAGTGGAGAGAGCAATGGACTTGGAGCCCCACTTCCTGGACTAGAGTCCCGCATCTGACCTTGACTGCATTGTGCTACCTTGGGCAAATTAAGTTACCTTACCTCTGTGTGCATCAGTTTGCCTGTGGGTAAAATATGAAGTGTGGATAGATGGTGTGTGATAGCTATTTTGTGCTTTATGGTTGATGAGCACATAGGCCCATGATATTATACCTATCAGTCACTCTGGTAGGTAGGTATTATTGCCCCAGGTTTTAGGTAAGAAGACTGAAGGCCAGAGATTAAATTGCTTGCTTGGAGTTCTAAGGCCAGCAGTGGCAGAACAGGACTGGAGGCTTGGCTCCTCATTCTAGATCTTGTTCTCTTCCAAGTTCACCACATCCCTCTCAAAGTGGCCTGTAAAACCCCTTCTTACTAGGAAATTCTGGCACTTGGGAGGAATTCCTGCAGCTGGGAGGGAGATAAGGAGGCTCTCCCTTATCTGCACAATGGGACTGGACTAAATGACCCAAATGTCCTTGCAGTCTAGTGCAACCCCACCCAGACCCTTAGCGAGAGGCACAGTCGCAGGGCCTGGTATGTGCCCGATCCACCTGCTGAGTCAAGCCCCGGAAGCAGCCAAGCCACCTCAGCCTTATCTGTAGTCTTACCCAGGGGCCCCCTCCAAGTAGGGACCTGGTTGGAAAAGACAGACGGACTTCTTCTTGGATGGATGAAAAAAGATGACATACTCGTAGCCTTGTCCTTCCACGGGGATGCACCTGGTGAAGATGCGCCAGTCACTTTCGTCTGGGGAGAGATGGGCATTGGAGCAGCTGGAGAAGGGAGTGCACAAGGGCAAGGGGCTGGCGCAGGATGGAGTGCCAGTCATTCAGCACCGTGGGGTTGAGGCCTGAGTCAGGCACAGGGTCAAGGAGAGAACCAGAGGACACCCCAGCTCCACACCCAGGAGTCTTCCATCAGAGACCAGAGGCATGGCCATGGTCCCCAGGAGCCCTTGGTCTGGAGGGAGAAACATTCAGGAAGTTCCCTGGCTAAGGGTGGGCATGGGGTCAGGGTCAGGTCAAGACTTTAACAGATTCTATACACTGAAAATTAAAAAATGCAACTCATGTAATTCACGTATAGTAATTCAGAATAACAACAATACTAAACAGCAAAATAAGTGCAGAGAAGCTCAGCAAAATTCTGATTTTTTCCCCCCAAGACAACTACAACTATATCCTTTTTGGATGAGTACCAACTTCTTTTAAAAATTATTCTGGTGCCTTTGCTTTGTTTGTGCCATAAGCCCAAGGGTAGTCTGTGTGCCACACCACCCATTCATCACTGGGCAGGAAAAACATACACATGAAATGAAAGACAAGCAAGCATGGACACACGCTTGCTCCAACCCAGACACATGCACACGTACAAGCAAAAAGGTGGAGGTGGAAAGCTCTGTCAATCTGGTGGGTGGGTAGCCTGTAGAGCAGAGCATGGGCCTAGCAGAGCATGGATGCGGGTCAGGCCTGCAGTGGGGGAAGGGGCCCCAAAGCCTTTTGGGTTGGGGGAGGAGGATTTGGGATGAGGCCAAAGGGCTGAGATGGCAGTTCTCCCATGCGGCCTCTAGGGTGAGCTCTGTTTGGATGGGAGGAGGGGGCCCAGACAACCAGAGGATGCATTCCCTGTCTGGGGCTGTGGCACAAGGGGTGGAATTAGCAAAAAAAAACCTTCTAGCTGAGAGTTGGGAGTCTGTGAGTTTCCTTCCTCAGTGTCTGTGAACACAGGGGAAGGGGTTGGCTGACCTGACTCCAGTGGACTGGGACAGCTGTGCTGATGAACCCTCTCAGGCCAGGCCTTACCTGAGGTGACTGCTAACCCATATGGGAGCTTGAGCCCCTGGATGTGATCTCTGTTGGATTTAAAGGAAGGCAGTTTGATCCAGCCATTGGCCTTAGTCTTCTCCAGAAATTCCTGGTACAGGCTAAGCATGTCCGGACACCAGCTGGCATTGGGAAGGGCATAATCCTTTAAATCTGTTTTCTCTGGGCAGAATCTTGAGACCTGAGTGAGAAAAATCAGGGAGATTAAACTAGTGTGCTCCTGCATTCTTGGTTTCTTCAATCCCTTCCACCAGTGTTGACCTGAGGGAAATGCCCATCTTCTTTGCAGAGGGTTTGGGTGACTGGGCTAGGAGACCCTAAGGTGCAAAGTAAGGGGAGAAAAGGAATTGGGGCTGACAATTAGGGGCATGTTGCTTGTGGTTTGTGCCTGGCAATTATCCTGTTTTAAAACCTGTGAGCTGTTCTTTAAGGCTGTGAATTGCCAGGATTGACCCCACTGTAGAGATGAGGACACTGAGGAAATATGGTTAAGGCTGCCAAGCTTGTGAGTGTGAGAGCTGATGGGCAGACGAGAGCCCTTTCTGAGAGACTGTCTTTCCCAGGGGCTGACCACAGCTGGTGAGGACCGTGGTTACCACCTCTCACTCAGGGACTTCTCCAGCTCGTCCACCACTGTGGGCCTGCCCCAGCAGGGCAGCTCTTTTGAAAAGGGTTTTGAGTGCCCAGAGAGGCAGAGAGGTGTGGTACAACCTGTGGGGTGAGGTGTCCCCTATGGCTTCACATGCTGATGTAGCGATCACAGCTGTGGGAAGTAAGCCAGGGGCTTGCCAAGATCACGCACAGGGTCCTCCCACTGGGGATGCCCCAGCCCAGCTGCAGCAGGAGGAGAGCGATTCGCTGGATGGCCACACACAATTCAGGCCAGGATGACAGCGTCCTGGTGGTCTTAGTTTTTGATCTAAGCTACTTGGTATCCCCAGAGCATCTTCCCTTTGCCAAATCAAATAGCTCCCCAACACCTGCCTACCTGCCCTGGCCACAATCTAAGAAGAGGAGATTTGGGGTGCTCCTTATGTCCTAGGCCCCCACGAGAAGGGCTGTCCATTGGCTGATCTGGGAACTCACCAGGGAGTCTGTGGAGGATCCAAATGCTGAGGCAGGGTTGAGTCTGGGCAGGATTCGGGGGGCACCAGGAAGGGCTCCGTGGTGGCTGAGTCTTGCTGCCCCTTGGAGGCCTCTTCTTATCATGGCTGAGCACTGGGGTCAGGTCCGGTTGGCAGGGCTGCTGGCCGACTCCTGAGGAAGCAGCAGGCGAGAGCGCTTTTCAAACAGTACCTTGGTCCTGTGAAGCCTGCTCTCAGACAGGCCTCCCTCCTTTCTGTCGCAAAGCTTTCATCAGCAACCTTCCACTGCAGGGGGTCAGACAAGATCGGGTTGGTTGAGAAACACCCATAGGTGCTTGGGGCCTTAGCCCCACCCAGGGTTTGGGGAGGGGCGGACGCTGTTAGGGCATGAATGCATAGCAGGGCTGGCTCAAGTCCAGAAAGAAGTATTTGTTAAAGAAGCAAAGAAATGCATAGAGAAACAGTGCATGGAGGCTTGGAGAGCTGCCCTGGAGTTCTGGGGGGAGAACCCAAAAGAATTCCCAGAAAGATAAAGGAAGGCTGCCTCTTGATTATAGGGTATTGGTGGTGTGTCTGTGTATGTTGGTGTGTGCTTTCAAATCTTTGTTACCATTCTGGGACTCAGAAAACCAACACAGAACCCTTAGCCAGGCAAGGAGCAGCACAGGGAATCACCTACCTGCTGGTCCCCAGGGATAGACAGGGATAGACAGGGAGGGGAAGGACTTGGAGGGGAGGACAGAAAATCAAGTGGGAGGAAGGAGCTTAGCAAGGGTACTCTGTCGCTTTGGAAACTCCAGGGAGGGGATGATGGCAGCAGCAAGTGCTGAGGGTGAGGGGGGCAGGGACAGGCGGGAAGGGGAAACTTCGTCGCTGCTAAGCCTGGAAAAGAGGTAGGTTTGAGTTGGGGGGTTGGCAGTACTCAGCCAGCGTTTGCAACGTTGTGGACTTTTTTTCTTCTGGTGGTGTTTCTTCTTTTCAGTTAAAACTGCCATTTTTCAAGTAAAAGTCCCAGTTTCTAGTTCACTAGAATAAAGCATATTCTAAAGGTCAAACCCATACAAATGTAGAATTATAAGAATAATAATGGTGATGACATTTTGGCAGGTTCTAAAAGAGCAAACTGATTTAACATGGAAATTTAAGAATTTTGTCCCACCTTCTGGATTTGGCTGCCCTGGAAGACTAGAATATAAATATTTTCTTCATCTCTTATGATGCTTTGAATGAGACTTCCTCAAGGACTGGAGGAACCAGTTTTTTCGATCTATCCAGGTTCTGGGTCCACCCAAAAATATGTGAGTTAGTTGTCAACACTAAAACAGAGAGTTTCATACAAAGCAGGAGGTCAACTATCTCCAGATAAGTGGAAAGATTTGGCAAGGGTGCATCTTCATTCCTGTGCAGCAGCAGCAGCTAGCTGGAGCTGACATCCCCTGTCCCCTGGCTTGCCCCGGGGCCTCCAGTGTGCTGGGTATTTCTTCATTCCCTCTGCCTTCCTCTGTGTGTGATTCTTGATTTGGAAGATGAGACTTGAGGAGGAGACAAGAGGAGGCTGAGGAAAAGGGGAGAGGAAAATCTCCACAGGGGCCCAGAAAGACTGGGAGCTGATCTCAGAAGGTTACCCAGGGGCGATGCAAGGGCTATTCTCCCAAGAGTCAGTAGTTGTACCTGGAAAAGGAAATTCTTCTTTCATTGCCTCAGAGCCATGTGGGAGCTGGGTTATCACCCTTTCATGGCCAGACTTTCTTTGCAGACTGTACATCCCAGTGGGATCTCCATCTCTTGTCATCTGTCTAGAGGAGTAACACCTTCTGGAAAATAATAGAAAATTATTGGTCTTTGCCGCGAGTTCCTGGCACAGGACTCCTACATCACTTAGAACTCCCTGGGTGATCGTGTAACTGGAAAAGACACTGGCGTTCGGGCCGCCTGTCACTACCAAATCCAATAAGCAGTGACAGTGATTGAATCTTTATGAGCACTTCATTCAGATGGCCTGCGATCTGAGAAGATGGCAGGTTCACACGCTAACTGACCATCTTCCCTTCTCTTTCCTGGCCGGAATTTTTATAAGGTGGGGGTGAGTGGAGAAACAGGGAATGGTGAGGGCTTTGAAATTCAGGTAGGATGAGATGAGCGAAGCTTCAGCACTCCTGTTCTG
>CM052551.1:16123345-16168567 GCA_028533065.1 Trachops cirrhosus | reverse complement strand
ACTTGTTGCTCTTCCTCTTCCCCTTCTGGCACCCCTATAATTTGGATGTTGGAACGTTTAAAGATGTCCTGGAGGTTCCTAAGCCTCTCCTCGTTTTTTTGAGTTCTTATTTCTTCATTCGTTTCTGATTGTATGTTTTTTTTCTTTCTTCTGGTCCACTCCAATGATGTGAGACCCATCTTTCATTCCATCACTATTGGTTCTGTGTACATTTTTCTTCATTTCACTTATGGTAGTATTCATTTTTTCACCTAGTTTGAGACCAAAATGAAGCAATTCTGTGAGCATCCTGATCACCAGTGCTTTGAAGTGTGCATCTGAAAGGTTGGCTATCTCTTGGTTGCTTAAACGTGTTGGCGGTGGGGCTTTGATTTGTTCTGTTTGAGCCTTGAGCCTTTTTTTTTTCTTTTGGTCTGGTCAAGTGTGTTATGTATTACAGGTGGAGCCTTAGGTGTTCACCTGGGCAGGGCACCCCAGTTGCTGGGTTGTGACGCTGTATGTGGGGGCGAGGTCAGAGAGGGAACAATGGCACTTGCTCCACTCTTTCTAGGACTTCAGTCCCCTCTGCCACCTCCCACAAGCAGATTGGGCCCTTCTGGTGCTGGCTTCTGGGCGGGTGGGCATGTGTACGTTCTCAGACCCTGTGGATCTCCCCAAGGAACTCTCCTGTGGGGCTGGGAGATTCTCCTGGTACCTCAACCCCCACAGGTGTTTTCAATCGGTGCTTTTAGGTTTTATTTCCCGGTGCTGGGTCCCTGGGTTGTGAGGTCTGTGTCACTGCCCGTTTTTGCCTGGTTTATCTGCACGTGAATGTGTGACTGCAGACAGCCAAGCTGCCTTGTGTGCTTCACTGGGTCTGCTCATTGCCTTCCGCGCCTGGGGTCTGCCACCGGTCCTTCAGCTGCCCCTGCGCGTCTGGGGTCCGCCAACTGCCGCCTGCGCCCTGTGCACCTATTTCTGCCAGCCACCACTTTTTCTTGCTAGGACCCCTCGACCCCTCTCCGTCAGCCTCTGACTCCGCCCCTCTTACTGGTCTGGATGAATGGGTGTCAGACTTCTATACAGTTCGTTTCTCTCTGTTCTGGTTGTTTTTTTGTTTCTAAATTTTTGTTGTCCTTAGTTTTGGTTGTGTGAGGAGGCACAGTGCGTCTACCTACAACTCCATCTTGGCCGGAAGTCGTGACTGGGTTCTTTATCTGCTGAGGCTTGTACAACACGAGCCTGCCTGGTGGCCATTGTGGCACTACATTAGGAAGGGTACTTGGGGATAAAGCAGACCCAGAGGAAAGTGTGGCTGAGACACTAATGGCATCATTGAACACCTGCACCCAGACACAACTGTCTTCTCAACCACTCAGGCCAACAGGTTCCCTTCTTTCCTTAAGCTAGTGTGAGTTAAGAGTTCTATCTCTTGTATTGGAAAGGGGCCTTAATTAATGAGAGGCTAAGAGAGAGGATCTCAGAAAATACAAAACAATATAACCACTATATTTATGAAGTATAATTTTATAAATGCAAGTAATATTTACGCACAGATTAGTTTGGTTGGCATAGGAAACAGGCTTCAAATAATTTATCTTAATTTTGCTCCAGAACTTACTAAGACAGTACTAGAGGCAGAAAAGAGATGAGAGATAAAAAGGAAAATTTAAAAATAAAAGAGAAAACACATATATATATACAATAGAGAGTCTTAACAAATCCAAAAGATGACTTATTTAAAGACTAATAATCTCTGACAAGATAGATCAAGAAAAACAAGAGCATAAATAAATACCATTAAGACCAAAAGGTCATAACTACAGATTTAAATGAGATCACAAAATGAGAATACTGTGAATAACTTCACATCAATAAATTTTAAAACTTAGATGAAGTGAAAAACCATGCAGAAATATGATATCAAAATCGGAAAAAAAAATACCAGGAAGTCTGAATAGTTGAATAAAGAAGATATTGAGGCCCTAAGAGAACAGGGAAAGACCCCTGGTCTCTGAATCATTTCAGGGGGAAGTCCCTCACTGACCAGAATACCACCCAAGACTAAATATAAACAAAAAGAGTCTACTGACTTAAGTAAGTAAAATGTTGGGACTGTAATAGTAGCTAGTGTTTCGCTGATTTACTATAGATTTTTAAACAAATTCCCTTATTTTTGACTTCTAATTTAATGTGGCCATAGAACTTAGTTGTAAGATCCTGATTCTTTAAAATTATTGAGATTTCATTTATGGACCACTACAAGATCAATTTTTGCAAATGCTCCATGTGTGCTTGGGAAGAAAGTATATTCTCCAATTACTGGATATAGGGTTCTATATCCCTCCAATAAATTATACTTGTTATCTCATGGTGGTTAAATTTTCTCTTTTCTAATTTTTTTTGGTCTGTTTCTCTATCACTAACTGAGAACAGTGTGTTGAAATCTTCCACTACGAAAGTTAATTAGTCAATCAATATCTCCCTGGATTCTACTAGTTTTATTTATATACTTTGAAGTTATTTTGCTAGGTACATACTGATTTGGAATTGTTACTATCTGCTATTGAACTGAATCTTTTATTATGAAGTAGCCGGCTCTATCCCTAATATAACCTTTTAAACGATTAATTATATTTTTTTCTGATATTCTAGCCCTCTTCTCATTCGTTTTTTTCCTGGCATATTTTTCTTTCCTTTTGTCTCATATAAACAGTTTATAGCTTTTCACATTTTATAATATCTTTTTTCAAAAATAAATTTTATAATCTCTTCCTTTGAAATAACAGTTTGGCCCACTTATGTTTAATGCAATTTCTGATTTATTTAGACATTTCTTTTATTGACATTCCATTTGACTCACTTTTTTCTCTTGCATTTTTAAAAATGGAATTTTATTTTATTTACCTTGCTTTTATTTTTCTACTAGTTTAGGCTTTAGTTACACATTCATTCCTCTCCACTGAAAAATACAAAGATGTCGAACATTAATTATGTTCACCCTTTCTCAAACTATATGCTATTTTTGGTCAATATTTTAACTGTCCTTTTTTTACTTCCAAGAATTTAGACATTATTATTACTTATACATAGACTGTTTAGTTACATTATCTACATGTTTACTGATGTATTTGCTCACTATTCTGTCTTTTCATCCTTCTGCCTGGTGAGATTACTTTCCTTCTTTCTGTGGTACATTTAGAAGTTCCCTAGGTATCGTCCTGTTTGTAAACTTTCTCCATTTTGTTGAAACAAAAATGTCTTTATTTTGCCCTAATTTTTAAACTTTAGTTTTTCTGAAAGCATGATTCTGAGGCAGGAGAGTAAGAAGCTGGGCAAATTTCTGGGTAAGTGGAATGGGGAAACTGAGAAGACAATTAAACAAAGCCGAACAATTTTGAACAACTCACAGTCAACTCGTGAATCACGAGACCTTATTTTCCCTAACCAAGAACACCTGAGAGCAAATGCTTTCTACCTCTCCTCCCTAACCAGAGAATAAATAGCTTAAATCATCCTGTTTGGGGAGATAGAGAACAGAGACTCAATTAATGCCATTTATGCCAGCTAAACCCAACGACTAACAAAGTCAGGAGAACAAAAACCAAAAACCCAATTATAGAGCTGGAATGATCCAACATAAAAGTGAAATAGTAAAGCAGACTAAAGACTAATCCCAAACCTCCCTATTTGTTAATTTATTTGCACCAGCATATTAAAAACGTACCTGGCCCTGGCCAGTGTGGCTCAGCTGGTTGGAGCAACATCCTATAACCAAAAGTTCGCTGGTTCAATTCCTGGTCAGGGGGTGTATGATCCCCAGTGCAGGTGCATAAGGGAGGCAACCAATCAATGTTTCTCTCTCTGAAAACAATGAAAAAATGTCCTCGAGTAAGGATAAACAAAACAAAACAAAAAACAGCACCTGGAAAGCTGATGAATATTCTGCTGAAACCTTCCCCTATGAAGAGAGATAAAACCCTGAAGACAGAATACCAGCATGGGCTTGCTCTTGAGCACAATCTTGCCCCTTCTCGGGCATGAACTTTTTACTTCCTCCTAACCTCTATGGGTCCCCATGAGACTTGCAACCAGGGGAGCAGCAGGCAGTGGCAGCTTGCCCCAGGCTTACCCTCGATCATGTCTGCAAAGGCTCCCCTTTCCTATGCCTTTCCAGTGAGCTAAAAGCAGTCCCACCTTGGCTCACTTCTTTCATATAACGTTTGTAGGGAGCCAAAGCAGAGCACCACCTTAGTTCTCCCCTGTTGCTTCTTCTATCCTAAATCCTTCCTTTGTTTGACTGTTCCCAGCTTTAATAAGCACATTCTCAAAATCGCTTGGACTTGTATTGTGAAATCTTTCCTGCATGAAGTCAAGAGCCCATACACTACAGGCCAGCTTGAGGCAGACCTGATCCAGGCCAGGTCCCTGTCCGGTGACAATTCTAGGTTACATGTTTCTTTCAGGACTCTTAAGATATATAATTATCTTCTGGCTTCCACTATTGCTATTGAGAAGCTAGCTGCCAGTGTGATAGTGCCCTCCTGCTTCTAAGAAACAAGACTGCTCTGAGTACCATTTTATCTCTGTTTTTAAGATTTCTTTGCCTTCATTATTCTTTAATTTCTTTGTAATATATCTAGATATGAATTTATTTTGATTTATCTTGGCTTGATTATGTTGTGCTTTCTATATCTGTGGGCTCATGTTTTTCTTTAGTTCAAGAATATATTCATCTATTATCTCTCCAAATACTGGATATCCCTTCCATGCTCTCCACTCTCTTCTTCTAAAACTCTGAATAGAGCACATTTGAACTTTTCATTTGTCCTCTAGACCTTAACCTCTATGTTACCTTTTTCATCTCTTGTTTTATTTTATGCTGGATTCAGGGTAATTTCTTCAGTTCTCTATTTCTGTTCACTTTCAGCAGGTTTAAAGCCTTTTAACCTATCCACTGAGGGGTATTTGTCTTTAAACAATTACATTTTCATTTCTAAAAGTTTTAGGTTCTGTGGCCAATCTGCTCAATAATTTTTTTATAGTTCCTTATTGCTTTCTCTTTTTGTGATTTCATTTTTTCTTTTATATTGTGTATTTGATTATCATGATATATAAGTCCCTGATGATCAGTTATTCATGGTTTCTGCTGATTCTTACTTATAGTGGTTTATTTCCTTGTGAATTTGACACAGGGTCTAGTTGTTATGAAAGGGGAATGTCCTTTGGAATTTCTTGTCTGCCATGTTGCATGAAGAAGTCTAATCCAGATCTCCCAACTAATATGCCATGAATGGGTTATAGAAATGCTGAGATATTATTTTTCATCTGGCTAGCTACCACTAATAATTAGCTGATTGTCTATTTATCCTAACATGCCAAGCACAAAGAAATAAATCAACATACTAAAGGCCATATATGAAAAGCCCACAGCTAACATCACCACACTCAATGGGGAAAGACTGAAAGCTTTTCCTCTAAGATGAGGAATATGGCAAGTATGCCCACTTTTGCTTCTTGTATTCAACTTACTACTATAAATCCTAGCCAGAGCAATTAAGGAAGAAAAAAGAAAGGCATCCAAATTGAAGAAGTAGTACATTATCTCTGTTCACAGATGACATGATTTTGTATGTAGAAAACCCCAAAGCTTCCACAAAAAACTGTTAGAACTAGTAAATAAATTTAGCAAAGCTGCAGGATATAATATCAACACACAAAAACCAGGTGCATTTCTATACACTAACAACAATCTGAAAAGGAAATTAAAAAAATGATTTCATTTGCAATAGCTCAAAAATAAATACATAGGAATAAGCAACCAAGGAGGCCCAAACTTGTACACTGAAAATCACAAAACATTGCTAAAAAAATTTAAAAAGATGCAAATGAGTGGAAAGACATCCTGCATTTATGAACTACAAGTTAATACTGTTAAGATGTCAATATTAACCAAAGTGATCTATAGCAGTCAGGTCATCCTGTGTATCATTAGAACACACAGAACAATCTACTATTTTTCTGATCATTAGTATTATTCTCCATTAATAGGAATCAGGGATGTTTGTAGCTATTCCTTGTCCTGGCATATATGTGCCTTGTTGTTATAGAAGTAAAAGTAATGATAACAACAACAATAGCATGCTGCTGACAGAGTATTTAACATGAGTTACTGAGTATTTGTTATGTGGCCAGATATTGTTCTAGGTGTTTACATGGATTGATTCATTTACTATTCACCATGAGAAGTGCTGGGAAATTTATGGTCCCCAGGATAGGATTTTCCTATGACTTATCCTATGACTGGTGTGTAAGAAATATGAAGTCTCTTTCCAGTTCCCTTGCCTGATGCAATTCTGAGGCATACATTTCACTCCAGAGTTCCAGGTATGATCAGGCTGAAGCTCCCCTTTGCAGGACTTTGAGAGCTCAACCTTGCTGGCTTCTTCCCCTTTCCTGTCCTGCTTCTCCCACTGCCCTGCTAGTTTCCTCCGGGAGCACTTCCTTAATAATTACTTGCACACAAATCTTTGTCTCAGGGTCTATTGCTGGGGAACCTGATCTATGACACCTAAGAAAGAGAAAATACTCACGAATTTACCTATTATTATTATTATTTTCATGAATTTACCTTTTAAAATTGATGTTGAGATTGGCAGTCATGACAAGTCCTTCAGCTCTCAATGCAGACATACCAACAGTAGCATCAATCATGGTTGCAACAGCACCTCCATGAAGGAATCTAGTTGCAACAGGAGGGAAAGAAATGTTTTTGAATAGTGTGAAAAGAGAGAAACATTATCCAAGCATCTCCATATATTGTAATTTGCTTATGTCTATGTTCAGTGTACTAAATGTCAAATATCCATGCCCCCAACTTTAATAGTGTAGTATTTGTAATAAAACAGAACTTAATGGTAGTCAGATCACAAATAAGCAAAAAGCTAAAAATATCATTTAGAAAATTTGTTTTTTTAGTAAACTAACTATACATGTCATTGTTTAAAAATTTAGGAAATGCAAATAAACAGAAGAAAAGAAAAATAAATAAAAAATTTTGAGGTCATCTAGTGACAAACCACTGTTAACATGTCAATGATACTGTCTCAAACTATACTCTACTGCCTTATGTCCTATGCTTCTGTGACCATAATTTATTATAAACACCTTTCCAGGTCAATAAATATATCTACATTAATATTTTAATACCTTCATTCTATGAATACATGGGGATACTGCAAGATAACAATCCTTTAGACCCACATTTCCAGGCTATCATTCTTACCCGGGCATTCCTTGCAGGTGAGGGCCTCCTTGAAACAAGCAAACTATCCTTTTCTCAACATCATTATAGAACATCACATATTCAAAGCCCAGGCCATCCTGAAAGCTTTCGGTGAAGATCTGGGCCTGTGACAGTTGTTCTTTGTCTACAAGTTTTGCAGTTGTAGGGAAACAACCTGGGTGGTCACATGAGAAACAGATATGAGAAAGACGCCACGACAGAGCTATAAACATCTGTGCCCTGCTAGAATAACAGGTCAATAAATGACTGATTACAATGTTAACCAGGTATAAAACTAAAGGGAGCACTGACTGGTGTGGCTCAGTTGATTGGGCATTGTCCCACAAAGCAAAAGGGTGCTGGTTCGATTCCTGGTCAAGGAGCATTACTTGGGTTGTGGGTTTGGTCTTCAGTTGGGGTGTGTAGAAGACAATCGATTATTATTTCTCACATTGATGTTTCTCTTCCTCTCTTTCTCCCTCCCTTCCTCCCTCTCTAAAAATAAATAAATAAAATCTTTAAAAAAACTGAAGAGAATGGGAGGGTATCAAAGAAACAGAATATAAGATCCTTGCCTTTATGGAATTAATAGCCTAACTGGGGTCATAGTAAATATAAGTGAAATATTAACAAAGAACTTTCTCATACATGGCAAACATGTATGTTTCTCATACATGGCAAATATTTATGGTACATAAATGCTGAGGATGTACTGAATAAAATACTAAGGTGTACATCAAAGTTCTTCTTGGAATAAATATGATTTAAATGAGATTTAAAGCCCTGGCTAGTGTGGCTCAGTGGACTGAGCACTGGACTGTGAAGCATGGGGTTGCTGGTTCAATTCCCAGTCAGGGCACATGCCTGGGTTGCCGGCCCGGTCCCCAGTGGGGGGCGTGTGAGAGGCAACCACACACTGGTGTTTCTCTCTTTCTCTCTCCCTTCCCTTCTCTCTAAAAAATAAATAAATAAATACAATCTTTTAAAAAATAAATGAGATTTAAAGAAAATGAATAATGTAACAGTAGGGAAGTTTTCTTGCAGAAATGAGTTTAGCCTGAGCAGAAGAGAGGTACCATAGTGGATCAGAAACCAGTTTAGTCCAGCCTACTATTCCATGTGATTATGACTCTTAAGTTCCCAGACTTGGGGTTAGAACCAGTAGGGTTCATCAAATCAAATTAGTGAGGTATAATCAAGCTTTAAAAAGAAATAGAATGCTTCACATATATCCTGGGGAAGTAGTAGTACACTTGTTTATATACAGTTTTTCAATTAGACAACTGTGTACAAGTTGTATATATTGGGTTGTGAGTCAAAATGCAGGTCACTTCAAAATAAAGACTGAAAACTACTGCTCTAAACAAAGGGCATATTTGTCCTTTCATATCTACTTCAAGATTTAACTCCCAAAACTCTTAGCTTTCTTTCACAGTTCATTATGATTCTCTATGCATAACATTATCTAAGTTTCTTTTATTGCTACTGAATTAATGTTTACTGACTTGGAAAAAGATATAAGATGAGAAGATCTGGGAGAAGTGGGGAGAAGGTCAGACAGGGTGACTTTTACTTAGGTCATGAGCATCCTCGGGGGTGGGCACCCTGTCTTTTAGAATTTGTATGCTCAACAACTGGAATAAATATGTACTCTATATTCTCTAGCAGCTGTTGAGAAGATTAATGATTTAGAGGTTCAATAAAACTTAAAACTGAGCACCAGTATCATGGTATAGTAAAAAGAACCTTGTCCTGGCAATCAGACCTACAACTTGCTCCTTTCTTCATGCTTTATTCACACAGTGAGGAGATAAACCTAAATGACTTCTAAGATCTCTTCCAACTCTGACATTCTGGAATTTCAGGGTAAGATAAGCACTGAATCTTTTAATTTTTACTTAGGAGTCCAAAACTTCTGGTCTAGATTATCGAACTTTGGGGTTAGCTCATAAAAAAAGAAAAAAAAAGAGATGGTAGAATAAGTTTGTTAGAAATGCAGAATCTTAGGCTCTATCCCTGACCTACTGAAGCATGACCTGAATTTTAACAAGGTTCCAACGTGCTTCATATTCATATTTAAATCTGAGAAGCACTGGTATCTTAAAACATGGGATAACACTGAAGGAAGCAGAGGAGTAACATGATAGGTCTGCATTTTGAATTACTCTGCCAGCTGGATGAAAGGAGGGATTTGGGGGGCATAAGAAAGATGAATGAGAACACCACTGAAACACTATAAAATCACAGTCACCCAAGTTATCTGCTAGGTGGGATCATTTTCTCCAGCGATGCTCAGCTATATGAGGACCTGAGCAAAAAAAGAGATGGCAGATGGTTACAGTCATCCAGGGCCCCAGGGTTGGGGTTTTCCTAAATAAGTAGATGAGAGAGGTTACGATAGAAGAGGGCAATGGGAAGGAATAATGAGAAAGTAGAGGACTCAATGAACTGAAGGTTTTAATGAGGTCAAAGAACTGTTTCTGTGGTGCCCTTGAACAAGTAAGTTAGAAGGAAAAAGGTTGTCGTCAGAAAACAGGATGTCTAAATGCGTGGATTTGGAGATTGTGCACTTTCTGAAGATGATAAGGCTCAAGATGTCCAAGATGTCCTTGGGAATGTGTAGCTGGGCTGGGTGAAAATGTTCACAGTTGATGGGGAAACAAATGAACTGAAGAGCCATGGTGTAGATGCTGGAGTTGCTGAGGATGGTGAATGGAGTTGGGTAGAGAGGAAAATGGTTAACCAGTTGCTGAAATACTCAACATATGAGGGAGAGGTTGGTAGATGACAGCAAGGAGGGGAAGAAGAGGAGGGTGATAAACACACATGGTATAAGCCTCAAAGGAATGGGGCTTTTCTCAAAGAAAGGGGAAGTAATGGCTTGAAAGCAAGTGTGGATAGCGAAGAGGACCTCAAATTCTTCCCTATGCTGAGAGGGTCAGTTTTCAGGCATGGGAGGGTGAGTAGGTTGGGTGAGGGGATGAGCAGAACCATGTGGGAACAAAACGCTGGAAAATAGTGACTGCTTTTTAAAAGCAGTGACTGACTGCTTTTAGGGAGCAAGTAGAGAGAAAGAAGGAAGATTGGTCAGAGAAGTTATGAAAACCAAGAAAAAAGTTTCAAGGTGAATGAAATCAACAGCTAGGGTTGAAAAATGTCCACCAAATTTGGCACTTAGGTCACTAGTGGCTTAAGTGAAGATATTTCTGTAGAGCTGTTAGGGTAGAAGCCAGACTGCCCTGGGTTAAGGACATTTAAGTAATTGTATGATATGGTAAATAGTGCGAATGGAATTAATAATACAGATTACTATTTTTTCTGCTTCATTTGTAAAATAGAGTAATTCTTATTTCTATCCATTGGAGGTTCTACTTGTATAAAGAAACTTATAAACTCTATTTTTTCTTGGTTAAGGTAGTTTTTTTTTTTTTTTTTTAGGGATTTTACTTATTTTTAGAGACAGGGGAAAGAGGGAGACAGAGAGGGAGAAAGAGAGGGAAGAGAAACACTGATGCAAGAGAGAAACATCATATGCATTCTGACCAGGACCGAATCTGCAACCCAGGAATGGGCTCTGACCAGGAATTGAACAAGCAACCTTTCACTTTAAGGAACAATGCCCAACCAACTGAGCCACATTGGTCAGGGCTTGGTTAAGGTAGTTTCATTTTTGTTTCATTCATTCCTTCAGCAAATATTGAAATATGGTACCGTGAAGAAACAAAGGTAAGGAAAGGTAAAATAACTTGTCCAGAGTCATACAGCTTTAAATTGTGGAACCAGCTTTAAATTCTGAGAAACAAAATGTGCTGGGAAAAGCAACCAGGAACGTAAAGAAGGCTGGAATACCCTCTGGGAGAAATACCTGAAAATAACAGAGAAGACTGGCATAGAAATGAGAACTGGCAGGTGCACAGAGTGAGATGCATGTACCTAATTCCTACATGGAAAGGATCCCAAGGAAAGGATTACATTCACTCAGTGTGTTCCTAGATGGCAGAACTCAACAAACAGGTGAAGGTCACAAGAGATTACAGCTCAGTATAGTCTAAGGAAGAAATCACTAATAATCAGAGCTGTCCAAAATGGAACAAGTCCCTTTGTTCCAAGTACCCCATGATTGGAGGGGTTCAGGTTAAGTCTGGATGCCTGGCTGACTGTAAGGGTTAATGTAGAAAGCAAGAGAAGACAGAAAAAGTTATATTATAGTAGTGGTTCCCAACCTTTCATTCTGAGGGAGCCTAGTGTCCTCTCTTCAACAGCAGTGGCTTAATAAGGAGAGTGCTGGACCATGAGGTTGCTCACCTCACTGTTTTCTTCATTTCTATGCCCCAGTACCTAGCACAATGTCTGCTACTCAGTAGGTGCTCAATAAATATTTGTGTAAGGAATAAGGCTAGTAATTCTCAAGGGAGAAAAGGAGGAAGTAGTAGTGACTTCAGAATTCCCTTTATGTGATTCTGATGGTCCCCTTGCATCCCCAGAATAAATGATCTTCTAGATCTCAATGCTCAGATTCTGTTTATCTATCCTGATTTATCTAATTATTTCAATACCTATGTACATTTGAAAAACCCTTTAAATAGTGGTTCCTAACATTTGTAGGTCATGAAGTCCTTTGAGAATCTTATGAAAGCCACTGATCTGTCCCTAAAAAAATAAACATTCTTTGGGGGAGGGGAGACCATTACTTTCTGATTTTATCTGAATGCTGTACTTCTTGCATTCTCATAAGGAAAGATGCTACAAGTCTTTGTTTTAAATGCAAATCTAATTTAAGAGCCTAATTAGGCATTATAGCATCTTCTAAAATTGTTGGTGTTATCATCTCCACTTAAAGGGAAATAAAACCAAAAATGAGTACAGTAAGACTGGCTTTTCAGTGTAAAGATAAAGTCAGTTTAAAGAATTTTCCATTTCTAGTCAGTTGTTAACATCATCACAGAAATCAGTGGCTCCCAAATTCCAGGACCCACCTGCACCTAAATCATCTGGAAGATTGTTAAAAACAGATTTTCAGGCTCTTACACTAAAGGGTCGAGGTGATTCAGATCAAGAGAAACACTGACAAACAACAGTCTAACTCTTCAATTAGTGAAAAACTGATAAGGCAATGCAGACTTGGAAGCAAAATTTTCCAAGTTTTTCAATGTGCCCCTTTTAAAACATGACAGTTGGCTTGACTGTGGTTTTTACTCATCCAAGACTCAAAGATTAAAAAAGCAATGGGAAGAAGGAGTTACTCATTTTTCCCTGGGTATCTCCCATGCATACGTGAAATATACATGTTAATAAACTTCTGCCTCTTTTTCTGGTTAATCTGTTTTTATTTTTATTTTTTTAAAAGATTTTATTTATTTTTAAAGAGGGGAAGAGAGGGGGAAAGAGAGAGACAGAAATATCAATGTGTGGTTGCCTCTCACATGGCCCTAACTGGGGACCTGGCCTGCAACCCAGGCACGTGCCCTGACTGGGAATCAAACTGGCAACCCTTTGATTTGCAGCCCGTGCTCAATTCACTGAGCTATGTTGGCCAGGGCTAATCTGTCTTTTCTTAAAAAATATTTTACTTATTTATTTTTTAGGGAGGGGAAAGGGAAGAAGAGAAGGAGAGAAACATCAATGTGTGGTCGTCTCTCACATACCCACCAAAGGGTACCTGGCCCACAACCCAGGCATGTGCCCTGACTGGGAATTGAAGCATTGACCCTTCGGTTCTCAGTCTGGCATTCAATCCACTAAGTTATACCAGCCAAGGCTAATCTGTCCTTTACTACAGGAGTCTCAGCCAAGAACTAAGAACAGCAGAAGGAAAATCATTTTTCCTACCCTATACTGTCTGGCAACTCATGTGGGACCTGCTGGGACATTCCAGTTGCTCCAGAGACTGCAGATGGGATGGGTTCTGGACAAATGGGCAGAACTTGGCAAAGGGTAAGAATTCTTACCAAAGTCTGCTTTCTTGGACCTCTCTCTCTACTGCCTGGTTGAGAGAAAAATGTAAAAATTTTATGTTATTCCTTCCTTTGCAAATTCAGCTTAGCAGGAGAAAAACAGGTTTAAGAATTAGTTCTTTAAATTAGGCTGATGAATTAGCTTTCAGGTACCCACTGATTATCAATCCTTTCCCTCCCAGGGATAGTTACTACTTTCCTGTTCATCTTGTTTTGAGTTCTGAGAACTTGGCTTGAATTTCTGTCTGCTGGGGCATGCAGGTTGTCGGTTCTTATGTAAGTGGCTCAACAGAAATGTGGGTTGCACCCCATTTGTGGCTATCATACTACCAACTGTTGCCAGCTCTTGGTGTGTGTGTGTGTGGGTGTTGTCTAAGTCTTTTTTCTTTTGCTACTTTTGGGAGTGGTTCTGGATCTTGAGAGGGCTGCATCAAATTTTATACCCCCTTTGGGCACTTCTCTTGTGTCTCCATTAAGTCATAAATGGCTTGTTAGTTTTGGCTTTTAGTCACTGGTGTGAAAAGAAAAGGGAAACAAAAATTTAAGAAGGAGTTCAATACTGGTAGGAAAGTTTACTGTTTGTCCCAGCTGGAACTTAGTAAGATATTTGAAAGAATTTTTGTTAAAGGAGATCTATAGTCATAAGGTGGCCAAATTGGAGGCTGATATTCAGAGCCTAATAGGATTTTCTTTTTCTTTTAAAATCCTCCCCAAAGGCATATTTATTGGTTTTAGAGAGAGGGGAACTGGGGGGAAGTGGAGCGGGAGTGCGGGGAGAGAAGAGAAAGGGAGAGACAGACAGACATTGATTGGTTGCCTCTCATACACACTCTGCTGGAAATTGAACCCACAACCTTTTGGTGTGTGGGAAGATGGTCCAACAAACTGAGCCACCTGGCTGAGGCAGGACTATTTTTTATTGGGTTGGCCAAAAAGTTTGTTTAGTTTTTTCCATACAATGGCTCTGGTAGTGCTTAGTTGTCTTTAACTTTATTCAAAACAATTGTTAGATTGCATTGTGACAGCTGTCATATCAGCATGCATTTTAAAAAAACTTATCAAAATTGGTGAATTTCTGCGCAACCATTTTAATATTGAAGATGGAAGAAGCTATGCCAACATTTTTGATGTATTATGTTTTATTTCAAGAAAGGTAAAAACACAACTGAAATGCAAAAAAAGATTTGTTCAGTGTATGAAGAAAGTGCTGTGACTGATTTAATATGTCAAAAATGGTTTGTGAAGTTTCTTGGTACTATTGACATTTTGGTCAAATAATTCTTTGCTGTGGGGCTGTCTTATGCATTGGAAGATGTTTAGCAGCACCCCTGGCCTCTACCCACTAGAAGTCAATGGCTGGAGACAGCCAACATACACAAAATATCCAAATCAATAGTTATGGGTGAAAGTGAAAAAATGTGTCTTTTATTATACAGAAAAAAACATATGGACTTTTTGGCCAATCCGATGAAAGTCTTTTCTCTGTTCTCTATTTTTGATTTCGCTCCTCCCATGGAAACTCCTCAGTCAACTGAAACCCCTTTCTCAAAACACTGCTGACTGTAGGCTCCATCAATTTTGTCCACCTCCTTCTTGTTAGCACAATTTTGCTAAGGATAATTTGGAACTTCATTGGCTTCCTTGGGAGAGTTATGAGCTCCCCAAACTGGGTCCTCTAAGACCTCTTCCTTCCCATTGCTCTGTTCCTCCTTCTTCCTTTTGCTACCTTCAATATTCCATTCAGTTCCCTTGAATCCTTTTGATATGTCTCCATTCAAACTCCTACCTCTTCCACCCTTCCCAGACTTTCCCCTTCCCACTTCAGCACTTCAGCTCCTTGCAGTCACCAGAACTTTAGGCACCTCATCCTCCATCAAGGGTTCTAAAGGGACCTAGAGACCCTCAAAGCAACTACTTGAAAAGAAAAAAAGAGTTATTTGGAAACTGGGCAAATGAAAAACTCCTAAAAGCCTTCTCTACAAAAGCAGTTAGAAGCTTTAGCCACTGAGTGGGTAACCTTAACTTATTCCATCTGCCTGAAACACAATTTAGAGTCAAATGTTCTTTGGAAACTAGTGAGATTTGTATTATTGTACCTGATACATGGCTCAAGTTTAAAAATGAACGCTATAAGATCTGTTTATGTCTGTGTATATTTATGTATGTCAATATACATATGTTTTAGATGTGATATTTTTCTACCTATGGATGATGTTGCAAAAATTAATTTGTTAAAAAAGCTGTATTTAAAAAAAAGCTGTATTTAATTAGTTACAAAAAAGTGCTCATATAAATTAAGTATTCCTAAAACTCTCAGAAATACAGAAATTAACCAATATATTTTTCAAGCTCACATGACTTGGATAATCTTTGGCAAATAACAATATTGCTGATTTAGTGAAACAACAATAATAAATACCCAGAAAAACAGTATACCTTCAGAGTTGCCAACACTAAATTTAATGCAGACATACAATTTTTTTCTACCTGGGTTTACTAGTTAAATAAGCTCATATTATCTGTTACAAGTTTTTCAGCAAGAAAAGCAAGATGATGGTGAGCTGTTTAATGTTTCATGAATTTTTCATGAGTAATATAAATAAAATTAAGAGCAGGTGAATTAAATAGATATAAGATAAAGGTTTATAAACTTTTCAACAGTAATTAGGTTTTATAATAAGTCTACTTAAAAATGTTCCCAAATCTCTTTGGTAGCTTACACTCTTAAGAGTTTTGCTAAGTGATGGATATTAATTGAATATCTAGGTTATTTTCAAATAAGATAATATACTGAAAAATTAATTCCTAAACATAACTCTAAGTTTACCTACCTTTGACCTCTTATTACAGAGGAACTAAAAATATTTGGGTGTCTTAGTAAACATCTTGTGCCACACTGAAAACTGTACTATGAGGAAGCGCATGGTTCTGACATTTTGAAGTGCATTCATAAATTTGCCAAAGTACAGAATGCTGGTATGACATATAGTTCACAGTTACCTCTTAGTTCCACTTGAAGTTAAGGTCTCTAAGCATTAAGAATTCTAATTAATCTATATAATTGAAATGATAGGAATAATAAAAAACTGTACAAACAAAATATGATATATTTTTGGTAAGAACAGGTACAAGGTAGGGAGATGTGTTTTTTGTAGGGGGAAAAGTGATTTTGAGTAACTGGTTGTTTCAGAATGAGAAAGTAGAGAATAAAGGACAAACTAAGTATTTCAATAGACAGAGAAAGGGGATGGGGGTGGAGAGAGAGACCTGGTCAAGCTGGCTAAAATTAAATTTATCATAAGGGTTTTTAAAATACATTTTAATATTAAGAGAATCCCAATGCAAAATTAAAATTTCATATTCTTTCATCTATTAAAAGAGCATAGTTTTATTAAACTCTTGGTCAGCTCTTGATAACAGATAAAAGGTTTTTCTTTCTCTTTTAAGTAATCTGCCTAGAAAGCAAAGATTTTGTCTTACCAAAATAATTTCATGTGCTTCACGTTGTCTTTATCAGGTCTTTGATCACTTAAGAATACCAAGTCTTAATGGAAAAACGTAAGGGATTTTTTTTTTAAACTATGTAACTTTCTGTGTTTGCCTTTGAAATCTTTTGTCACTGGTTATATGCCACTCGGGTTAAATGGACAACTAGGTTTTCTTTCAGTGACCTGTGATCCTATTTAATCAAGTATTTTAAACCTACGGTTATTTTTGGCAAACTTCCCCAAATCAAATTCTGAAGTCTTTTTGACCTTGAAATAACTTCCAGAAGGCCCCTGGAATATCTCAAGAGATTTTATCTCTCTTTATAGAAGTCAGATTTCAAACTATTTAGGCTTATTTGACATTAAATTACATGGGAACATTTTCAAATAAGAAGTGATGTTTAACTTTCTTGGGTTATATTTGTATGGGTTCATGCTACTAATGTAAGTATTCCAGAAATTGTATGAGATTTCTAGAAATTTGATAGGTCCTGGTATAATATTATCACTCATAATTATAATTATTATCTTAAAATCTATGCTTTGCCACAAAAATAGCCAAATTTCTTTGTCAAATACACTATAATGAACAGTTATTAACCTTTAACCATGCCTATTTTAAAAGTATTTTTGTCAGTTATTGTTTTACACTGATGCTTTGCAAAAGTGCTTAGTTTTCAAAGAGATTCAAGGAAAGGACTCTTACCATTACTGGTTTCTGATGAACTCTAAGATCATACCACTGAGCTGGGTAAGAATTTTTAGAACTTGAATGGAAAACTGGATTTGTAAACTGCCAAAATCATGCAGAAAAAGAATTAATTACATGGGACTAAATGAACTGATGAGAATGATCACAGTTTTATAGACTTTTCTTTGAAACATTGCTGGTTGTTCAACGTTCTGTTTTTCCAGATTTAAGGAAAACTTTGTCTTTTCTCTCTTAAGCTATCTATACCTTACACAAATTTAGTAAGGTACTTTTTGTAAACAGAATTGAAACATTTATCTTTTTCCCCTACCTGATCACTCCACAGTTTGGAAACTCTTATTGAGTATTCTTATTTTCATGGTAATATAGTTATTTGCAGAATCTGTTCTCTTTATAACAGGACCCAGTTGGAAACACTGGTTATATTACCAAAGCTTTGACTGGAATGTCATATTTGAGACAAATGTGCATAGAGTCAGACAGCTTTAAGGATCTAAGGTTGACTTTATGAAGCCAATAAAGCCCCCTCTGAAAAACCACCTGTTATCTTGCTTATAGGGTCACATCTCAGCAGGCCCAGGAACCTCAAGATATTTTGGGGATCCAGAGAAGAGAAGAATCCACCTAAATCCATAGATATTACAGGCCAAGATGGTGAGTTCTTGGCTTGGCTTCCTAGTCTTAAGTGGCTTTTCAAAGTCCAATCTGAGATTCCTTATGAAAAATAAACTAAAAAAATCTATGTGACCAAATCACTATTCTTGGTGTACTTAGGTAGATAATCAGGCCACGTTTAATGAGACTAAACTTATTTTGCAAAGAAATTAGTCTTACTGTGATTATCTTTAATAGAAATGTGGTGACTGCAGAGAGAAAAATTATGTTTCAGTAGTATACCTTTGTGGATATCAGATCCTACTGCTGTTCACTGTCTTTGAGGTTTCGTTATCTACCTGCAAACTGGCCTGGACCCTAAATTCTTCTAGTTTCCTCCAACACCTGGCTATGACTCTCCAAACTAATGCTTGCAATTTTCTCCCACCCTTTTTACTTGGAATCACTAACAACAAAGACTGCTTTTCCTGAAGCTCTGTGAACTGAAGCTAGACAATGTGATATAAACTTCAGAGAAATCATAACAGCTCAAAATGGACAACCAACTGGACTGTTGTTGCGTGGGCTACTCAGATAGTTCACTGGAATACCTGATGATATCACCAGAGACATTCAAACTGCAAACCTGGAAAATCTGTCAGAGTGTCACTGCCAGTCCTCACTCCATCTGAATATGCTCAACATCTAGAAATCTTCTAGACAAAGTGCCCTCTGGATTAAAAAATTGAGTTTACAGTTTGGTCTGTTATCCTTTGTTTTTCTTCTGTTTCCACAGAAATGAGTCTTATGAAATACACAATTGCTCACACCATTCAGAGACTACTTGCAATACTGCATCCTGAATTGAGACACAACTAGGTAACTGGACTGACCTATTCTCAGGACTAAGAAACTCGGTGAGATGGAGCAATCTACCAACTCAGCTTCTGGAATGTAAACTTCTTGGGGAAGTTTCAAAGGCAGGGAACGAAGAGTAAAAATATATGCCACCCCCAAATCTGGCTCTGGCTCTTAACCTTTCATCAGGATCATGCTGAGAAACAGCAGCTGTAAGAGATGCTCTGAGAACAGAGTAGAAGTTAACTTCCTGTGAGGGAAATTTACATTTATGAAGAAAATCTCCAGTTCTAAGGGTGGCTCCCTTCCTGTACCAGAAAGAGAAGGATAAGTCTAAATTAGAAGAACCTTATCAATGGAGAAAGCACCTACATAAATCTGCCTAACAAACCTTACCCTTGTTTGCTGCTTCTCCTGCTAACCTCCTCACAACTTCACCCTCCCCATGCCTTTGTCATTAGCTGCAGATGGCATTTCGATTGATGTCTTAGACAACCTTACTTACTACCCCCTGGGTATTTCCCAAGTACACATAAGGGATATATGTTAAACTTCTGGGTTTTGTTGTTGTTGTTCTTGTTTTTTTTTGCAAAGCAATGGGCAGGAAAGAAGGTGGTTCACTATTCTTCCCAATTTCTATCCCGAGGATCAGGCACCACATTTTAGAGAGTAAAAAGTTATACTTAAAAAAAAAGTGGTGTACTTATTTTTTCCACAGCAGCCATAGGACATGCTTTATGTTTTATTTATTTAATGGATTGCTTCTGAACACCAGAGTGTCTGCTCCATGACAGCAGAGAGTTTATTTAGGTAAAAGAAAAGAGCCCCTTACACAGGTCCCCTGGTATGTTTCTTCCCTTCCTCCTTCTCTCTTCTTCCTACAAATATTTATAAGGCACTTACTATGTACTGGGTACTGTTCTAAGCACTGGAGATACAGTAGGAAATAAAACGTGGAACTTGTCCACTAGTGGTGAGAGACAAACCATTAAAGAAAGAAAATGCAAATGTACATTAACAACTGCATATTATTAAGTAAACAAAAACAATCTGTAAATGATTCTAACTATAAGGCATTCTGGAAAAGGCAAAACTATGAAAAAGATCAATGGTTTTCAAGGGTTCAGAGGGAAGAAGGGAGGGATGAACGAGAGAAGCACAGAACATTTTTAAGGCAGTGAGACTATTCAGTATGATACTTTTATGACAGGTACATGTCATTATACATTTGTCAAAACCCATAGAAGTACAACTTAAAGAGTGAACCCTAATGTAAAGTAAGGACTTTAGTTAACAATAATGTATCAATACTGGCTCATCAATTGTAACAAATGTACTACACTAATGCTAGGTGTTAATAATAGGGAAAAGCTAGGGTGGAACTCTGTACTTTCCATTCATTTTTCTGTATATCTGAAACTGCTAAAAAAAATTCTTATTTCAAGAGATCACACATACATAAAGAAGAACAGGAAATATAATGTGTGTGTGTATTGGAGGTACAGTAGGTTGCTTTGGGACTCATAAGCCTGAGTGATGTGGGGGTGACCTAAGCATCCTAAGCTTATTCGAGTGGCAGAGCCATACACTGAGGTAAATGGTAAAATGAGATTACTAATGACAACCTCAATACAGAGAAGCGATGAGGCTGTGGGAGGGTGGAAGCTCTCTAGGGTTCTTTTTAAACTCCTGCTAATGGTGATGAGGATGCCTGTGTGGGAGACAGTCTTATTTTCGGCAAAAGGCTTTATATGTTCCCACAATCCGCAAAATTTATTGAGATTTCTGGCCTATAAGACTGGAGAACACAGAAACCCCTACACTATACTCCTTCCTTTTTTCAAGTGGTAACTAGTGCTTCAATCTGTTTGTAGATTTATATTTGATATTTAAGTATTCTTTATGGAAGAGTCACGGTTCCTACCATGAATAAAGGTTATGAAGTCATGAACATTTTGAATTGCTTTATAATTATAGAAAGGCAAAAGTGTCCAGGAGCCATCTTCACATTTCTTCATGAACTGGTCAAAGAGGAGTCTCATGTCCTTGCTCCAGCTGGGTTTGGGGAGAGAAGAGTCCTTATGAAAGCTTCCCTCAAAAAATAATGACCTCTAAAAGACAGAGAGAAGAAAAAGAAGAGTAATGAGAGGTGCATCCTATGTCATAACATATTCTATTTTTTAAAACTATTGTACTACTTTTCCTCTTCCCAGAAGCTTGACTTTGGAGTGAAAGCAAATTTCAAGGATTACCTGGTCCAACCTCCTTGGGAAAAACAGGAGATAGAGAGAGTGAAATGATTTGCTCAGTGTCACCCACCCAAATAGCTATTGGCAGAGCCAGCATTAAGCCCAGGTCTGTGGACTCCCTCTTTTTTCCCAAACCTTAATCAAGCACAGGTGAGCTAGGTGCTGGAGGTAAAGAGATGATGGATAGACATTTTCTTCCATGTAGAAAGTGGGGTATGCTACTAGTGGGGTATGCACAGGAAGCCAGAGCACAGAGGAGAGCTATTCATCTCAGATTGGGGCTTGGGGTTGGGTTCTCTGACTTGAATCTTGATTAGACAAGCAGAAATCAGGCAGCTAGAAAGAGCACTTTAGGCAAAGAAACAGTGTGCAGAAGCAAGGAGGCATGAAACAGTTTTGAAAGCCGTATTATAGTTCTATGAAATTAAATACGAATTATCACCCCCATTTTACAGATGATGAAACTAAGGTCTGCAAGAAGCTCAGTGTTGTTTTGGTGCAGAGGGAGGAACAGATAGCTGCAGAGATGTAGGCAAAGGCCTGTGAGAAGCCTTGACACTAAGCTACCTGGCTTGAATTCTGCAGTACTCTGAAGAATTTTAGACAAGGAGAGACATCATCAGATCTGGCCATGATATGAAAGATAGTAGGAGTGACCAAGATTGGATTGGAGGGCCATGTTCTGAGACTACTGGGATGGCCCAGGTAAAAAATTACAAGTGCACAAAGCAGAACTAGATGACTATTTAAATAAAAAGAGTGAAGGAAGAAGAAAAACACAAGAGCCAATCCCAGGTTTCTGAAATGTACAACAGACTGGGTGACAGAGCCAATTACTGAGAAAGAATATAAAGAGGAAGGGAAGGTCAGGGGGACAAGTGCTTGGTCATAGTAATAACAGCTTCCACCCATGCAATTTCCCTGCAGCACTGAGCAGTGCCACCACTACCATGCCCAGGCAGCAAGGGGAATGGTGCAAGGGCCCTGAAGCAGCAGGATGTAGGCAATGACCAAAGGCACCACAAAGGAAAATTGGTCCTTTTGAATTCTTCAGAAATTTTGAGATCTTAATGATCACAGAAGCTATCAACTTTGTAGCTTTCTACATCCAGCCACCCTTAGCAATTTGTTCAGATTCAAGGTACCTACAACACTTGGAATGTACCCTGAAATCATAACATGGAGACATGCTTACTGTGATGGATTACCAGCTATCCAGACTTTTGTTGACCCTGGGATGGCTACAATCCTGGCTCAATGGTAATTTCAGGGAGCTTCCCTCAAGAACTCTATGGACCTAGAAACTTCCTGGCTGAACAAAAGGAAGTCTTAACTTCGTGAGGGAAAATGTGAGCAGGGCAGAGAACAGGTCACTTCCTATAGCCCAGGAATTGTACCTTTGTTCCTTATGGTTTTGTATTGGCTCATCCCTTCAGAACTCAGCTCAGAAAATTTGGAAGAGAAACAACAACAAAAACCCACCCATTATTTCTCCATTTTAATACACAAATAATAAAATTTTGACGTATTTCCTCCAAGTTATTTGAAGCGTAAATTTTCTTACTTTTAATCTCTATAAGAAATATAATTTTTCTTTGTTTCATCACTTAAAATTACTTATTGTTCTCTTTTTTATGTTCTTCATCTCAATTATGACCATTTTCAACATTAGAAAAATACTCCTTTAACTTATGTACTATAATTTATTTAACCATTTAGTTGGACATTTAAGTTGTTTCCAATCTTTTGCTGCTTTAAATAAAAATGTCCATCAGAACATTTGAATATAGCTTTTTCTCTACCTTGGATTATTTCCTCAGAGTCCAGTTTAATTTTTCAGCTTTTAAAGTACATGATTTCTGGAGCAGACACAACTAGTCCCAAAATAAAAATATATTGACCAATCCTGGTCAAATGAGAGGTAGGCTTTGAAGTTGTGAATCTGGGTTATCTCATCTAGAGGTGTCATCTTAAATAGACAACTCTAGGATAGATCAGTTTTAGTATCATTTATGGACCACTGCAACAGAAATAATTTAAGACTTTTAGGAATTAGAATGACTCCCTTGACTGTGGACTCTCCTATCTGATTTTAACTTTTAAAGTCTGGTATTCAGCTAAATGTAACAAACTTTTTTAGCTCTACTGTGTGCCCTGGTTCTGTGCCAGGAACAGGTAACACAAAGAGAGAAGACTTATGCCCTGCCTTCAAGTGCTTGTAGGCTTGAGTG
The DNA here is from genome assembly GCA_028533065.1 of Trachops cirrhosus. Classification (NCBI taxonomy): domain Eukaryota; kingdom Metazoa; phylum Chordata; class Mammalia; order Chiroptera; family Phyllostomidae; genus Trachops; species Trachops cirrhosus. Next base: position 16,145,217 of record CM052551.1, on the reverse strand, counting down.
TGAAAAATGCTAAACAGAAGTAGATAAAGACAGAGTGACTTTCAGGAAAAACTTCAAAATGAGGAGTGATTTTTAAAGGATACCATATTTTGCCATGTATAATGTACACTTTTTGCCCAAATTTTTTGAGGGAAAAATAAGGGTGCACATTTTATAAGGCAGTACTAATTCTGTACCTATAGATATGTTTTTAATTCTTTTATTTATGCTTATGTGTTAAAAGTAACTCTAGAAAGCAATAATGATACCTGTATGCAAAATAACACCCTGGAATACTATAATCTGTTTTGTTTCTAATACAAGTAAATTAAAACTTGAATTAAAAAATTAAAACAAAAGTTTTTTTCCTGAAAGTGTGGGCCAAAAACATGGGTGTGCACTATACACAGGAGTGCATTATACACAGCAAAATATGGTAAAAAGTTCACTATGGAGAGAATAGGATGGTTGCTCCAAGCCAAGACATAGAAAGATGAAATAATCAAATGACATGTTGGGGAACTGCTAGGATTTCAGTTTCAGGAAGTAAGTAAGGTGCAAAGAGAACAGCAGCCAGATGTGGATGGCAAAGTAGAAGGAGCATCACACCGCAGAGGCTGTCTAGCCTTAATCAAGGGCTTAGATTTCATTTTTCTAGGTCAATGTTTCCAAAGGTCAATTCGAAAGATGATTTTAGATAGCAAAAGGGTGATATATATACTTTAAAATGCATATTATAAAAGGACATAAATAACACATCACACTTGTGATTTCATAAATGTTATTGGTTAGGATGGAGCTAATTAAAGAAAGGGAGTTTTTAAAGGATCATGAAGGTGGGACTTGAGTTATAAAGTACTTTTCCCCCATTATGTGGAGACTTAAGGAGTTTTAAGCAAAGCAGTAACATAAACTTGTAACTGTAGAACCAGCTCAAAATGATCCTATCATATTTAATGAGATACTGAATTGCTTCATGAGACAAAGACCAAAACTGCAAGTCATGCAACCAAAGCATGGACAGAGAAAACTATGACCTCCACCTCCACCTGGAACCAAAGTTTTGCTCCCCACCCTGCCACAGAGCCAAAGAACCACGATGTAACCAAAACTTGAACATTTGGAACCCTTCTAGAAACAAAGGGTCTATTGTCCAGGAAGATCCAGTGTTGATGCCCCTTTATCATAAATGGCCAAGTTTCAAGGTCCTCCAGTTAAAACTTGTCCCATCTGCACTTCTACATAGCTGTTCTCCTAACCCCTTAAAAACCCTTAATCTAGTTCAGTAAGCAAGATGGATCTGAGGCACTATTAGGCCTCCTATCTTCCTGGTTGGCGCCTTTGCAGTCATTAAGCCTTTCCTTACTCCAAACTCTACACTTTTAATTTTGGCCTTTCAAACTGTTGGGCGCACTGGTTTGGTAGCGATTTGACGAGTCAGCCAGGAGCTGATGCCCATAGCAGGCCAGCCCAGCTGGGGTTTCCCTCCCGAGCAGCTGCCAAAGCTGTTTTGCCTTGGGAGCTGAGGGTCTTTCCCAGGCAGGCACTGGCTGCCCTAGGCACACAACTTGTTTAGAATAAGGAAATGTCTTTGGACTTTAGTTTACAGTTGGTTTTATTTCTGAGGCAGGTTGCTCTGGTGTGAGCAGTTAGGAATCCTTCCTTTCTATCTGGGCTTTCACTCCCTTGGGACAAAGCCATCTGCATTTTGAATTTAGTAGGGGGTCTCTGTCTGAGGGTAGGATAAAGATTGTTGTACTCCACCCATTTGTCTCTTTGTTTTCAGTAGGCCATGTTAAGTTTGTTTGTTGTGCCTATATATCTGTGTCTGCATTTTGAAAATTTGAGTTTATAAATAAGAGAGTGGGAAATTCCAGTTCAGTTCCTCAGGATAGCCCACTGAGATGCATCCTTTAGAACTGGACTGCCATTAGGACATGATTCACAAGCGATGTGAGCTCGTAATGAAGCTGGAGGAAACTAAGAAGAGCCCAGTGTTGCAGAATCTAAGCAAAATATTGAAAGATAAGATGATGTGTTATTAACTTAGACTAACTCTCCCACTGTACCACCAACCACTGCCTCCTTATGAGGGAATGGATGGTCTCTTGGCTGCCTGCCCAAGCAGGGTGTGAACCCTAGCAGCTGACCCTGAGTGGCCACTGAGACCAGTTTTTATCTAGGCTTAGCTGCTGGGAGCCTCCTTGTGATAGAGTGCTCCAGGCTACCTTGGCACCATTTTTTTTTTTTTCACTTTTAAGAGAAAAAACAGCCTCTGGTTACTGGAGAGTACTCAATTTATTGTCTTGTTTGTGTGTCAATCTTGTTTTGTGTATACTTTGTTTATTAGCTTAGAAGTAAGAAGTAAATGGTACCTGACACTTTTTCCCCTCCCCCATCTTCTTTGTCTCCAGACATGTGGTGGTGTCAGGGGCCATCCTGTGTTCACTCTCCCTCCCAGGGCCATCTTCCTCTAGGAAAATCTGCCACTTTAAATTTAGGTGTTCGGAAACCACTCTTTACTTTCTGAATTTTTCACCTTTATTGTTCATACTCATTTTCCATTTTCTGTTGTTTATGTTTGTCAACAAGTCCACATTAAGGGGAACCTTTGAAGGAGAGGATACCAAGCCTTTCAAATATGATGTAATGTATTCTTTGATGAATTATAATTACTTTTAAAAGGGGTTGAAAGGAATTCATACAGCATGCAAAGCTTTGGTCATCTGAGTGAAATCTTAACAGTCCATCTGCCAGAAACAATTTGGTTCCAGTTTTTCCTCTGAGTTTTGCATTGTATTTAGGACAAAAAGCTAGCATTTTTAAAATGAAAGCTATGTGATCTCTATGCTTATCTGTGTGCTTACATATGCCTATATGTTCTAGATATAGCACATTTCTAAGGCTGAATGGTACTACTAATTTGTAATATTAAAATGGCTTCAACAAACAAGCACTTAATAAGAATTCCCAAAAATATAATAGAAACTAACCCAAATGCTTTTCAGAATCACCTGATCTGAGAAAATATTCTACATTTAAGCAGGTTATGACTTTGGTCTGATTAAATAGGCATATCTTTAGAATCATCAGCATTAAATAATACTTTTATTCCACTTGGGTTTATTAGTCAAACAAGTTCATACTATCTCTCTTGCAAAACTTGTCAGCAAGAAAAATAACTTGATATGATAAAAATTCTCATAAGTAATCTGCCCTGGCTGGTATGGTTCAGTGGATTGAGTGCCAGCCTGTGAACGAAGGGTTCAACAGTTTGATTCCTGGTCAGGACGCATGCCTGGGTTGTGGGCCAGATACCCAGTTGGGGGCCTGCAGGAAGAAATTAATTGATGTGCCTCTCACACATTGGTGTTTTTCTCCCTCTCTTTCTCCCTCCCTTCCCTGCTTTCTAAAAGTAAACAAAAGCTTTTTTAAAAATTAAAAAAAAAAATTTGGTGCCGGCTAAGATGCAGGCATAGGTAGACACACTGTGCCTCCTCACACAACCAAAAGAAGGACAACAAAAATGTTAAAAACAAAAAACAACCAGAACTGACGTATGGAAGCTTGACAACTAAGGAGTTAAGGAAGAAACATTCATCCAGACTGGTAGAAGGAGCAGAGATGGGCAGCCAGGTGGAGAGGACTCACGGCAAGGCGGTGGCTGGAGGTCTGGGGCAGGCCAGGCAGTGGCTGGTGGAGCAGGTGGTGCAGTTTATCTGTGTGCAGATAAACTGGGAGGAACAATGGGGGAGTAAGACAGACTGCGCAACCCAGGATTCCAGTGCAGGGAAATAAAGCCTCAAACCTCTGACTGAAAAAACCTGTGAGGATTGAGGTGGTGGGAGAAACTCCCAGCCTCACAGGAGAGTTTGTTGAAGAGACCCACAGGGTCCTAGAACATACACAAAACCACCCACCTGGGAATCAGCACCAGAAAGGCCCAATTTGCTTGTGGGTAGTGGCAGGAGTGACTGAGTGCTGCCCGAGAGCAAAGCAAGCGGCATTGTTCCCTCTCGGACCCCTCCCCCACAGGCAGCACCACTAAGCAGCGGGGATTGCCCTGCCCTGGTGAACACCTAAGGCTCTTCCCCTTACTATGTAACAGGCAAGTAGAGACCCCTGCCCCCCAAAAAAACAACCAAAAAAATGCCCAAATGAAAGAACAGATCAAAGCTCCAGAAAAAATACAACAAAGTGATGAAGAGATATACAACCTATCCGATGCAGAGTTCACATGGTAACACTGGTAATCAGGATGCTCACAGAAATGGTTGAGTATGGTCACAAAATAGAGGAAAGAGTGAAGGCTATGAAAAGTGAAATAAAGGAAAATATACAGGGAACCAACAGTGACAGGAAGGAAACCAGGACTCAAATCAATGGTTTGGAACAGAAGGAAGAAAAACAGTCAACCACAACAGAATGAAGAAACAAGAATTCAAAAATATGAGGAGAGGCTTAGGAACCTCTGGAACCAACTTAAACGTTCCAACATCCAAATGGTAGGGGTGCCAGAAGGAGAAAATGAAGAGTAAGAAATCGAAAACTTTCTTGAAAAAAACAATGAAGGAGAACTTCCCAATATGTCAAAGGAAATAGACTTCCAAGAAGTCCAGGAAGCTCAAAGAGTCCCAAAGGAGTTGGACCCAAGGAAGTAAACATCCAGGCACATCATAATTACATTAGCCAAGGTAAAAATGAAGGAGAGAATCCTAGAAGCAGCAAGAGATAAGGGGATAGTAACCTACAAGGGAGTTCCCATTAGACTAAAAGCTGATTTCTCAAAAGAAACCTTGAAGGCAAGAAGGGGCTGGAAAGAAGTATTTGAAGTCATGAAAGACAAGGACCTACATCCAAGATTGCTCTATCCAGCAAATCTATCATTTAGAATGGAAGGGCAGATAAAGTGCTTCCCAGATAAGATCAAGCAAGTTAAAGGAGTTCATCATTATCAAGCCCTTATTATATGAAATGTTAAAGAGACTTACCTAAGAAAAAGAAGACTATGAAGAGTAAAATGACAACAAAGTCACAACTATTAACCGAACCTAAAATAAAAACAAAAACAAACTAAGCTAACAACTAGAACAGGAACAGAATCACAGAAATGGAGATCACATGGACGGTTATCAGCAGGGGAGTGGGAGGGAGGGAGGGAGAGGGAGAAAAGGTACAGGGAATAAGTAGCATAAATGGTAGGTACAAACAGAGAGGGGGAGGTTACGAATAGCACAGGAAATGGAGAAGCCAAAGAGCTTATACGTATGACCCATGGTCATGAACTAAAGTTGGGGGAAATGAGGGTGGGAGGTAGTGTGAAGGGGAATAAAGAGTGGAAAATGGGACAATTGTAATAGCATAATCAATATAATATTTAAAAAATTAAAAAAATTAAAAAATTCATAAGTAATCTAAACAATTGCTAGGAGCAAGTAAAATAAATAAATGTAAGTAGTACAAAATGTTTCTTTTTGGTTAACTTTTTAGCAATAATTATATTGTATATGTGTACTTAAAAATGGTTTTCTAAATCTCTTTGGCAACTAGAAACTTTAAAGTTTGTTAGCTAAATTGAATGATGGATATTCATGGAATATCTAAGTCATTACCACATAAGAGTGTTGATTGCTTACATTTTTGCTGTAGCTAGAAATTAAAGTTTCTAAGGGTTAAGAATTCTAATTAATATGGAAAAAATGTGTTCAGTAAAGAAGGTATAAGTATGAAGATACATTTTTTTTTCTTGAGGGAAAGGAATTTTGTGCTGAAATGAGGCTGGTTTTCACAGATTGGGAAGGGGAGAAAACAGAACAAAATCTAAATATAAAAAGGAAAATTGTATTATGTAAGGAAGGTTTGTGGAAAAGGAATCCTAAGACAATATATTTTATGTGAGGTCAAGGTGAGTAAGATTGAAATAAATTTAATCAAGTAAATTTAAATATCTAAAGTAAGCTGATGCAAAATTAGAGTTAGGTTTTTTCTCTCTGTTAAAAAAGACTATTGGTCTGCTACTGATACTGTAAAAAAGTTTTCTGCCTAGAAAGCAGATTCTGTGTTTTATCAAAGTAATTTTGTTTTATATTGTCTTAATCAGGTACTTGATTACATAACAAAACTGAGTATCAATGGAAAGAACTAAATTTTGCTAACTTCTGTATGTCTTTAAAATATTTTATTGTCACCTTGATTAAATGGATAATTAAGTATTACTTCATAATAACTTATCCTAGTCAACTTTGGATACATTTTGATAAACTTCCCAGAGTTCAGGGTTTAAAAAGAGACTTTTCTTAACCTGGAAATGGCTTTGGATTATCCCAGTGGGCTTCTGGAATGCCTCAAAGATTGGTTCTCTCTTTATAAACTAAAGTTTATACTAATTAGGCCTATTTGATACACTAAAATTACATGGGAAACTTTCTAAAATAAATTGTGTTGTATTTATATGTATATATTCTTTATTACATTATTTTTCCATTACCATTTATCCCCACTGTCTCCTGTTTCATCACTCACCCCCTCCTCCCTGTGTATGTACAGATTCTTATTAGTACAATGAGCTTCTGGGGATTATAATCTTCAAGAGTCTAAAATGTCCTAATATAATATTTTCAGTTGTAATTCAATTTGGTATCTTACAATACCATGTTATAGAAAAAAGCAAATTTCATTATCAATTGCATTATAATCAGATCTATAACCATGCTATTTGCAGTTTTTTGTCATTTACAGACAGTCATTATTTTACCCTGATACTTTTGCAAATGTTTCATCTTCAGAAAGATACATGAAGAGGACTCTAACATTCTAAAATACTGGTCTGTGAGAATAAGCTTTCAGGTCATACCTTTAAAATTGATAAAGAATTATCGAACTCTAAAAAGTTATTGCATTCATGAAATGCTGGCAAGTGATCTAAATAAACAATAATTGATTATATGGAACTCGGTGAACTGAGGATAATAATAATATTTATGAATTTTTAAGCTACACTAACCTCCTCCTAAGGACCAAACTGGAATTACAGCTAAATTATAGAAATCATCCTGAATAACCAACTGAACACTAGCTGGAAAGAAGCCATATAACCAAGGACTTACAGAAGAAACCATATCACCACAGTGAAACTTGTAGGAAGTGCAGAAGCGCCAGAGGGCTGACTGGGCTCCCATGGGGGGCAGCTAAAGTTCTGGAAGGATATGACTATTCAAACATGTTTCCAATTTTTCTCCCATCCTTTGACTACCAAAACTTCTCTTTTCCTGAACCTTGAAATTACAAACTGCAGCTAGATGACATCAAATAAATTTCACAGAAATTGCCACAACAGCTCATGCTTAAACAATCTCAGTGACTGATGCTATGTAAGCCAAACAGTTTGCCTGAGCACCTGATGACATCATTAGACATTTTAAACTACAAAGGATTCTTCCAGCCATACATCTAAAACTCTCTCAACTGACAGCCTTATAAACTTGAAAACTGGTTTATAATTTGCTCTGATCATTAACCTTTGTTTTTCTTATTTTCAAAAATACACATCTTATGAAATACTAATGTACAGAATTTAACCTGTGTCATCAGCAGTTTGTTGTACAGTAAGCCAACTCAGTATATTGCATTTATATAAACACTTCTACAGAAGTTGAAACTCACCTAGATAAAATCAGACAGGACGCCAAGTGGCTACAAAGAGTCTCTGACAAAGACCCAAAGTTTGACCTCCTCCATGATCTTTTTAGTTGGCTTCCCGAAGTTATCAGATCCTTCTTCTGATTTGGGTTACAGACTAAATAGTGTATATAAACAATAGCGAAGCCTCCCTTTGGGTAGGTTGAACTTTGAATATGAATCCTGTCTCCTTTACTTGCTGCAAGTAAATAAAACTACCTTGTGAAAACCATGTCTTGTTCTTTCAGTTCTGGTGTGCACTGGGTTTCTGGCTGGTTAAGCAGGAACTGTCTCTGGGATGCTGGATTCAGGGCTCAACCTAGGTTTAACTCTAGAAGATTGAGAGATGCCTGTGGGGCAATCTAAGACATCATTGAGTAATGACCTCTGGTATGACTGTCTAACTCTGGAAGGCTGAGGAACACCTGCTGGCAAACCAAGACATCCTTGGGTGACAATCTCTGGTCATCTGTCCTGCAGGAGTTGGATTTGTTTTTGTGTGTACATTTTCATTTGCCTTGTTTGTCTTTTTTGTAAATGTGTGTGTTGGCAACAGGAAACTCATATTTGATCCCCAGATGTAGAAAATAAGGGTTATATAAATTAAGAAATACAACAAATGGGTCAATTGTAGAAAACTGCCTGTCCTATTCAAGGCAGACTTGCTTCTGGCTGAGAGTCTATTAAGGATTTGGGAGGCACTGTTTTCTAAATGCAGCTTCTTTGCTTTCTCAGGTTTCAGCATTTACTAACCACACATAAGCTTCTCCCCTGCAACTCTCGCCCAGCTTCCGCCCAAGGAGTGCACTTTTTGGAGCACCCCCAGTCAGGGAGGACCTCTTGAGGGGAAACAGGAATGGCACACAGCCGTTCCCTGAACAACAAGGTTCCTATCAGATAGGCTCCACCACTTTCATTAAGGAGGACAAGCAAGTGAGCTCATGGTTTCCAATGGAGGTGATATGATATAGAAGAGAGGATCTGTTACCTAGAAGACAAGCAAGTCCGAGAGGCAAAAGTGTAGCAATGAGACTCGGGGGCCAGTCTATGGCTAATGGTGTAGAGATGTATGGAAAGAATAATTGGATAATAGGTGTTATATGGAAAGAATTACTGGTTTTATCTATGAGCACTGTGAATAAAATTCCCGCTGCTCTCCTTCCTCTGAAGAGTAAGGGGAAAAAATACATGACACATGTCTTCAAAGAGTCTCACTGATATAAAGAAATATTCTATTAGCAGTTTTGATTTCAGAAATTTTACCAAAGGTGTGGTAACATAGGCCAAATATTCTAGGAGTATTGAAAAACAAAACAAACCAAAAAGATTACCTGACTGGATTGTTGCCAGAAAGACAGAAAAGTCTGCTATGATTTGAAAATGTAGTTTGAGTCAGCTCTACTGGATTTGCAAAATGAAGCAAGTAGGAACAACCACATGTATGCATTTTGAGTAACAGAGATCAAAAGGTTGGCCTTCTTAGATTCACAGTATGGGAAGAAGGTAGAAATGACACAGGAAAATGAATTGCTTTTAGTAAGAATTCACAGTGGTCTTAGGAAGTAATTTACCGATTCTCTGTTCATTCATCTGGAAGGATGGTTTTGAGATCACTGACTCTAGGCAGGTACAGTCATGCATTCCCTTGTGTCAGTGTCCAGTCAAGTTCGAAAGACCTCTGAGATCTTAGCTTCTTTTCTGAGCAGTAGCCTATTAACACCCCCCTCTCTTCTCTAAAGTGAGAGAGCTTATTCTCTCAACCTAGGTTTAACTCTAGAAGGCTGAGAGATGCCCATGCATCCACAGGCAGGATGAAGTGCTTCTAAGCTGTGTTGTCTCCTTGGAGAGTGGCCCACACTCAGCCTGTGCACAGGCCCCGATGGCTTTGGGAGTCTGCTGATTGGCAGTGGTATGGGCTGACCAGGGCACTTGCTCTTCTTTGGAAGCAGCAAAGTGGAGCAGCCCAGTGTTTTGTCATAGTCAGAGGCAGCCATGGAAGTTTAAGAACAGAATATTGCACTGCTAAGGTGTGAGCTGGAAGGGAGACAGGTACAGGGAGGAAACCACACCACCCAGAACCTTCCTTTCAGCAGACTGGGTCTGAATTATGGCATGTTAGTCAAGCTGTTAAACCAGGCATCACAGGCCTGTCCTCTGCCTCTCACAGTCCCACCTGTCAGAGATGGGGGTACAGGGCAAGCCCTGGGGAGGCCTTCTCAGCCCATCTTCTCTAGCAGTCTAGAAGCCAGAGGGCTGAGAGGAGCTGGGACCTGTAATTGCAGTAGGAGGTGATTTTGCTAGTGTGGGTGTCTAGGCTAGAGAGAAGAGGTGAGGCGAGGAAGTGCCTCATGTGAACAGCCCTTGCAAAATGGGCTCTCCTTACTTTTCCCTCCTGCTTCATGATAACCTGTGCCCACAGCTGTTTCCTGTACCTTCTTAGTTCAGAATCAGAGCTTCACTCCTAATGTTTCCAAATTGGGAACAAGGTGTGGAGGAACCAGAATTTGTGAAAGATGGAAACTGTAGGTTATATAGACCTCAGGTGATCTGTTCATCTCAAGGCTCATCTCAGCACCTACTGAGTTCAGGGGACAAAGAAGTTGCAAGTGAGTGGTGCTTTCTCCCTGTGACCTGATTTTCAGAAGGGCTTTAGTCTCTGAACTGCTATGTAGTTGGCTAACTAGGGAATGATATCTAGCAGGATGTTTGATCACATAAGCCCTTGGCTATGTGGGCCTGAATGGTATGGCCTCACATGTTTGGCCTTACCCTTCTCTTGTGGGTGTGTGTGTGTCTGTGCACTCGCACACGTGTTTGTATTTCCTGGGGATGCCTCCTGTCATCTCAGGGAGATTTTCTGTGATGCACTGTGTCAAGAGAGTGTATACAAAGGGCCATTATCAGGACTTCCTCACGTGCTGTCCTCCCTCCCCAGGCCAAGGTGTCTTACAAGGTTCAGCTCTTCACTTGGCCACATAGCAAACATCACTGTGCTTGAGAAACTATGGGATACTGACTGGATATTGTAAAGAACTGTCATGTCTGGTATCCCTGCTCACCCTCCCTCCCAGGATTTCTGTGCTTCATCTACTGGGTGCACCCTTTCTGCATAGTCATTTCCTGCCCAGATCCTACCTGTCCTTCAAAGTCCTGGACAGACCAAGCAGCTTAATAAGGGATTCCTGAATAAAAATCATGGTGTCCTGGATCATATGGAAGATGATTCAAATATGACAGCCTCTTCCCTCTTCTCTCCCTTGCTGGCATCTTTATCCTCCGATATGCTGTCATTCTGGTCCATCTTGTTCATTAGATCCCCACCAGAGTGTGAATTTATGACTGGCAGCATCGTGGTCTCCTTGATTTTCCCCCTGCTTCTGTCTTGCCTCTTATGACACAAGTCTCACATTAGAGTACTGCTTTCTTTAAGCACTCCTATTCTTATGAACCCCCAAACCTAGGGGACCCCAGGACTTTCATAAATGAGGCAGCCAGAGAATTTCACTCTTCTAACTCAAAGACATACTATGTCCATGTTGAACAGGAAGCAGTTACAGAAGTATGACCCTTGTCCCCATTCCTTCAAGAATAAGGACTGAAAATACTCAGGAGGAATTGTTAGATAGGACAAAGGTGTCAAGATCTGGGCATTCTTACTATATGCTATTTTTGCTAAATGTTAAAATGTAGCCCAATAATTTGCAGACCAGGTGTAAACAGGATGAGCTTGATAGAAATTTAACTGGATAAACATAACTAACTGCCAAGAAGACATCAACATGTAATTAATTGATTAAATAGTGTATATAAGCAATGTATAAGTCTTCCTTTGGGAAGACAGAGTTTTGAATATAAATCCTTCATCTTTTACTTGCTGCAACCATGTCTCGTTCTCCACTAGAGAACCCCAAATGGTGAATCCTTTGAGCCTGGTAACATAAATGGCCAAGATTCAAGGTCCTTCAATTAAAATTTGCCCCACCAGCACTTCTGCATACCTGTTCCCCCTAGCCCTTAAAATCTGTGTACCTTGAAAAATAATATACTTACTAAGGGCCCCTAGTGAATAATTGGGCTCAAATTTTTAAAATAGCCCAGCAGACATTTCTATACAGTGGTCTCTCACACAAACTGCACTTAAGGAGAAGCCTGCTCTGAACTACCTGCCTCTGCACTGCTTTGCCCGCTTGCACTGTGTTCCTACCATCTGACCCAGCTCTTATAAAGGAGTTCCTAGAATCATATTTCAACCAATAGGACTGAGGCCTTTCCCTATCCAATTACCGTCGACATCTTCACCAACCAATCAGTGTGGTTCAATTCTGACCAATCGGGACAGTGTCTTTTGGACCATTCAAACTTCAATGATTTGGAGTCCTTGTTTGCAATCAGGATGGACCAGGGGCAGGGGCTTCTGTCTATTTAAGTTAGCTCCCCTCTGGCTCTGGGAGAGCACTTTTCCTTTCCATAGAAGACTGTGTTTCCCTGCCTGAGAAACGCTGAAGATGTCTCCCTGGAGCAGTGAAGCAGATCAGTGAAGGCACAGTTACATATCTGGAGACCGGCCTAGCCTCTGGGGTGCCTCATAACCCTGCTCCATCACAACTGAGCTGCTTCACAGCTGTGTTGTATCACAGTTGAACTGTTTTGCACTGAATAATTTTTCTTGCTGCAACCCAAATTAGGGATTCCTATTGGCCTTGAACTGGTCCCAACAACCATCGGTTGACAAAACCCTTAACTTAGTTCAATAAGCAAGATGTTTGAGGCACCGTCCAATCTGGACACCAAAATAGGTGTCCAATCTTCTCAGTTGGCGCTTTCTTGATCAATAAACTTTTCTTACGCCAAACTCTGACATTTTGAGTTTTGAGGCAAGGGACACATGAACTTGGGTTCTGTAAACAAACTTAGGTTTTAGAAACCTCCCTCTAATGTTATGGATGAATTTCAAGGTGAGAAACAATGGTAGGGAAACAAGTTAAGAGACTGCTGCAAAGGTGCAGGTGAGATAATGGTTAGAAGCTGAACTAGTTAGAGATTAATGAAAGATTTAAGAAATATTTGAGATATTGGGACCAAGAGATGTGATAGTGGGAGAGGAGAAAGTAGAAAGAGTTTTGGATGATTCTAGAGTTGTGACTTTGAAGATTGCAGTGGGCAGAAAGAAAAGAAAGGTTTTGTTAGTGTTCCTGTGTGTGTCAGGAGGCAAAGAGTAGGAATGAAACTATTAATTTTAGCTTGTGGCACGATGAGTTTAGGAGCCCAGACATTGTGAGAAATAAAAATAAAAGTTGCAGTTCAAGGAGATGAAAAATAAGAGATACTTGAAGTAAAGATACTTGGAAATTCAGAGCATGGATTGCATATGAGGTATAAGTGTTAGGGATAATTATTAGCTTCTGCTGCCCTGAGTAGAGGACAAGTTTTGTTTGATCTTTGGTTACATATTTTTCATGTGGGACTTGTTAAGTTATGACTTTAAAAACTGTGTCTCCTTTTAAGATTAAATTACTGTGCACTGGCCAAGTAGATTAGAGCATCATCCCAATAGGCCAAGGCTATGGGTTTGATCCAGGGACAGGGCACATATAAAAAGTAACCAATGACTGCATCAATAAGAAGAACAACAAATCAATGTTTCACTCTCTCTCTGCCTTCCTCTCTAGATATCAATCAATAAATACAAATTTAAAAAGAGTAAATTATTGAACATAAAGAAACATGACCTATGAAGCCTGTAAATACTGTTAAATATTCTCAACACAGATTACAAGGCACCAACATATAATTAAGGAAACGAATTTACCTTTGTTATGAAATTAGCACAGGACAATTTCTTTTCCAATCTGCACTTTATTAGTCTTTAAAAGAATGCTACAATAGCTTCCAGTTCCTGCTCTATACAGAGCTGTTCCCTCATATATGGTCCCTTATTATTGGGTTGGCTAAAAAGTTCATTATGTTTTTTCCATAAAATAAAAGATACAGTTTTCATTTTCACCAATAACTTCACTGATCTGGATATTCTGATCCAGAATATGTTGACTATCTGCCACCATTGACTTCTAGTGGGTAGAGGCCAGGGTGCTGATAAACACCTTCCAATGCATAAGACAGCCCACAGCAAAGAATTATTTGGTCAAAATGTCAAGAGTACCAAGTAACTTCACAAACCACTTTTGACACAGCACCTTCTCCATACACAGCACAAATCTTTTTTTGCATTTGAGTTGTGTTTTTACCCTTCTTGAAATAATAAAGCATAATATGCCAAAAATGTTGCATATCTTCTTCCATTATCAGTATTAAAATGTCTGCACAAAAATTCACCAATTTGGATGTTTTTAAAAAAATGCACGCTGACTTGACAGCTGTCACAATACAATCCAACGAAATTGTTTTGAATGAAGTTAAAGACAGCTATGCATTACTAGAGCCATGGTATGGAAAAACGTAATGGACTTTTTGGTCAACCCAATACTTCATTATAGCACACTGTACATAGTACAAATGTTGCAATTTCACCTCTTTCTTCCAAACTAAATTAATATTAATTGTATGCAACAATGAAACAAAACATAGTAATAAGAACAGTGATATAAGGCAATATTTATCTACTACTAATGCCAGGCACTGTGTTAAACATTTGCTTGCAGTATCTCCTTTAAATCTTATAACCTTAAAGACGAGGAAACTGGCTTATAGAGGGTATGATTATCTGACAAGCCGAGAAAATTAGGATCAAACCTGTGGAAGAGACAGTGATCTTGTCTAACAGCATCTTTTAATCGTTATTAGCCACCCTGCAGGGATTCTGACCCAACCGTACTACGTGTTTTCTGTGACCTTGTTGGAATAACTTTATTAATAGCAGTGACAGTCCTTCACATACAGACCAACCCTGTGCGGTTTCGAAAGGGGAGTCACCTTCCTACTAATCTCTCTTGGTTTAAATTTCAGGACTGATAGATCCTTTGACTATGGTAACACTGATGCCTTCCGGAGCTGACGCTGGGTTTTAATCTGAGATCAACTGGTTGAGGTAACGGATAAATAGCTTAACGTATCTGCTACCGCAGGCTCGTTCCTGGCAGAAAATCTCTCTACAACGCTCACTCCCGCCGCTCCACCCGCGGAACTCACCCGCGCGGGTCCTGGGCTCCTCGCCGCCGGGCGCGCGCCGCCGGACAGACCGCTCAGGGCCCCGAGCGCGTGCAGGCGCGCTGCCCAGCTCCTCAGCATGGCGTCCGGGCGCGCGAGAATCTGGCCCCAACAGCGAAAACGGACGGGGCGGAGGCTACCGCGGACTCTCACGGCACCCTGCTCGCTCTTCCGCTTAATCCCCTGAGAGGAGGGCGGAGCCTGACGCGAAGGTCACGTGTTCGAGAGGGGCTGTGGGCCGGGAGGGCGTGATGGCCGGCAAGGGCATTATGGCCGGCCGCTACCTGACGTTGGTGACGCTGGGAGGCCCGCGAGGGCCGGTCCCGCCCCGCCCCCTCGACTCCGGCGCCTGCGTGCTGGAGTGCAGGAGTGCATGTAGTCTCTCCCTTGTCGCGCTGGCCCCCTCTCTCCAATTCCGTGCTGCCTAGTTCCCAAGTAGATGTCCCTCTAAGTATTTACTCAAGGTTGATGTAACTACAGAAAACTTTATGTATAGGCAACGAACTCACGGGCTTTAATATAACAGAATTGGCCTTTATGACTAGCTCAAACATGAAGTTACTCTTTGCTTATGTCCTAACCTAGTGTTGCACCATCAGACCCCTTCCCATAGCTTTTACTATGTAAATAGATGATTCCTCCCCTTTAGACAGGTGAAACCAAAAAAACCAAAGTTCCAACGTTAAATAGAATTATCAAATTCTAAAGTTGCAGCAGATGTAACACCAGAAATGTTATGGGAAACTCTTACTTAAGCCTTTTACATTAGTACTACAGGAAGTTTCAGTGTTGGTGCAAAGAATACACAGGTTTCTCATTAAACTTTAAATGATTCTTAAAATTCTGTGACAAATTTTTGGTGAAGTTATTTCCATTAAAAAGTACTGATAAAAAACTAATAACTTAAAAAGTGCCACTCACACACACACAAACCCAAATGGTCCACAAAACATTCTCTTTTCCTTCTGAAGCTTTTACCTTGCATTGTAATCATTAACCAGTCTTTGTCTATTAAACCTAATGGTCAATTGTGATAGATAGTTCTGAGACTTCCACCCCTGATTAAGACTGAGGTGACAGGTATTGGGGAAAATACCCATTTAGCCTAAGCTTTCTGGGCAGCTTGGTGACTTTGCCAGCTCCAGCTGCCTTCTGTCTATCTAATGCCAACCAAGCTGTTAGATTAAGATTCTGGTAATGAGTGAGGTCAGCTGAACCAGATAAACAGCATTCTTTACAAAATTCTGGTTTAAGAAAGGTTATTTTTTGCCTTGGTATGCCATGAGTAATAAAAGCACCATTCATAAATACTTATAAATGTTCAATACAGATTTTAAGTCTCCAACATGTGACTAAAGAAACAAATCCACTTCTGTAGTTGTGTCATTACTGTAAGCCGTGGTGCCTTTACTATTGTATAAAAGCATTTAGGATTAGACACTAATCCAAATGCCTTAACAGACTTGAAACAGAAAGCTACAATAGATTCATAGTGAAACTGTTCTTGTATAAGTTGCTAAATCCCTGAGCAGGTGAAGTCTGAGTGAAGTCCTGAGACCAAGTAAGAGTTTCCCCACCAAATAAAGCAAGAGTGAATATGCAAGTGCAGGGTTTCCAAGAGTGAGTCTCCACGTTAAAGGAGAGTGTGGAGTCACTCGGCAAGTTCAGGGAAGTACCAATAGTTTCTGTGGTGTTTGGGAATCGGTTAGGAGGGAGATGCAGGGAGAATAGAGCCTGAGGAAGCAGGCAGGGCCTTCAGTATCCTGAAGGACTATTACCACCCATACTAATGTGTGTGGGGTTTACTATCTAGGCAGTGTGGGACCACAGACGGACTGTTAGCAGACAAGTAACATCTGATTTATATTTTAGAAATATCATGATGGAGGCTCTGTGGAAGTTGCATTGGAATTGGGTACTCTGTTGGGATTGGTGGCAGTGAAGAGATTTGGTGCTAGATAAGACATGGGGCATAGGAAAGGAGGAGTTACAGTGCCATCCAGGTTTCCTGGCTTTCATGGGGTGGTGGTGGTGGAAGTTACTCTTCAAAGTGGGAAAAAGGAGAAGTGTGTTTAGTGGCAAAGGAAAGAAAAATTAGTTCTGTCTTAGACTAAAATAAATTGGAGATACCAGTGGAGGGGTCCAGGGGGCAAATAGAAAAGTCAGGAACTTGAGTGTAAGACCTGAAAATGTCCTTTGAAGGTAGGATGGTAAGAAGCTAGGCAAAGTGGAGTAAGTGGAATGCGGAAACTGAGACAAGGAATTAAACAAGACCAAACAATTTGGACAACTTACAGCCCACTAGTGAATCACAAGACCTTATCTTCCCTAACCAAAGATACTTGAGAGCAAATGGTTTATACCTCTCTTCCCCAACCAGAAAATACATAGCTTAAATCACCCAATTAACACCATTTGTGCCAGCTAAACCCAAGGATGGATGAAGTCAGGGGAACAAATGATAAAAATCTGATTAGAGCCAGACAGACCCAACATAAAAGAAAAACAGTAAAGTGGACCAAAAAATAATCCCAAACCTCCCCATACCCTTATTTAGATGCATCAGCATGATAAAAATGCACCTGGAAAGTTGATGAATATTCTGTTGAAACCCTCCCCTAAGATTCTTGCCTGCAGAAGAGAGATAAAAACCTTGAAGACAAAGATCGCTGTGGGCTCACTCTAGAGCATACTCATGCCCCTTCTTAGGCATTAACTTTGTACTTCTAAACTCTAAGGTCCCCATCAGACTTGCAACAAGGGGTGCAGTGAACAGTGGCAGCTTGTCCTGGGCTTACCCCCTGTCGGATTAAAGGGACATTGAGAATCTTCCCTGTTTATGCCTGAGCTGTGACCTTTATTGTAGGGGTGAAATATAGGCGTGCTCTCTCCCAGGGAGAACTGGCCTTTCTTCCTGGGAGGTTAGTACCTTTGATCTTTAACTGTTCCTTTGGGGGGAATTGGCCCTTCTCCCAGAGGGACTTGTTGGTTAGATAAGTCATGAAAGGTCCTTGATGCCCATAGCCACTTTTGTCTAAAACATATTTAACTATAGCCCCCAAAGTGAGACTTTGGAATCTCACCCAAGGGAAGGACTCTTTGCTCGGAACTTTACTAGTTGGACCCCAAATGCTGTCTCTGGGATTCCTCAGCATCTATGTCCGGATGTTGGTGAACGCCTGTCTGGTGATGTATGCTCTTGATTCTTGCTTTTGCTTTGCTCTCATTTAATAAAGTGCTTAGTTACTCATATTAGACTTGGGGATTTTATTGTCTGTGAATCTGAACCTCCAAATTAAGTGGCCGTGATCTCATACGTGCTCCTTAATGGCACAAAATTGGCATCACAAACAGGATTTGAGGACGATATGCCCTTTTTGCATAAGCCTGAAGTGAAGTGCCAGGTTGGAAGGACTTGCTGTGCTCCCAGGTTGCACAAGAATGGGCCAAGGCAATGGGCCTCTGTGAGGACTGGGGAGCAAAGGTGAAGACTGGGGAACAAAGGTGAAGACTGGGGACCTGCCCCAGTTAGTAGAATGCCTCCAGGCAGTGCCTATAGAGAAAGGAAAGGAAACAGCATCTTCTGCTGGGGTTGGGTCCCTCTAACTGCATATCAAAAGTGTCATGAAAGGAAAGAGCAGGTCCTGCAGGAAAAACTTCAGCTTGAGCGAGAGCTCACAGAATTGCAGGAGAATCATATACTCCCTTTGAGCAGCAACTTCTTGCTGCTTACTGGACTTTGACAGAAACGGAACAGTTAACTGTGGGACATGATGTCCTACTAAAACCTGGAATCCCCATTATGAAATGTATTTTGAGTGCCCCAGCATCCCATAAAATTGGACATGCCCAAGAAGCCAGTATAATTTGTGGGAGAACTCCATCCCGCAGAGCTCTCCCGACCACTGCAGATGAGAGTAAGTCGTCCTGGACACAATCTGTTATTCCGGCAGGAAAGTGGGTGGTGATTCCCTCTAGTGGAGAATGCCTGGAGCACTTCTCCGAAATGGCTTTTACTGGGAAAGGTTTGTGTAGGGTTATACAGCATACTTGCATAGCTCATCAATCAATGTCAAGAGGCTATATTATACAAAAACAGGTATTATCTACAGATAACAATTGAAGGAACACAGAGATCTGCTTCAGGGTCTGTGTCTGTTAGTCATGCTGACGCCAGAGGGTCGAGGAGTTTCAAGAGATAAGGAATTTACTCCTTCTGCCTTGAACTTAAACATCTGGTTTATATCAACAGGGCTATACAAAGCAAACAAGCTTCAAAGGACAAAATTTATCAGGTCTGATTTTCCCATGGGAGCCCTTGGTTTTGGTGTTGGGTCATGCCTGCTATCTGTGTTTCCTGGTTTTCCAGTGAGACTTACTGGCCTCTTTCAAGGCTTGCTCTCATGAGGCTACAGTCTCTGAAACCACACAGAGCAGTCCCCAACATCTCCCCTTTTTTGTTTGTTATGGCGGACCCAGTGGCAAGTTCGATGAAGCCTGCTACTTGCTTTTCACATATATGATCTCTGGAAAACAATTTGCATATATATTTCAAGGCACAAAAGACCACAAGGATTAGGAGGCATCCCATAGCCCCAATGACCCAGACATGCAAATTTAGTTCTTTAAACCAAGTTTTTGGATTGAGCCATTGTAAGTTGTCTTGCAGGTTCTGAAAGAACTCCTGCTCAGTAAGTAACTTAATGTTCTGAAGTTGTTGATGTAACTCATGCTGGAGTTTATCGATTTGTCCCTTGAGATTGGAGGAAAAGCCCCCTCACAAGTGATGATGGACCTCCTCCCATGAGTGCTGACTGGAGTTCCACTTCAGGGGGGTGACATACAGCAGAGAAGCTCGGATCACAAGTGAGTTGTTGGTGAGTGACAAGAGCATCTTCATCATCCGTACTATTTCTTCCTGGATGGGGGGCCGGGGGGGGGGCGTCCAATGGAACAGAGGTGGGTCACGGAGCAGGGTAACCTTTTCTATGAAATGGCTTCACCTTCTTCGTCAGCAGTTCCAAGGGTCCTTCTGGAGAGGAGACACAAGCTTTTCCTCTTCCTCAAGTTAGTAAATTAACAGTTCCTTTGTGGCTGGTGAGGGAGGAAAAGCTATTCAATGATTTCAAATTTGGGGTTTAACTGTCTAGGTTGAATTGCTCGATTGACAAGACTTAGCTCAGCTCCAGTCAGCAGGGAGAGATGTCTCAGTGAGGTCAATTTGGTGTCTCCTTTTAAAGTAGCAAATAAATTAGTAAGCTGGTGTTACCAAGGTTTTAATTAGAACTTTCCAATCCCATGGAGTCATGCGATAGCTATTAGTTATAGCCCCTAGCAGTCCTTTCACTTTTTCCTGTCATTTTTTCCTGTTTAGCCCAGCCGTTTGATCCTTGCCCTCCTCTGAAGGCTCCTCTTTATCGGCTTCAATCCCCTAACCCTTGGCTGCCTGGTATGTAATGGGCAGAGAGCAGGGCGAATGAGGTTCCAAGCAGTGGCTGAAAAACAGCCTGAGTTTTAAAAGTGTCACTTTTTCCCCTCTGCTTAGAAAGACAGGCCCCCTGCTGTTTCTGCAAGTTGTAATGAATTTGAGCAGTGAGTTAGTTACCCTATTGTTCTCTGGACCTGGCAGCTCTCTAGGTTCAGAATTTGCAGTGTTTCAAAGACTTAGATGCTAACTTTCCTTATTTCTTTTTTGCTTGTACTTCCCTTCTTTAGTTTATCACTCTAATGTCCTTCCTTTCCATGCCACACATGAATGTGGTATATATCTTTTTCCTTTATTCCTTCTTACCTTTCTCCTTCACAATCCTTCACTTTCTTAATTTCTTCTTTTTATTTTGTTTCACTTTCTTAATTCCTTCTTTTTCTCTTTCTTCCCCTTATACAATCCTCTTTCAACTTGCACAGACCCTCTGTGACTTACACAGACCCTCTTCAACTTAGATAAAACCTCTGCAATTTACACAATCCTTCTTCAACTCTTCTAGCCCATTTTAGTTTACCCTTTTAACTCATCCAGAGATAACCAACTTTAGAATAACCCATATGCAATTCTATTTTTTCAAGGTATAATGCCATAATTTATATCTTCATTACTAAAACCATATATTTTCCCCAATTTAATTAAAATTCCCAACTTTTAGTGACACCTAAAAGTAAGTAATTAGCATGCTTTAGATTGACAAATTTATGAACATATTTCATAACTTTCAGAAACAGTTTTTTCCCCACAGGTGAATACATTTACATTTTTTTATTCTTGGTTATTACTGCATTCCTTGAGTGTGCTCAAAAGTGAGCTGTGTCATTATCTAGTGCCCTTGATGACTTTAAGGAGGCTGCAGAAGAGGGAGGGAGGAGACACCAGGCATGGCACAGCCTGTTTCCAAGACTGAAGCAGTTCCTGGGTCTCCAGAAGGAGGGTTCAGAGTGTTTAAAAGACACATTTTCTCATTGTTTTTCTTCCTGAGTTTTTTTTGCATCTGAGAGGGGAGTGAGATCTTTTTCCTTCTTTAAACAATCAATTTAAATTTTCAGAGTAGAATCCTTATGATGTGACAACGTTGAAGATCTCATTCCATTTTACTAGAGGTTTAGCAAAACATTTCAAGACTGAGACTGAGCCGTTCCTTTCAAAACAGAAACAAAAACAAAACTTAAAGCAAAGACAAAATTCAAGCAAACTGGTATTCTCAAATTAAATCCTCTAAAAGGAAGGAGTGAGAAACTAGCCTTAGAATCTTACCACTTGGTACTACAAATGACCCTGACAAGATCTAAATGGCATGAAGCCCAAATAGCAGAGACATTATCTGATACCAACTGGTCCCACAAATACACAAAAGCCTAAACAGCAGAGACACTATTCTCACACCAACCAACACAGTGAAGAACGTTTATTATTTTTTTATTATATTTTATTGATAATGCTATTACAGTTGTCCTATTATCCCCCCTTCATTCCCCTCCACCCTGAACACCCTCTCCCACTCCCATTCCCCCCCCTTTAGTTCATGTCCATGTGTCATAAGTTCTTTAGCTTCTACATTTCC
>CM052551.1:16090283-16122845 GCA_028533065.1 Trachops cirrhosus | reverse complement strand
CTGCAAGGTTTCTTTTGAGAAATCAGCTGGTAGTCTAATGGGAACTCCTTTGTAGGTAACTGTCTTCTTTTCTCATGCTGCTTTTAAGATTCTTTATCTTTAATCTTGGATAAGTTAATGATGATGTGCCTTGGTCTGTTCCTCTTTGGGTCCAACTTCTTTGGGACTCTCTGAGCTTCCTGGAGTCCCTGGAAGTCTATTTCCTTTGAAAGATTAGGGAAGTTCTTAATTATGTTTTCAAATAAGTTTTCAATTTCTTGCTCTTCCTCTTCTCCTTGTGAAATCCCTATGATTCAGATGTGTGGAACATTTAAAGTTGTCCTGGAGGTTCCCAAGCCTCTCCTCATTTTTTTGAATTCTTTCTTCATTCTATTCTGGTCGAATTTTTATTTCTTCCTTCCAATTGCTCCAAATTGTTAATTTGAATCCTGGTTTCCTCCCCTGCACTGTTGGTTCCTTGCATATTTTTCTTTATTTTACTTTGTATAGCCTTCACTTCTTCCTTAATTTTGCAACCACACTCAGCCATTTCTGTGAGCATCCTGATTACCAGTATTTTGAACTGTGTATCTCATGGGTTGAGTAACTCTTCATTGCTTAGTTCTATTTTTGGAGCTTTGATTTGTTCTTTCATCTGGGCAATATTTCTTTGTCTAGGAGCACCTATTACATTATAAGGTGCAGAGCATTAGGTATTCACCAGGGTGGGGCAACCCACATGGCTGCATTGTGGGGGAGGGGTCAGAGAGGATACAGTGCCATTTGCTTGGCTCTCCGACAGTGCTCAATCACTTGTGCTGCTACCCACAAGCAAATTGGGCCCTTCTGGTGCAGATTCCCAGATGGGTGGGTTTGTGTACATTCTAAGACCCTGTCTGTTTCTCCCACAAATTCTCCTGTGAAGTTAGAAGTTTCTTCTGCCACCGCAATCCCCACAGATTTGGCAGCTAGAGGTTTTGAGGCTTTCTTTTCCGACGCTGGAACCTTGGGTTGTGTGGTCTGTCTCACTCCCCAGTTGTTCTTCCCAATTTGTCTGCACACAAATGTGGGACTACTGAGTCTGCCAGCCACCACTTTGCCGTGCATACTGTCTGCACCGGCTGCCCATCTCTGTCCCTCCTACCAATATGAATGAATATTTCTTCTTTAACTCCTTGGTTGTCAGACTTCCATACAGTTTGATTTTCTGGCAGTTCTTGTTAGTTTTTGTTTTTAAATTTGTTGTTGTCCTTCTTTTGGTTGTGCGAGGAGGCACAGTGTGTCTACCTATGCCTCCATCTTGGCTGGAAGTCCTCCATTTTGTTTAGTTCTTTTTATGGAGTTTTGATCTGTTCTTTCATTTGGGCCATGTTTCTTTGTGTCCTGATTTTGGCAGCCTCTCTGTTTTTGTTTCTATGTATTAGGTGCAGCTACAATGTCTCCATGATTGATAGAGTGGGATAATGTAGTAGGTGTCCTGTAGGGTCCAGTGGCACTGCCTCCCCTATTACCCAAGCTGGGTACTCAAGATTGCCCATTGTGTGGGCTGTGTACTCTCTCTGCTTATAGTTGAACCTTGATTGATGTTGACATGTCCAAGATCAGCCACCACCTGTGTTCTGTTTGAGGCTATACACTACAGAGTGACCTACAGATGGCTGCTATTGTGCTGGGCTTGGAGGTGCCCAGGAGAGGCCAAGCTGTGAACCGAGGCTAACTGCTGCTACAGCTGGACTTGGTGCAACTTGTTACAGGGCTTGCTGAAGCCAGATGCTGCTTGTTAGAGAGAATTTAGGAAAATCTGAAGCGGCGGCCAAGATAAACCATTCATATAGGAAAGACACTGGAATCAGCTTGGTGGTCCTGAGAGTTGAGTGGACATGGCCTCAGAAAATCACCAGGGTGGGGCAAACAGTGCTAGCCAGGTTGATGGAGTCTCAGATATGATGCCTGCCTGCTGGTTTTTGGGGGAGGCTCAGAAAAGGAACAATGGCCTCTGCCACCACCTCTGGGAGAAAGCTGCCCCCAGCTGTTGCCCTGATTCCAGACACTTCAGTTCCCCCTGGTATGTCTTTGATGCATTTCAATCTGCTGTCCCAGAGCTGGAGCTCAGAGGGAGTGAGTCTGAGTAAGTCTGTGTGTGGGTCCTTTAAAAGGAACTCCCTGGGATTCCAGCAGTTTCCGTCTTCCACAGCCTCAATCTCTGAGGATTTTTACAGCCAGAAGTTATGGGGTCTTATCTTTCTGGCACTGGAACCTTGGCTGTGGGCCTGATTTGGGGCTGGGACACCTTGCTCCTGAGATATTCCTCATGATTTTTATCCACATGGGTGTGGGACCACCCCATTTTGCATCTCCACCTCTCCTACCAGTCTCGCTGTAGTTTATTCTTTAATTCCGTAGTTGTAGGACTTTCATTCAGCTCAGTTTTTGACAGTTCGGAATGATAGTTGTTCTATAGTTTAGTTGTGATTTTGATGTCAGACCACCTTCCTACACCATATACAAGAGTAAACCTAAAAATGGATTAAAGACTTAAATGTAAAGCTTGAAATTATAAAACTCCTATAAGAAAACAGAGGCAGTAAAATCTCTGACATTTCTCTTAGCAATATTTTTTTCTTATATATCTTCTTGGGCAAGGGAAACAAAAGAAAAATAGAAACAAATGAAACTACATCAAACTAAAATGTTTTTGCATAGCAAAGAAAACCATCAAGAAAATAAAAAACAAGTATTAAATGGAAGAAGACATTTGCCAATGACACATCTGATAAGGGGACAATCTCCAAAATTTGTAAAAAACTCATACAACTCAACACCAATGCCCCCAAAAAATCCAATTAAAAAGTGGGCAGAGGACCTGAGTAGACATTTTTCCAAAGAGGACATACAGATGACCAATAGACATCAGTAATTATCAGAGAAATGCAAGATAAAATCACAATGAGATATCACTACACATTTGTCAGAATGGCTGTCATCAATAAATTAACAAATAACAAGCATTGGCAAGGAGGTGGAGAAAAGGGAACCCCTGTGCACTGAGAATACACATTGGTGCAGCAATTGTGGAAAACAGTATGGAGGTTCCTCAAAAAATTAAAAAGGGAACTGTCTTATAACTTAGCAATTCCACTCCTGGGTATACTCATACAGTTGTAGAAACCTAAAACACTAATATGAAAGCATATATGCACCTCTATGTTCATTGCAGTGTTATTTACAATAGCCGAGATGTGAACAAACCAAATGCCCATCAGTAGACAAGTGACTAAAGAAGTAGTAGTACATATATACACAGGAATATTACTTGACCATAAAAAAGAATGAAATCTAACCATTTGTGACAACATGGATGGACCTAGAGGCTATTAGGCCAAGTGAAATAAGTCATACAGAGTAAGACAAATACCATATGATTTCATTTATATGTGGAATATAAATAAAATAAACAAACAAAATAGAAGCAGACTCATAGATACAGAGAAAAAACAGAATTGCCAGAAGGGAGAGGAGTTGGGGGACTGGGTGGAAAAGGTGAAGGGATTAAGAAGTACAAATTGGTAGTAACAGAATAGTCATGGGGATGTAAAGTACAGCATAGGGAATATAGTCAATAATATTGTAATAACTATGTACTGTGCCAGGAAGATCCTGGGAATATCAGGAAGAAACACTTTGTAAATCATATGATTGTCTAACCACTATGCTGAATATAAATTGTAATTGAAAATAAAATTTAAAAAAACTGCAGAAAGTCCTACACATCAAATGGGGGGGACTTCACCCACAGGGCCCCCCCGGACCACCATGAATGAGAATAAATCTACCAAGATGTGATCTGCTTGGGGAGGAACAGTGGCTGATCTCTCAAAGGAGAAGGGCCAAGAGCCTTTTCCTCAATGGGCTTTTATTAGGTTCACTTTGCACAGGAATACAGGTAAAGCTCATTAATCATTATCAAGCAGTAAGGATCAAACAATAAATAACATACAAAGAACTCTGAGGGCCTATTTTGAGTCAGGGTCAGATAGCTCAAGGGTCATAAAACTTTTCGGAACAAACTCACTTCTTGCTTGGACCCTTATCATTTAATTGAGAGCATTCTAAATAAAGCAGGTTTCACAGGATTTTACATATTCTTTCTTAGGCCTGATTGCCCTAGGGAACCCACTCTTTCCAGAACAGGGCTGCACCCACCACTGACATTGTTTCCGGCTTAAGGCATTGTTTCAGGCTTAAATCAGGCAGGGGAAGTAAGGCAGCCAGGAGGTTAGGAGACTTCTTGCAGACAGAATGAGGACTCAGGCTATGTCAAAGCTGAGGGGCGGGGGCCCATGACCCCCTTCTTCTGTAGCCCCCAAGTCCTTCCCTGGGGACCCCGTGATCATGCCTGTCTTAGGTTGTCCCTCCCTTGAGGAATCTTACTCATCATTGGCTAACCTATCAAGCATTGAAGGCCAGGCAGGCTGGAGTAAAAGTAGCAGAGGCGGCGCCCCTGCTAGGGAGATAAGCTTTGTCTCCTTAGTGGCTTACGGTCCGAACGTCACTCATCAGCCTTAGCCATGCGTGGCGGGGTGGAGGGGGGCAGTTACAGCTTCTGAAACCAGGTAGGGTGGTTCCCAAAAATCAATAAGAAAAAGTCATCAGCACACACAAACCACACAAAACTTGATCAGGCATATCAAAAAAGAGGATCTGCAAATAGTCAATAAGCAAAGGAATGGTACTCAGCTTAGTTATTAGTGAAATGCAAATTAACTAATACATGCCTATCAGAATAGCTACTAAAAAAACCCCTGAGGATACCAAGGTTTGGTAAGGATATGGAGCAACTGGAATTCTCATACTTTGTTAGACTGTAAATTGATAAAACCTCTTTAGAAAACTGGCAGTATTTACTAAGATGGGAGAAGCATATTCCCATGATACAGGAATTCCACTCCTATGTATATACCCAACAGAAATGAGTGAAAGAGACAAAGAAAAGAACGTCCAGCAGTAGAACAGATAAGCTGTGGTAAACTCATAATATTTCTTTACTGTAATGATAAAGAATGGACTCTGCCTCACACAGTAGCCTGGTGAATCTCACAAACATAATATTGAGTGAAAAAAGCAGGCATACAAGAGTAGATTTAAGTTTATTTAAATTAGCTTCAAAAACAGGCAAAACCGCCTTGGCTGGTGTGGCTCGGTGGATTGAGCATCAGCTTGCAAACAGAAAGGTGGCTGATTCTGTTCCTGATTGGGGCACACTCCTGAGTTGTGGGCCAGGTCCCCAGATGGAGGCGTGTGAGAGGCAACCATCTGATGTTTCTCTCCCTCTCTTTCTTCCTCCCTCTGCCTCCTTCTAAAAATAAAATAAAATCTTTAAAAAAAACAGGCAAAACCAATTTAAAATGATAGAAGTCAAGGCAGTGTTACCTTTGGGGACGGGGTGATTGATAAGGAGAGGGCACAAGGGAACCTAGAAGGATGCTAGTATCATTCCAATACTTGAAATAAGTGGTGGTTACATGGGTATATGCATTTGTATAAACCCACTGAGCTACATTTAAATTTACATCATACTTTTAATGTCTTTTAGTTAATTTTGAAATAACAGGTCACTGTTTTGATCTGTTTTGCGGGCATGTCTTTTTGACATGCTCTATTGTTTGTAAGGAGGTTATCCTGTTCCTTACTTAAAAAAAAAATTATAGCTTTGTGAGTATTCAACCTAAACCCTTTTTTTGTTGTTCATTTTTATGTGAAAGTAGTTTCTCTGAACTTTTAGAGAATGTAACAAGAAAGCATTTCTAACTCGACAGAGCTCCCTCTGCTGTTTTGGTGAAATGGTACAAACATGAAGCCTGATTTCTGAGATTCCTGGATCTATTCTCCCTGACTTTGATCAGGGCCTTGCCTCCTCTCTTGTCCCTGTCCTGCTCAATTTTTATTTCACTCTCTGCATTTTCTCTCCAGCATGGGGCTCTGTCCTGGAAGGAAGCCTGGGAGGTAAGTTTTGAGAGTTCACAGGGGCCAGACTGCTCCAGCCCCTTCAGTTCTTACTGGGGGTCCCTTGGGCTCACCTAATATTGGAAAAACCAAAATCTCTTGAGCTCCATCTGTGCCTTGTGAACCCGTTGCTATTTTGGAGTGCTCCTGTTCTCTGGCCATTAGACACTGCCAGAGCACTGGCAGTATCCATGGGGTCTCAGATATGATGCCTGCCTGCTGGTTTTGAGGGGGAGGGCTCAGAAAAGGAACAATGGCCTCTGCCACCACCTCTGTCTGGGAGAAAGTTGCCCCCAGCTGTTGCCCTGATGCCGGACACTTCAGTTCCTCCTGGTGTGTACCTTGAGAACCCATTTCTTGAGTACCCATTTCAAGGAGTACCTCCCTGAGTACCCATTTCTTTCCTCTTCTCTCCATGCATGCTTTGTGACTGTTGATTTGTCCCTGCTTGCTTTTATTTTGGCATTCATGGGGACATTTCATCATCTAGTTTTACTGTAAATGTCCACAAGATTTTGGTTTTGCAATCTAGTTGCTTGTCTAATTTTTTTTTTTATGACAAAGTTCAGAGAGATTGACAAACTGTGCTGCTGTCACCACTGCCTCCATCTTCCCGGAATCCCCTACACAACAGATGTGTGTACTCTGCTGGATGCATGTTGTACACACACACATATATTTAAACAGCGTTTATTTTTTAGAGCAGTTTTAGGTTCACAGAAAAGTTGAGCAGAAAATACAGAGTGCCCATATATGTCCTTTCCTCCTAAACATTTCCCTATTATTAACATTTTGCATCAGTATGGTACATTTGTTGCAATTGATAAACCATAGTGATACATTAAATAAAGCTCATACTTCACATTAGGCTTCACTCTTTATGTTGTATAGTTGTATGGTTATACAACTTAAGATACTGAGATACTGAGACCTTAAGACTTAGATTCATACAGGGGTTCTCATCGAGGAGATTCTACATAATACAGTGAGTAACATCCCTACTGTAACAAGTCTCACAGGGCTCTGTAATGCCTCCCAAGATGGTTTGATTGCACTAAAGTCCAGTGGAATTCGAGGAGATGGAAGAGACCGAGCAGGGCAGGCAAAACAACATAATATGTATATAAATGAACAGCTTCCTGACAATTTGGCCTAATCTGGAGGAAAATGTACTGTGATTTACATGTACTTCAGATAATCCTACATGAAAATTTTGGTAGATATTGAGAAGTAGCGCCAACATTACAGATCTGTTTGCTGATTAGACATTCTTTCTCAAACGCACGCCACCTTTGTTTGCTGGAGAAACTGTGCCTATGGGGCTTCAGGCTGATACCACATGTGAGAAGAGTTAAGCTTTAAACACGGTTAGTAATAGTCCATTGACAACTGTGACATCTTACCAGCGTGTGGGGAAATACGTGAGGGATAACGCCAGAATCCTCGTGGCCTTTTTATTTCCCCCATTTTGTGTCTCAGTGTGGAGCTATTTGAAGCTCTATGTTCCATAAAGTTTGTGGTCTTAATCCTTCCAATTAAATTGCAGTAACTCTGCCTTCCATTTTTTTCTTTAAAAAGTTCTCCTTTTGTTTATTTTGAAATTACCTTATTGTATCACTGAGTATACATAAAAGGTACATTACAGACTTTGTTGACAATTTTGATAAATGTGTTCTGACCCAAACTGCATATTAACGTGAAATAGCCAAAACGCTATGTATCAGTTTCTTACTGCTGTCATAATAAATTACCACAAACTTAATGGCTTAAAATAACACAAATGTAGTGGAGTTCTGGAGGTCAGAAGTTTGAAATGGGTCTCATGGGACTGAAATGGAGGCGTCAATAGGCTGGAGGATTTATGAGTCTGTTTGAGTACATTTTCCAGCCTCTAGGGGGTGCCCTTATCCCTTGGTTTGAGGCTCCCGCGAGGCAGCTGTATTGCTCCAAATTCTCTGTCATGACATCTCTGACTTTCTGCTTCCCTCTTGCACATTTACGAACCGTTGTAATTACTTTGTGCCCACCCAGATAATCCAGAATAATTTCCTCATTTCAAGACCCCCCTAACTCACATCTGGCAGAGTCCATTTGGCCAAGTGAGGTAACATATGCATAGGCTCTGAGGATTAAGATGTGGACATCTATGGGGGCCCATTATTCTGTCTGCCACAGTGTATTTAGATACTTATCTATTTATTCTATTTACTTTTATCCTGAATCTTCTGAATGTGTGGTCAGTAAGTAAAATTTTGGCTATTTTAAACATCCTTTGAGTAATTAGGAAGATTTTTTGCATCTTTATTTCCTGATATAATTTTAGGCTAATTTTCCTCAGTAAGCAAATATGTATTTCAATACCTAATAGTTTGTACCTTTAATTGATGGCTACTGTCTTATTCGAGGCTTATAAGAACTTCAAAACATAGTCATTTGGGCCTTGCACAAATTTAGATTGCTTTACTATTTAACCTTTTTGGTTTCCAACTTGGGTATAAAAGAGCTGACAGATATATACAATGAGACCTTGGGGACACTTTCCTCTTCTGTAAAAAGAGGATTAAGATGCTCTGCTTCCTCTCCCTTCAGTTCTTACACCCACGGCAGGACTCGTACCTAGAGATAATGAAATATGTTGAGTGATTCAAACTCGCTCAGAAATTACCACCAGGATTACACATCCTAGCTAGCTTTCCCTGAAACCTGGACTACAACGCTTGTCACCATCAAATCTTATGGAACAGCAGTGGTGATAGATCTTGAACTGTTGCTTTTGGTGGTACTGCACAGGTGGTGTTGCCAGGTACATTGTATGGCAGAAACACGGAGGAGTGGCTAACCGGCAGTGTCTGTGTCTTTCCCAGAGTAGGGTTAGGGTCGCAGAAAGCAGGTTCCAAGGCATAGAAATCTGTCATGTGAAAAGTCTGTAGGTGAATGCTCTGCCATGTTTGTAGGGCTGCGAGAAAAAGGTACCACACTTCTGGTGGAAAATGAAGTGTGAGTCACCGTGAGGACAGTACTTCTCACAGGGCAGTTGGCAGCTGCAGGAAACATGGGCTCCACCTATGGGATTTCGCACTCCAGAGCAGAAACTGCAACTCTCCTCACATGGAGAAAAGGGGCCAGGATGTGGTGGTGGTGGGGGAGGGGGAGGAAATAACAAAGTAAGATTATTATGATTTATTATTTACATTTCCTTGGCTTCTGGGATCACAAGGGAAACAGAGTTCTTAACAATATACTTTTCTCTTTGTAATAAAGTAACAAAATCTACCACTTACTGAGGAGCTACTAAGTACTGGGTACTGAATGAAGCGTTTTATACCATATCTCTTTTAATTCTCACAGCAGCCCTATAAGGTCTATTTGTACATCTCCCTTTTAAAGGTGAGGAAACTGCTTGGAGAGTTTAATGAGCTTTTCCAGGATCACACAGCTAGTAAGTTATGGAGCAGGAATTCAAAGCCAAGTCTTTCTGATAAGGCTCATGCATTTTAACTAAATCACAGCAAATGACACTACCAGTATTTTATAAATCATGATAAAATCTGTCATTTCATTTATATGGGGAATATAAAAGCATAATCTCAAAATAGTTCCCACTCATTTGTAAAATAAAGTAAATAACTAGAAAAAATAATTCCCAGAATCATACACTTGTTGAAACCTGTAGTTGCACTAGCTCACTGTTGGGCCCAGGTTCCCATACAAAGATTAAGTACGGTCTGATTAAGTAACATTAAAAAAATAAAAAGAGCACGTTGCCTTGAGGACTTGCAGGGGGCATAGAGGCCTACTGAACCTGGTTCTCGTTAGTCTTTAGCACAATTTAGGAAGAAGCCAAAGGGCACTGTGACAGGGGTTTCACTCTGTGTGGGGGAGTGTGGGACAGGAATAAAACAAAGGGAAGCTTACAAATGGGAAGAAGATATGTCTCACTTTCCTCCTGGCTGCTTTCCTACCACATTTCTCTTTCTTTACTTTAAAATTTTTTTGTTTTAGTGTTGTCTTTAAACTTTCTTCCTAATTCTCTCCACCATAATTACATTTTGTTTCTTACATTAACTTAGCTTCTTTATTCCTCATAAGTCACTCTCCTTCCTATTATTTTTCCTCTCCCTTTAGATTATTTCTCTTATTTTTAAGAACTTCAGATTGGTCTTAAAATGTACTCATTTAAAGTTATCTCTATACATGTAAATTAAAGGTAACATAGCAGCACTGATATTGTAAAATAATTACTACCAAGAGAAGAGAGTGCTAGTAGGTACTTGGTATTTTGGAGAGGGGTAAGGGTGAGGTTGGGGGAGGGCACTGAATTAAAATCAAACAGAATTGAATGTAATGGCAATGCTTACACCTCAGTTTGGGAAAAAAGGGAAAGTTTAACAGATGATTTGAATTGAGATATGTTGAAATTGCAATTTCTTTTACTGCTTTAGAGAAACTTTTTCAGTGCTCTACCTTCACATGATGGCTTCCTGCAACCTGAAAAATTGTGTGAACTCAGGCGACCTCACACACATTCATAAAATGTAGTGAACATGAAGTTATATTCAGACTCATGGGCTCATCGACTGTTCAAGCAGAAGGGGACCTCAGACAGCATCTAGTCACCCCCTTTCTCTTCCAGAGTGATTGAGAATCAAATTGAGACCAAGGACAAAGAGCCATTTTTTGACTCCATAAAGCCCAGCCTAGACCCTGGTCCATAGCAGGTGTTCTGTAAATATTTGTTATGTGAATGAGAAAAGTTGAGGCCCAGAGAAATGACTGATTTAGAAGAATCGTAAGAACTTTGCACAGCAAGTCTGCTATGGAGCCAGGCCTGCGCCTGGGCCCTGGACCTGTGTTTGCTGGTCTAACTTGCCCATGTTGAGTTACTGAAGCATCAGCTCCACAGTCTTTTGATCTGCCATCAAAATTTAAACACAGTTGCAGGCAGTGTGTATGTTTTGAATTTCATTTTATTTTTTCATTTAAGAATATTTTGTATTACCAGGTATATTCGTTCTCTGTTGCTACTTTAACAAATCACCACAAATTTAGCAGTTTAAACAACACAAATATATTGTTATCATACCGATCTGTAGATTAGAAGTCGAACTCAGGTCCCACTGGGCCAGAATCCAGGTGTCAGCAGGGCTGTTTTCCTTTCTGGAGGCTCCAGGGGAGAATCTGTTTCTTCGTCCCTTCTAGCTTATAGAAATGGTCCCTTTCTTCCACCTTGAAAGGCAACAATATTGACCCTCTCTGCATCTTCCTTTCATAATCATATCTTCCTCTGATCTTTTTCTTCTGCTCTCTCCTTGACCTTTAAGGACTCTGTGACTACATTGGTATACCTGGATAATTCCTAGCTTGAGGTAGACTGATTAGTCACCTGAATTCCATCTGTAACCTTAATTCCCCTTTCCCATGTTATCTAACTTATTATAGGTTCTGGGGATTAGGACATGAACATCTTTGGCTGGGGGTACATTATTCTATCACATTAGGTACCAATATAGTTGACATGTTAAACATCTATTTGACTAGTTAAAAAACTTGTTTGCATGATCTGGAAATAAATGAATTCCCTTTAATGGTGGGCTCCATGAGTATGGTTCTTTCATCACTTATGGTCCAAATCCCCTTTCAAAAAATTCCTTGTGAGAATAGGCTGTCTGTGACAAGAGGGGAGAAGGGAGGGAATTTTAGGGGAAAAGGGTGAATGGTTTGCAGGAACAAGTATAAAGGACACATGGACAATAACAAGGTGGGGGGTGGTGGAAATGGGAGGGAGGTGGGGAGGGCTGGAGGGGTGGGCTGGGATGGGCATAAAAGGCAGAAAACTGTACTTGAACAACAATTAAAATAAAAAAAATTCTTTGTAATGCTTCATTTGCTCTCTTGAAACAAAATTTATAAATAATATAATAGCTATACCTGTAACTTAAAAAAATATAATGCCCAAGAATTTTCCTTATGTAAAGGAGAAATAAAAGGGAAATAATTTATAATAAAACACTACCAATTCCAATATGTAATTGTTCAGGCATAGCTATCTTAGAAGACACAATGATGGCATAAGAATCTTGCAAGTACACATGGAATCACTGTGATTCAATAGATATAGATCCTGACTCATACAGGTATGTTGGTGACTCAGATTTGTTGTTAGTCATCTAATTTTACAAAATGTGAAGAATTCTTGAGAACGTTCTGAACAACATGAAATTTAGCTTCACTTCATTTACATGGTAGTTAAATTCCTTGAAATTCAGTAATATTCAAGTGTGTGTAAAAATGCTCTGTATTTACATGTAAAGTGGAAATAGGCTCCAGGTTCAGATAATAAGCACAAACAAAATTTTTACCTACAGGAAAACTAAGAATATGTAAAGTTATGTAGGTCGTGGGGCAGTCCTCCATTGCACTGACCCATGGACTGTAGCGCATCTAGTATCCAACCCTAACACTAACCCTATCCACTGAGAGCCAGCAGTTCCTGCCAATCATTGTGACAACCAAAAGCAAAGCAAAAAACCCCACACTTGTAAATTTCCCAGACGCTTTCTAAAGGGGACATCATCCTTGCTGAAAAACACTGATCAGTGGGGTCAGCATTTTTAAGTTACTTGTGATTTTCAGTGGGAGAGATGAAAATAATACATTTGACATTTGTTGAGTACTAATTAGGTGCCATCCACTGTGTTAAATATTTAATCTATTTTGACTCAATTTCTCAGTGATGTAGGGACCATTATTATCCCCAGTTTATAGATGGGGAAATGGAAGCTTATCAAGGTTAGGCAACTCATTTGAGAAAACATAGCTAGTAAACAGAGAGACTGGAATTCAAACAGAGGCAGTCTGGTGTCAGAGCCCATCAGAGTAACCCATCATTGCACCCCATATCAGAGTGTCCTACACAAATCTGACTAAGCCTGCTGCTAGGGAAATCGATCAGGATCATCTGACTTCCTCTCTCGCTGCCCTGCCCCTTTTCTCTCTCTCTCTCTCTCCCTCTCCCTCTCTCTCTCTCTCTCTCTCTCTCTCTCTCACACACACACACACACACACACACACACATACACACACACACTTTCCCTGTGGCTCACTGGAAGAAATGATGATATCATAGCCGCTGCGGATCTGTGAACGATGGTACTCGGAACTGGTGAAGATGAGTCAGGGACCATTCATTGGAAAGATCAGGTTTGTGTGTATGTTGTATTTTCACTGCTGATCTAGTAACTTGGTTACAGTCGCTTGGTAACTATATGTCATTCTAAGGAATTAAAAAAAATTGAAACTGGCTCTGGTAAAAGTCCATACAGATTTTTCCACCCACTTTACAATTTCTAGTTCTCACTACCATTATGGGAACACAAGTATCCAATAGACCTCCATGCTTTACCTTTTCCAGCTCTCCTCCCTTGTGTTTGGCATCACTCAGAACACCTTTTTTTTTTTTTAGCCAAATATTGCAAGTTCAGACATTTGGATCCCTGGCATGGAATTGCTTCATGGTGTCCTTTAAAGTCACTATTTTTAGATCCTTATAGGCAGAAGTCTAACACTGCTGTCTTTCACTAAAGAAGAATTTAGTAAATTTTGTATTTTGAGTGGTTGACCTCTGACCACACTGAATTTGAATGTATCAGTACCCTTAGTCTGAGACAGGAGCTCAGTGGAACCCCAGGACATTAGGGCAAAGGCGCTAGTGGAGTCCTGCCCCTCAGCTACAGTGCATGGCCGCCCCAGGATAAGTCCCTGCCATGTACTTGTTCTGTGACCTTGAGTAAGTTACTCAAACTCTTTCAGACTCAGTTTTCTTCTCTGTAGATAGAGATGGTAGTATTAGTCCCTAACTCACTGTTTTGCTGTGGGGGATGAAGTGAGATGATGGAGTACAATAACCAGGCCAGTGGGCAATGAAAGCAAATAACATAGACATGAACTTAATATCATGAGTGCTCCAAGGTCACCAAGCCTTTAAAGATCAGAAGCAAATATTCAGGTACTGTCACTAGTGGCCAGAGGTTGTGAATTTGTGACCTGTACATATTTGGTCATTCATGAAATTCTTTAAAAGCATTTAGTTAGTAAATTATTAATTTTCTAACTTTAAAATCATATTTCCTATAACAACCTCAATTTCTTCTCTTGAATATGGGAATGTCTGAAAATCCCCTGCCCTCTTTCCTACAAGGCAGCAATAGGCCGGAACTGAGGTAGGGTTGTCCCCACGGCCACTCTTTCTTCATTTACTTGTGATCTGCCAGCTCCAAGTCATTTGAGTTAGCTGCTGCCTGGTATGCAGCACATCTCACCCAGTGCCTGCACCTGGTAACAGTGATGGCCAATGTGTGTCCAGCCCCTTCTGTGTGGAGGAGCTGGGAAGCAAGAACCCAGGAAAGCCAAGGTACTAAAGTCATATGTAAGAACTTCTGTAACTGAACTGGAGTGTCAATACTGTTACCAGTTTTGGCAGCTTTAAGTTCATTCTTCAGAAACATTTCAAGCTAGTGGACCAGAATGTATTTACATGCTTGTCACACTGGGGCATTTAGCTGAAAATTCAAAGGGAAGTTCTTGGATCAGGAAAATGGCTCTGGTCAAATAGCATTTCCATGGCTTGCCTTTTCCCACTTCTAATACATCTGGACAAACCCTAGTTTCGAAACACTCCAGGATGCCTCATTGATCTCACTGGGGAAGGGCAGAGTGAGAATATTGGAAATTCTCAAAATACTCTTAGAACATAATTAATGTAAACCCTTGATGGAACAAAAAGTCCTGCCATTGAGTGGGAAATGAGAGAAGTGGCGGGAACCAAGGGGTAATTTGTGAACTTTAGCCCCTCCTTCTCCTCATAAGTACTTCCTACAATGACCTCTCACACCCCAAATAAATATGCAACTAAATAAAAACCTTTTTGGTTATCACAAATGAACCTGAAAGATAAGTACTCAGCCCTCTCCCCCTCCCAGACTGTTGCCTCGAGACCCTTCCTTCTTAGAAATCCTTGAGGGAATGTGGGAAGGTTGATGGCAGTCTGCACCCCTCTCTCTGAAAGGTGTTGGGCATTAAAACAGTAGAAACTGGGTCCCATTCCTCAGAGCTGGCCATCTCTGCATTAGTGGATTCATAGCAAACAAAGTGGCTTTAAGGTTTGTTTTCTGAAATCCATCTGATCCCCATTTGAACTTGATCCAAATACTGGGTTGGGCTTTAACAAAGTGATTGTGGTTGACTTCACCCTGTTAGGGATCCAGCATTCTGATGAGGCCCCTTGTCTGTAAATACTTTAGCAAAACTGAACATGAGCAAAATAGAGATGAATTAGATAACTAATATGAAACTAAGGCTTTTCATATTGTGGTGTCCCAGTTAGCAAGCTAGTGGGCCTCCCCACATACCATATTTTAGCAGGCAAACTGAGCTCATGTGGAAATACAGTAAGCTTCACTGAATGGCAAATTTTTAAATCCAAAACTGAAGTGAGTGGCAGGATGTCCCAGGAATTGTTACACGCACTTGGCATTATTTAGTTTCTCAGATCCTCACAACAACATGAAGAGGGGGGAACTATTACTAACCCCCTTTTATGAGTAAGGAAACTGAGGCACAGAGTTGTGAAGTAACTTGCCCAGTCCCATAGCTAGTCAATGGTATAGGTGGGGTATGAGGCCAGGCAGCCAAGCTGCAGGGGCCAAATTCGGAAAATAAGAGGAATTTCTGGCAGTCACAGTTTGCTGACTTCTCCGAGGCAGACCTGACATGGCGATGAGCCTAGCACGCTTGATTATTGTGGCACAGTGGTTTTGCATCATGACACAGCATAATGCTGCAAGCCCAGAGGAACCTCACATTACCTCTGATGACCCCAATCAGACCTAAGAAAATTGCTAGCCCAGAGTGGCAGAATACTTAAATTACTTTAGTGCCTAAAAAAGTGGTTTAATTTAATTATCAGTTTGCTTTTGCATTGATGTTCAACCACACCTCCACGCTGAACTGTGCACTAAATGAATGTGGTCATTGCCTCCTTTTTCAACTCAAGTCTCAAATAATGGCTCTGGACCCAGAGCTAACAGCCCTCCTCAACTCAAGCAATTCAAGCAGCCTGGGGGATCCTGGCGAATGAGGACATTTTTTCATTGCATAATGCTGTCCCACATGTCCCTAATGGCCCTCTATTGGTAGAACAGCGTCCGAGAATTGGGTTTCCTGTAACAGCAATGACCTTACTACACTGCTCGGACCCCAGCAGAGGCCCTTGTGATGATCGGTGGGATTTGGGGGATGCTTGACCAAAGTGGACAGAATCTGTGGCTGTGAAAAATGCTAAGGCTGCCAGGTGTAAGAAGGAATTTAGGTTGACTGGCACCAGACACAGAACTGTCTCCACTTATCTGTGAGCAGAGCATAATCATCCTAGCAACCGAGTTTCTACTACACACCTTCTTCCGTTTTTGCTTACATAGCAGTTAACTCACAAATGAGAAATCCATCCTGTTTTAGTCTTCAAAGCCTTGATATAATTTAATGTTAACAAACAAACAAAAATCCCAAACCAAACAACTTGTGAGGATCTTCCTCAGCTATAATCTGAGGTCATCAGATAGAGGTTAAGAGTGTGGGTCTTTGCAATCAGATTGCCTGAATTTGAATCCTGGCTATGTGACTCACCAGTTGTGTAACTTCAAGCTCCACATCTCAGTTTCTTCATCTGTAAAATGGGACTAATAATAAATGCTACTGTGAAGATTCAGTAATTATCATTATCTTTGTTTCCCAACATCCTCAGGTGGTTCAGTGTTGTTTGTAACTAAGTCACAGCAGAAACATACCAAATAGCAGCTGTTAGCAAAAAGTTAAGTGTGTTATTTTTGGATCTCCCCTTTTTTCTTTACTTCTTGCACAGCTATGTGACATCTCTACTATGTGCCAAGTGGCCTCTTCCTGTGATTAATGTTTCAAATTTATAACTAGTCAAACAGACACCAGAAAAAGCAATGCGGTAGTACTCAGTCTGACCACACCCAAATGAGGGCAGATGCTAGGCAGTTGCCACGGTGATGAAGAGTATTTTGTAAAACACTTGGCTTGGGGGACAGATGATGAGTCATACTCCTGGCTGGGTGAAGGGAGGGCAACTGCTTTCAATTAAAACTGCGAGCCAGATCAATAGCTGAGTTGGGAGACTCTCCTGGCTCCTGCAGTAAACCAGAGACCTCTCAGACCTGGGTGTGGCTGTTTACTTCGTTCATTTGTCTTGTGGACGTTTCCTGCTATTTCCATCCTCCGCACAGAGGGAGCTATAGATTCCCTTACCCTCGTCCATCTACATCAAGAAACTGCAAACTTAGTTCTGAAAAAAATATCTGTTTTCCTATGAATCATGAAACAACTAAACCTAACTAAAGGCTTTTGTGAGCCGCTGCTTCTCCCATGCCCTGCCTCTTCACCCATATTTATTGGCCATAAGTCAGCATGCTTAAACACGTGACCCAGCACTTCATTGTTCACTGGGGTTAATTAAGCACATGGGAGGACATTTTTCAGTTAGAAGTGTTTGAACCACCACAGGCATTGTAATTTCAGGATGGAAAGTCTGTACCAGATGTGACTCCTCTGGAATTTACTAGCTGATTGAAATCAGTAAAACTGCATCAAGCAAGCTGAGAAGCAGGTTACATGCTATCTCCTGACAGGATGTGCCACAAGTCTCAGATGGTAATTGTGAATTAATGCTCAATCATCATTGACTACCCATGGCATATTGAGCAGGAGCAGAATGTAGACACACCCTGTAAGAATGACATGCTAATAAAAGTCAGCCTTTCAGTCACCTAATTAGGTCTTACTAAGCTTTTGTTCCCAAGGCACTATGCTAGGTCCTAAACAGGGAAACACTAAAAAGCACCGCCCTTGCCTTCTAAGAGTTTCTAATCTAGGTGAGAGAAGACAACAAACAGACAAAAACAAAAACCAGACAGGAAGCAAAAACTAGCAAAATCTGATGCACAAGGTAATATTAAATGAATAGTACCAGCAGTGGTAATGCGTGTGCGGGGAAGGGAGGAACCACCATGGGCTACAATGAAGGGAGGTGGGATTTGAGATGGGACCTGATGGATGGGTGGGAAGAGGAGAAGAGACAAGAGCAACAGTACAGAGGTTACGTCTCAGCTCTGAAACTTTGTCTTTGTAGGTATGTTAGGAGAGGCTGAGGGAGGGTCAAGATGAGACACTGTGTGCAGTGTTGTTAGCACATAATTAGACGGTCAGCAGCACAGAACGTAGTGATTGTGGCGTC
Source organism: Trachops cirrhosus (assembly GCA_028533065.1). NCBI lineage: Eukaryota > Metazoa > Chordata > Mammalia > Chiroptera > Phyllostomidae > Trachops > Trachops cirrhosus. The sequence goes on along the minus strand of CM052551.1, from coordinate 16,104,553 downwards.
AAATAAAACCAGGAGAACCGTGTAACGTCCAAAGGGGACTATTTAAACATTCATGATAATGGCCCTGCCAAGCTAGGAAAAGACAAGAAAAATACAGAATACAATCAACTCAAATCATGCAGTAAATTACAAAAGTTTATAACATAATTCTATCAGGCATGAGGGATCTGATGAATTGGCATTGACGTTACAGTTACTTGGGAGCCAAATGGAAGGTCTCATTAACCAGAAAAAAATTAAAAAGAAAAAATACACTAAATCCACAAAGTCGGTTTTAACATATTTAAAGGCATTAATTAATTTGTGAAGGTACCTCTTAAAAGTGATTATTGAGTTTTGCTTGATTGATACTAGAAATACTGGGCTTTTAAATTTAACTTTAAACTAAATATTAATCTTAAAAATCAAAGTAATGCAAATAGTTCTTTTCTGTGCACAACCACCACTGTGGAGAACACCAGCAACCTCACCTTGTTGTGGGGAAGGTTTCAGTGGCAGACCTTGGGGTCAGGAAGACCTTGGCTACTGCTGGAAGGCAGAGCACAGCGAGGAGGGTGTCCACGGTAAGCCAAAGGTGGTTCGGGCAGGCGGTGGGGAGTACCAGGTAGAGGGCTGTCAACCATTGGGATTGCGTTTGGGGGAGGAACTTTAGTCCCTGGAGGCATGAGGAGGAATAAGAAACATTGGCAGTGTGGGCTCAATAATGTCAGATGCCAGAAATTCTAAGTGGCAGGAAGTTCTGTCTCACATGGTAAACAAGCACAGGGGAAAAGAGAACTTCTTTTAGGGAAGACTACGTGGAAATCTAATTGAATATTTTCCTTTTACTTTGCATCTAACAAAGCACATAGTAATCAGAATAAAACTGGTATTGTTCTCTTTTTTACATTGGACATTAATTATTAACCTGGACATTTAAATAGAATTCAGCTTGTGCTGAGAGTGGGCCAAAATTCAAAGGCCTGGTGTAAAGCACATTAGGATAGAAGAGCTTTTAAAAAATAACACTGATTTGGGTCCCACCCCAGACCAGTTGAATCAGAATCTCTGGGGGTGGGTGCCTGGCATCAGTGCTTTTTTAAGAGGTCCCCTGGGATTCTAGGCAGATCCAGGGCTGGTACCCACCAATGTGATGGAAACCAGGTCCTGAACTGGAAGCAGAAAGACCAGGTTTAGAGTCCCAGTTCTGACACAGCTCGCAGTGTGTTCCAGCGAAGTCATTTTAACTCTCTGGGCATCAGCTGTCTTCACTAAATAAAGACAGGGCTAGATGATCTCAAGGTCCCAACTCGCCCTAACATTCTGTGATCATAGAGGAGAAGCTGCGTTCTTCATTAGCTCAGATGCTGATTTACCCACAACGACAACCCAACCAGCCACTTACTCCAGAGGAATTTCACTGAGGAAAGGAGGTGCTAGCAGTCACTCCAGAGAGATAGGCAGGAACTTTTACTGCTGGTCAGGAAGTAAGGAGAAAACAAACAATAGTAACAGCAAAAGTAGGCTCACTCCCCACGGCTTGCTTGTATGTTTGTTTCTAAAGTGAACCTGAATCCTGGCCTGGTAGCTCAGTTGGTGAGAGCATCACCCTGATGTGCCCAGGTTGTGAGTTCAATCCCAGGTCAAGGCACATACAAGAATCAACCTATGAATGCATAAATAAGTAGAATAACAAGTCGATATTTCTCTCAAATCAATTAAAAAAAAAGAAAGTGAACTTGAACTCTCAGGTGGAGGCTTGTGTCTTGTATTAGTTTTCTGTTGTAGTAAAAATTTACCACAGACTCACAGGTTTAAACAACATGTACATATTGTCTTAAGGTTCCATGGGTCAGAAGTCTGACACGGGCGGTATCACGGGGCTAAAATCCAGGTGTCCACAGTCTGCGTTCCTTTCCAGAGGCTCTAGTAGAGGGCCTGTTTCCTTGCTTGTTTGGGTTGTTGGCAGAATTTAGTTCCTTGCTGTTGTAGGACTCTGATTCCGATACTTTGCTGGCTGTCATCTGAGGGCTGTTCTAGGGACCGCCACTTTCTTTGACCCATGGCTCCCTTCCTCCATCTTCAAAGCCAGCAATGGTAGGTTGAGTCCCCATCGAGGACCCTACTAACCTCTCCTTCTCTTCTCTCTGGTCTCTAGCCCAGCCAGGAAAGTTTCTCTGCTTTTAAGGACTAATGTGATAATATTTGGCTCACAAAGACAATCCAGGATAATCTTCCTATTTTAAGGTCCTTAACCTTAACCACATTTGCAAATTTGCTTATGTCAAGCAAGACACTATTCACAGGTTCCAAAGATTAGGATGAGGACCTGGGGAGAAAAGTGGAAAGGAAGGCATAATTCTGCCTACCCTGTACCTCTAGGTAATGATTTTTTTTAACAAGATAAAAAACAGGAGTGGAGCTGGTGGTATAAGGTAGGTCTAAGGTATATATTCAGAATCTCTGCATAATATGGACCCTGGACAGATTGCACATATTGATCTGATAAACAAGGTTTCCCACAGTAGGTAGAGGGGAATCCCAGACACTGAGAATGCTAGGTCTGATCTTTCCTTTTAGTTCAGGGATAAGAAAATATCATGTTTAATTCTGTTAGTGTATATTCTGTGAGATCAGGCATCAATGGCTGAAAATACCCTCTCTTCTGGGCCAGAGTTTTTCACCTCCATCCATGGGATTCTCTGCTTTTCTAGGGGTCCTTTAGAAAGAAAGTCTGGCCCTGTTGGTTATGCTTAATTTGCTTCCAGTGCGTCTTCAACAGTAACAACATTAGGGAATAGAATTCGGGGCATTAACAAAAGTGAATGAGAGAAGAAACTATAGACTCAAAAAAGATGAAAATAATTTCTGTTTTTCAGATCCTCCATATACTTAGGATCTGAACTTCAGCGCAGATGGCTTTGAGCTCTTAATATAGGAATGGCAAAAAATGTATTCATCCAATAAGCATTTCTTGGGCACCCACTGTGTGCAAGACAAAACCAGTCCAAAGATCTCTGAGAGGAAGTGGCAGGGTGTTGTCCTAATCGACAACAGCCATGGAGCCAACTCCGTGTTCTTTCGAAAGGGCTGGCCTTGTTGATTTGGAGTTTGTGCACCTCCCACAATTGTTCAATGATAGACAGGAACCCAATTCTCCCTGGACTTACGTCCCTTTAGTCAATTAATTATTCAAAAGATTGTTTCCACTTTCTAGCAGGAGGAAAAAATACACTGTCCTTTGACTTTTTCTTTGCTTTCTTAGGCACAGCATTTTTTTTTTTTTCCTGGTAGAGAAAGGAAACAGGTTTTGTTTTGAAGAGGATGAGAGTATTGCATTCCAATGCTTCCCACTTTGGTGGCTGATTCTGATAAGCAGAATTTTGGAAATGTTGTCAAAAAAAATTTTTTTTCCCCTCATCTTCCATCTTTGATTTGAGCAGTCTCCCTTCATGGAGGGAAACATTTCAGTTCTGGGTGTTACTGTGTGCTGGACTGGAAAGAACACAGGCAAGAAAGATAAGCCGGCCTGGATCCAAGCCCTGTCACTCCTTGGCTATGTCTTATTTTGTGGGTCACTTAATCTCTAAAGTTTCAATTTCTTTATGGGAGGATGAGTAATATCCACTTGTATCAGTCGGGGTTTTTAGTTTAGAACAACAGAAACCAACTGAATATTTAATTGCACACTTAAGAATAAAGGATTTTCCTGAAAGAATATTGGATAGCTCATGGAATCTTGAGAAAGGAAAATGCATGGGAACAAGGGCATCCAGGTAGCTGCCAGAACCACAGGGAAGTACGTTACAAAGCTGGTCTGATGGAGAGAGCAATGCCTTGTAGCTGGACATTGATGCTGCTGACACTGGACACTGAATGCCAAGTGGCACCCTTGCCCTCTCTGCTCATGGAGACTCAGAATTGCTGCCCTCCTGCCCTGACACCGATACAATGGATTCTGCTTTTTAGTATCAATAACTTCCAATTCAGTGTGTCTGCTTGGAGAACTTAGGTTATCTGCTAGTTCCTAGCAGCAAAAGAGTCTGGGAAAGCAAGTATTAGTATTTCAGCTTTAATAGTGAGAGGTAGAATCTTCCCATCCACCAAAAACTCCTAAGACTAGAAAATGTCTAAACATAGGAAGAGGATCCAGATGCCAGATAGTCCCCACTCCCCCACCCCACAAAGCTACTACAGTCCATCCTCTTGGTCGTCCAACATTGACTTACCTCAATTTTTCTATATTTATATTTGCAAAAGAAAAAAATTCTCTCACACAATCTAATGCTCCCATAATTTGTATAATTTAAATACTCTTACCCCTTCCCCAAGGGGCATATGTCAGTTGCATCAGTTACTGTGTTCATCTCCAAATCCAGGATCCCTAGATGGTGTCCACGCCTTCAGGTCAGATCCCATCTCTATGTTCTACGATATATAGTCTGAGTTGTAAAGTTAATAACCACCAGCATCTTCTATAAAAAAGAGAGAAAGAGAAAAATTGGGTTAAGTATATATTTACATATGTGACATAGCAAGAAAGAAAATATGGATAGATGCTATATACCATATTTCTGCACTAGGTCACGAGGCCAAAGTAAGTATTTTTGATTTCCCTCCTTCATTCTCCCTTCCACATCCTTTTGTCTTGGCAGGCTGATGTTCTTTATACAGTGGTATGACCCAAACCTCTACTCCAGGGGGTCCAAGCCCTTGGCAATCCTATCTGTGTCTCTTCATTCTGACCATTGGATGTGGCAGTACTTAGCAGTTACCCCAAGGATCTCTTCTTCCCAGCCTCATTATGTGGCAGCATTTCTATTTTCTCTTGCTATTCAAAATCAATTATTTCTAACAACACTGTAATAAGAACAAAGCTTGTTTCCCCAGTAACATCAGGATCTCACCTTGTACTTGGCTCCACAGGGCAGGCTGAGATCTACTTTGGCTGAGGCCCAGAGGCGATGAGTGGGCTAAGTGGAAGATGAACCAACTTCCCTTTGCACGGTGCCTCCCTCGAGTTACAGGATCATCAGGGGATGCTGAGGCAATTTCATGGGACATGGAGGGCCTGGCAGCTTTGGTTGATGAGGAAGACTCAGTGAGGGTTAGGTTTTTGGATGCTCTGAGTGGGCCAAGTGCTACCATATCTCCCAATGCCATTGGGGTTAATTCTTTCTGCTCAGTGCCCTAAATCTCACACAGAAGATCTTGCCGGGCTGTGGACTGAACATATAATTTGGTGATCCACAGAATTAAACTTTGTTGGTTTTTGACTATCTCAGTCCTATAGTCCTAAGAGATAAGTTTTATGTTTAAGTTGTTAACAATTTTTTGTGGTAAAATACACATAAGAGAACTTTATTATTATTACTATTATTTTTATTCTCACCTGAAGACATTTTTTCATTGCTTTTAGAGAGAGAGGAAGTAACATCAATTGGTTGCCTCCTGTATGTGTCTTGACCAGGGGACTGAACCTGCAACCTGGATATGTGCCCTGATTGGAATCAAGCCTGCAAACTTTTGGTCCATAGGACCATGCTCCAACCAACTGAGCCACACCACCTAGGGCAAGAAATTTATTTGTTTGATTGTTTATAATCCTCACCTGAGGATATGTCCACCATTTTCTTTTTAGAGTGAGGAGAGAGAGAGAGAGAGAAATATCGATGTGAGGTAGAAACATTGTTGGTTGTCTCCCACACATGCCTTGACTGGGAATCAAACTGCAAGCTAGATACGTGCCCTTGGGAATCAAACATGCAAAATATTGGTGTACAGGATGATGCTTTAAGAAACTGAGCCACCTGGCCAGGGTGAAAACTTTATTTTTTAAGTTATATAAAGTTTTGAATTTTAGTCCATATTGTTCAGGTAAAATGTAAGAATTCGAGCTTATTATTTTCTGTCTTTATTCTGTCCAGGGACATTAGAAGAAACCACTGCACTTCACAGTCTTTGGAGAAAGGCATTCCCCATACCATCCATCTTGGTCTGTGACTGCTTTGTCTCTCAAATCTTCCCTCCAATGGATTCTTCCATACAACCATAGGTAAGAATTTAATTAGCAAAGATTCTTCATAGTTCCTGCTTCTCTGGGCACTAGCTTCTGATTCAGGTCTGGATCAGTCTGTCTGATATGTGGCCCAGGCCTCCTGCTAACTTCCTAGTTGTAAGGAAGTCTTGGAAAGTGAGTACCTGGCTTTCCAGCCCTTTAAAGGGAGACACACAGCCTTCCAACCATACTCATAAAAGGAGATTCCTCAAACATATGCAGGGAGTTCAGATGCTGGGCAGCCTACAAACTGTCCAGGATCTACTGTACTTCCTTATGAGGTTCTGAGGAAAACTAACAAAGGTTTGAGATATTTATGACATCTAACATAGTACCTGGTACATATTATATCCCCATGATATTTCCTACCAATGTCCCAGTTAATAAAATCAATAGGACTGAGTCATGAAGGATGGGGCTCTGAATATGTAGTTGAACTTAAGCACTGAAATTATAATGTATGATTTAGATAAAAGTTTAATAGGCAGGTTAGGAAAGGTTATATTAAGTCAAGGCTTCTGATACTTAGAAAACTTCTGATATTTTTGATATAAATGTTGACATTTTATTAACTTTTTTACTCAGTTGAATTTTTAAAATTATATTGTATTGATTATGCTATTACAGTTGTTCTGATTTTTCCCCTTTTGCCCCTCTCCACCCAGCACACCCTACTCCCTCAGGCAATTCCTGCCCCATTGTTCATGTCCCTGAGCCATGCATATAAAGTCTTTGACTACTCCATTTCCTGATACTGTACTTTACATCCCTATGGCTATTCTGAAACTATCTATTTTTAATCCCCTCACGTCTTCACCCATCCTCCTCCTTGCCTCTCCCATCTAGCAACCTTCTAGTAACTCACTTCTTTTCTCTTCCTTTTAAGACTCTCTCTTTATCTTTAACCTTTGGCCTTTTAGTAATGATGTGTCATGGATAGAGTGGGCCTCTTTGCATCCATCATAATTGGGACCCTCTGCACTTCCTGGACTTGCATGTCTATTTCCTCACCAAATTAGAGAAATTTTCTTTCATTATTTTTCAGATAGATTTCCAATTTCTTGCTCCTCCTCTTCTCCTTCTGGCACCCCTATGAGGTGAATTTTGGACCTCTTAAAGTTGTCCCAGAGGGTGTTTATACTATCCTCATTTTTCTGGATTCTTTTTTTTCTTGTTCTGCATTGTTGTTTTTTGCTTCCTTATATTCCAAATCATTGATTTGATTCCTGGCTTCATCCATTCTACTGTGGTTTCCCTGTAAATTGTTCTTTATTTCAATTAGTTTATCTTTGTTTCTGACTGGGTCTTTTTCATGCTGCCGAGGTCCTCACTGAGTTCCTTGAGCATCCTTATAAACAGTGTTTTGAACTCTGCATCTGATAGATTGCTTATCTCCTTTTTGTTTAGTTCTTTTTCTGGAGTTTTGATCTGTTCTTTCATTTGGGCCATGTTTCTTTGTCTCCTTATTTTGGCAGCTTCCCTGTGTTTGTTTCTATGTATTAGGTAGAGGTGCTTTGACTTCATGTCTTGGTAGTGTGGCCTAATGTAATAGATGTCCAGTAGGGTCTACTGACACAGCCTCCCCTATCACTCAAGCTGGGTACTAGAGGTGCACCCTTTATGTGGGCTGAGTATACCCTCATCTTGTAGTTGAGCCTTGGTTTCTGTTGGCAGATCAATGGGAGGGATTCACCCAGGCCAGTCAGCTGCAAGGACTGGCTGTGATCACTGACCACCAACCTCCACACTCCATGGAGGATCAGCTGTGCAGGGGCAGAGTGGTGGTGCTCTGACATGGTCTGTAGCTGTCCACTGGGTGTGCTGGGCCTGGGGTTTCCTGGGTGGTGATGCAGGCCAAGGTCAGCCCCTCCTGTGTTTTTCCTGGGGCATCCTGCTTGAGCTATAAAGCAATCTGAGATGGCTGCTATTTGTGCTGGGCTTGGAGATTTTCAGGTGAAGCCAAGGTGTGACTCTGATCTGATTGCCACTAGGACTCACTGAAGTCAGCTGTTGCTTGTTTGATAGGATTTAGGAGCCAAGATGAGCCATTCTTATGGAGAAGCAGCTTTGGTGGGCCCATAATTTGAGTGGGGTAGAGCCTCTGTGGATCTCCAAGGTGGGTCACACAGTTTTAGCCAGGTTGATGGAGTCTCAGATATAGCACAAGCCTACCAGCTCTGTGAGGGGGAGTGCTCAACAAAGGGACAATGACCTCTCCTCACCCCTGTGTCAGACCCTTCAGTCTCTTCCTGTATACCACTGGTGCCCTTCAAGCTCCCACCCCAGTGTTGGAGCTCAGAGTGAGTGAGTCTGAGTAGGTGAGTGTTTCCCTAGAGGAACTGCTTAGGGCTCCAGCAGACTCCTTCACTGCCTCAATCCCTTTTGGTTTTCGCAGCTAGAATTTGTGGGGATTTATCTTCCTGGTACTGTAATACTGGGCTGGCAGCCTGGTATAGGTCTGGGACTCCTTGTTCTTATGATACCCCTTCTGAATTTTTATCCATGTTGGTGAGGGGCCAAGCTGTTCCATGTCTGCGTCCCTCCTACCAGTCTGGATGGATGTGGTTTCTTCAATTCCATAGTTGTCAGACTTCCATTCAACTTGATTTCTGACATTTCTGAGTGATGGTTGTTCTATATTTTAGTTGTAATTTTGATGTGGTTGCGTGAAGAGGTGGGCCATGTCTGCTTACATTGCTGTCTTGACCAGAAGCCTAAATGTTGACATTTTAATTGAGAAAAAGAATGACTATATGGCTTTTCTTTCTTTAAACTTTCTTTAGTAAAACCAGCTCACCTCTTTTTATCTGGTTCATGCTATAAAAAGGACATAAAAGGTTAAACAGAATTTGTATCCATCTTCACGCATAAAAGTTGTTTAGACTGAACATAAATTCTCTATTGTGTGAATTTCTCATTGGCAGGAACTCTGCTCCTGCTTGCTGTTCCATCTGGGTGTCTGAGTTAGTTCTGTGTGTTTGGTTGAAACTTATGAATATGTATAGGAGAATCAGCAGAAATGAGAAAATATTGTTATGACACCCAGGTGAATCTGAAATCAGAATGAAACTGTCATGAATTTTCTAGTCACAAGCTGCATTGAAATTGGAGGCCCCAGAGGCAACATTTATTGGCTTGGGAATATTATTTTCACCCATTGCCTTCCATAAACAACAAAAGAATGTCGCCACTCAAGATTTACTCTGCATGAATTGTGATTCCTTCACATGTGTATACATGCATTAATTCACTCATTAAACATTTATTGAGTTCCTAGTATGTACTGAATATTATGTCAGGCTCTGGAAACAAAGTGATGAAAAGACTTGGTCCCTGACCTTAAAATGTTCATAGTCTCATAGGTAAGACAAATGTTTAAGCAAGTAACTGTAGTGGAGTGTAGAAAAGTGGTGGCTCAAAGATGCTTCACAGAGGAAGGGAGGCTTGAGCTGAATCTTGAAGGAGAACATAAGTGTTCCCCAGGAGCAGGGGACAAGGCCTTTCAGAAAGAGTCATGGCCTGTGTGCAGGCATTAAAGCATGAAGTAGCCTGAATCTTTGGAGAGCTGCAGGTAGGTAGGAGTATAGAGTGGGAGAGGGATGGCAGGAGGAGTTTGAAGGGTTAGGCTGAAGCCAGAGCTAGGTACGCCTTTGATGCCCTACTGAGGAATGTCTACTTTATCCTAAAGGTATCGTACTAAAGCACCATTGATGGGGCAGGTTTAAATTTAGAGCAATTATTCTAAAAGCAAACTGTATGATCAATTGGAAGAGGAGGCAGGGGTGAAACAGTGAAAATGGAAGCAGAGAGTCCAATAGGGCAGAGAATATGGCAGAGGTCTGTGAGAGATGCTGGAAGCCGGCAATATCCACCTTTGACTCCATCTCTATTCGACATGACGAAGGTATTGTAGCTGTACTCATGAGGAGTCCCGAGTCTTATCAGATCACTTCAGTTTCCTAAAATGAAAGAATGCCTATGCAGGGTGATAGAGGCAGCTGGCTGATCACCAAAGATTTGTGTTCCCCTTTCATGGTGTAGATGTTCAGGGAGTAGATGGGTGCCCAGCCAGGAGCTACATTAACAAGCCTTGACCTCACAGGCTGGTGGGGCCATGTGATTAGTTCTCTGCAAGGAAGGTGTGTGGAAGGGCTAAAATTGTGGAACATCAGATGTGAGCTCCTTCACACCATCTGTCCTCCCTCCTCACTTCCTGCCCTTGGCTGACTGGAAGTCCAAGTCGCCACTTAAAGGATAGCAGCCAGAACTACTTGGACTTACTGCGCTGTTTGACTCTGATACAGCCTGTCTTCTGTTGCTGAATTACATAAATCTATTAGCCTTTGAGGTCTTGTTGCTAAATGGTTAAGGTTCTAAATCAGTTTATAAATTATGAATTATTTTGACAATGATACTATCCATAGACCTATGTAGTTCGTGTCCTATGTATTGAAAGCTAACTCCACAGTTGCTGGAGTTGGAGGTTGGTCTACTCTGTGTTCCACAGAGTGACTCAGGTGGCAGCCAGAAGGAAGTTGAACCATATCATCTCATGCTATTTCTCTGAACAGTTCTGCCAGTTTGGCTAAGCTATATGTAACTTGTTTTGAACACGGTTTCGGTTCTTCTTTCCTTTTCATTTCTGCATATATTTTTGAACTTATTGTGTGCCAGTGTTAGTCCTAAAGTTTTATTTTGTGCCTGGAACTGTGCCAGGTGGCTCTGGTGAGCAAGCAAGAGATGGTCTCTGCCCTCCTGAAACTTAGAGGGTACTGGTGGAAGCAGAGAACTAAAGAACCTTTTACAAAAATAATATAAGTGCTATCTTTAGGATGTCTTGAGAGCAGATAGAAGGAGCACAAAACCTGAATTTGGGAATTTGGGAAGGCTTCCTAGAGGAAGTGGCATTTGAGCAGACATATTAGGATTGAGTAGGAATTAGTCAGGTGAAGAGTAGGAGAAAGTGTTCTAAGAAGAGAACGTATGTGCAGAGGCCTGAAGGAGAAAGAGCATGAAGGAACTAAAAGAGGTTCTGTGCACCATGAGAACTGAGTGCAAATTGGGAAGTGATAAAGGCTAACGTTGGAAGAGGAAGCAGGGGCCCAATGACGAAGGGAATTGTAGACCATATAAGGGGACTGTCTTAGGTTGGGGTTCAGCAGAAACTGAGGCAAGAGTTTGGGTGGAAGTAGTTTATTTGGAACGTGGCTCCAGGAAGCATGGTGAAGGAACGGGGAAGTAGGACAGAGCAGGGAAGAAAGCCCGTAAAGGCTGTGTCAACCAGCAGGGCACTGCTCTGAGCAGCTGACGCTCAGTGCTACTGCAGACCCCTGAGAGACTGTGCGGGACGTGCCTCTTAGTTATCACATCCACCTAAGGAATGAAGCACATTCTTCCAGCACTTGTGTCCCTCGTTGGTTGAGGTTGTTACTGGCTCCTAAGAGAATGCTCTCAGACGGATGGAGAGACTGGGGAGCCACTCCATGTACAGGAACAGTTTGTCACTGATGCCCAAGGGGATGGGGACAGGGCACTCACAGCATCCCACAGGTGTCTAAACTGCATCCTGAGAACAAATGCAATTTATTGCAGGGTTTTCAGGAATTCGTTTTAGAAAGCTCACTTTGGCTGAATGGAGAGGATTGCTTGGAAGGAGGCAAGACTGAATTAGAGAGATTAGTTAAATTACTTTAATAAAATTTCCTTTCTGCTTAAATAAGCCGGAGTGAATTTTGTTATTTGAAACTAAGAAGCTCAAAAACGGCAGCTTTTTATATTTGTGGGGTCGACTAGGGTGGGGAAGATGCTGAGTATAGTTTTTTTAAAGATTTTATTTATTTATTTTTAGAGAGAGAGAAGGGAGGGAGAAAGAGAGGGAGAGAAACATCAGTGTGTGAGAGATACTTCAACCAGTTGCTTCTCGCACGCCGCCAACCAGGGACCTGGCCCCCAGCCCAGGCATGAGCCTTGACTGGGAATTGAACCAGTGACTATTTGGTTCACAGGCCATCTCTCAATCCACTGAGTCATACCAGCCAGGGCTGATTTGCTCATATGTTGTTGAAGATTTTTACATCTATGTTCATAAGAGATATTGGCCTTTTTTTTTCTTGTAATGCCTTTGTCTAGTTTTGTGATTAGAGTAAAGCTAGCTGCATAGAATGAGTTACGGGGTACCGTATTTTTGCTGGGCACGTTTTTGGCCCAAACTGTCAGAAAAAAAATCTTTCATTTTAATTTTTTTAATTCAGTTTTTTGTTTATTTATATTTACATACTTGTCTTTTGTATTATAAAGGAATTTTAGCATTTATTTTTGAACATATTGAACATATTATGGTGCAAGAAATTTTATGTAACAACTAATTACAAAACACAAGAACAAATACAAGGTATTTCAGGTACTATCATGTATAATGCACAACCTTATTTTTCCCTAAAAAATTTGGGCAAAAAATGTGCTCCTTATACATGGCAAAATACGATATTCCTTTTACTTCTGTCTTCTGAGAGAGGTTATATGGAATTGGTATGACATCTTTCTTTAGTATTTGATGGAATTCATCATGAATCCATCTGGGTTTAGTGCTTTCTGTTTTAGAAGGCTATTAGTTATTGATTCTGTTTTTTTAAAAAACAGATACAGGCCTATTTAGATTATTTATCTCTTCTGTGAGTTCTGGCAGATTGTGTCTTTCAAGGAATTAGTTCATTTCATTGAGGTTATCAAATTTGTGGGCATAGAGTTGTTTATAATATTTCTTTATTATCTTTTTGATGTCCATGGGGTCTGTAGTGATGTCCACTCTTTTATTTTTGATATTAGTAATTTGAATTCTCTCTCTTTTTTTATTGATATTTTCAAGGAACTAGCTTTTGATTTCATTGACTTTCTTAAAAAATTTTTAGCTTTTTTGGGACTTCCAGCCAAGATGGAGGCAACCAAGACAGGGACAACAACAATATAGAAACAAAGTAACAACCAGAACTGACAGAAAATTGAAGTGTATGGAAGTCAGACACCCAAGGAGTTAAAATTAGAAACGTTCATCCACCCGGTAGGAGGGGCGGAGTCAGGCCGGGCGAGGGACGTGGAGCGGAGAGCAGAGCAACCCAGGAGGAGCGCAGGACTGCAGCAGGCAGACCCTGTGTGCAGAAGCAGCGGTGGCTGGTGGACCCGGGCAAGGGGTTGGCGACCGGCAGACCCAGTGAGGAGGCCATTGTGAAGCAAGGCACTGTGCCCAACTCAGGGTCCCAGTGCCAGGAAATAGAGCCTTGGGGCACTGACTGAAAAGGAAGGTCCCATGGGGTGCACAGGCCCACCCACATGGGAATTGGCACCAGAAGGGCCCAGCTGGCTCACAGAAAGTGGCGGAGGGGTATGGGGTCCTACAAAGAGCAGAGCAAGTGCCATTGTTCCTTCTCTGACCCTGCCCACACATACAGCATCACAACCCAGCACCTGGGGTGCCCTGCCCTGGTGAACACCTAAGGCCCCTCCCCTCACTACAGGTGCTCGACAAGACCAAAAAAAAAACAGGAAAGAGATGGCCCAAACAGGAGAAGAATTGACAGCCCCAGAACCCATTCTTTTAAGGGGCCAAGAAATAGCCAACCTATCAGATGCACAGTTCAAAGCACTGGTGATCAGGATTCTCACAGAACTGGTTGATTTTGGTTGCAAATTAGATGAAAAAAATGCAGGCTACAATAAGTGAAATGAAGAAAAATGCACACAGAACCAATAGTGATGGAATGAAAGATGGGTCTCACATCAATGGAGTGGACCAGAAGGAAGAAAAAATATATAACCAGAAAAGAATGAAGAAACAAGAATTCAAAAAAATGAGGAGAGGCTTAGGAACCTCCAGGACAGCTTTAAACATTCCAGCATCTGAATTATAGGGGTACCAGAAGAAGAAGAGGAAGAACAACAAGTGGAAAACTTATTTGAACAAATAATAAAGGAGAACTTCCCCAGTCTGGCAAAGGTAATAGACTTTCAGGAAGTCCAGGAAGCTCAGAGAGTCCCAAAGAAGTTGCATCCAAGGAGGAACACACCAAGGCATATCATAATTACATTAGCCAAGGTAAAAATGAAGGAGAGAATCCTGGAAGCAGCAAGAGATAAGGGGACAATTACCTACAAAGGAGTTCCTATCAGGCTGTCAGCTGATTTCTCAAAAGAGACCTTACAGGCAAGAAGGGGCTGGAAAGAAGTATTCCAACTCATG
>CM052551.1:16064550-16089783 GCA_028533065.1 Trachops cirrhosus | reverse complement strand
GTGGGTGGGAGAGGGTGTTCAGGGTGGAGGGGAATGAAGGGGGTAATGGGACAACTGTAATAGCATAATCAATAAAATATATATATATTTTAAAGAAGAACCTATTTGAAGAAATAATGACCAAAAACTTCCCGAACCTGGTGAAGAAAAAAGACACACAAGCCGAGGAAACACAGAGAGTCTGAAACAAGATCAACGTAAAGAAGCACACACCAACACACATTATAATTAAAATGGCAAAGGTTAAAGACAAAGAGAGAATCTTAAAAGTAGAAAGAGAAAGACAGTTCCCATTACATTGTCCACTGATTCCTCAACAGAAACTCTTTAGGCCACAAGGGATTGGCATGAAATAATCAAAGTAATGAAAAGCAAGGGACCTACAACCAAGATTACTCTACCCAGCAAGACTATCATTTTAAATTGAAGGAGAAATAAAGAGCTTCCCAGACAGGAAAAACTTGAAGAAATTCATCACCACCAAATCAGTACTATTGTACCAGGAATATTAAAGGGACTTCTTTAAGAAGAAGGGGATGGAAAGTAACATAAATATGAATAATAAAATGGCAATTACTACATACCTTTTAATAATCATTTTAAATGGAAATAAATTAAGTACTCCGATCAAAAGACATAGGATAGCTGAATGGATAAGAAAACAAGACCTTTGCGTCCCTGTGTGTCTCCCCAAGGACCTGTCCTGTGAGGCTGGGAGATTCTCCCACTGTCTCAACCCCCGCAGGTGTTTTCAATCAGTGCCCCAAGGCTCTACTTCCCAGCGCTGGGTTGCGCAGTCTGTATCGCTGCCCGTTTTCACCTGGTTTATCTGCACAAATGTGTGACTGTGGACAGCCAGCTGCCTTTCAAGTCTCACTGGGTCTGCTCATTGCCTCCCGTGCCCGGGGTCTGCCACCAGTCTTTCAGCTGCCCTTGCGCATCTGGGGTCCGCCAACTGCCGCCTGCGTCCTGGGCACCTGTTTCTGCCAGCCACCGCTTTTTCCTGCTGGGATCCCTCGACCCCTCTCCGTCAGCCTCCAACTCCGCCCCTCTTACTAGTCTGGATGAATGGGTGTCAGACTTCCATACAGTTCATTTCTCTCTGTTCTGGTTGTTTTTTTGTTTCTAAATTTTTGTTGTCCTTAGTTTTGGTTGAGGAGGCACAGTGTGTCTACCTACACCTCCATCTTGGCTGGAAGTCTTCAAATAGGTTCTTGATCCCTTGCTCTCTCTCTTCCTGTTCTTCTAGTTGTCCTATGATGTGGATGTTGTTATGCTTGATGTTGTCCCAGAAATGGGTTGTGTTCTCTGTGTTCTCTTGTTGATCTCTCCAATTTGGGGGGCAGCAGTTTGCCCTGTGACCTCACTTCTCTAAGGGATCTAACAAAAGTTGTTGATTTATTAGTTTGTTCAGCTTTTTACTTGTGGTTAGGATGGAATGGTGACTTCCAAATTTCTTAAATGTCATACCAGAAACCTATGCTTATAGTTTTATGTTGAGTTTTAGAGGTCTGTAGAACATCCAAGTGAGGTTGTTTTTATATTGATGATGATTAAAGGGTGGGGGGTGTGTGTGGAAAGTGATATTACCCAAACGTACAGTTAATGCGGCAAAAGCAAAGGGCCTAGACAATGTCCTTGAGAAAGGTCAACTTTTAAGGGACAAGAAGAGATGCTAGCAAGGAAGAACAAGAATAAATATGAGAGGCAGGAGGAAAATCAGAAGAGTGAGACCTTATGGAATCCAAGGGAAAAATGTTTTCAAAGGGTGATTAGCCAACAAAAGTGAATCCTGCTGAGAGGTTCAATAAATTAAGAGCTAAAATTTGTCTATTGGAGGTAGATTTTTGGTAGTTTGGGTGAAAACATTTTCAGTGGAGTTATACAGGTATAATACAGATCAGAAAGAATTGAGGAAGAGGGGGTGAGAAAATGGAGATAGCAGGTGAAAATTAATTTTTCCAAGAAACTTTTGGGGTCTGGATATGATGGTATATTTTTCTTCTAATAAAAAGACTTAGGCAATATAAATGTTAATGAGAATGAGTGGAATGAACTGGTAGAGGGAGTGACAGAATAAAGATATGTTGGGTTGGTTAAAAAGTTTGTTTTTTTTCTGCAAGATGGCTCTAGTAGCACTTCATTGTCTTTAACTTCATTCGAAACAACTTTGTTAGATTGTATTGTGACAGTTGTCATATCAGTGAGCATTTAAAAAATCTTATCTAAATTGGTGAATTTTTGGGTAGCCATTTTAATATTGAAGATAGAAGAACATAAGCAACATTTTCAGCATATTATGCTTTATTATTTCAAGATAGGTAAAACCACAACTGAAATACAAAAAAAAAGATTTATAAAGTGTATGGATGGAGAAGATGCTGTGATTGATCAAGCATGTCAAAGTAGTTTGCAAAGTTTCACGCTGGGGATTTCTTACTGGATGATGCCCATGGTTGGGTAGATCAGTTGAAGTTGATAGTGATCAAATTGAGGCATTAATTGAAAACAATCAATGTTCTATCACATGGGAGATAGCCAACACACTAAAAATATCCAAATCAATACAGTTATTGGTGAAAATGAAAAAATGTGTCTTTTATTTTACAGAAAAAAACTAAATAAACTATTTGGCCAACCCACTAGAAGAAAGTAGATGACTCGTGGAGTGAAATCTCTTAGAAGTCAGGAAGGAGATGAGACCAGAGCACAGGATGAGGGATTAACCTTAGAAGGGGAAGAGGGATGTATAGTCCATTTTAATAGGAGAAATGCAGGAGAGAATCAATGTAGATTATTTATCACATCATTTAATCCTTACAAAAGTCTTTGGGGCTGAATATTGTTTTCCCTAAATTTCAAGTGACATAAAGGAGGCCCAGAAAAGTTAAATAAAACTTGCTCACATTCACTAAAGAGAGCCTAGGAAATATCCAACCCCGAGGTTGCTTTGAACCTCAGCTGTAATGGTCATTTGCTTGCAATGTTTTAAAAGCTTAAGTTCCTCATTGAAAGTGCCCTGAAAGTGATTGAAATGTGGTTGTATCCTTGTTTTATGACTTGATAAGCCAGATGGAAAGAGCTTTTACTGGAAGAAATATGTGGTGTCATTTGGTAGAGATGTAGTAAAAGAGGCTGCTCTTAATTAATGTTTGACCAACTCAGTACCAAAGGTCTGACTTTTCTTCCTGAGCAAGACGTTGCTGGAATAAGCAACCTTGCTTCTGTTTCTGTGTGTGTTTGAGAAGCACCAAAGTGCATATTTTATATTATTGTCTTCTTATTCCTTCATGCAATCTTGCCACATGGATAATTGTGTCTGTGTTACAAATGAGAAAACTGAGGCTCAAAGAGGTCAAGTGCCTTACCCAAGGCCACAGAGTAGGGGATGAAATAAGAATTAAACCCTAATCTTTCTGACTCCAAAGTTCTTGCCCTTTCAACAAAGCATCACTTTAAGTAGCTTAGAGGTAGGGAGGAGCCTGCTGGTTAGAAGATGAATTATGGGGCTTTGTAATACCCCCGGGCATATAACCTACTGAGATTTTGTCTTTCTTCTTTCAACTTCCCAAACTTAAACTGATAAAGAGTTGTAGGACTATTAATAGTCAATATTTATATAGTACCAATTGTATACAAGCATTATTCTAGATACTGTAGATACAGTAACAATGCTGAAGCAACCTTATGAGGTAGGTTCTATGATTGTCTCCATTTACACAGGAGAAAACAGGCACTGAGAGCCTGAGTAACTTGCTGAAGACCACACAACATGTCAGTAGCAAAGCCAGAATTTGAACCCAGAATGTCTGGTTCCTAAATCTGGGCTCTTAAACAACAGGTGGGGACTATTGGCCTCTGATGAGGAGAATTTGATTTTGTGCCTTCTTTCCTATCTACTTACTCAATTTAGCTATTTGACCAATGGCATAGAATTTTGAGTCAGATCCGGATATGACTCCCAGCTCTATCAGTTAAAAAGCTGTGTGACCTTGGATACATTACTTAACCTCTCAACAGCTCAGTTTCTTCATTTGTAATATGGGAACACAGTATTCGACTCAAAGAGTGACTATGAGGATTAAATGAGAAAAAGCATGTTAAGAGCTCAACAGAATGCCTGGGCAATAGAAAAATGGGCATTAGGTGTTACCTATTCTTATCCATAGGTCCTAAAGTTGACAATAACAGGCAGAATTTGAACACAGGACTGCATGACTGCAGACCCCAATGTTAACTACTATACCAACTACCTTCCTAGCATCCTCATCACCGTGCTCAGCAAGCCCCTTCTCCAGACTTCTGTGATCTTCTGAGTGGACCTCAACATCTCTGTCCACTCGAGCAGCACCTTTGACCCCTCCCTCTTTCTGGCTCACTGTGATGAGTGGTTAGTGGTGAGAAGGCCCACCATCACCAGATTGAGAGCCGGAGGCTAGTGGAGCAGGGATAAGAAGACAAAACCTGGTCCATGAAGTGTAAGTGGAGGCCACAGGCATGACCACGGTCACACACCTGACCCACAGTGCTTCCAAAAGATCCCAGAGGGAATGTACAAAATCCATGAGGTAATAGATCAGAACCAGGATTTGGTTTGGGCAAATCCTTGTATATAATGATTTATTGCAGTCAAGCTTCTTTTGGAAGTCTGCCACTCCAGGCCCAGGGGTCAAGCTTGCATAGATTTTGAAGGTGCCTCTAATTCTTACATTTTCCATCATTTTTAATCAGTCATTGAGTACTGTTACATTTAAAAAATTTTTTGTGTCCTGCCCCTTTATCTGTGACCTGAGAATGCCTGCTGGGACTGCTGCTCCCCAGAAGGCTACAGTAGTGTGGAAAGGTCTAGATTTCTCTGGGTGGTCTGAGAAAACATTGATTAGGGAGACTGTGTTAAAGAGAGAAGTCAGGGTTGTTATTATGTGAACTGCAGGAGTGCTTTAAGTCCTAAAGGTGAAGTAGGGCCATAAATAAGTATGGACTTAGAGGTCAGACGCTGGGAGGACCGGAGCTGCTCTGAGAGTGAAGAGCCCAGAGGAAGGGGTAAATGGTGTGAGTCTGAAGGCAGGAGGAATGTGAGAATGCTGGAAACTTGCCATGTGCAGCATAGGGCGAGCCTGGCTGTCTAAAGCAGCTTCTCAAATGGGTCCTCTAAAGTGCTGCTCATAACACAGGAAAGTGAACACCTGTCCATGAGTGTGTGTGTGTGTGTGTACGCACTGGGGGGAAGGTGTCCAAAAAGTGAAGCCCAAAGGAACACACGGTAGGAGGGAATTTTCTTTAGGTCTTATGTTTTATGCTGGAGATCTGTTGGTTTTAATATAAAATGGTTTTAAATGACACCATCAAGTAAAGTGGGTACTCTAGACAAGTGCTCCTTATGTATGCAATAACTTGAGTAAACTCCGTCACTGCCCGTCACCCCAAAATGTCTAGTGACAGTGTGAGAAGCACAGGCTTAATGGACCCTAGAGATGAGATATTTTGTATCCACCTCATTCTTACATTCCTGCCTCTACCACTTTAGTTCTAACCTCAACTTGTCATACATGGGTTATTACAATATGCACTTAAAATCTTTAAAAAATCATGTTACGATATAATTATTAAAACAATACATGTTTATTGAAAATAGAAAAGTTATTAAGATATTTAAAAAGTAATGAATTATTTTTAAATTATTATTTATTTTTAAATATCTTTACATGGATTCAAAATTTAAAGATTTAAAAGACACATAGATTTTTTCCTTCCCACTTTCTAGTCCCCTAGCCATCCTGTTTTTTCTGGGTAGCATTCAGTTTTATCAGTTTCTTGTATATTTCAATAATTATGTATATATTTTCCCCCAAATGGTAGTTTAATAAACATAGTTACAGACACACACACAATTCTGTACTTTATTTTTCCTTTAAACATTGTGTCTTGGAGATTATTGCAAATCAGCCCATTGAAATCTTCCTGTTTTCATAACTGCCCAGTGAACAGATGTTTTTTTAATCCTCACCTGAGGATATGTTTACTAATTTTAAAAGAGAGAGGAAGAGAGAGAGAAAAGAAAACATCGGATGTGAGAGAGAAACATTGATTGGTTGCCTCCCACACATGCCTCAACTGGGGATGGAACTGACAACCTAGGTGTGTGCCCTGACCCGGAATCAAACTTCTCCGTGTATGGGGAGGATGCTCCAACTGACTGACCCACCTGGTCAGGGCTAGACTCTTCTTTGATAGTCTCTCCTATGTCTGTCACTTTATGTCAGATTAATTGTGCTGAAATATCAGTCCTGCACTCAAACACCTTGCTCATACCTGCCTGGGTCCCCACCCCACCATTAGCTACGATGAAGTCCATGCCCATCCCCCTCCCGGCAGCTTGGCCGGCCCTGCCAGGCCTGGCTTCTCACTGCTCCTCCACTAACTAGCTCTGGTCCTTCTTGCCTTTTCCATGTTTTCTATGTATTCCTCTCCACTCTCCCCACCCTGCTCTGCCCCTGATGGGTCTTCCTTTCTGTCCTTTTCTGCCCAAATCTTCCTCCATGAAAACCGCAACCTTCAGAGCTAACACCAGCATTTACTGCACACCACCCATGACATTTCTTTACCTTACACTGTCATGTATTGTCACTTTGATATGCATAGCTCTTGTTCCATGTAGTTTTTTCAATTCCGTAGTCAGACTTCCATTCAACTTGATTTCTGATGTTTCTGGGCGATGGTTGTTGTATATTTTAGATGTAATTTTGATGTGGTTGTGCAAAGAGGTGAGCCATGTCTGCCTATGTCGCCATCCTGACCGAAAGCTCAATATGCACACTCTTTTAAAATATATTATTTTTGAGTTTTATTTCCCAAATTGTAAAAGTAGAATCATTGTAAAAAAAATTAGATAGCATAGCATTATACAGTGAGGAAAATTAGAATAAACATAAATATATTTCAGAGACAACAATTTTTCCAAACTTCTGCCTTAGAAACTAAAACACAACTGGGTATATTTCCTTTTGTTTTTTTTCTGTGTGTGTGTTTGTAGACACACATATTTAAAAAAAATTTTGCAATCTGCTTTACTTTACAGAGACATGTCTCATCTTATTTAATATTCTTCAAAGTCATGGTTTTCACAAGTTATATAGTGTCCCATATACATCTATTTTTAACCATAACCCTATTGCTGGACATTCAGGTTTTAGCTATTCCAAAGAATGCTCTATCAATCCTGAGAAAAAAGAACAAAGCTGGAGGTATCACACTTACTGACCTCAAATGATACTACAAAGCTACAGTCATCAAAACAGTATGGTATTGGCAGAAAAACTAACACCAATGGAACAGAATTGAGAGCCCAGGAATAAACCCACACATACATAGGTCCCTAATTTTTACAAAGGGACCAAAAACATACAATGGAGAATGCAAAGTCCCTTTAAGAAATGGTGTTGAGAAAACGGGAAAGCTGCATGCAAAAGAATGAAAGTAGGCTGCTGATAGACATCATACACAAAAATGAACTCAAAATGGACTAAAGACTTGAATATAAGAGCTGAAACAAAAGTACATAGAAGGAAACATAGGCACTAAACTTATGGACCGTGGTCTCAGAAGGTTCTTTGATGTCAAAGGCAAGGGAAATAAAAGCAAAACTAAATGAATGGGGACTGTATCAAATTAAAAGTTCCACATAGCAAAAGAATCTATCAACAAAAGATAAAAAGCAATCAATCAAATGGAAGATGATATTTGCCAATGATACCCCTGGTAAGGGGCTAATATCCAAAATATATGAAGAACTCATACAATTCAACCACAACCTCCCCCCAAACAATCCAATTAAAAATGGCATAAGACCTGAATAGACACTTTACCAGGGAAGAATACAGATGGCCAAAAAATATATGAAAAGATGCTCAACATCACTAGTTATAAGGGAAATGCAAATCAAAACCACAATGAGATACCATTTCATATTTGTTAAAATGGCTATTATTAATAAGACAATAAAACAAGTGTTGGAGAGGGTGTGGAGAAAAGGAAACACTGGTATACTGCTGATGGGAATGTAAATTGATGCTGCCACTGTGGAAAACAGTGTGAAGGTTCCTCAAAAAATTAAGAAAAGAGCAACCATATGACCCAGAAATTCCTCTTCTGGGTATCTACCCCCAAAATTTGAAAACACTTATTCATAAAGATATGTGTACCCCTATGTTCATCGCAGCAGTATTTACAATAGCCAAGACATAGAAACAACCTAAGCATCCTTTGACAAATGATTGGCTAAAGAAGACATGGCATATACATACAATGGAATACTACTCAGCCACTAAAAAAGACAAAATATTGTCATTTGCAACTTGGATGGATCTTGAGAGTATTATGCTATTACGCTAAGTAAAATAAATCAGACAGAAAAGGGTAAGAGCTGTATGATTTCAGTCACATGTGGGATATAAAACAAAACATAAGAAATGAACAAACAACCCCCCCTCCAAAACAAACTGGTAGAGATGACAGCATCCTGGTTACCAGAAGGGAAGAGGGTGGGGGGAACGTGAAGAGGGTAAAGGGGGCCAAATATGTGGTGATGGAAGGAGACCAGACTTCAGACGGTGAGTACACAGGGAACACAGACGTTGTATTATAAACTTGTACATGTGAAATTTATATAATGTCATTAACCAATGTCACTCAATAAGTTTACTTTTAAAAGGATTTATTTAAAAAATGCTACATCAAATATCTGTGTACAGTAGTAGTCCCTCATCCCCAGTTTTGCTTTCTGAATGTTCAGTTACCCAGGTCAACTGAGGTCTGAAAATATTAAATGGAAAATTCTGGAAATAAATAATTCATGAGTTTAAAAATCAGTGCCGCTCTGAATAGTGTGATGAAACACCGAGGCGTCCCATTCAGTCCCACCCTAGGCGAGAATGCCTGCCTCGTCTCGCGGGTGCGCGCCGTAAGTGCTCCGCCTTCCAGATGCTTGGGACCGTCTTGGCAGTGCTGTTGTTCAGGTCCGCTTTATTTTACTTCGTAATGGCCCCACAGCCATTCTCATAACTTTTATTACAGTATGTTGTTATAATTGTTCTGTTTTATTAATAGTTATAGTTGTCAATCTCCAACTGTGCCTCATTGATAAATTAAACTTTATTATAGGTAGTAATGTATAGGGAAAAACATTGGGTATATAGGGTTTAGTACTGTCCATGGTTTTAGCATTCACTGGGGGTCTTGGAACACGCCCCCTGCGGGTAAAGTGGGCGATCTACTCTATATGAATCTTTGTAACTATCTTTGGTTACTTTGTTAAGATGGATTCCTAGGAATAGACATATTAGGTTAAAGAAAACACATAAGGATCCTGGTATATATCGCCAAGTTTGGCTCCCCCAGGGGTTGTATAAATTATATTTCTATTAACACTGATCAAGGTTGTCCATCACCTCTCTCCATTACCAATATTCTGATGTGTTGTTTAACTTTTTGTCTGCTTTATCTATTATCTTTCAAACAGAGTATCATTTCCTTAAGCAGGTACTGTGGGCATCTGCATGTTTATATCTGCCACAGAATTTTGCTTGGTGTCATTCACATAATAGCCCTCATAAATATTTGCTAAACGAATGAATGTTTATTTTCTACTATCCCTTTGGGGTTAAGAACTGGAGAAAGTACTCTAACGATCACTCTCAAATTGGTCAAGAGAGAGAGGAGTATATACTTGCTCATGTTCAAGGGATTTGGATACGGGAATGGGTCCAAGAGAGAAAAATGAGGCGTTTTTTAGGGTCATCTCTGTCTGCAGCATTTTTGGAACTGATTTTCTGCACCAACATCCATTTTCCCTTCATAACTGGGTGTGGAGAGGGGTGGGATCTGTTTTCACAACTCAGCCATGTAGCAGAATGAGTGGAATTTTCCGGATGGATCTTCTCGATGGCCGTTGGCATAATTATGGCTTTGCCTTCTGGGAGCCGTTGGGCTGCAGCCCCTGAAGCCTAGATGACTGTTTCAGCAGGTCAGACTGTGGGATCTCTGCGTTTTTATTGGCATGGAGAGCCACGAAGGATTTCAAACCATAAATGCCATTTTTTATTTTTTTGTAGTAGGTCTAAACTAAATGCTTTCAGCAGGGGCTAGAGTGAGGAAAGTGCATTATTCTCCCCACCCCCTCCCAGCCTTCACACACACACACACACACACACACACACACACACACACACACCCCTCAAATGATGTGTGATCAGATGATTCCCTGGCATTGGGCACCTCTCTAAATGCCAGAGTCTGGGGTCATCTTCTGGGAATAATACGTTGCTTTAGCATTTTTTTGTATCTGCACACCCACTATGAAGATGAATTGACATTTCCCCTCCCCTACTTCCAGAGCCCTCTCTCTGGCATAGTTCTTTTTGTTTTTAGGTAAAGAGGCTTGGAGTGTGAAAGCTTGTTATGGATTTGGGGATATCTGAGCCCATAGTATCTCTACGTTACAATTTCACCTGCCCATTTGAATTGAATACCACTTTATTTTTTAAAAGACTTTATTTATTTTTAGGCAGAGGGGAAGGGAGGGAGGGAGGGAGGGAGGGAAACATCAATGTGTGGCTGCCTCTCGTGCACCCACTACTGGGAACCTGGTCCACAACCCAGGCATGTGCCCTACACTGGGAATCGAACTGGTGGCCCTTTGGTTCACAGGTCGGTGCTCAATCCACTGAGCCACACCAGCCAGGGTTGAACACCACTTTTATCATGTCCAGTGAACACGATTGTCCCAGGAGGCAGGTGGTGTAAACTGAAGGGGGAAATCTGGGCTGATCCACACGCTCATGGACAGAGGTGGTTTGCCTTATTGTGATGAGCCAATTTGCTGCCCTATTCCCCATAGCTGTCAAAGGTTATCTTTTATAGTCTCCTATCCTTAGAGATCATAGTTTCTCTAACCCACAGGTTGGATGACTTCCTTAGAATTAGTAATCGTCACTGTAGCAGATATGGGGGTGGATCAGCATGCCACTTACTAGTGTGCAGAGGTTGGAAAATTAAAACATTATTTCCCAGACTCCCTTGCAGTTAGGGTTTTGATGTAACTGGGTTCTGCCAATTAGATGCACTTTCTTGTGACTTGGATGTGGGAGCCAGATGGAGTGTGGAAAGAGGCAGGAAAATGGGTATCTGTACTTGCCACTATGCCATGGGCTGTATGGTTCTGGAGCTGCCGGCTGTAGCAATGGTTTCCCAGTTCAGCAGGCAGCTTCCTGAGCCAGCAGCTCCCTTGACAGCCCAGTCCTCCAGCATGGATTTGGGAGTTGATCCCTCTTCCATTTAGTATCTTGTAATCAATACCTCTCCTTTATAAACTTGCTAATAGAATCCCATAGGCTGCAAAGCTATGAGTTGCTTTACCTTGTGTATTTGATGGTTGAAACAAAATTGTATGGAATTTTATCTTTGACCTTAGTTTTATTGGATTTATTTTCCCCAAAGCTAGTCTTGGATTACCCTGTTCCCTTTTGCATGTTTTTCCTTGTGATAGTAAATGACCTTATGTTTGACTTCCCCAGAATTATGTTGATGTGTCCAAACATAAAAATAAATGTTTCCATCTTCACTGACCTATTTAAACAATTTCATGTGCCAACTCATACACCCTCTCTCTATAAAGAGTATTGTATTATTAATAAGCACATAATGCATATTTGCTGAAGCTTGGAAATAGGCACAGAAAGGGCTGGGAGAAATTTGCGTTTATCACGACATCAGTCCTAGCACTTCAACAAACAGCACTAGCCAGGATGTAAGTCATGCTTGTCTGTTTCCTGACATTTCATGACAACTCAATGTTATTGTGATGTTGTTATTGTAGTACCACACTAGACTCTTTTTAGTTGTCTTATGGCAACTTGTTTTTATCGTAGAGTTTGCTGAAACTTTGTTCTGAAAAATAGACTCAGACAACTCAGTCATCTAAAGTGCTGGTTGGAAAAGCACTGATTTAACTGGGCAAGACTGTGTAACTATAAAATTAGAATATATTCCCCAGTGCCTTCTTTTCATCCTCGGAGTGTTGGTCCTTTGGCTAGACATAGCTGTAAGGGCAGATCACTTAGAGAAGTCAGACTCCAAGCCTGGGTGGAGAGTGCTCTCCAATTTTGTTGCTTTTGTGTTGTTTGAAATGAAGCAGGGAACAAGCATTTCTGAAGCAACAAACGTTCTGTCTCAAATTATGAACTAAAAAAGAAATTTGTTTATTGAGGGCAAGAGGATGCAAGCAATATAAAAATCAAAAGCTTATCTGGCTTTAATTGGCTTTTCTTTTGTTAAATGGGGGTGGGATTTTTTTGTACATTTTCTAAGGGTCCCAATCTGCTCATGAAATCCTCATACAGGGGGAAGCTGTGGGGCAGAGATTCCTTAAGCGACCCATTGGGAGACCTCTTTATCGGGGAGGAAGTAGCTGCTCGGCTGCCTACTTCTTTCCCTTCTGCTTCATGTGTACTACAAAATAGTCATTGCATGCGATGGTGAGCCCAGCGATTAGCGAAAAGAAGCTCTGGAAGCCCACTCGGCCATCTCGGCATTGGTCCAGGTCTTTCATTATCTTGTCTACGGCCAGAGGGTCTTTTTGATTCTGAAAAAAAGAACAAAGGTAAGAAACGTCAGTAAGTGGTGGCAATGACTAGCTTCTTTGATTTGTACTGCTGACAACCATATATATAATCTCTTAATTATCTGAATTCTTATTTTAGGTGATAAGTGATCTTTGGAGGTCATCTAAATGGATTTTGTTCCCTTTAGGGGGCATTTTAGTAAATTGATACTTATTTTAAACTAGGAAAGAGGTTTCCATGGCATTGTTTCATATAATTATAGGGACCTTAGAAATGGCCTATTCTGTGCTGAAGAAGGTACACCCACACCTCCTCATTCTCAATGCAATGCTCTTGCCAGATGGAACCAACATGGACTTCTGACCTGCTTGGCTTCCAGTTCAACTCCTCCTGCAACTTTTAAAATTACAAGATTCTGCTTAAGAACTACTCGGAACTCCTCATTTTGTAGTTTAAACTTATATTCTCTTAACAAGCTTTTATTTCTGATATTCAAATCCTATAAATGTGAAATTCTTAGGAAAAGATCTTACAAGATTATTTAGGGAGTAAGTTTCAGATCACTGACCTAGGGGTTTTAAAAGAGGGACTAATGATAACTTCTCAGAATCTCGTCTGGAGAATGGCTAATATTTTGCCAGCTTTGGAGACAGGAGAGAAAACAAGCCTGGCAGAGGTATGCATTCCATTCCCCACTTGCTCGGTAGCTGGTGATTGGAAAACACTCTGCAACAATGTTATTAAAAAAAAAAAAGAGGGGATAATGATGTCATGGGGTGTGTTATGTTTGGAGAGTGTAGGTAGATTGCCCTCATTTCCCTTCATTTCTTGGCATGGGCGGGGCAAGCTAGTGTGTCTTCATTTTATATGAGCCATGTAACAGTAAGTCACACTTAGTGAGCCTTCATATATCAACTGTGAGTGGAGGAGGTTGGATTAGAGTACCTCTATTATTGCTTCCATTCTTAATGAACTGGTAAATCTATGCCATCCTGTACCCTCTGCTGGATTCTTTCAAAAGGAGTATGTGTGATGGAGCCATAAACTCCCTATGACTCTGTCTGCTAGGAATGCATGGAACCAAGGTGGACAGGCAAGATCCTTTTTGCTTTTTCTTTCATCTTGCATCTATGCTGACTGGCTCGATCACTCCTTTTTGTAGTGATGAGAGGGAAATGCGGCCTTTCAGAGGTGTGAAAGGGTTCTGGTGAAGTGTTTATGGATTCCACTGATTGTGCGCATGAGAGGGCACTGACACTCAGTGTCTGGGGTGTGCTGGATGCGTACAAATCGCACTAAAAAAATCCCTTAAGTTAAAGCGGCCGCATTCCTATACAAGGGATGCAAATATCTACCCTAAGCAAACAACTAAAACCTGCTCTATGTAGCCACCTCTGCTTTTGGTGGGTTTTAGTTAATTCTGACCTCACCCCCAGCTTCCTGGCTGTGGTCAGAGGGAGTAAAATTTGGATGACAGAAGAGTCAACTTTAGAAACAAAATGCTCTGTTAATGCAGCAAGAGTGGGTGTGCCTGGAATTATGACCCCATGCCTGGAATAAATTACACTGCTGTGTTCAGTACTTTGTGCATCTGCCCCTTATGTTTCTCCTGCCAGAAAGCCTTTAGGGAGGAGGGGTCTGTATCTCATGTGATATTCACCCTGGCTTCTAACTTATGCAACATGACTAATCAGTATTTAGTGTACTGAGAATGCCTTTGTTCACGTCATGGGTGGGTTTACAATGAACTTATTTTATCTTTGCATTTTATGGTTGCCTTGAAGAATCACAGAAGTGAAAGTGACCTTGGAGGTAATTATATCCAGTCTTCTCATTTTACAGAGGAGGGAACTGAGGCCCCACAATCTAAAGCAACCTGCCCAGCGTTAACTAACTCCAGGTCTGGGGCTGTATCACAGAACTGTACAAAAGCAGTGTAACCATATATTCTAACTCATTAGGGGATAGCATTGTGGTAACTGCAGCTCTGAGAGACCAGTCAGGCTATTTAGTTCTGTGTATTTAACTGGCATTGACATGTAAATCATAGAGTACTACAAAGCCCTGTGTTTACTGAGTCACGAGTCAGGGGCTTGACTAAATGTGTTATTGCCCAAGCAGATGACAAGAGGCAGGACCCAGCCTTTTACCATAATCTTTCTTCACCTTGTGGAGGCTAATGCATTATTCTATACGAGCACAGTAACAATCCTTTCAAGTGACTCCAGTTGTGGCAAGGAAAGAAAGACTTGCATTTCCATCTGAAGTTTTGTCAAGCAATGCCTCACCTTCAACGAAATGCAATAACCATCTCCTGAAGGCCTACAATGTAAAAGGATGACTGGGCCTCGCAGCCTAAATAAAGACCTGGCTGAATTATCTGAGCCGATGGCAGGGTCCTCTTCCAGGCTTCACGATCCCTCAGTTTGATAAATGTTGAGGTATAAACTCTAGCTATGCTCCTATGTTCTCAAACCATTTTCAACATGAACAGCAGTTATTTCTGGAATGATGTTCGGCTCTCATTCAGCAGGTGTTTTGACACCATTTCTTTAGAGCCAACTTTTTTTAAAGCCTTTATCTGGAAAGATTTAAGAAAGGAGATTCAAGTGAATGTGAACAGAATGTGGCACATCCAGTGCCAGGTTGATGGACCAAGGCAGACCAGGCGGTCTTGTTGGTGACTCTTGTGAAAGGCCTTTCCCGCAACTCAGTCTCAACGGATGCAGATGATTCTGGATGGACTCTCTCGAACAAATACCTCGGAATATGGTTATTTGTGTGTTGTCTTATTTTACCTACCAACTCTAAGCTCCTTGAGGGCAGGGCTATGTCTTCTTTACCTTCTGTTTCCTCTGTCATGTCTTATAAATAGGAGACACTCAATAATGTTTAATAAATAAATGAAAGCACCTTCTAGTAGTGACCTCCACAAGGAAGGGATGAAAAGAAAGGAAAGGAACCAGGGCCTAGAAGCACTGAATTTCACGTCTGAGTCTTTCCGAGCCTTTCAAGACTTACTTCCAAAAATCCAGGGAACTCCTTTTCCATGAGCACTCTCAGGTCCTCCTTTGTTAAGTAGCCTTTATCCCCAGCAAATTTGTGAAATGTGAACATCATCGTTTCCATGGCGTGTTCCATTTGAGACGGCATTTTGGTGAGGTCTGTTGAAACATATTAAAGGATATAAAGAAACAGAATTTATATTAACTTTTAAACTACATGTTTTGCCAGTCTTTTGAGAAAAATTGGAAGGGGGTTAATTAGGTCATGCATTTGATTCTTTCCAGCTGCAAAGTTCAATGAATCTAAGAATCCATTTGCCTCTGGTTTTGGGCCTCCTGCTGATGGAAACGGGCACCAGAGGTATCAGTGCCCTGAATGAGGAATTTATCTAGTTGCCCACTAATTCCACATAAATCACCTAGTGAAAAATAAAACCTACAATCATTTGGAAAAGCAAGATCAGTATCTGTCATTTTAACTGACAAAGCACCTATTGAAAGAACATGTGTCTCATCATTTCTCTTGGCGCTGGTAAATGGGACTCTTAGATAGGGTGGAATACCAACCACCCACGCAATGAAGCCTGGTGACTACAAAAACTTCAGCCTCCAAGCATAACTAGCTAACCTGGTTCAGTCTACTTCTAGGGTTTAGAAATCTGCTTATAGATAGATTTAGTCTGCTGGGTATGTATTGTTTTCTAAAGCTATGAACTTGTGATTGCAACAAAAACATTTATTTGCATCTTTGGTAGTAAAATGCATTTGTCCTACTGAATGAAAGCTACCCACTGCTCATGATCTAGTTCCTTGAGGAGGAAGAAGTAACAGTATATCCTAACCCCTCTGGGGACCTGATATATTTGGGACGGCAAGGACAGAAGAGTTCCTGTCAAGTCTGAGGTGCAGTGGGAGAGCAAGAGCTTTTCATCAGGAAGAGTTTAAAGGAAAGGAAACATGTCAGAATGTATTCAGAGATAACAATCTGGGGGTGTATGCCTCATCAAGACCCAGGGCTTAGTACTTGATAGAAGCTCAGTGGATTTTGGCTTAATTGGAAGGAATGCTTTAGCCAGACTAGAGCAGCTTGGGCTAACATCACCTAAAATCACCCCTGGATGGGAAACAGGTGAACTTGAATGGAGACTGTAATATACCATTCTCCAAAACAACAACAACAAACAAAACACAAGAGTGGGTTTTGAGCACAGGTGGAAGGAGAGGCTAGCACCTTCCTCTGCTAGAGAGTACCAACAGGAACCTGAGATACACTTTCAGTCTGGTTTCTGCTGCTGGCAGGTTCGTTTTCAAAACAGATCCCTCAATGCTGTCTTTTACAGAGGAGATGGTGGAGTTGGTAAGCATGAGGATTGAGCAATTACACTTAAGAATAGTAAACTCTACCCCTTAATGCCCACAGAAGTACAGGAACCAGCATGCCAAAGAATGTGCTACTCTAGAGAGTGCTGTAAACCGGAATCAGACATGATTCATCTGGAAGGCAGTTCTCTTGGAGAGAGCAGCAAATTAATGCTCAAGGTCTACTGTGAGATGCGTTCCAGGGGATGCAAACATACCTTCTCCCCTCTCTTCCTAAATTGTCAGGTCTGGCTCACTGCCATCTTCCATGAGTTCAGATGGCAGTTGGCTTAGACGGAGTCAGCCTTGCCTGGATTAGTTCTGGAAGGCCAGCAACTCAAGAGAATTCAAGCGAGTGTCACCTATAGGAGAAGGGTGTGGGATTCCACTCCAGTTCTGAAATAACTCAGGAAAGGAGTCAGTCTCCACAGAGGTATAAAAATACCTGTGCCCAGGCTCTCAGAACAGCAGAGTACCTCATGACGAATTCCCAAAGTTCCCAGAAAATGGAACTGGCTGTGGGACGCCTATTTCACTTCTTCACACGGCAGAGCAGAAGGAAACTGCTCTGCAAAGTCAGAGTAAGGATGCCTCAAATAGGAAACCAGATTAATTTAGGAACTTCTAAGAAAAACAGGCTGTAAGTCGAGGAAAGTTTGGCCACCCAGAACATCTTCTTCAAGAGAATGAGGCCAGTCTTCCCTTAGTCAGTGCCCAGGCCTCAGGTCACTCCAATTCCATTCCCTCCTTGTCCACGTTCATCATGGACAGAGCTTTGTTCTCTGAAGCCACATCCCTGCCCCACTGGACCTCCCTTCCCCTCCTGTTTTGTTCAGCAAGCTGGGTATGAATACAGCAGCCAGCTGACTCTCTGTTTCTCTTATATTTGCGATAAGAATGCAGAACAGGGGCTAGCCAGGAGATGTTAGCTTGGGAAGGCAAAAATAGCTTTGAAAACCAGATGAGATGCCCATTGTCTCCTCAGTAACCCGTGTCCCAGAGGGCAGTGACCAGGACTGCTAGCCAGTGAACTCTGTTTTGAAGGAGGAGCCAGCACACTGGTTCCACAGTAAGATAAGGGGAAAGGAGAAAATGTTATGGTTAATACTGTTCTCTCGGTGGTGGATGAATCACGGAGTTCTTTTCCAGGAGTGGCGTTTGCCCCACTGAGTCAGTGCTGCCAGCCCTCTCATCTCGGGCGGGGCTGACCATAGCACTGACAGTCGGTTGCTAAAGCAGCAAGCAGTTCAAGGACTTGAACCTGGAGTTTCCCTCCCCCTACCCTCCCCACATGCTCCGCACCAGGATGAGGGTGGGACTCTAGCTTCTAGCTTGGGTACACTTTTCACTGGAGGACCTGGGGCTAAGAGGCCTCAGTGCCCTCCCTGTGCCCCAGACAACCTCCTACTGCACCTGAAACACTCGATCAATTTACATATTTGTTCACCTGTCTGTCTACCGGGGAAGAGCTGTAAATTATTCTGTTCTAGCCAAGAAACAATAACTAAATGTTTGCTTTATAAATGACTGAATGAATGATTCAAACAGGCTTCTTGGCAGGTGTGCTGGGCTGAAAACCTGGAAGCTCAAGCTCAGCAGGAGGACAGGCAAGCAGGGAAGGGCCAGAGAGGGGCTGCCTGTGAATGGCACAGTGAGCCCAGAGGAAAGCACATTCCACAAGTGCAGGAAAAATATGTGTCCTGCTAAACAGGTCTGGTCAGACCCTGATGTGACTGCTTTCTCTTCTCACTCTGGCGGTTTTTTCCCTTTTTTTTTTTTTTTTTTTTTTTTTGGTGCTTTGGTCCATCCCACTTTCTACCTCAGGCTTCTCAGGCTCTGCTCTCTCATTCTGAGCTCCATTGGATGTAACCTCATTGTTTACTCATTTTTTTAATTAAATCATATTCTGATGCCTGTGTATCTCCTGTTTGCCTGAGTCTTAAGAGTGGAGGCTCAGAAGTCCATAGTCTTTCTCCATATAGTTTTCTCTACAGAAGAGAATTCTGGACTCCACAGATGCAGCCACAGTGGTTACATTTTCATATCTCCTACCCTTTTCATGTCCTGGGCATGCGTCAGAGACACCTCGTAGTGCTCGCCTGTGGGAGTTCGCCAGGTAATGGCATACTCTTTAATAATGTGTCACATTATTGTGTTTGTGTCTTTCCCACTGGATTGCGGGCTCCTAGAGCAGGGTTCCTGTAGTTAGACTGTGTCCTATTAGAACCTGCTTAAGAATCAGTTAGGAATGGAATTGATAATAATGTCAATTTTGATCCTCCTAGGAGCAGCAGGGAAGCAGGAGGCCTCCTTACAAAAGTGCCTGCTCCTGAGCCATCCCAAATGTTTGCTCTGGACCCACGCCCAGATCTAGGCCGTAATTTAAAAAGGACCCTGCTAAAGGGCAAGAGGTTTGTTTGATTTACTTTGCTCCTCCATACCATAGTTTTTTACAGCCCACCCAGAAAATAATGGCAAGGTGTCAGTAAAAACAAACATCTGTTATTAAAATGTGTTTGAGGTTTCCTTCCTTTTGCTTCAGAGATTTTTTTCAAAAGAAAATTTTTTTTTTTTGAAAATTAAACCCAGAAGGCATTCTTGAACTTCATCCCCAAAGGAAATTAAGAAAAAGATAACTTGAGGCAATGGATCTGGGTCCAGGCTGTCTCTCCCAAGTTTCACCAAACCTAAAAATGTGGGCAACAAAGGAAAAGTTCCAAGTGCAATTCAATAGGAAGAAAAAATGCAGAAGCCTTCTCTACCCCATGGTGTACATCTGCCCTTCCCTGAAGAAGGGTCAGGCATCAGCCTGAAGTAGCAGACAATAGCCATCGTGACAACTGCTATTACGTTCATTGGTGGGTTGGTGGGCTAGGAAGTGCTGAATATTAAAAATAAGTCAATTCATTCTTTTTGCTGTGATATTCCTAAATTGTTGAGTCCCCAGGAATAATCCTAAAACTTCCTTCAGTTGAGCTTTCCCAGCACTCTGAGTGCTAATTTATACATTATAACCCTGAAAGGATTCCACTGTTTTCCTCAACTTTAACAGACTGGACTGTAGCCAAGGGCATACCAAGTGGGTAGTGGTCTAAAAAAGTCAGTTGGAACTGTCAGTGGAAAGCAGAGAGGCACCCAGTCTCAGCTCCACCCAGGCCCAGGTCCGATTTCACTGGGGCTGCTGCTTGAGAGGCTGGCTGGAAGCCAGACATGGGAGGAAAAGGGCCCATCTGATGTGGTATGCAGGAAACATCAGGCAAGAGCATCCAACACCTAGAAATCAGGGGCCTTTGTGCCCAGTGGACTCTCATAAAATGTAAGGAACTGAAATAAACTCCAAATGGTGTATCAAGCACCATGAGGAAGGAGGTAGCTTTGGGCTGTTGAGGAAGGTATATAGCATTTAGAAGAGATGATTAAACAGAAACTGGGCAGGAATCTGTGGGTGCAGGGCTGATGAAATTTCGAATGAGTTATATGAACTAATTCCTGCCCCAACTCCTGGCATTATCTTTTGCAATTTGCTGAAATACATTGGAAGCAAGGATCACTGATAGGGTGTTTCTGGAGCCTGGCCTCACCTGAAACACAGGATATACAAATCCACTGCTGCAGGTTCAAAGTCAAGCTGCAGGGACTCAAGGGGCAGGGATCTGCAGCAACTGCAAACCTCTTAACGGGAAAAGCTACCTTCCCAGCAAAGTGAGGCAGCCTGCCAGCAGGCCTAAGGCAGATAAGCCAGCAGTAGTCTCAAGATGGCCTTGCCAATCTAATTGCTGCCTTCACCCACAGTTCAGTCAAGAAACCTTCTCCCTTTAAGATTGCCGGCCAGTCCTAGTGTGACTCACTTCCTCTGGGAAAATGCCCTCCAAGATGGCACAGTTCCCCTTTCCCCTTCAGGGAGTGTTCAGTCTAAACCACCTGCAGAGAATAGCCAGAACCATCAGGGCCACACCCACATGGTCTCACAGCTGAGTCACACCCCTCCACTAGGAGAATCCCAGCGCCCTTTGTGCTAACCACACCCTGCAGAATGCTCCCAGCTCCCCACAGAGGGAAGGGCCATGGGTGGGCTTATGTGTTCCCAAGCTGTGCAGGGCCTGGCCCATAGCCCTCTGCATTCCTCATTACCCCCAGACAACATGGCAGAGGCCTGGTTTCAGATAGGTGGAGCCCAGCTGAGGCGGGAGAGTGCAGTATCCAGGGCTGGAGGAAGTGCCATTCCTTTGGCCAAATTCTAGTGTGACGAGGTACCTAGCACATCTCTGTCTCACTGCACTGGGCCAGACTTATCTGGTTTGGAAGGTCCTTCATCAAGCCTGCTCTCCCCCTATTTCTTTTTAGTTCCACTTGCTTAATTATGGTAGCAAGAGGGGAACCCTTTCAGTAGAGAAATCACTTAATATAACAGTCCCCCCTCCCCGCCCCCGTGCAAAACTGCTTTATAAAGAAATCAAATAGACCTTCCTCCCTCAATAGTAAGAACCTTCTGGTCTAGCAGACAAACAACAGGAAACCCAACCTGAAGCATCTAGGCCAGGAACTGAGGAGTGCCCTTTAGGAAGGGTATCAGCCAGCTGCCAACACGCCCAGCCCTCCCCGGCCGACTCCAACCCTGACCGAGCCTGCTCTGGCCTTCCAGCTGGAAGGAGGCTACAAACAGCTGGACAGAGGTCAGCACGCAGCTGGAGCCCACAAAGAAACATGCCATCAGGACAGGGGGCCAGAAGCGGAGGTTCGCATAACTGGGGAGACTAGTCGAAAAGTAGGTAAGTGTGAGTAAAGAAAGAAACAGAAAGGGAGAAGATATCAGACCCCGGGGCACCAACCCCTAAGTCCTGTAATAAGGGACTAGGGCCCCCTCCTCCGGTCTGCGAGGACGGGGGAGGGGTCGCGCCACGACGCTGCTCACTCGGCTGGGTGTGGCCAGAGCGTGGATACCCCCCAACCCCGGGTGCTGGGACGCCCTGCGAAACCTGGACGGTGGGCCAGACCAGACGATAAGGGGCTTCTCCTGGCACTGGGTCTGGGGCAGAGGGAAGCTGGGAGCGGCGCGGGGAACTCACCTTGGCCCGAGGCCCGACAGGATCGCTAGGCTGGCTGGGACGTGCGGCCAGTGAGCAGAGCGCTGCTTGCTGGGCGCCTTAGTAGGTGGGGGTGGGGGGAGGCAGGAGGAGCCTGGGAGGGTGTCGGGCCTCGGCTCACCCCACCCCTTCTCCTCCCGCCTCTTCCTGCCCTCCCCACCCCACCACCAGGCGCGCGCGCTCACACCCTGCTCGCCAAGAGGGTGCGGACAGACCTCACTCCTGGTCTCCACCCGCTCCCAGTGACATGATTATCATAAACTTCTCATCCTACACGAACACTGGTGAACATTTAAGGACATACCCACCCTTGGCCATGCCTTTCCTCTCGGGTCTGGTTTTAGAGAGTGAGTTAGTGAGGAAATCAGAGAATCCAGCGGTTCTATGGGTGGGGCACGTTGGCCCAGAACCAGAAGTGAGCGGCACTTGGGTAACCTACAGGTCTAGGAATTATTTTCTAGATGACACTGCAGGGAGGGGCACGTGGAGTCCTAACGACTAGGCCCTAGAAGTCCTTCCCTAGCATTTTAGCTCCTGCGTCCCAGGTCCGTGGGCATTTTGCGGAGAAGCTGAGTTTATCCCCTCCCTCCCCCCACGTCCCCGTTGCTGCGTGGGTTGGGTAGGGAGGATGCTGTGGGGTTTGTCAGTTCCACAGGACTTTGTTAAAAGGGATTTACTCCTCTTAGTGTGTGTGGCTTCACCGGGTCGATAGTTCAGCTACGTTCAGCTACGGTTGTAGCTGACACTGTTAAAACCTACCTTTCAAAGCTTCCTTTTGTCCTGCAATTGGCCTATTGGGTCCTCAACGCCCTTTAGAAGAAATTTCTTCCAGAAACTTAGAGGAAAAACGTAAGTGTTTCCTAGCGGATGAGTATCACTCCATTTATTTTAATTGTGGTTTAGGGTTAAATGCAAACTACTAGCAGCTGTTTGTGGAAAAGGGCCCAGTCTCAAGGCCTGGGTTTTCCTTTGTTCCCGAGGGAGGTCCTGGGAGGAGTGAGTGATCCTAAAGGAATGAGCAGACTCAGGGAATCCTTGAGTGCTGCTATGTGACTAACCTTGGCTCTTGCCAGGAAAGCCCCACTTGGATTACAGCTCTCACTCCTGCTGGGCTCTTGCAACCATGCAGCTGACTGTTCTGGGGAGCAGTGCTTCAAAATCTTCCATATGCTTCCAAGTTCCTTCCAGGCCCCGCCTACAATCATGAGTGGAAAAAGTCCTGGATTTCTTTAGTTCCAGGGAAGATAAACCTGGATTTAGAATAAGAACACCCATACTCCTTATTGGATATCTTCATTTGATTCACAAACCTTCAGAATGCTTAGTGTGTGTGCTGGGCCTTGGGGATTCAGAGATGAAAGAGTCAGTCTCTCTCCTCAGAGAGCTTCCAGTCTTGCTGGTGAAACCAGGAAAGTCGGTGTTTGTGCTGCCTGTCACTGTCAAAACCATTAGGTGGAGACAGGGATTGAATCTTTATGGGTGCTTTATTCAGATGCTGGTGATCTGAGAAGATGGCGGGTTATGTACCCTAAAACCATTTTAACATCTCATCTCAAGAAAAGTAGGTAAGGGGGTTGGAATTCAGGGGAAAATGTTAATCAGTTAAAAGTTGCAGTCTTGCGATTTTCCTAGCAGCCCGTCACCTGCTGACATTCGTTTTGTGTCCTAGCCAGCTGGATGTTCTCTCCCTGGAGCACAATGGCTCAGGCACCATCTCTACCGCTCGCTTGCAGTCCTCCTGGGGCACAAAGGTTGACTTGCTTGTGGGCCTCCTGGAGTCAGGGTAGGTCCAGTCATACATTCCAGTTCCTGGAACAACAGCTTTCTACATGCATTAATCAATAAGCTTATTAACTATAACTGAAGCTAAAATTTTTTAACTCTTGAGTTCCCCCATCATTGGAAGGCAGGTTAACAAACCATTAAATTCCACCAGTTCAGTGAATGGCAAAGAACACTATAGGGCACTACGAAAAGGTTGAGGAGGGGCCTCTAAATCCCCTTGGAGTGGTCACAGAACAATTCCTTTAGGAGGTAAATTTGATGCATGGTTTAAAAATAACAATACCACTTATCATGACTTTTAAATCTAATTGTAAAAAGGGTTACATTCTTATCATAGGTTTGGATAGTATAGCAATGTGTAAGAAAGAAAGTAAAATTATTTGTAAATGCATGAACCAAAGATTAATACTTTCATGTATTTCCTTCTAGTCTTTTTATGCATATATAATATATAAATTTACAAAATTTTGGGACTTAGGGGGATTTTTAAAACAAAATGACCACAAGAGGCATTCTTGAATTTGAGCCCTACAGGGAATTCAGAAAAGTGTGTTGAAGCAGTGGATCCAGGCTGTCTCTCCCACCTTCACCAAGCACAATACTTGCTCACTGAAAAAGTGTGCAACAAAGGAAAAGTTCCAGGTGCAACCCAATAGGAATGTCATGGGAGAAACTCCCAGAAACTTGGTTCTTCTCGCCAATGCAGTAAAGAATTACAGATCAGCGAGTCTGTTATCAGGCAAGCAGAGCTTACTGGTGATATGGTCTCAGGGAAGACAAGAGGCCTTGCTGAGGTTGGGGAGAAAGGCAAGGGCAGGGGTGGCAAGAGCAAGAGAGAGATTTTTTAAAAAATATATTTTATTGATTATGCTATTACGGTTGTCCTATTATCCCCCCTTCATTACCCTCTACCCTGAACACCGTCTCCCACCCACATTCCCCCATTTTAGTTCATGTCCATGTGTCATAAGTTCTTTAGCTTCTACATTTCCCATACTATTCTTGCCCTACACCTGTCTATTTTCTATGTACCTTCATTGCTACTTATTCTTCGTATCTTTCCCCCACTCTCCTCCTCCCACTCCCCTGTTGCTAACCCTCCATGTGTTCTCCATTTCTGTGGTTCCGTTCCTGTTCTAGTTGTTTGTTTCTAGTTTCTAGTTGTTTCTAGTTGTTCTAGTTTCTTCTTGTTTTTGTTTCAGGTGTGGTTGTTAATAATTGTGCGTTTGCTGTCATTTTACTACACATGTTTTTTATCTTCTTTTTCTTAGGTAACTCCCTTTAACATTTCATACAATAAGGGCTTGGTGATGATGAACTCCTTTAACTTGACCTTATCTGAGAAGCACTTAATCTGCCCTTCCATTCTAATTGAAAGCTCTG